>CM062813.1:257845511-258522790 GCA_031772625.1 Pinus tabuliformis | reverse complement strand
CTGTTCCTTTGCTGTCATTTGATAGATATTATCTATATTAGCTGCACAATATTCTTCTCTAACTGGTTCTTTATATGTTACTCCTTCTGATAGGTCCAAGCGAACAATCACTATCATAATATTCCCTTCAAATATCATATGTTAATTCTTCATATTAACTATAGCCATATTGTCAAATGCCCAATCAAGTCCAAGCAATGCAGGATAAGGGTTACTATCCTCAATGATCTCTATTACTTCAAAGTCAACAATAGTGCAAACTCCTTCAATATTCACTGTTACACCTAGTAGTCTTCCTAAGGGGAAGATATTTCGCTGATTTTCCATCCTTAATTGAATAAGCAACCATTGTATCTTCATCTTACCCATTAATTCCCATGTATGCTTTGTCAAAACATTAGCATCCAATCCTAGATCTAGAATAACTTGATCCATCTCATATTCTCCTATCACTAAGGCCTCATTTCTCTTCCATTTCTCTTCTATCGACGTAAATTTTTGACTGCGTGCATCTCACTTCACAGTGCTTCTTTGGATGCACAAGAATATATCAACTCCTGAAACCATTCTACAATCTTTTGATCTCCTAATAATTTCATACAAGTTTGCAGAAAAGTATTTAAAATACCTGCTTGATTTGCTGAATCCTAGACTTGTGCCAGAGCTCGATCCTATGTCGAAGCTCGGTTCTACATCGAAGCTTGATTATGTGTCGAAGCTGATGACACATCACAACTAGTTTTCTGCTTTGGATATGCACTGGAGGTCGAAGCTCCAACATCCATAAAGCTTTGATTTGATTCCATAAATACTTATTTTTCCTTCTTAATATAAAAAAATAAAACTTTCTCAACAATTCTTCTAACCCATGTACTTTCACATTCTTTCTTCTCATCTGGTTTATCACTTCCGATCGCAGCTCCACTTCTAGTGACAATACTAATTCGAGGTTCATCAGTCCTCCTTTCAACATTCATCATTTGAATATTCTGTGTCAACTACTAATTCCTTTTTTCTTGCATCTTTTTTCATAAGTATAGGGCATTCTTCAATTTCATTGTCAAAGGATTTACAGTACTTACATGTTGTTGTAGGGTTCTGACAATCTCTTGCAAAATGACCTGCCTACCTGTAGTTATAGCAAATGATCTGTCCACGTCATCAACCAGTTCCATCACCTCGACCTCTTCCTTGGTAGCCTCCTTGACCACCACGTTGTCCACTGCCTTCATGTCCATGTTCTTATGCTTGCATTCTATAATTGTCAGCACTTCACTCCATCATTAGTTCAGAAGCTCGATAATTATTCTCATTGTATCCTATTTATTTATGAAATTTTCAATATAGGTTCCTTGGGGTCTACAAATATTTATGTAATAGGTAACAATCTTCTGAGCGATGTTGGCCTTTGGTCTTACATATCTCGCACCATAGGCTGAATCCTGTATTTAAGGGATTCGATGCCCCACTAGCCATGTAATCCCTAAAGATAGGACATTGTTCTTTATAATGACCCTCCGATCTGCACTTCGTACACCATACTTATTCTTTGATTTATTTTCTTTTCTTGATATCTTGTATTTGTAGGGTTAGGGTTTCCAACTGACTCTGAATCTGTTGCATACCCGCATTAGTATCTCCTATAGGTGAAGCTCCCAATTTCATCACAATCTGTAGAGATTTGGTTCGACTTGTTATCTTTTGTTGCATCAACAGTAATCTGATATGCGGTAACATCACAACTATAGATCATTCTTGATGTTGCTAATGAGCTATTTCGAAGCTCACTTGATCCAACAATTCCTTAAATCTTTGATCAAATTCCCAAACAGACTTAGTATGTTTATGTTTAATTTCTTTTAACTCATTGATGCACTGCGACTCAGACTTTGGCTTCTTAAATTCTCTTATCGTCGCTGCTTTAATATCTCCAAATGTTCTAATTTGATTATTTGAATACTTCCTATACCATGTCAATGATCTATCTCGGAGCGTCGCAATTAGCTACAATTTCTTCATATTTTCATCGTTGATCTGCTTCGCGGTCCATACAGCTTCACATAAAAACCAAAATTGTTCTGGATCCTCCGATCCAGTTCCTTTGAAACAAGTAACTTAATAATATCAGCCACATTTCTTCTTGGAGGGGGAGGGGGAGGGGGAGAGTCAAAAATACCCTAGCTGTTGCTGGATTATGGCTTCTGCGAACTCTGAGGCTTGGAAGGTGAATACTGCAAAGCTATCTGGGGCTTATCAGGGTGGCTATCTTCCCTTTCACTTTTAGATTCACTCAGTAGAGGATTATATTTAGTTTCTACAAAGGTCTTTGGGTCTTGTCCATGAGCTCTTTTTCTGGTATCTACTCTATATATTTTTCCACTTCGTGTTACTACGACCTCTGGCTCAAATTTATTCTCTCTTCTTCCAAACATAAGTAAACTAACAATTTGGTTGCATCCGTAAAACTCATTTTTCACATAGAATCATCTTAATCCAAAATTTCAAAGATTTTAAATACTTACCTCATGGTCCTTTGAATAATTGTCATTTTGCTTCGCTGTAGGACATGGTCTGGTCTACTGTGAACTCAATAATGAATCCTCCCAAGATGCTATCAATCCAGAAATCGACAACCCTTGAAATCTTGTTGTCAGTGCTCTTGAGTCATTGTATCAATTCAGGAGTCCACGTCATAGGTTCTCCACCTTTAAAACAGGTCTTTCTTTCAGTCAACCTTGATATCCACTCGTACAGTTCAATAGGAAATGATGTGAAGAAAATTTTGTATCGATCTGTGAAAATATAGCTTTGTAACCAAGCTTCATACTTTAGACGAGGGTTTCTGTTCTCTTGATTTGAAAATTCTCGCTCCTTCGATTCTATCCAATCTTGAATATCCTTCTTCAACAGATGCCACATAAACATATCCCAGATTCGATCTACAATGCGCACCAACAAAACCCTCAATCACTGGCCCTTTCGGCAACGACCTGTGAGCAGATCACAGTCTCACCTGAAGTGACTATGGGGGGGATTCGGAACCAGGTTTCTGCAGCCTTGAAGGACATGGAGATGTTGTATTCTTGTGTTTTCTTACTTTTAACATGCATAAACTACTTCGCCGCATTCATTTAAACATATCATATAAACCCATAATCGTCATTGCGCTGTAATAAAATGCAACTCTAATAAACTGCTACTTTACAGCAGATAATAAGCAAATATACACATGAAGACACCAATTTTACCTCAGTTCATCCCAATGTGGGACTACGTCCACAAGAACTGTTGCTTATAATAATAATTCCTATACAAAAAACATTTCCGTACCCGCGCACTCAGCTACAGACTCAAGCCTCTGCGCACTCAGCTGCAGAGCCTCACCTTCTCTTCCAAACCATAGAATGCAAGAATACAACCATTCAATTCACGATGTGATACTAAGCTGATTCTCTCCTTTATTATTGATCCCTATATAAACTATTAAATTGAGGGATATATCATCAAAATATCATGGTTCACATACCATGGACTCCCCTAGTATAAGCTACTATGATCTGAAAACCATTCATCTTTTACAATATTATATGTTTTTTTATAAAAATGAAGGGCTTCGAACTGCCTTGAAGCCCAAAACTGCGCAATATAGCTACTGCGCAATCCACTTTGGCCCTCTACTGCGCATTCCACTTCACGCTTTTCTACATTCTTCACTACACACTCCGCTCCACAACATGCAAAGTCTTCATCAAATTCAAGGCCAAGTTGGGCTGCGGCCAACATAGAGTGTTTGGGACCTGAATAATGACTACAGGATTTCTAGGATCATCATATTTTGTAGGAATTTGTTTTCCTAAGCGTTGGGTTGTGTTAAATTCTTTCCATGACTACCCCACACGTGGACCTACCTATGGTTTTGTGCATGGATTTCGTACATGGTTTTGGGCATGATGGTTTTCTGTCCATGGTATTTTGTAGATCCGATCAAGGGAACTACGGTTATGTTCTAATCTAGGGTTAATGGATTTGGATTTATGGATAATTCGACATGTATATATATGTATTGTAACATTGAAAGGAACATAATGAAAAATCAATCTAGCAGTCCCAGTTTTGGGATCTAGGTGAAAATATCTATGTATATCTGTTTTATGTTTTATGCTCTCGTCATTATTTATTTTATTTTTTTAGAATTCGTATGTAAGTAATTTCTGTATGGGGTTAAATCCTACATTTGGTATCAGAGCTATTTTGGCTTCAAGGGGATGCCTTTGCTACTAAAGGGTTTTGCTCAGGCCTGTGGTAGACCCTGTTCAGTGGGAGATCTGCGGGATCGATTCTTGTGGTGAAAGAAGGTGGCAAGCAGTAGAAAGATAAAGATCGAGAAATTTAATGATCAGAGTTTTGATTTGTGGAAACTCAATATGGAGGATCTGCTAATGGATAAAGATCGGGGGATCATGGTAGATCCGGGTACTAAACCAACAACAATGTTAGCTGAAGACTAGGCAAGTTGGATCGGAAGGAAAAGAGCACAATACGATTGTGTGTCTCAGATTCTATATTTTTGAATGTATCAGGGGGAGCTTCGGCGAAGGCTTTGTGGGACAAGTTAGGGACTTTATGCCATTCTAAGTTTGGTGAATAAACTGTTCCTACGGAAAAAGTTGTATAACCTGAGGGTGAAAGATGGAGACTTGGTGTTAGAGCATCTAAACACATTTAATAATGTGGTAAGCCAGTTATTATCTGTTGATATTCAAATTTCAGATGAAGATAAGTGCATCAGTTTGTTGTGTTCTCTATAGATTCGTGGGATAGTTTGGTTGTTGTAATAGGTAGCAATGCAACTGCCTTGCAGTTTAATGAAATAGTCTCATCTTTGCTGTTGGAGGAGATGAGATAGAAAAATATGGAGGGCCAGAATGGTGATGCCTTAACTATACGAGGACGGTCCCATAATAGAAATAAAAATAATTCCTTGAGTGGGAGATCTAAATCTCCAGAAAAACCTGTAAAGGTGTGCTAGAAATGCAGAAAGGAAGGGCACTTCAAAAGGGACTGTAAATCTAAAGCTCTTGAGAAAGGAAGGGGATCTAATGATGCTCCTTCTGCAGAGGTGAAAACCACCTCAGATGAAGGTGGTGATGTATACTTGGCTTCTTCTTCAAGTACACATGTAGATCATGAGGCATGGTTGATTGACTCAAGTGCATCCTTTCACTTCTCTCCCCATAGGGAGTGGTTCTGCGAGTATGAGAAATATGATGGTTTTGATGTCTTCTTAGGGGATGAAAGGAAGGATAGAATCGTCAGTCATGGAAAAGTTAAGTTGAAGTTGCAAGGTTTAAGGATTAGAACACTTCTGGGTGTTCTGCATATTCTTGCATTGGCCAGAAATCTGATTTCTGTAAGAAAGTTGGATGATGCAGGGGTAAAAACAGTGTTCGAGAAAGATACCTGCAAGATGGTTCGGGGGTCACTCGTATTGATGTGGGGAGTTTTGATTGGAACTATGTACAAGCTTCAAGGTAGCACTGTTATTGATGGGTACAACACTTTTGTGGTTCCTGAAAATGGAGCAGAAAATCTAGTGGTCTCTGGAGAAAAGGACATGCTATGGCATCAAAGGCTTGGACATATCAGAGAGAAGGGCCTTCGAATACTTCATGGTAATGGTATGGTAGAAGGTACGTATAATAACTCTCTAGATTTTGATTTCTGTGAAAATTGTGTATATTGTGTATATGGTGAGATTCCCCTCTGGTTGTAAGTGGGAAAAACATATATTAGAGCTTGTGCACAGTGATGTTTTTGGACCTGTGTCGGTTCCATCAGTGGGAAATTCTGTGTACTATGTATCATTTATATATGACTTCTCAAGGAATACATGAATATATTTGCTCAGGAAGAAATCTGAAGTCTTTGACAGGTTTAAAGAATTTAAGGCTCTGGTGGAAAACGAGACAGATAAGAAGATAAATGTGTTGAGGACAGATAACAGTGGAGAGTTTTGCAAGAAGGAATTTGAAGAGTTCTGTAAGAAGTGTGGTATAGCACGGTAGAAGACTACTCCATACATACCTGAGAAAAATGGAGTTGCAGAAAGAATGAACAAGACGTTGATGGAAAGGGAAAGGAGCATGCTCAGTGATGCTGGGTTAGGACAGGAATTCTGGGCAGAGGCAGTGGAGATTGCATGTTACCTGGTCAACAGATCACCTTCATCGGCGTTGGAGTATAAGACTCCACAAGAGGTATGGACTGGTAAGAAACCTTCTCTTTCACATATGAGGGTATTTGGATGTGATGCATATGTACATGTTCTAAAGGAGAAAAGAACAACGGTTGATAGTAAATCTGAAAAGTGCATCTTTATTGGGTATAAGGATGGTTTAAAAGGTTATATGCTTTGGAACCTAGAAATAAGGAAAGTTGTGTACAACCAAGATGTGGTGTTTAGAGAGGTGAAAGATGTGATTAAACATGAAGTCCTACCAAAGGAACCTGAGAAGATAGTGTTTGAGCTAAAGGAGGAAGAATCAGAATCTACAACAGAAGAGGAATCAGAAGATGAAGAGCCACAAACTCCGGGTGTGAGAAGATCAGTTCGAGAAAGAAGGAAACCATAAAGGTATAGTCCATCTACTTTCTTCTCAAATTTTTCTTTATCTATTACTGATGATGATCCCAGACCTGTGAGGGAAGTAGTAGATTTAGAGGATGGAGAAATATGGAAAAAGGCCATGGTTGATGAAATGACATCTTTGCACAAAAATGAGGCTTGGGATCTGATGGAGTTGTTGGCTAGAAGGAAACCAATTGGCAAAAAATGGGTGTTTAAGAAGAAGATGAATGCAGAAGGAAAGGGGGAGAAATACAAAGCCTGGTTGGTAGCAAAAGGTTATTCCCCAGTGTCGGGAATTGATTTTGGTGATATTTTTTCTCCTATTTCCAAGGTAGCTTCTATTAGATTACTTTTATCTATTGTTGCTGCTTTTGATTTTGAGGTAGAACAGATGGATGTGAAGACAACATTTCTTCATGAGGATCTAGAAGAAGATATCTACATGAAGCAACCTAAATGCTATGTGGTGAAGGGTAAGAAAGAACTAGTATGCAAGTTAAAAAAGTCTCTATATGGCTTTAAACAATCACCAAGGATGTGGTATCAGAAATTTGATACATTTATACGGGGACTTGGCTTCACCAGAAGCAAAGAATATCACTGTTTGTATTTTAAATTAATTGGTGACGTGTTATTTATCTGGTCTTGTATGTGGATGATATGTTTATGGTTGGAAATGACAAAGAAATTATCTAGGATTTGAAGACCCAATTGTCCTGCAAATTTGACATGAAAGATCTTGGTGCTATAAACTATATTTTTGGCATGGAAATTAAATGAGATCGCGTAAAGAGGAAGCTCTGGTTAAACCAGAGGAAGTATGTCGAGATAATACTACAGAGGTTTAATATGCAGGACAGTAAACCGGTGAAGGTTCCTACTCATGTAGGTGTAAAGTTATTTGCTAAACAGTGTCCCAAGACACAAGAAGAGGAAGCGGACATGTCCCGTGTTCCATATGCAAGTGAAGTCGGTAGCCTAATGTATGCAATGGTTTGTACTAGACCAGACATTGCACATGCGGTGGGAGTATTAAGCATGTTTATGTCAAAACTAGGGAAGGAACATTGGAAAACAATGAAGCGGGTTTTCATTTATTTGTATGGCACTAGTGATTATGGTTTGTGCTACCAACGAAGACTAGGATTGGATAGAGTTTTGGACATCCGTCGCTTTGTTGATGCAGACTGCGTTAGAGATCTGGATCAAAGAAGATCTACAAGTGGGTATGTGTTTAACCTATTTAGAGGTGTAGTCAGTTGGATGAGTAAGAGACAGTCTGTAGTGGCACTTTCAACTACAAAGTTCGAATACATGGTAGCCACTCATGCAAGGAAGGAAGTAGTTTGGCTGTAGAGATTGTGTTCAAGTATGGGGTTATTACAATGAGCTATAAGGATAAACTGTGATAGCCAAAGTGAAATTTTCTTGGCAAAGAACCTTGGTTATCATTCAAAGACAAAGCACATTGATGTTCAATATCACTTTGTGAGGGATATGGTTGAGGACAAAAAGGTGTTGCTGGTAAAGGTGGACACTTTGAAGAATACTGCAGATGCATTGAAAAAGTCTGTGAGCACTTAGAAGTTCTCTTGGTGCAGAGAAACAATGGGCATTGCAAGGCTGGATCAATGACTAAGCTCTCTTATGGCCCCTTGTGGAAAGAAAACAACAAGTGGGAGAATGTTGGGTTATGTTATATTCTTTCGATGACTACCCCACGTGCGGGGGGGTGGCAGATTCCCCTGTACGTTGCGTCGGGCGCTGTTGGGGGGTCATAGGGGGACGACAACCCCCCTACACGGGGTCCGAGGCAGTGCCCTGGGAAAGTTTTTTTGGACCCTATATTAAGTGGGCGGACCTACCTATGGTTTTGTGTATGGATTTCACACATGGTTTTGTGCATGATGGTTTTCTGTCCATGGTATTTTTTAGATCCAGTCAAGGGAACTACGATTATGTTCTAATCCAGTGTTAATGGATTAGGGTTTACGGATGCTTCGACATGTATATATATGTATTGTAACATTGAAAAGACCATAATGAAAAATCAATTTGGTAGTCCCAGTTTTGGGATCCAGGGGAAAATATCTGTGTATATATATTTTATGTTTTATGCTCTCACCATTGTTTATTTTCTGTTTTTAGATTTCGTATCCAGGTAATTTCCATACGGGGTTAAAACCTACATTTGGCATCAAATAAAAAAAAATCATAATCACATGAATAGTGGGTGGGTCTTTCGGTTTCCTTCCAAGATTTTTAATGCACAGTTCCTTGATGGTTTTTTCATAAATTGGTATGTCTTTGATAGCCTGTAAAAGAGAAATTTTGACACAAAGATTCTGCAGTTTGCCTATCAAATCAAATTCAAAATACGTCGGTTGCTTGACTATGGCCAATCTTTCCAAGGGGAGCAACAGTTGTAACTTTAGTTATTTCTTGATTTTTGGTGGGTTCAAAACATAATTCCATCCCACAACGAGTTGCATCTGTTAAAGATTTATCAAGGTGAGTCTACTCTTTATTTTGTTTTTCTAGTTGTTCATAATCCATTGAAGGATTCTCTATCAAAATTGTTCTCCCTGAACTCAGTCGAATTTCATTACATTCCAAAGAGGATGAACGATTATCAGGAGTATCTACTATTTCCAAAAGTTGTATGGGCCTATGGTTTGGGTTGGGATTTGATTGTGCAGGTAAATATGGACATAATGGTGGTGGGGTATTCAAAGGTGATGAAAGTTGTGGCTGTGATGATGGTGGATGTGACTAAGGTAACACTCATAATCGTTGTTTAGCAGAACCAAAAGGGCATTGCCAATTATGAGGCTATACTCTCCCTTGAGCAACCAGATTCATCCATTGGGAAGGATGCTACATATTTTGCGATCTTTTCCTAGACACCCCAAAGTATTGTTGCCACATGGGTCCAGGGTATGGTTGATCTGGCCAAAATGGTGCAGTGTATTACTGATTTTTCCAATATGTGTGTGAGTATTGTTGGTTTTTCCAAATTGGTCCAGGGTATTGTTGTTGAATAGAGAAAAACATAAAAGGATCTTGAGGCATACCTGAAGGGTGAGAATGCCATTGCCGTCGCTAAGCCATGACGTAGGCTAGTTCAAGTTCTTCTCCAAGTTCCTTAAAAACAACCTTTAATCTCGAGTGGTTTGGACTATGATCAGTTGAATGGTCCTTCAAACAAATAACCCATACTTCAATCACATCCATCTGACACTCCTTGTGGCTATATTTCTAATGACAATGTGGACAGAAAATTGCCAACACCTATTCTTGTTCTGCCTATTTTTGTTTTATATGCAAAAAATCAAATTGTGTAGTCAAAGTACTCAAGATATCAGTTTTAAGATTCTCTAATAGATTACTAATTTCTGCTCGTGTGACTCCTCCACCTGTGGTCTTAACATCTCTACTGAGGGGTCTCATATCCCATGCTTATTCCTTGTGCTCCCATGGGTGGACCTAATATATAGTTTCATAATGTCATCATATTCTTCCTTAGAAATGTCTCGTTGCCCCATTAAATTAGGTGTTTCTATCCATGCATATTTCATACCTCTAATGAGAGCAGTTTTTAATACTTCTTTAGGAAGAGTAATGTATGGTGACCTTTGCAGATTATACTGAAATCTCTCTATATATTCCTCTAAAGTTTCATCCTCTTTGTATGTCATTTTAAATATTTCTTCTTTTAAATCTCTAGATCGACAATAATCCTGGTACTTATTTAAGAAGGCTTCCTTCATTTGATCCCATCAATTGATAGTACAACATCCCAATCCCATAAACCATCATAATGTTGCACCCTTTAAGATAGAGGGAAGAAACTTTAGTTTCTACAGATTAGTGGTGTAATCATACCCTCGACACAAAACATGAAATTCAAACAAGAGTGCACTGGGGTCTTCTAAAGCTAAGCCATACAAGTTGGGAAGACCTTGGAGTGGTATAGATTTCATGGGCACATTTGCTTGTGGATTGACAATAGGAAACTCTATTGTCGAGGTCTGTGTGGAATATGTATTCACCTGACCTGCCATTTGGTCAAAATTTTTCCAATATCCCTATGGAATTCCAAAAACAGGAGGCGCCAGCTTAAAGGGACTAGTATGATAATGAGATTTTGGAGCTTGTTTGGGCCTTACGACACTATTTAAGTCAAGAATTTCGATTCCTTCCTTTGATATGGGTGTTATAAGAGGATCTTCCTTAGGATGTTAATATTTTGAGTTACTCGTTTGACCTCCTCCCTCTTTTATGTTACAGGAAGGCCCCTCACTCTTGTTAGAAAAATCAAGATGGTCGTTAGATGAGGCTTGAAAACTTTCTTCAAATCTCGAGATTCTATTGTGAATCTCAGCTTTCCCTGCAACAAAAGATCCTCCTACAGGAATGGAAATAACAATAGATCCATTTTTAGATACTGATTGGGGCCCTAATAAATCTTGAGACTTTTCTTTCTGAATGATTTTGTCTATGAAGGTCTATCTAAGTCCAACTTGGCCTTGGTTTCTGCTACTGGTGGGAGCATATTTTGGGTTTGTCTCTTTTTGATTCGTATAAGCTAGTTCCTTTCCTAGTCATGCATACTAAATTACTTGAAACTTTTCAACCAAGGGTAGACACTACCACAAGTTTTAGCTAGGGTCACAGGTTATTACCTTTCGTCTTCAATATCCAACCCCCAAGAAATCAATGATGCCTCTACAACCATTCATTAGTATGGTAGCACTCTTTTGATAGATTCCTCGAAAAGAACGCCAAAATGTTGGGACTATCAATTGTTTGAATAAATAATTAAATTACCATACACTAATCTATCAACCAGGGGTTCATCTTTTTATTCCAAGATAGTTTGCAAAGTCTATGCAAGAGAACTACCACTGACCAAGACTAATGATGGTACTAAAATGACCTATTTCTCAGAAATGGAAGTCTAATGCGTAATTAACTTATGATTCAAAAACTATAATCAAGAAATAACATAAAAACCATTCAAACCTTATCTTAACTCATTCAACTAATCATAAAGCAAACCAATACTTCTTCTAAAGAACGATTGTGTCCTAAGGAACAACAATTATAACTAAAGAAACAACAATAAGGAAACTATAATTAATAATAGGAAACAACATTAAATATTAACACAATAAATCTTATCTTACTTCTAGAAAATAAACTCTTTACTAATCCAATCGGTGAAATACCAATTTCATTGTAGAAAGAAAACAAAATGCAATTAAACTAGCAATACAAATAAAAGACATAGTCTCGTCTAGGAAGCAAGCCCAACCACTAGGAGCGAATTGTCTTTGAAGGAAAACTCAGATAAATAGATTAACTGATAAAAAATACGACTTAATGTAGAATTCTTTACATTAACTTGTCTGAAGAGTAATTACAACCAAATTTCAAGAGTTGTTCAGTCTCCAAAATTACAATTTTTCCATTACCCACGCAAGGGAAAACTTCTCTAGTTTATAATACAAAAAGAGTGATTACAACAGAAAATGCCTGGAATAAGGAACAATTTGGGAAATGAAGATTCTAAGATCATTCTTTCTTAATTGAGATAAGTTTGATATCTTCAGGTGAAGAAACCGAGAATGTTTTCTGCAACCAACTCCTTCGTTTAGAGGTGACCTCACTTGAAGTTGCCACGTATAGCCTTGAATAATGTTAGCTTCAATCCATCTTCAACATGCCCTCATAACCCAGTTTTATGATACAGTATTCAACCAATGACTTAGTGACTTGTTTTATAAATAAAATAAATTTTATTTAAGGTGAGATTATGAGAACAAATTAATTCCGCCCTATTGACACCTAATCTGAAAGGATTATTGTAAATATTGTCAGTTATGCATTTGGGAAAACTAAGAGACCTTGGAATTGGAATCCCAAGAGTCTCTCTACTCATGTATAAATTCATGATATGGCTAATGCAATAAAAAATTCAATTTGTGGAGTTACCTCATGGCCTGACATGGTATTAGAGCCAACTCTTTTTTAACTTCCTCCTAGTCTTGTAACTCCTATTTTCCTTCCATTATTATCTACTACATCCTCTCTCTACCCTGAGTGCGTTAAATGTTGTGTTAACCTACTCCTACTCTCCAAATTCCTGTTCTGAATTAAAGAATGCGACAGTCAAGAGACCCTATCTTCTCCTCATGACAAACTTCATGCTCAGTCGACTGGATTTTCCATGGATTAAAAGTTTTATGTTGCATATATGTTGACTATGCATTGATGGCATGCCCAATTCAATGTGGTGATGGCACACATGATTCTCATTCCAATGTTGCGATGTAAGTGTTGTTTAGTGCATTGTTATTCGTTGATATTTAGCTATTGAGAAGCCAAGTGAATCCTCACGTGTTCGAGCTTGGCGTTCTGCCTCACGCATTCGCACTTGGCATTGTTGTCTCATGCATCTTGGAATTGCAGTATATAATATCAGAGTTGGCGTCGTTGGTCATGTTGCCCAGGTGTATATATCCTGTGAGTTAAACCTTTTTCATTGATTTAAACATTTTTTGAAGACTATTAATCTGTGTGAACTCCTTTGGATAATCGGGCCTGAAATTGCATATGGAGGACAAATATGTGTTGAATTTTCATGGTATATGCAGTATGGTGCGATGACCTCTCCTTTATATGTCAAAGCTGTGATGTTAGGTCACTATACTACTAGTGTAACCCCTTATTGTTATTAGTACAACCCCCTTATTATATTGTTGTGCCCATGTAGTCCCCATATTGTTATTATTGTGCCCTTACATTATTATTGTTATGTCAGCTCTGATTATATTATGACCCCTTAGACTCCTATATATAGAAAGGAGGTCTTGTCATTTATATCATCTAAGAATTGTTCATTTGTGTAATGTAAAGGAGGTTGCCCCCTCAAAGAGGCTTATTTCTAAGGTGTTCATCTATCTTTTCTATCTTTTTGTGAGCTGGTTCCATAACATTTGGTATCAGAGCTTTGGATTCTAGGGTTTCACTGCTCCAAACAGGTCGTCGTGGCATTTTCGCTATAACTTTTTTTTTGCGATGTTTCAGAAGCTAACAAAAAAACCAATTTGAGACGAAATATCTTTGAACCTCGGGTCCAAATTTCAGATCTTTTCTCATGCTATTTTCAGAGATATTATCTAAAGAAGTTAGGGTTTTGGCAATCTCCAGAATTTCATCTAAAACAGGTCAACTTGGAATTTTCGCTATCACGCTTTCACTACGAAGTTTCAGAAGCTAAAACAAAAACCCATTTGAGAAGCGATTGATTTGAACCTCGTCTTTGAATTTCAGATCTTGTCTCGCTATATTTTCGGAGATATAATCTGAGGAAGTTGGAGTTTTTGCAGACTACCAAATTACATTTCAAACAGGTCACCTTGGGAAAGTTGTCATAACTTTTGCTCTGAGCATCAAATTGAAATTTCGTAAGAAGTTTCAGAAAGAGGATGGATTGTAGTTTTTTGTGCATATTTTTCAGATCTGAAGGTCGAAATATTGACACGTGGCACGTCGTACAATTTTTCTCTACTGAAACATTATATAAGAAGGTCATCTTAGGAAATTGGACATAACTCTTTCTTAGAGAATCAAATTCTGATCAGACTTGTGAGGTTAGAAAGAGGACTCAGAGGGCTACTGCAGGAAACAATTTTAGAAGTTTGAGATCTGAAAGTACAGAGTTACATTCATTTCAAGATCGAGCTCTTGAAATCAAGAAAAAGCGATATGAGGAAGTTTGATGGAAAGGATCCAGTAAATTGGATACTACAGATCTAGCAATATTTTGATCTACATGGTGTACCACTGTTACAAAAGGTATGTATTACATCTTCATATTTAGAACCCGATGAATTTTTATGGTATAAAGGGCTTTGTTCTCGTAAAAAACTTGTTATGTGGTCAAATTTCACGGAGGAAATGATAACACATTATGAGGATACAAAGAGCAACACCTTCTTTAGAGCAACACCACAACAATTGGAAGAAAAAAGAGAAAAAGGGCTTTGTTACAAAGTGGAAAGCAAAATTATGGCAACAAGGAAGTCTACCCCTCACAACTATAAAGATGGAAGTGTTTTTTCTCCTAGCCTTCCACAACCTACAAGAGTTACACCACAACAATTGGAAGAAAAAAGAGAAAAAGGGCTTTGTTACAATTGTGATAACAAATACATTAAAGGTCATAAGTGTGCTGAGAAGAAATTATTTTACATTGATTATGGAGAGGAGGAAGAAAAGGATCAAGAAATGTCAAAAGAAGAGTATATACACTAGGAACCAACCCCAGAGAAAGAAGAAATGAATCCGACCATATCTTGTAAAGCATTGGAAAGAATTACCACTCCTAAAACTCTCAAGATAGAAGGACATATCAAGAAGAAAAAGGTTCAAGAAGTGAAAGATCACATCGAGAAAGAAGAAATGAATCCGACCATATCTTGTAATTCATTGGACGAAATTACCACTCCTAAAACTATCAATATAGAAGGACATATCAAGGAGAAAAATGTTCAAGAATTGAAAGATCACATCGAGTCTCAAGAAATCAATCTGACCATATCTTGTAATGCATTGGAAGAAATTACCACTCCTCAAACTATCAAGATAGAAGGACATATCAAGAAGAAAAAGGTAAGAGTGTTGATTGATTCGGGCAGTACCCATAATTTTATTGATTGTAAGATAGCCAGGGAATTGAATTGCTTTCTATATCCAGCACCAGAGTGTCAAGTGATGTTTGCAAGTGGAGGAACCATAAATTGCTCTGGAAAGTGCCATAATATCAAGCTATCCATGGGAGTATATGTATTAAATAACCCAATGCTTTCCATTCCAATGGGTGGTGTTGATGTTTTACTAGTAGTCCAATGGCTACAATCATTGGGTACGATAGCTTTTAATTCTCAAGAACTTTTCTGGAAATTTTTTTGGGAAGGAAAGGAAGTTAAATTGAGGGGTATCGAAGGAAAACTTGGAAATATAATCAACTCTAACAGCATGACAAAACTTCTAAATAAAGAACAATGGGGTGTAATTGCACAATTATGTTCACTAGAGGACCCCACATCAAAATCATGTATTTCTCTAGATCTCCAAAACATTTTGGACAATCATTCCAAGGTATTTGAGACTCCCAAAGGCCTCCCACCTATTCGTGATCATGATCATGATCATGCTATTCATTTGATTCCACAAAGTGTTCCTCCAAACATCAGGCCTTACATATATCCATATGCCCAAAGGAGTGGGAACTCATTCAAAAGTTGCAGAAGATCCCAGTTCAAACAATATTGCGAGAACTTGACAAGGAAGGAAAAATCATATTGGAACCTAAAGCAGTCACAGTACTGAGAAATCTAAAGCTACGAAATAGATCAATTTCAGAGTATCTCATCAAGTGGAAGAACTTACCCGATGAAGATTCCATATGGGAGGACAAGAATTTATACCAAAAAATCAAGAACTACTCAAGTGTTGAGGACAACACTTTTTCAAGGAGAGGTGCATGTTAGGTCCCTATACTACTAGTGTAACCCCTTATTGTTATTAGTACAACCCCATTATTATATTTTTGTGCCCATGTAGTCCCCATATTGTTATTATTGTGCCCCATAGAAGCCCACTATTGTTATTATTGTGCCCTTACATTATTATTGTTATGTCGGCTCTGATTATATTATGATCCCTTCGACTCCTATATGTAGAAAGGAGGTATTGTCATTTGTATCATCCAAGAATTGTTCATTTGTGTAATGTAAAGGAGGTTTCCCCCTTGAAGAGGCTGAATTCTAAGGCGTTGATCTATCTTTTCTATCTTTTTGTGAGTTGGTTTTTTAACACGTGAGTTGAAGAGCATTATGTTAAAGCTGTAAGTTCACAATTTATTAAGTAAACATTTATGTTATGAAATGCATTATGGTACATACCTTAATATATGGTGATGTATATTATGAAGCACATTAAGTTCCCTTGAAAAAGGTGGTAGTATTAATGTTCGTTGAATTTTTTTGGATGGTGATATATAATGACTATATAATGAGAATTTTGGATGGTGTTATGTCATGAGATTTTTTTGGATGGTGGAATTTTTGAGACATGAAATTATTTGAGATTTTTTTGGTTAAATATTATATGGTTCATATGTTGGAACCATCATATAATATATTTGTGAGTGGAGGAATATATGTTACATTAAAGTATTAATATAGTGAAGTTTTTGCACCTAAATAGAAGATATCAAGAAAGATTGTGTTTGTTTTGCAAATCAAAAGCAAATAGTTTTTATTTTTTTATGATACATTCACTCATATCAATAGTGGGAGTAGTTCTCACTGGAAAAGATAACTACTATGAGTGGTCTTAGAAGATAAAGCACACCCTTATTTTCAATGAGTTGTGGAAAGGATTTGTGAAGGAGAAGGAGACAATGGACCAGAAAATCCCACTTCAGATAAGGAGCTTGCCATTTGGGAAAACAAGAACAACAAGGCCTATTCCTTGATTGCAGCATCAATAAACGAAGAGTTGAGTTGCCATATTTCTCCATTTTCAAATCATTTTGAAGCCTTAAATAAGTTGAAGGAATTGTATGACTCACACTCTAAACTTGAATTTGTCCAATTGATGATTAACTTGTTCAGTCTGGAGTTGAAAAATGTTGACCCTCTTGCTTTAGAATCAGAAGTGAGATTGATTATGCATGAGATAAAATCCACTGGTGTTGAAATATATATTCCTCTCATAGCTTATGTCAAGGAAGTATATCCCACCTATTCACATAATCTTGAGTCATTTCAAGCAAGTTGCAGTCTTAAGGATATTATCTTTGACTCCCTTGAAAATAAGTTTGCTGAGAGAAAGAATGATTTTGGGAAGAAGACAACCCCTCAGTATACTGAAGAAGTTGTGTGCCTTGCACAAAAGGAGAAGAATCATGCACAATATTCTTCTAGAGGAAGAGGTGTCCGAAGAGGAAGAGGAAGGAGGAATTTTAGAGGCACAGACAGTTCCAAGGATAAAAGTTTGATCTTCATTGTATACGATGCAACATATATGGACATGATGCTTCCACTTGTAAGTTTCCTTGGGACCGAATTGAGCAAGAAAGAATGAAGGAAAAATTAAAACACCTGACAAAGGTAAAGGTAAAGCAACCGAATTCACTCATTATGTTGTGGCACATTGCAACATTGGAGTAACTAAAGATTTATTTAATGCTTCACTTGTTTCATGGAAATGTTATTGGTTGCTTAATTCAGGAGAAACTTGCCACATGACTTTCAGGAGAGATTTCTTTGAAGAATTCACCGACAATGTTGATGGAGCAGTATACTTTGTAGACAAGTTAGAACTCAAGCCATTAGGGCTTGGCACCATCAGGCTCAAACTGCCTAGTCTTCCCGACTTTCTTTTACATGATGCTTTATACCTCCCAGAGCTGAGGAGAAACTTGTTGTCTTTGGTCCACATCCTCCAACAAGGACACTCCATTAATATATTTTATGGCAAGGTTTAGGTTAGAAAAACATCAAATCACTCACTTTTCATGATGGGGATAGAAGAAGAAAGACTTCTGAAGCTACAAGGAACCTCTGCTCATGCACAAAACTTCTCATACATTTCTCACTATGATGAAGGTACATTTCCATCAAGTCTTTTATGGCATGCTAGATTTGGACACTTGAACTATGGAAACCTCCGTTTATTGAAGAAAAATGGTGTTACTGACTTGCCTACAATTCCTAGGAAACTTAAGCAATGTGATGCTTGTATCTTAGGAAAGCACAAAAAACAGTCTTTTGATGATTCTCATTCTATAGCACATAAAAAAATTGAAATCATTCATTCTGATTTGTGTGGCCCAATGCCAGTTCCTTCTGCAAATGGTAATAAATATATGATGACATTTATTGATGACTACACCAGAATGTGTTGGGTTTATTTATTGAAGAAAAAACCTGAAGCTTTTGAAACATTCAAGAACTTTCATGCATGGATTGAAAATGATGCATAATCTCATATTGGATCTATTCGTACTGATAATCGAAAATAATAGACATCAAATGAATTTGAAAACTATCTTTGCCAACATGGGATGAAACATCAAACAACCATACCTTATAATCCTCAACAAATTGGACTAGTTGAAAGAATGAATAGGAAAATATTAAATATGGTATGTTCCCTGATGTTTTTCAAGAATTTTCAACTGATGTTTTGGGCTAAAGCAGTTCTATGTGCTTTGTATATAAATAATAGGTGTCCATCTAATGCTATCTAAAACAAGACTCCCTATGAAATGTGGTATGGCCACATTCCTTCGGTAAGGCATCTCAAAGTTTTTAGTTCTGCCTGTTATGCCTTTATACCCAAGGAACAAAGAAACAAACTTGGTGCAAGGAGTCACAAGTGTATCTTCTTGGGGTACTCAAATACCTGCAAAGAATATTGTCTCTATGATGAAGTCAATAAGAAGTTTATAATATATAGAGATGTGATATTTTTGGAATCTTCCAAGGCTGACAATGTTGTTGAGTGGCAACTTGATCGCTTGGATAGATTCGTACATGCAAAGTATTTTCAAGAATTTGATGATGAGATTCCACATCTTGAATGGGGGATTCCTATACTGGATCAATTTGTGGAATCTTATTTTGAAGCACTCTCTCCCCCACACGAAGCTCCAACCACCAATGAAACTTTGAGTGACCTGATTGATAAAATTGGGAGACTAAATCTCTATTTTCCCCAACTTAGTCAACTGAGCAGCTTGGGCCATCTCAGAAAGGTCCTCCAAAATGGATGACAAAGGCACTTGAAAGTGTTCATCCTAATGAGGTTGGAAATACAGGAACAAGAATCTCAACCAGACAAAATGGAGGTGATGTAGGAAATCCTGATTCACATGTTGATATGGATGTTTCTTATAATTTTGAACTAAATTTGTCTATAGATTTCAAACCAACTTCCTTCGAAGAAGCCACTTCTCATGATGAATGGAAATAAGAGATGCAATGATCAGGTGCTCATGTCCTAAGTGTCGTAAAATGCTCAAAATTTAAAGCTCAGAACTGGTTCAAAGTTGAATGACTGGAAAGTGCTCGTCTTCCTGATTCCGGCACCACAAACGGTTCAAAAAACGGTCGCCGTATGAGGAAGTTATGGCAAAAAGAAGAATTTGTCAATAACATTGAAAATTTTAATTTAAAAAAAAAAAATTAAAAAAGGAATATTTCGCAGAATATTCCTTGGAATATTCCCTTTGCACAGCCAATCACAGGATGCCACGTGGCAATCCCGGAGGCCACCACGTGGCCCTAGATGACGCCAGCAAGCATTATGGGCGCATATTTAAAAATTTTGGGCGTTTAAAGTTTTGAACCCGCAACCTCTTCCCCACCAGCCAAGCGCTTTACCAACGCGCCACAAGCATTACATGTGTTCATGGAGTGGCGGAAATTGTTTAAAAGGTTTGACTTTCTGTTGGGCGGGGCCCGAAGGGGGTCAGCCCCTAAGGGCCAGCCCCCCATACCATATGACCATGGGCCCATAACCGTGGGCTCAACCCCCTAACCGCTGGGCACGAAATCCGAGATAAAGCGCCATCCATGCATAAGAATTTAATGTAACTGCAGCTTGTTTGGCGGAGATTCTGGCAGTAGCGCCAAAATTGGCGGGCCTAACTGGACTCCAACTAAAGTTAGCTGGAGTGTTTTAGGCATAACTGGAGGAAAACTTTAATTGGCCATAACTTTGGCTAGGAAAGGCAGTTTTGGACGATTTTTTTTTTTGATTTTGGGTATTTTCGACCTTCTGAAGCCATTGGTGCAGGTCTTACAGCCATCTGAGGTCATTTGCAGAGGTTTTGGAGCCGTGGAAGTTCTAGGAGCCACCAGGACCCAGTATTGGGAAGACTGTATAGGGTTGCAGGTATCCATTGGAGGTGAACCAGTAGTCAATCCTGAAGGATTCAAGTGTTCTGAATCCATTTTTACCATCTATTCCACCTGTAGATGATTTTATTCAGCTGTATATTCAATTTGAGCATTTAATGAAAACAAGGACAAGCCCATTTGGGAGCTTTGGACCCAACAGACGTAGCCCAGGAGGGGTGAACTGCTTTATCAACTTCTTTTGCATCTGTGGTTGATTTATTTTGCAGAAAAAATTCTTTTAATGTGTTAAACAGTAAAAGGAAATAAATCTGCTATGCTTAAATGGGTCATGAATAGCTGAAAATTTCATTTGTTTTCTTTCTGCAAGACATGGAAATCTTTTAAATATGTATATTTCTGAATTGAATACCTTGCAAACAATTTACAAGTAGTTTCAAATTCAGATCAAGTTGGTATCAGAGCAGGGTTTTTTGTGCAAAGATCTTCTAACTGTCTTGCAAGTATTGATGCTTACCAGGTTGAAACTTAAAAGAGGGGAAGGACAGTTGACTAGAGAACGAGAGAATCCTCAGTCAAGGAAGGCCAGAGAGCCATCACCTCCACCTTCAATTTCACCCTCAAGAGTCTCAGCAGAAGCTTCAATAATGTCTGCACATGAAGGAGAAATTCTTGCAGACATGGATCCAAAAGAAGAAGAAAGAGTCTTCAGAAAGGCTTTCTTGGACCTCACTGAAATGGTGAGGATATTGTACCAAGAAAGAAATGAGAAATTGGGTGGAGAAGGGTCCAAACATCCACATGAAGGAGAGGGCTCTTCAGGAGGTAAGAAGGATGATGATCATTCCAAGAAAGAACATGGAGGAAATGGTGATCCACCACCCCCATCGTCACCTTCTTCCTCTTCATCCTCGTCTTCTTCTTCTGTGCATAAGCATAGATCCTCTAGAAAAAGTCCTTTTTTGAAGCTTGATGTAAAATTCGAATTACCTATGTTTAATGGTGAAGTGAATGCAGAAAAGCTTGACAACTGGATTAGGCAGTTGGAAGTTTACTTGAGGATCCAGAATATGCATGATGATGCCACAAAGATTTAGTTGGCTTCTTTGAGAATGGATGGAGCAGCATTGGTCTGGTGGGAGGCCAAGACTAAAGAGGAGATCAAGAAATTTGGTAAGGTTACCTTAACATGGCCTGAATTTCTGTTAGCCATTAAAAAACAGTTTTATCCTCTTGCTCACATGCAGAAAGCCATTATGAATTGGAAAAATTTCAGACAACTTAAGGGTCAGAGTGTCCAAGACTACACCCAAGAATTCAGGAGAAGAGCTCTCTTGTTAGGAGTAGATTTACAGACCCAGGAAACCTTGCTGAAATATATTGGTGGCTTGCATAGCTACCTTAGGCACACCATCTTGATGTTTAACCCTACTAGCCTGGACGAGGTTTGTGTCCAAGCTACCCATTTAGAGGCAAGGGGAAAAAACACATTTGAAGAGGGTAGAAACAAGCCCCCCAAGGGGAAAAACAAAGAGAAAACCTCCAAGGGAAAGGGCAAAAGAATGCATCTGTCAAACAGGAGAGTGAGAAAGTGATATGTAAACACTGTTCTAAACCAGGCCATGAGGAGAAAAACTGTTGGAAATTACATCCTGAAAAAAGACCTCAATCTAACAAATCCAAAGGGAAACAAAAAACTGCCGCTACTACATCTACACCACAGGATTTAGGGGATGATTCAGGTGATGAAACCAAAATTGCAGCCATGGGTTTGAAAAACTTGAAGGGAAAAGAAATTGAAACTCAAGCCAGCACTAGTACCTCAAACTGCCATGTACAAGCTCCTAATGAGGAAGAAAGAATTGAACTGTTTCACGTGAGGGTGATTTCAAAACATACTAAAATTGACACACTTTTTGATAGTGGGTCACAGGCAAACCTTATATCAGAGGACTTGGTCAAGTAGCTTAAACTTGAGACCGTTCCACATCCGAAGCCATATCCACTTGGATGGATTTGCAAGGATGCAAATTTACAAGTTTCAAGGAAGTGCACATTGCGCTTTGCAATTACTGCACATTTTATTGACACAGTTGAACTTGATGTGGTACCTTTTGATATAGCAGGAATTGTTTTGGGAAGTCCTTACTTGTTTGACAGGAAAGCTATCTTTCATCGCCATGAAAACAAATATCATCTTTTCAAAGATGGAAAGGAGTTCATTGTTAGAGCTCATCGCAAGAAGACAAATATAGCGATGGCGAATGCAGGACAGGTAAAAAGGCTGGTCAATTTAAGTAAGAATTTTGTTCTTCTTATGATTAAGCCCAAGGTTGATGTGAATCATGAGTCATTTGACAATTGTGATCCAAAACTTAAGTCAGAACTGTATGATGTAGTTCATGCATATCATGAGATGTTTCAGGAGCCAACAGGTTTGCCTCCTAAGAGGGAGATTCAGCATGAAATCCATTTGCATCCAGATTGTCCTCTTCCAAACATAGGCATGTACCGCATGTCTATTATGGAGAATGCTAAAATAAAGAAGCAAATCAAGGACTTGTTGGACGAGGGTTTCATAAGACCAAGTACTTCGCCATGTGGGTCACCGATTGTATTGATTCCAAAGAAAGATGGCACTTGGCGTATGTGTGTTGATTTCAGGGCCTTGAACAAGATAACGGTAAAGAATCGTTACCCACTCCCAAGAATAGATGATTTGCTAGACCAGTTGAAAGATGCTCGATATTTCACTAAGCTAGACTTGCGCAGTGGATATCATCAAGTAAGAATTGAAGAAAGTGACATTTGGAAGACATCCTTTAAAACCAAACAAGGACTCTTTGAGTGGCTTGTGATGCCGTTTGGTTTGTGCAATGCACCTGCAACTTTCATGCGGGTAATGGATGATGTCTTGCGTCCTTTTCTTGATGATTTCGTTATTGTCTACTTAGATGACATCTTAATTTTCAGCAAGTCTAGAGAAGATCATGTCATGCATGTTAGGAAAGTACTTGATGTTTTAAAGAAAAATCAGTTATTTCTTAAAATGTCAAAGTGTGAATTTGGAAAGACTTCTTTGGTTTATTTGGGACACATAGTAGGAGGAGGTGCTTTGAGAATAGATCCTGCTAAAATAGAGGCTATTGTGAATTGGCCTACTCCCAAATCCATAACAGAGGTAAGAAGTTTTTTGGGTGCAACTCAATATTGGAGGAAGTTTATCTCTAACTTCTCTTCTATAGCAGCTCCTATGCATGCAGTGACAAGTGTGAAGCATGCTTTCCAATGGGGAGGCAAGCAGCAAAAAGCTTTCGAATCTTTGAAAGAGAAGATTAGTTCAGCTCCGGTCCTTGCATTACCGGATTTGAGACAGCCATTTGAGATACAAACCGATGCTAGTGATTATGCCATGGGTGCAGTTCTTCTACAGCATGGTAAGCCTATTGCTTTTCATTCTGAAACTTTTAATGGTGCTGTTGTAAATTATCCTACATATGATAAGGAGTTGTATGCATTGGTGCAAAGTGTCAAAAAGTGGAAACACTATTTGATGGGCAAAGAAACTGTTATACATAACGACCATCAGCCCTTACAGTACTTGCAATCACAAAGCAAGTTACAACAGTCACGACACTTCAGATGGATGGGCTTCTTGCAACAGTTCCATTTGGTAATAAGGTACAAGAAAGGTACTTTGAATAAGGTTGTTGATATGCTTTCAAGGCCTATTATTGGTGCTGTTACTTTACTTAAGAATGATTCCATTGTACATGATAGTTACATAGAACAATATGCATCTGATGATGACTTTAAAGATGTGTATGCTAACTTGAGTAAAGGGAATCATGTAGAGGAAAATGACTATCACATGCATAAAAATTTGCTGTTTCATTTGGGCAAGTTGTGTATACCACAGGGGGAGAGAATAAATGTCATTAGAGAAGCTCATTCTTCTCTTATTGCTGGCCATTTTGGGGTAAGCAAAACAGTTGCACATCTACAGAGGTATTGCTATTGGCCTCGCATGGTAGATTCTGTTTCAAGGTTCATAAGAGGATGTTCATTATGTGCTACAAGAAAGCCTAGTAATAGGAAGCTTGGCTTGTATACTCCTTTTCCGGTACCTTCTAGACCATGGGAGAGCATCTCTATGGATTTTGTAGGAGGTTTTCCAAAATCTAGAAAGCAGCATGATTATTTATATGTAGTAGTTGATCGTTTAAGCAAAATGTGTATACTTATGCCTTGTAATAAAACTATAACCGCTGAACAAACTGCTGAATTATTTTTTCATCATGTATGGATTCACTTTGGTTTGCCTACTTCCATTATTAGTGACAGGGATTCCAGATTTGTGGGGAATTTTTGGTCCAACCTATGGGAGATGATGGACACAAAGTTGAAGAAAAGTACTGCTTTCCATCCGCAAACAGATGGACAAATAGAAGTTGTGAACAGAACCATTGTGCACCTCTTGAGAGGTTATTGCAGCAAGCATGGATGTACATACAACATGCTTACAATCGTGCCAAGCACTCTTCCACAAACACCTCACTGTTTGAAGCTTGTTTTGGTTACTTGCCAAAATCACCTCTTGATTTCATTCTTGAGAAAGATGTTGCCGTTGAGGGACATAGTGATATTGACAAAGCTCGTTCATTCATTGAAAGAATTCAACAAATACATCAGCAAATTCAAGAACATCTTGAGAAGAGTTAAGGCAAGTACAAGGAAAGACACGACAAGCATAGAGTCGATCACAAGTTTCAAGAAGGGGATGAGGTATGGCTGTACATTAGTAAGGAAAGGATGCAAGGAGAAGGTAAAAAGATGAAGCCTATTCGTTATGGTCCATTCAAAATCCTCAAGAAGGTTGGAAATAATGCTTTTCAATTAGATTTGCCTTCCTACATGCAAATGTATTCTGTTGTCAATGTGGAGAACTTACGTTTGTATGAACCTCCTTTGATTGCTGATCATGAAAGTGCTGTTCAGCTGCCATCTATAGAAGATTTCTCGCCAGAATTCTTAGATGAGCTGAAAGAAGATACAATCCTTGACAGAAGGACACACACTTCAAGGAGGGGCAGTGTAGATTGTGTTCGGGTTGGTTTCAAAGGCAGCAAACCGAACAAGGAAAAGTGGATGGAGGTGGACAGAGTGAGGGAGCTGTACCCTCACCTCTTTAACAGGTAGTTGAAGGCTTTTGGGGTCCAAAAGCTTCCCAATGGGGAGGCGTGATCAGGTGCTCATGTCCTAAGTGTCGTAAAATGCTCAATATTTAAATTGCTCAGAACTGGTTCAAAGTTGATTGACTGGAAAGCGCTCATCTTCCTGATTCCAGTGCCACAAGCGGTTCGAAAAACAGTCGCCGTATGAGGAAGTTATGGCAAAAAGAAGAATTTGTCAATAACATTGAAAATTTTATTTTTTCAAAAAAAAATTAAAAAAGAAATATTTCGCAGAATATTCCTTGGAATATTCCCTTTGCATAGCCAATCACAGGATGCCACGTGGCAGGCCCGGAGGCCGCCACGTGGCCCCAGATGACGTCAGCAAGCATTATGGGCGCATATTTAAAATTTTTGGGCATTCAAAGTTTTGAACCCGCAACCTCTTCCCCACCAGCCAAGCGCTTTACCAACGCGCCACAAGCATTACATGTGTTCATGGAGCGGCGGAAATTGTTTAAAAGGTTTGAATTTCTGTTGGGCGGGGCCCGAAGGGGGCCAGCCCCCCATACCATATGACCATGGGCCCATAACCGTGGGCTCAACCCCCTAACCGCCGAGCACGAAATCCGAGATAATCCGCCATCCATGCATAAGCATTTAATGTAGCTGTAGTTTGTTTGGCGGAGATTCTGGCAGGAGCGCCAAAATTGGCGGGCCCACCATATTTGGCGGGCCTAACTGGACTCCAACTAAAGTTAGCTGGAGTGTTTCTAGGCATAACTGGAGGAAAACTTTAATTGGCCATAACTTTGGCTAGGAAAGGCGGTTTTGGACGAATTTTTTTTTTTTCGATTTTGGGTATTTTCGACCTTCTGAAGCCATTGGTGCAGGTCTTACAACCATCTGAGGTCATTTATAGAGGTTTTGGAGCCATGGAAGTTCTAGGAGCCACCAGGGCCCAGTATTTGGAAGACTGTATAGGGTTGCAGGTATCCATTGGAGGTGAACCAGCAGTCAATCCTGAAGGATTCAAGTGTTCTGAATCCATTTTTACCATCTATTCCACCTGTAGATGCTTCTATTCAGCTGTATATTCAATTTGAGCATTTAATGAAAACAAGGACAAGCCCATTTGGGAGCTTTGGACCCAACAGACGTAGCCCAGGAGGGGTGAACTGCTTTATCAACTTCTTTTGCATCTGTGGTTGATTTATTTTGCAGAACAAATTCATTTAATGTGTTAAACAGTAAAAGGAAATAAATCTGCTATGCTTAAATGGGTCATGAACAGCTGAAAATTTCATTTGTTTTCTTTCTGCAAGACATGTAAATCTTTTAAATATGTATATTTCTGAATTGAATACCTTGCAAACAATTTACAAGTAGTTTCAAATTCAGATCATGCAAAAATAATATGATGCTTTGATAAAGAATGGCACCTGGAAGTTGGCTGATCCTCTATTGGGAACCAAACCAATAGGCTGCAAGTGGGTATTCAAGAACAAGTATAAAGCAGATGGCTCACTTGACAAGCATAAATCCAGGCTTGTGGCAAAAGGTTTTGCATAGAAGAAAGGGGTCAATTATGAGGAGACTTTTTTCCCCACAGCAAAATGGGTTACCATCTAGACACTCTTTGCCTTGACAACTTAGAACGGTTGGAAAGTCCATCAAATGGATGTAAAAACTACTTTCTTGAATGGAGATCTGAAAGAGAATGTATTTTGGTCCCAACTAGAAGGCTTTATTGTGAAGGGCCAGGAACACAAAGTATGCAATCTTGTAAAATCCTTGTATGGCCTCATGCAAGCACCATGAGCCTGGTACGAGAAGTTAACTGAGAATATTCTGAAACATAAATTCAAGCATTATGATCTTGATGATGCAACTTTGTTTGTCAAGAAAGTTGGAAAAGTAGTTGTATATCTTGTGGTGTATGTAGATGATCTTCTAATGGCACAGAACAATGAGAGCTACATTACATCCATTAAGAAGGAATTGAGGAAAGGTTTTGAAATGACATATTTGGGCTATGTTCACTACTATCTTGGTATTTAAGTAAATCAACATCCAAAGTTTATATTCCTCTCTCAGAAGAAGTACATTGGAGATCTGTTGAACATGTTTGGCATGGCTAAGTGCAATCCTTTGACTACTCCAATGGAACATAACTTAAATATCACATCCACTTAAGGAAAATAATTTGAGGATGCAACGAAGTATAGACAACTCGTAGGAAGTCTCAACTTCCTGACTACTACCAAACCAAACATTTCATTTGATGTTGGATTCCTCTTCAAGTTTATGCAAAAGCCTTGTCAGGGCCATTGGTCTGCCGAAAAAAGAGTTCTAAAGTACTTGAAGGGAACTCAAGACTTTGGACTTAAGTATACACAAGTGGGCGACTTTAGCTTGATTGGATACTACGATTCATACTTCAACAGAGATAAAGAAAATGGGGTATCTACTTTAGGTTAGGTTATGATTCTTGGATCAAGAGTTGTCTCCTGGAGGTCATGCAAATAGTCAGTTCCAACCAATTCCACAACAAAGGTAGAATATATGGCAACAATTGAAGCAACGAAGGGAAATTGTGTGGCTCAAGAAAATTCTGGAAGATTTGCAGGAGAAACAAGTGCATTCAAATCCTATTTTGATTGACAACACTTTTGCAATAAAGTTGGCCAATAACCCAAAGTTCCCTGATCGAATGAAGCACATCAATACAAAATACCATCTGATTCGACATCATGTTGAAACCAAGAAAATCCACCTATGCCATTGTTCCATAAATGAGAATATTGCAGACATCTTCACCAAAGCACTTGAAAGAGAAAATTTTGAAAGATTCAGAATGATGTTTGGACTCACCAACATCCCTTCATATTAAGGGGGCGAATGTTGACACCTAATTCGAAACTATTATTGTATATATTGTCAGTTATGCATTTGGGAAAACCAAGAGACCTTGGAATTGGAATCCCAAGAGTCTCTCCACTCATCTATAAATTCATGATATGTATAATGAAATAAATAATTCAATTCGTGGAGTTACCTCCTGGCATGACACGCCCGAAGCTTGAACTATACTAAACAATGGATCATAATTATGAAGAAAAAGGACAAGAAACTGACATAAAAGCATAGAATTCAAATGGAAATATAAAACAATTGTAAGGCTCAACAACCATTCAGATAGTGATAAGGAAGCAACCAACAAGGAAAATTTTAGGGGCTAATATTCGCAAGTGGGCTAATTTTCCATGTTTTTTTTTCCAAAAAAAAGATTCGTTAATTTCCATTTTTTCTAAAAATTATTCGCCCAAATTTTATAGTATAAAATTATTTTACCTTAAAAATCGCCAAAATTTTATAAAGATACTATACAAAATTCTTAGAAATTTGAATATTTTTACAAAACCATTGTGAAACATTTTGCAAATTGTATATTATGTGCTAGTGAGATTCGCTAATGTTTCTAAACATTAAAATAAATTTCCATCCTTAAAATTTTCCGTTGAAAACCCTTCAAATCTGGATATGTCCCAAGAAAAGACAACAATTATCTCCATGAAAATAGTTCCAGACAAGCCCCCGCAATGGATCAATGTATGAAAGAAGAAAAAGAAACTTAGAAAACACTTGTGATTAATGATGGGTTCCAACATCAGAGTTGTTGTTAATGTACTATTTTTGTCAATATAGGCTAGATCTAGATATTTCTTATAGCCAATGCCCCTATTTTATGGGCGTATTGTAAATCTTGATGTACTAGGGATGTAATTTTAAAATGGTATGTATTAAGAGGCCCTCTACAACGTAGTGCTAAGAGTCACTTTACAACTTAGTATGGGGAAGATGTTGTAGTGTTCGTAAACGAATGTAAATATTTAAATGTCGACTCAAAGTAAATGAGTGTAAACATTTAAATGTCGACTCAATATGAAAAAGTTGTTGTAATGTTTTGCTGACACAAGTTTTATGCACCCTAGTCAACAAGGAGGAAGTGACTCAGACTTAGTCTCTTTAACAACACAAGCCATTTGGAATATTCACCCTTGATGGGTTTATAGGCTCCCTTAGCCTAGGATCCTTTTTGTGAATGATTTAATCTGGGGAAACGTAATTCCTTATCTAAGCTAATCTAAACTATGGTTATCCTATACTAAATTCAACTACTTTTACACTAGATATGATTAAAATAAACTATAACTATTTTATTAAGAGGCACTCTACAAACTAGTAAGGGGAAGATGTTGTAGTGTCCATAATTGAGTGTAAACATTTAAACGTAGACTCAATGTAAATGAGTGTAAAAATTTAAAGTTCGACTCAATATGAAAAATATGTTGCAATGTTTTGTTGATGCGAGGTTTATGCATCCTAGTCAGCAAGGAGGAAGTGACTCAAACTGAGGCTCTTTAACAACCCAAGCCATTTGGAGTAGTCATCCCTGATGGGTTTATAGGCTCCATTAGCCTAGGATCCTTTCTTCTTGCGAAGGATTAAATCTGGAGAAAAGTAATTCCTTATCTAAATTAATCTAAACTATGGTTATATTATACTAAATTCAACTACTTTAACACTAGATTATGATTAAAATAAACTAGAACTAATATACTAATTTACTAAACTATAACTAATTAAAAAATTAGAATTAAAAAAATGAAATATAGTACAATAGTTGTTGTTACATAAGAAAAATATGATACAACATGTTGTGCTTTGTAGATAGTCCTAGGCTAAGGGACTATGCCAAAGCATCTAAAATAATGTTTTTGATTTTTAATGGATGACCAATGCTTAAACTTTTAAACATATGTAAACCTTAATTATTTATGAGAAAATAGAAGGGCCAATTCTTCAGTCTTCACATAATTAAGCTTGAAAATGATATGAAAAGCAGAAGTAAAGAAGATTTATAATTCTTTAAATATTCAAAGTAAACATCTAATTCCTTATATATAGAAGATGCGTATAGAAATTTTCTACGGCCAAACATGACATGTATAAGAGATGACGAAAGGCAACAACTTATTGATTTAGAGGAATTACCTAAAACAAACAGTTTCAATTAATTAATCTCTTTAATTAATGATAACTTTGTAGGAGATTTCAGATAGATTGATATCCAATCTAATCTTACCCAAACCTCTGTGTTACCTTAATTTTGTGCAGAGAAAATATAAAATAATAACATAAATGAACACTAGAGGAACTCACAGAGATACACAAGTTGTTCAGAATGAGTCCAAAATCCTTCTATTAATCTTCAGAAATAGTTCAAAAAATTACAAGCATGTTTGTTCGTTCATCACAAGGGTTCAACCCTTTCTTCTTTGAAATACAAAATATATATAGAGTTTGACTTTCTAACATATTTAAACTAGAATCAAAATTTATTACAAAGTGAAATATCATCCACAAAATTTGGGATATTATAAAAATAGAACTAAGAATAGTGGATCTGAACTAATGCTGAGGGATGTTGTTGCTGACTGTAGCTGGAAATTTGTTTCTTCTAATGACTATCCTTGAAATTCCACTGTCTACTGCTAAAATTTTGTTGTTTTCTCCCAAAATTTTTCCTTCTGTTCTTATTCGATTATTTCACACACTTTATCCCATCTCTTTTCATTAGGGATAATTGTTTTTTAACAATTTCCTATATGACTCATCGACTTCAGTATATATTTCAAAAATGGGTTGAATTAGAAACAAATGCCTAATTTCATGCCGTATTAATAAATCATATCTTAAAACTTCAATGAAGGCTTTCCCAATAATAACTCCTTTGATTTTGGCAAATTTTGTCTTGTCCACTGCTATATTATGTAGCCTCTGTTGATATATTTGAAGTGGGATCAATTTGCCACTTCTATCTTGCAAAGGTGGAAGTCCTTTATCATGTAAAGCATTAAAATTCCCATGAAGTTTCTTAATTTAAACCTCCAATTTTTGACACTTGTTTTCGAGCTATAGATTTAAATTTCTCTTTGTTAAAATCATTCTGGACTCCAAGACGACTTCAGTTCTATCTTCAATGTCAAATTCTTCAAGCTCATATTTTTTCTTGGAGTTTAGGACTTTGATTATCCTTGTAGCATCTCTAGGTTTGTGGTTTAGGTCCTTCTTTATTTCTGTTACTGCTTCTTGGGATCTCTGCAATAAGTCTTCCTGCTCAAAAATAATTTCAATTGAAGGCCATAAATCAGTCATTGATACATTAATGTCTATCCAAATATTCTCCTTGGCTAGAGCAATGGTTTGTGCAATTAAGGAGTCATTTTCATAAACCTCTAACTGCTAAGGAAATTTATAATTTTTTTGAATCTCAGCCAAATATGCATTATCAAATTTAATCTTCAGTTCCTGGATTTTTCGAAGCTGCATTTTTATTTTTTCAATCTCTTGATCTTTTAGAGATAAATCTCCCATGGCTTTTGATAATTGCTCTGCCTAGTCAATAAACTGTGTTTCTACTACGTCGACTATTGCTGTAGATGTCCCTGTTGCTGAAGTAACTATTATAAAAGTAGTGGCTACAAGAATAACAACTGAAATGTTGAGTTGCTTCTCTTTTTCTTTTAGGAGTGATTCCATATCAGTTTCCATTTTTGAATTTGAACATTCTCTTCAACTATCAATTTGAACATGTTTTCATTCTCCCTTTCTAGCTGACCAATTTATTTTGCTTGTGGATGCTTAGTAGTAGGAAGCTTTAGTTGCTTCCTCAATGCTTGAATGCCAGCATTCTTATTTTTTATCATTTCTTCTGTTGCTTTAATATTACTAGGATCATATCCTAGCTTAATCACCAGACCTTAAAGAGCTTTGATTCTGGTATCTTTAGCCAAGGATGACATTGTCTCCATCTTCAATTGTGAATGAATATTGTTCAGGGAAGATTCCATTTCTGAACTTGTCAATGTGGAATATATCATTTCACTAGCCTACTTATGTAGGTCAATCTAATAAATGGCATGAATTTTCTCGGTATCAAAAGAAAAAATGGAAGTTTTGTAATCTTCTGCACTCTTAAGGAGGAATTTTTGGTTCTCAAAAAACCAATTGGAACTGTCCCTTCTCAGTATCAAGTGAAAATAAAAGCGTGTGCTGTGTAATGGAAGACTGCTTCCAAAATTCTAAATAAGTGGCGTTCTTCAATGCTTCATTCTTCCCTTTAATCTCTCTGTATCTAGCAAAAATATTTTGCTATGTAGTATCATGGGACACATAGGATATAGGAGAGTCTGTAATTTCTTCAACCTGTGGAAAAGAAGTGGTGGGAAATCCTGACATCACCATAGTTCTTTGCTCCTGTAAACTCGTCTTCTAAAGACTCTTAATTGGTGTTTGTCTTCTTTCTCCTTTTAAAAGTTGTGAAACCTATAGCTTCATTTTCTGAGTCTGTAAGAGACAAAAAATTTCTTGGTCTTTTGGTTTCTTTTTCTTGTGGAACTGGAGTTTGTGAATATGTTTGACTAACAATCTATTCTTCAACTTCCTGTAATGTATACTCTTTCCACTCTTCTTGATTTTCATACTGATCTATCTCTGGCCTGGATGTATGTACATATGGAGTTGTTTTCTACTCAAATCTCAATTTCTAAATAATCCCCAAGGTATCATAGGACCAGGTAAAGCTCAATTTGAATTTCATCCGTTTTAATAACATATCCGCCTCCTTGGTTACTGCCCTAGTATTAACAAGGAAAGGGCCAATGTGTGATTTTAATTTGAATTGGGATTTCTTTTTCTTAGATACAAAATGCAGGTCATCCATGTTCATCATTTGCCTGATGTATTCCAAGGCAAAGATTCTAATTGGTACAAATACTGGTAACATGTAGGGAGGAAGTTCACACCCATATATTTTGATTTTTGTGTAATTCTGGTAGAGGTACCAATATCCAATTTTGGCTTGTTCAGTGAGGTGGAAAATTCTTCTAATTTCAGTTGAAATCCTTGGTATAACATCACTGCTTATAAGACATAAAGACATGCAAAAATTCTTCTGTGTTTTTTCTTACTAAGGAAGTCCAGTGAATGACTGACTGATGCTTCCCTTGTGCATCTAAATTTTGTAATGGAAATTTGAACCTGCCTATTTCATGAAACAAAAGCAAATATACCAGGACTGGTTGATGTTTGAAAGCACCTTTTTTTGAAAACTTCAAAAATTGATCATGAATACTATCTGCCAAAAAATGGTTGTAGTTGAAAATCAATGAGGATTTATTACGCACAGAGAAAACTGATAGAAATCCTAATATCACTACACTAGTCCATTGATTAGTAGGGTAACCTAACAGACATGCGACCATAAAGATGACTTGCCCAGATATTTCTGGAAAAAGTGAAGTGGAATAAGGTGGATTGGTCCTAGGCAAGTTAGAATTCTCAGGTAAAAATGACTTAAATATTTGGGCTTGCTGAGGAAAGGTGAGTTTTTGGTAAATCCCCATGAGAGAATCAATAGAAAATGGGTGCAGAGGGGCTGAAGGATTGACTTGAAGTGCTTGACATATAGACTCAGGAGTAATAGGAAATAAGACTTCATTATTTTGGGCAATCACAACCCTTTGACTAGGAAGATATCTCAAATGACACAAGGTAACAAATTAAGGAAATTTATGGGTCTGGGGAAAATGAATCGAAGAAGGAAAGACTCCCAAATGCTCAATTCATCACTGACATCAAGAAACTTTTGGTTTTCCCAATTGTGGAGTTCGTAGAGGTTGAAATCACATTGGGTTTCTGAAATTTTATACTGCGTATCTACCAGGGGAAGCTCATCTAGGTTAACTATAGAAGGTAATGTAGGACTCTCTACCACTAATTTTTATTTTCCCTTTGACAAAGACATTGTAAAATATGAAATTACAGGCTGAGGTCGCTAATATTACTAGAGAATTTTCGATTATTAGTGTATGAAAATTAACAACTGCGCAATTGGTAGAATTCAGAGTTCGAATTGGTGATTTTGGAGCTATAATGGCGAAAGGTAATGGGTAGAGGGATGTGTGTCCTTTTAAAGGAGGGAATTCGAGTGGTTGTAGAAGTTATAACTGTTTTAGGAGTGTCCAATTAAAGAATTGAACGTTGGCGTGAAAATTTAATGGCTAAATGGGTATATGAACATTTGGCAGGAGTAATTAAATATTTAATGACTAATTTAAGGGACCGAATATGGACAAGACATGTGGTGAAGTGTGCTTAGATGCGGGAGTGGAAAGAGGTTTTCGGAGGGGGGGTGGGCGGTTAGCAGTTTTGGAGAGGGGGGAGGGGTGGGGGGGGGCACGATCTCGCTGAGGATGCGTCGTATCCTCTGGCGGTAATAAAAATACAACTTTTCAGACCCTCCCCCCTCATTAAACTCTGATGGTGCGGAGTTGTGGGGGTTCCCAAACTCATTCCCTGCTGTTGATGTGGGTGGGGAAGATCTGCTCCATTGATTTATGATCGGTCTTTATTACTAAACGACAAAATGTCAGAGCAAATTTTATTTGCAAATTAAACTATAATGTTTTTGAAAATATGCAAGAATTTAAATAATAATATATAAAAATACATCGCGACATTTTAGTTGGCTCGCTTCTTGGGGATTCTTATTTTATTTATTATATATATACATACATACATACATATATATATATATATATATATATATGTATGTATATCCTCTTATTCTTTTCGTTTGATATATTTTCTTGTTTTATTTTGTCATTTTCTTTTCTGTGTGTATATATATATATATATATATATAGATATATATGTATGTATATCCTCTTATTCTTTTCGTTTGATATATTTTCTTGTTTTATTTTGTCATTTTCTTTTCTGTGTGTATATATATATATATATATATATCGTTACAAGATTGGCTCCATCTAGGAACTTCTCCCCCCACATGGGATGTAGAGAACATGCAGATCCATGTGCCTTCTCCTCGGGCTATGGAGTCTTTGCTGAGAAAATCACACTTTGATAGTGAAATTTAACGAAAACTGGAAATTTACAATGAAGGTAGCTGCAAGCATCTAATACTGAATGTAGTGTTTGAGATATTATCCATTTACTGGCAATGAAGAATATTGCCCTTCTAGATTGTGCATAATGAAAGTGAAGTTACCATTTACTTCTGCAATGCTGAATGGTCCCAACCAAAAATTATCAATTTTTCCATGCTTACCTCTTTCTTCTCTTCTGGCATCCCATCTTAAGACTATATCACCTTGTCTAAAATCTCTTTCTCTAACCTTTCTGTCAAATAATATTTTCATTTTGTTTTGATATTGATGAAGTTTGTGTTGAAATTCATCTTTGTCTAGGTTTAGCTCAATGATCTGATTGATTCTCCTTGAAAAATCATCAACTTCCTCATATGATTCCTGAAAAAATTTAGCTACTGGAAATGCTAGTTGTGTAGGAAAAATTACTTTAGTTCCATATACAAGTTGGAAAGGGGACTTTCCAGTAGATCTTTTGGGTGATACTCTGTTTTCCCAAACTACATATTTGAGATGACTATCCCAACTTATTTTGTGATCTGCTAATACTTTCTTGATTACCTTGACCATAATTTTATTTCATGATTCTTATAACCCATTACTTTGTGGGTAATATGGTGTAGAATGATGCAATGAAATTTGATATTTCTGACAAAACTCTATCATTTTGATGTTGCTGAAATATTGTGCATTGTCTGTAACTATTTGTTGTGGGCAACCAAATCTAGACAATATATTTTCTTAAATGAGTTTGATAAACATTAAATCTATTGCATTCTTAACTGGGATTGCTTCTACCCACTTGGTGAAGTAATCAGTGGCAGTTAATATCCATCTATGTTGGTTGCTGGAAGCTGGAACTATTTCACCTATAAAATATAATCCCCATTGTAAAAATGGAGCTTCAATTAAAACTGGAACAAGGGGAAGTGTTGCTAGCCTTTGTTTTCCAGCAAATATCTAACATGGGATACAACTTCTTACCTTTTCTCCAACATGTGCAAATAATCTGGGCCAATAGAAACCTGCTATGAGAATTTTATATGCAGTTGCCTTCCAAGCATAATGTCCTCCACAAATTCCTTCATGGAACTATTCAATGAGTCCTTCAGTTTCACTTTCAGTTAGGCATAATAAAAGGATATTCAAAGGATCCTTCCAATACAAATTGGTGGGTACTTCAAATCTCGAAGAAAATTCATTATGTCATTATACCAATCTGGAAGTAAAAATTTGTCATCAATATGTAGAGGCAGAGGAACAAGATCTGAACTGGAAGAAGGTTCTTGTGGATTCTCCTCATTTTATATTTGAGAAGGTTCTTGTGGATTCTTCTCTGCTGACATTTGAGAAGGTTCTTGTGGATTCTTCTCAGTTGAGATATGCAAAATGGTGTTGATACCAAGTATCTTACAATTTGATTCAGCCAAGAGTTTGGCTAAACCCTGTCCTTTAACCAATTTGGTTGACCTAATATCGAGATCAAATTCAAGTATCTTGGCTATCCACCTTACCCTCTTTCCATCTATATCAGGCTGTGTTAAAACAATTTTGACTACATTATTGGGGACATAAGCAATAATGAGAGAATGCAATACATAAGTTCTGAATGCTTTTAGGGCTTGGACAAGGGCATATGCTTGCTTATCTGTGATTTCATATATCAACTCAATATCTCTCATTACTTTGATGAAAAAGGAAATGGGCTTCTCATATCCATCATCATTAAAGGGTCTGTCAACACAGCAGATGTACTAGAAGTCTTAAGAAGTTTTGAGAATTTAGAGCGGCAAGGACAACCTTGCGTAAAGTGCTCCTCATTACAAATTAAACATGGGTAACGAGGTTTCCTAGCCGGAGAAGAGGAATCAGATGATTTCTCTTGAGGGGGAGAATTTTGTTTCTTTTTGGTTTTCCCCTTTTTCTTGCTTCCAGGTTGCTTTTCATTTTTACCTTTGTTAGATGACAAGGCATTTATTTCAGAAGCAAGTGTGTTATCAGGTGTATTAGAGGTTTGATTTGAAATAGCAAGTATCTGACTAGATGGTCTACTTGCTATTTGAGTGTTTGAAGAACCTATCACACCGTCACCGGCATGAGATTCCTTACTGGATGGAGGTGGTGGAAGAGTAAAAGTTGTTCTAGGTGCCTTTGGAATATTATCATAGAGCGTGCTAAACTGGGTGTAAATCAAGTCTAAGTATTGGGCACGATAAATTACTTAATCTTCAGTAACAACTCCTCCTTTAGCCACATCCTCGGTGATGGATGGAAACAAGGATTTAATAAACCACTTGGCTAAAAGTTGATCAGGAACAAAAGTTTTGACCATTCGATGACGACGACGCCACTCATGAATATGATCAGAAATGTGAGTAGAAGTGGTCTATTTAAAATTGGTCAACAGTTCCGTTCTAGTTTCATCTCTGATGGGTAACTGGAAATGGGTTAAAAATTTAGTGGCTAACACTGTGAAGTTGTCAAATGAAGCTTGTGGTAATTCAATATACCACTTTGCAGCCGGACCAGTGAGCGTTCGCTAGAAAATATGTAGTCTTACTGAATCATCATTTAGGGAGTTGGATGAACACCATAAATGAAAAGTCATAACGTGATTGGGTGGGTCTTCTCTAGGGTTTCCATTGGACTTAGGAATATCAGAAGGCAATTTTTGTTGTAAAACAACGACTTCTCATATGCCATCCGCTGTGTTGACAGACCCTTTATTTGTCACTGAGGCACATTCGCATATTAGAAACTTCCTTTTGGTTTGAAGAACGCTGGGTCAACTTTTCAGAGGGTAATTAATTATGCCTTCCATGACATCAAACACATCGTTCAACCCTATATAGATGATTTAACTGCTTATTCACGGAAACAGGTTGATCACCCACAACATTTGAGAGCCATCTTTTTACGATTTTGACACTACAAAATTCGACTCAATTCACATAAATGTGTGTTTTGTGTTGGTTCTAGTCATTTTCTTGGTTTCTTAGAGTCCAAAGAAGGAATTCAACTCTACCCCTTGAAGGTTCAGGAAATTCTTGATCTGCCTCCACCTTCCAATTTACTTCAGTTACAGAGACTCCAAGGGAAGGCTAGCTTTCTAAGGAGATTCATTCCCAACTATGCCGAAATGGCTAAAGGATTTACTCGTCTTTTGAAAAAGGGAATTCCCTTCCATTGGGACCAGGTTGTGCAAGATTCCTTCAATGCTCTCAAGGATACCCTAATTCGAGTGTCATTAATGTATTTCCTACTAATTATCAAAACGACTATTTCTTGTATCTTGCCACTGCAAATACAACCATTGCTATGGTTTTAGTCCAAGAAGAAGATGGGATTGAACATCCGATCTATTATTTGAGTCATAATCTCAATGATACGAAAGTTAATTATTCTTATGTGGAGAAGCTAACTTTGGCTTCCGTTCAAGATGTACATATATTTCGCCATTATATCCTGCTCCGAAAGACCACTGTCATTTCGGATTGCAACCATATGGCATACATCTTGTCATTTCAATTGCTGGGGGGAAATATTCAAAATGGATCATCATTTTGCAGGAATTTGATTTGGAATTCATCAAATCCAAGTCAAAGAAATCTCTAGTTTTTTCCGAGCTTCTTTGCGACCTTCCCTCTACCGCCATCGACTCAACAATGGAACCATCAATTCTGGATGAGTCTCTATTTTTGATCTCGTCATCTGACCCTTGGTATGGAGATATACTGATCTATCTCCAAACCCAAACTTTCTGGTCTAATACCTCTCACTTGCAACAACGACGTATTCGATATCAAGCCAAAGATTATCTAATCATTGGCAACACCCTTTACCGTCATGGTATCAATACGATTTTTCATAGGTGCCTCACACATGAGGAAGCCGAGAAAGTTCTAAATGATTTCCATTCTAGTGCTTGTGGTGGACATTTATCTGGTTATGCTACCACATAGAAAATTCTCCATGCTGGTTACTTCTGGCCTACCATATTTAACGATTGCATTACTGCTGTCAGAAGTTGTCATGCATGCCAGATTTTTGACCATAAAACTCGATTACCACCTGCACCACTGCATCCTATCGTCGCTGTTGGACCATTTGCAAAATAGGGTATTGATGTCATGACATGTAACCCTCACTCAGCCACGGGGCATGGGTATAGTATTGTCGTTGTTGACTATTTTGCGAAATGGGCCAAGGCGATGCCTACATTAAACAACAGTGGTGAGACAACTGCACTATTTTTCTTCAACCATGTGGTTGCACGGTTTGGTGTACCATAAGCTATAGTTATAGATCATGATTCACATTTTCGCAGTCACATGATGACTGAATTAACTGCCAAGTTAGGACCCTCACATGATAGTTCTACTCCTTATTATCCATAGGTTAATGGACAAGTTGAAGCCATCAACAAAGTCCTTAAGTGAATGCTTCAACGAATGATATGAGTTCAAAAACAAAACTGGCATTTGATCTTGTACTCAGTTTTGTGGGCTTACCGAACCTCGGTAAGAAACACAACTGGATTCACACCTTTCCAAATGGTGTATGTTCTTGAGGCAATCTTGCCAATACAATGTGATATTTCATCACTAAAAGTCGCAATTGACTTGTTACCTGACACCTCTGATGAGGAAACACATTTATTAGAACTCATCCATTTAGATGAAACATGTCGTGAAGCCATATTGGCCAACGAAGCACATAAGAAATGAATTAAGGCGCAATATGACCACAATGTCAAGCCTCACATATTCTCAAAAGGAGACCTGGCCTTGCTTTATGATCAGGAAGCCGAAAAATTAGGAACAGGAAAATTTGAACCACTATGGATGGGCCCCTACAATGTCAAGCGTGTTTTGGCAAAAGGCACTTACGAGTTGGTTGATTATGATGGAATTCCATTGTTGTAGCCCTGAAACAGGCTATATCTTAAACGTTACTATGCTTGATTGTGCATAGTAAAAACACTATATATATGCTATGATTGCGTGTGTGTGTCACAGTGCGACTTTTAGAGTTTTTTATGTGGTTAGTAATCCACTTTTCATTTGTTGCAGATGTTAGAATCTTTGGAACCATTTGTTGGTTATGCTGATGGTGCTAGTCATAGTACGTAGAACCTATCCTTTGCAGCATGGGCCATATTCGCTCCAAGTGGCGAGCAAGGATAATTTTAGGGGCGAATGTTCGCCCTTTGGCGAAATTAAGGGGTTTTAAATTTTTAGTGGGCGAATATTTTGTATCATAGTACATTTTTACAAATCACCTCAAATAGCCCACCTTATTTTAAGGGAGGGGGTAAAAAAGGTAAATTTAGCCCTTGAAATTAGGACTTACAACCTTCCATTCGCCCATTTTCAAGAATAGGTTTTATTTAAGTGAATCCTATGGGCCAAATACCATATTTATAAAAGAGGTATGGTAAATTAATAAAAATATAAATAAATGAGAGGTATGGTAAATAAATAAAACATTTTTTATATTTACTCCATAAGTCACCTTATATACATGTAAGGGTGTAAACAAATAAAAATATAAGTAAAGTGGAGGTATGGTAAATAAATAAAACGTCTTTATATACTTACTCAAAAGGTATGGTAAATAAATAAAAATATAAATAAACTAGACGTATCGTAAATAAATAAAACCTCTTTTTATATTTAGTCCATAACCCTGTTCTATTTATGAAGGCTCAAGAAAGAGGTTTTATTTAAGTGAATCCTATGGGCCAAATACCATATTTGTAAAAGAGGTATGGTAAATTAATAAAAATATAAATAAACGAGAGGTATGGTAAACAAATAAAACATTTTTTTATATTTACTCCATAAGTCACCTTATATTTACGAACACTCAAAAAATGGGTTATATTTAGGTGAAACCTATGGCCAAAATACTATGGGACAAATACCATGGACTAGATTGTTATTAATACCATGCAAAAAACCATTATTAACCCTAATATTAGAATTAATAAAAATAAAAATGGCACATGGTATTGACCCATGGTATTCACCTGGAATGTAGCCTATTTAAATGGGGGAATTAAACCAACATGTAGCCTATGCTAAGATTCACTAGGACTTTACAAAGTTTTATTATTTAGTGAAAGACTCGCCAAGATCTTACAAGATTTTATAATTGAGTAAAATATTCTAATAAAAATAAAAATGGCACATGGTATTGACGCATGGTATTCACCAAAATGGCACATGGTATTGACCCATGGTATTCACCTGGAATGTAACCTATTTAAATGGGGGAATTAAACCAGCATGTAGCCTATGCTAAGATTCACTAGGACTTTACAAAGTTTTATTATTCAGTGAAAGACTCGCCAAGATCTTACAAGATTTTATAATTGAGTAAAATATTCGCCATGCCTAGTGAGAGATTCGCCAAAAAAGTATATATACATATTATATTATTGATAAAATCGCCTTCCATTTTTCCTATATACCTTGGAGATTCGGCCATTTATTATATTTATAAATTTAGGGGGGGTTCTTAAAATTTTCCCTGGTGGCGAGTTAGTGAGTTTTCAAGGGATTTGTATCGATCATTCTCTTCTTGGCATTCGTCGAATCATCATTAGGCTAGACTCACAACTTGTCATACTACGAATTACGAATGTTTATACCATTCGAAATCCAACTATTGATCGTATATTCCTTAGAGTTCGTCTCTTGGAAAGAAATTTTGATTACATTCAATATCAACACATTTCTAAGAACTTTAACACATTGACTGATTCTTTAGCAAATTACTTGTTAAACAAACATTTACGACATATGTAAAGAACAAATTTTCAATTCACATCAACAGTTGAATAGGATTACACATAACCATACAAAAAAACTGAAAGTAATATAGATAGATGTTCAAAGTTTTTACAAAAATTTGTGTCCAAGACATGTTGGTCGTCTGACCTCAAAACCTCAAAATGCATACAGTAAATCATACTAAGTAGATCTAATGATGCTCATGATAACAGGTCACTGCTTGAGCTATCATGCGTAATAGCATCATCCAATGGCTAGTTACACCAATAGTATGGCACTGTAGTCTCATCGGTAACTCCTTGATCCGAACATCTGGTATACTAAGGGTTAACCCCTCTGTATGATGTTGCAACTCTGCTAATGTCTCGATCAGATCTAAATCCTGGAGAACTACTCTTCTGACATTTCTCCCCGCTGGTTCACCAACCTCCTGTTGATGACCTATTGGTCAAAAAATGCCAACATTTGCATACATGAGAACATTTTTAGTTTAGTCTGGGAAACATCAAAAAACACAAAAACATGTCAAAACTCAAAAAATAAAAAATACATGGTCAAAACAATTTACCTATAGCACCCCATTGAGCACCCACTAGTAATCTCAAATCTGGATCTCTACGGAAATCCATCCCTGCATATGGATGCTCCTCTATGACAATATGTTGTCGATGGAGCCAACTGAAGAATGCGATAGAAAATGAGATTGATGACTGACCAACATGTCTAGCCATCAACTCTACCCATCTCTGCATCCGTGGATCTCTAGGACTAGCTAAAATCAATGTCACATGCTGAGGTTGCATCAATGGAATTCTCTCCAAAGTAAAAGCGATCAAGATCGATCCATAGCTGAAATTTTTTGTCTTACCACTTTTTACTTTAGTCAGCTGCTCTTTCATCAAAGAGAATACTACCTCACACCAGTTGAACATAGTTGGCTCAAGACACTCGATGATCCAGATCTTGGGGGGAGGCCCCTAAGATCTAACAAAATGAAATGGATCTTGGGGGGAGGCCCCCAAGATCTAACAAAATGAAATGGATCTTGTGGGGCAGGCCCCCAAGATCTGAAAAATTGAAATGCCAAAAGAAAAAGAGTAGAATGCTCAATAAACAAAACCAGAAAGATATTTTTTTATTAAAATAGATAATAACTGTAAGGACTACATTGTGGTGGATGATGAGCCCCAGAAATGGGTAATTATATGGGCTCATTTGGCCTCTTATCTCAACTTAATCCACCATTCTTATTAGTTTAATGCATGTTTTTGAATATGTTTATGTTAATGGAGTGAATTGGGTTAGTCACTTTGCCATGTAGCCCAATGTGTGTTGTATGCAGATTTTTGGACCAATTTTTGACAAAGTCAAGGAATTTATGAGCAAATGGTAGCAAAAATCGAGGAAAATAGGGAAGAGGACTTGTAGGGGGGGTTTCTTCTTCATTTATGACCCCTTTCCTCGAATCCTCCATCAGCAACTCGGAGCATAAAGGTCCACATTGATGATTCCAAGGGGCAGCCGAGCAAGTAAAGTAGGACTGCTGTTTATCTCCAGTTCTAGAAAGATGAGTTCTTTGATTTTAGGAGGACTGTTGAAGGACTACATTTGTATAAATAAGGAGGCTTAGAGCCTCAGTAGGTTAGCCAGTTATTAGTCGATTTTCGCACTTTTCTGCAGCATTGTGTTCAACTCATTTTTGAGTTCCTTTTGAGAACAATTTATGTAATGTAATTGCTATTTTTGATAATGAAGATGAAACAGTTTTTGAGCCAGCACCGATCTCTTTCAGAGGGCTGAAGTGCTTGGGTTAGGGCCCAACCCAAGCTTCCCAACACCTCCTACTATGTACTTATATGTTTGTTTGCTTCAGTTCATCAGTTATTTCTGTTGCATAGATTCATTTTACTTTGCTAGATTAGGTTGCTTTTGATGGTTAGTATAGTTGTTTTTGTTTCAGTTGCTCAAGTAGGTTACTGCAGTGACAAGATAAGATTCAAAAGGCCAACAACAGGCCTTGATATCCTTTCTCCCTTCCCGGGACTATGATTTGAGGTCATGGCACTACTGCTGCCACCAAAAACACAGTTTTTTGCTCTTCCATGCAACTGCTAGTGTGATACGTTGATTTGGAAAGATTGATAGATTAATTCAGATTTAGTTGCTTAGATCATTTCCTATTCTTTTACCATAGATCTCTCTACATGCTTTTCTGTTCAAAGGTTACTGTTCAACATTTTCTGTTTGTAGGTCAGAAATTAGGTCAAGCTAGAGAAATCTCTGTTTTCATGGCATAGTTAGTTCTTTCTTTGATCAGTTTTTGTAAGTAGATGTGCAGATCTCTTGCAGGACACCTCATCTCATCATATATCCATAAAACAGCCAGCACCATCTCACTTCTCATAAATTTCCCAAGTCGTTCGCAACATTTCGCCAATTTGCCCTAATTTCTGCATTTTCTCCATAAGCTGCCCTCTTGCCATTTGAACAAATCCAACCATCCTGTTCTTTCTTGATCTTCCTTGACCAGCTCCAGACACCTCAACACCTTCATCTAGCCTTTATTTACCCTTTCCCATCACTTTTCCACCTTCAAGACTCCAAAAATAGCTCTCGGCCTCCTCCTGTAGATCCTCCTGTAGAACCTCCTGTAGATCCCCTGCAGCCTCCTGTAGAATTTCCTGTGAGTGATTTTTCGAAGTCCGATCATAATGGAAGTCTTCAGAAGGGTAATAGGGGCTTCTTAGGACCTCTCCACACCTTCCCCACCCTCTGCAAAATCCAACTCCATCTTCCTTCACCACCAAACCTCTGCACAATCACAACCAGATAAATCACAAGCATAATAATTTCACATAAAAACACTCAAAAGCACAAAAAGGTGTTTTCTTCTCATTTCTTTTCAGAAGTAGCTCAAATAAATGCAATTTACCTTTTCAGTAGCCAATGGCACTCATTTCATTAGTTTTGATCTCTTTTCCTGCAACAATAGGGTTAGTGGGTAAATTAGGGTTTGCTAGGGTTTGCGTTACATTTTAGTTTTCCTTCTCTTTCTGCAAGTAGAGTAGACTCTTTAGAGTTAGCTTTCCTTCACCACAGTTAAGAGATGCTTCTGAGAATTCATAGAAGTTGGCTTAAGCTCCTAGCAAACTTGCGCCAGCTGACCAAGTGACAGCCTGCAGTAAGAGCTAGTACTTGTGCATACAGCACCGTCCGAAGTTTGTTACGAACTACCGCGTTGATAAAAGTAAAGTAGGGAGCCCCAGGAGTTGCAGCATTATTGCTGCACTACTGGTGCTCACCAGTGGAAAATCTGTCCTTTTACAAAATGCGACTTGTTACTTATAATATTTTTCAATTACAATACCATGGGTCAATTCCATGCGTGAATGAATACCATGGGTAGATGTCACAATACCACGGGTTAATTCCATGGGTGAATGAATACCATGGGTGGATGTTACAATACCATGGGCAAATACCATGGGTGGATATCACAATACCATGGGAAAATACCATGGGTGGATGTCACTTACAATACCATGGGTGGATGCCACTTACAATACCATGGGTAAATTCCATGGGTGGATAAATAACATGGGTGGATGAATACCATGGGTTGATGCCATTTTCCATTCGAATCATTCTTCCCTCCTTAAGAAGCAATGGTCCCCATTGCGTGAAGTTCCCTCCTGCGAAGCCTTTGTTGAATATGAAGAGCCACTAAAGAGAAGGGTTTTATGTGGTTAACCCATAACCATGATGAACGAAGATCCGAGGATAGAGATACCCTGTAATGCTTGTGACCAACTGTGATATTGATAGTGTGCGGCCTAGAAAATGGACTTCAATGAAGTGTGGGTTTGTGGATGACCCATAACCATGATGAAGAAAGATCCGAGGATAGAGATACCCTGTAATGCTTGTGACCAACTGTGATACTGACAGTGTACGGCCTAGCAAATGGACTTTGATGAAGTGTGGGTCTGTGGATGACCCATAACCATGATGAACGAAGATCTGAGGATAGAGATACCCTGTAATGCTTGTGACCAACTGTGATAATAACAGTGTGCAGCCTAGCAAATGGACTTCGATGACAAGGATATTGTGTGGTTGACCCATAACTGTGATATTGGTTGTTGATGAAGTAGCAGGTGCCTACATAACCAGGGGTGAGAGGGCACATCTCCAAATAACCTAAGCTGAATGCTGCTATGCTGAAGCTGATGAATGTGAAGTAGGTGCCTACTAAAGTGGGTTGGGAGGGCACGTCTCCAATGAGAACCTGCTTTGAATGCTGGTCTAGTATTAAAATGGATGTAACTCGGTCAATATAACTGAAAATATTTATTATAACCTGTTTTTGGAAGTAGAAGTACCATTTTGCATCTTCTCATGTGTTCGAAATCCTTATCTAGACACTCTAGAATCTCAGATTCGCGCTGCAATTTTTCCACCACCACAAAAAAGTCTGAAAAAATAGTTGATTTTAAATCAATGATATCTCCCACATCCGAACCCCGATTCAACCCATTTATTTTTTGAAATTGGGTGATTTTTCAAGAGGAGCTCAGATCTACAATTTTTTTTTTTTTTTTTTTTTTTTTTTTATTTTTTTTTATGAAATTCTACACAAAAAACTTCAAAAAATGATGGGAGAGTCGCCGTGCACCAGTTGTCGTAAAAAAAAAAAATCTACAACATAGATGATTTTAAATAAGAGATATCTCCCTCATCCAGACTTCGATTCGACCAATTTTTTTTTTTGAATTTTGGTATTTTTTCGCAAGGAATCCATATATGTTATTTTTTTTGTAAATATTGCACCAAATATTTCATATTTGATCTGCAAACTTGTTGCCCAAAAAAAAATTCCTGCAAAAAATGGAAAAATAAAAATTCTTCCTGCTTGGCCCAAGAAAGTGCTTTGTGGAGGTTGCAGTGCATGCCTGAATTTTGTTGAATATTTGTTGCAAAAATTTGAAACTGAAATATGCATGAAATCCTCATTCCCAAGGAATCGTAACCTGCTCTGATACCACTGATCCAGATCTTGGGGGGAGGCCCCCAAGATCTAACAAAATGAAATGGATCTTGGGGGGTAGGCCCCCAAGATCTGAAAAATTAAAATGCCAAAAGAAAAAGAGTAGAATGCCCAATAAACAAAACCAAAAAGATTTTTTTTATTAAAACAGATAATAACTGTAAGGACTACATTGTGGTGGACAATCTATCCTTTTACAAAATGCGACTTGTTACTTATAGTATTTTCAGTTACAATACCATGGGTAAATTCCATGGGTGAATGAATACCATGGGTGGATATCACAAATACCACGGGTCAATTCCATGGGTGAATGAATACCATGGGTGGATGTCACAATACCATGGGCAAATACCATGGGTGAATGAATACCATGGGTGGATGTCACAATACCATGGGAAAATACTATGGGTGGATAAATACCATGGGTGGATGTCACTTACAATACCATGGGTGGATGCCACTTATAATACCATGGGTAAATTCCATGGGTGGATGAATACCATGGGTTGATGCCATTTTCCATTCGGATCACTCGAGCGCATACTGCATGTATGATCTATTTGCGACATGAATTGTCACGCTACCCGCCAACTTTGTGATAGTACAGAGGATTTTTCGCAAGGGCATATCATGAACATCCCTGACGTTTATCTTTCCATCTTTGCTAGGTTGTGTACTTGGCCGACATAATTGTCGAATGTAGTCCCTCACTAATTCACCCCCACGGGCAGAACCTGAAAGAGAAATGGGGGCACCACATCTTGAATATCTTGTGATAAAGTAAATATCATCGATCAATATAGGGAGCACTTTGTCCCCTATGTAAAAAACCTATTCCGCTGGATCCCATGAATGAACCAAGAACTACAAGAGTTCTAACTGTTGCCTCATCTCGGATAACCTGAAATATTTGAGTAACCCACAATCTCTAAGGACCTCAATAGTACCAGGATCATTTAGGGCAACCATATCCTGTTCTTCATGTTCTCTTTCACGCCATGTGATAGCCATTCTGATCCGATCAAAGTATGAAATCACACCATAGGCTTAGGTAGGATCCATTTCATGTAAAAAACTGAAGAGATTTTGGGTAGAAATGATGAATCAAATTTCTAAATTGCAGCCAACGCACCCCTGATCTTTAGACAATATGATGCATAGCAGTTTCCCTTTTGATTGACTGCTCTGCAGCGCAGTTTTCGATGCATAAGGGTGCGTTGATCCTAGGTGTTATAAACATATTTGGGCACTGCAACCCCAAACTCATATGTCCATAAACCAAGGGCTCTTTAGTCTCTAAAAGTGTTGTTTCATACCCTAAAGGATCATGGTCAATTGATTACATCATTTCCCAGAAGTTCCACCTGAAAAACCACTCAGAATTGGCCAAAACTGGACCATACTGACTGCTCCATGGTCAAGGTGCGATGCATACTAGCTTCCACACTAGCCAGGTGTGATGCATACTGAAATGGCCTTCTATAGGGTGCGATGAGAGAGAATAGACAAATGGCAGAGATAGTTTGCTAAGTGGAAGCTCATGGAATCTTCCAGAAACTTATCCTAGGACACTTGCCTCTCTGAATTCGCCCAGGGATGAGTAAGATATCAATGAAATCTCCAAGTGGAACCAAGAAATATCAGTGGAATGACACTAATAAAAAACCCAGAGCTGACTCACACCCTTGCAAGACATCTATAAATGGATCCCTCATCTGAGAGATCTAGAGGCTTGAATTTTGTAATTTGTAAGGAAGTGCTATTGGTTTATCTGTGAGAAGAGACATTGTATTGTTGGGTGATCTTGCTTTTCATGAGGTGAAGAGGGCTTCTATGTTTGGAGGATGATGCTGGATCAGACAATTGGGTTGTAATCCTCTCTTCTACTATTAATAAAGTTCCTTGAGTTTTCCTCCATATAATCATGTGTTTGTGAATCTTATTGATTATGAATGCAATTGTATGGTCAATGTGTTTCTGATTCTGCATTGTTTATGATGTTTTAGATAGAGATGATTTGATGGTTTTCTGTTACTTTGACTCTATAGGTACTCTTTGAAGCGGTAAAAGTAGGAGAGGAGTGGCAAATTCTATCAAGGGAAAGAGAAATCAAGCAAGGATCCAAGCGGAAGATCCAGGTTGGTCCTCTTTTCTTCCCTCTTATCTATTATACTTAAAGGAAATCTCAAATTGCTTTGATTGTTTGTTATAAGATAGCTACCCATCTTAGTGGGACTAGCAATTCAAATCGACACTAGTTTTCCTAGAAACAAAATGGCGACTCCGCTGGGGAGCGACTAGTTTGTTTGTTTGTTATTGTTGTTTGCTTTATAAACTACAGACAGAGCCTGAAGTTAGCTAGCTAGCCTTCAAACTGCCTTTTCTATGCAATTGTGAAGTAGATGAATGCTGCTTCAGTCAATCTTCGGGTTGGTTTATGAACTGAATGTCTGACTTACAAGCATCCTAAGTGCCCTTGTGTTAGCTCATAACCTCATAAGATCATACCCTTATACTTTGTTTTTACTATCCATCATAGCTTAGCCTAAATCACTGAACTTAGCTGCAAATTTTGAGCAAAAACCAAACTCAGTTTCGCTCCCTGGCCCATCGTACTGTTAGTAACTAGGAAACCTATATGCATGGCACCTCTCATGTGTTGCAGGTGAGATGCATCCCTGTTTCCCTTAAGGACAGGTGCGATGATTGAGTGACACTGTTTTTTTCTCTTTGAAATTTGGTTTTTCCTCCTTGTTTTTAGCTCTATTCAGTAGTTTTTCTGTTCATGATCAGTATCTCATTGATGAAGCCTCCTTCCTTTACATTATTCAGCCTCCATTGATTAGGATTTGTAAATTTTTTTATGTATTTTTCAATCATTTACAATCCTCCTTTGTCGAAAGTAGCTTAATCGAACTGTCGTTTTTGATGCAAAAAAGTTTCGTAACTGTCATTTTGAGTAAAAAAGAAGAGTGTCGTAAAGTCTTACTCCTCTAGATAGTCGATTGTACTTTTGTCATTGTATTTGATTTGGATTGTTAATATTTGAATTGTCAAAAGCAGTTTTCCATTCAAAATCGAAAAGTGTCGTTTTAGTCATCCTTTCGTTTTTTGAAAAGAAATTGTTGAAATGTCACTTTGAAGAAAATAGTTCAGATCTATACTTAGTTTTCCTCTTGAGCATTCTCACATTAAGGAAATGAAAAAAAATACATGCATTTTCATTTGCATTTAGACTGTGTGCGAAAGATTATTTAGGAAAAGTGCATTTAGTGTGTGCTCTTTGCTCTATGTTGAAAGAATTGTATTCTTCTTTCCTTGGTAGCTAGGATTTTCATTGTTAAAACAAAATAAACGATTGTTTATCATTTTAGATTGCATATTTAGGAATTTTACATCTACATCATGCAGTGAACCTTGAAAGACAGACTTCTAAGCAAGATCAACTCTAAAATAAATCTCAATGAACATAAAAACGCATTGGAACCTAACGCAACACATCTAGAAGTCTAGGCTAGAGACGTGTTCCAGTGTTGTAAAACCTGGTAATTATCGTTTTCATTGAAGGTTGGGTGATTCCTCCTCTTTGATATGACAAGTGCCAGTACGGACTTGTGCTCCCCGTACCGTCGAGTATATATTGGGAGACCACAATAGGATGATATCCTTTATTCTTAGGAAGCCGTGTCTGCCGCCCTATCGATCACAATGCACTGAACACAGCATTCGGGAAGATTGACTGCCGTACGTAAAGTCCTTGGTAATTTCTCTATCATTTACCACCAAGGTGTATATTGCAGTTTTGCGATTGGTTTGGTAATCCCTCTGTCTAGATTTCTAGAGTGATCAATTTCGTTCCTTTTCGACTCCTTAAAAGAAAAGGTCCATTTGAGCACTTGTCACTTCAGGCTCATTAAAAATCGAAGGTGACTAGAGTCACCTTTAGCATTTTCTCGACTCTTAAAAATTGAAAAAGCAAAGTTGTGTCAAAGCGTCATAAAATTTATTTAATTCAGAATAACTTTTTCCCTTTAATTTTGAGTTGGTCGAGTAATCCGCAATCGTGGAATAAAGTCAATCAAAACCTCGTCGTTCGCGGAGACTAGTGAGTCAACCATCTTTGAATCCGGAGATGAAACCATTCTGGGAAAAACGGTCTCGTTTAACTGAGTCCAATTCACCTGATTTATTTGAAACTTGTGTTTCAACATCGTTAGAGACTACAGTTACTCCGATCATTCCTGGTACATCTGCCTTTATAGAAGAAGCTCCACAGTTACAAGAGGAGATTAGAACTAATCCTAGTGTAACGGTAGGCACTTTTATACCTGAGACAACTCCATCTAGAGTTGAACCAGGGACTGAAGTTCACTTGCCTGAACATCTGGAAGTTGAATTCCAGAATTCAGAAGGTGCCACCGCTCTAGTATCTGTTGCTACAGAAGCTATACCTTCTTCGGCTCCAGAAATATTTTACGGACCTGACGGTCTACCTCTTCCACCTGGACTGATTGCCATAGAAGAGATAGTAGAGGATCTTCTATCCAGTACTCCATTGAATTTTGGAACTGGGATCCACTTATATCCTTATACTACAGAAGTTAGTTCTTTTAATCATCCTTCATCGCAAGTTCCTGTCGAATCGCTAGGAAATCTTTTGGATAGACTAAATATGTCTGAGCAACCATCAAAATCTAGGACTCTGTTAATTGACACGGCGACGGCAGAGCTTCCTGCTGCCATTCCTACAATGTTTGCTGGTATACCATCTGTCCCGGCTAATTATCAACAGCTAGCTAGAGTCCATTCAGGGACTGTTTCGACGACATGGTCTGTTCCTATTTCTTCGTCGGGGATCTCATCTGGTATTTCTTATGTTGAAACTCAACAAATTGATCCTGTATGTCTTCAAAGGCTGATCTATCCTTTAAGAACTAGATTTCCACCATATGGGGGGCAGTATGCCTTTTCATTGTTCCCTCCTGGAGAACAACCATGTGAGAGTTTACAACAAAATTCAAGTCAAATTGGAATTACATCCAGCATTTGGGTACCAATACTGCCTCAACAACCAAAGGTTGTATATTCAATGCAACCAGTCCAACCTGTGTCTAATATTCCCACTACACCTGCTATTGTGACTGTATCCCAAGCACAAGCACTACGTGCTGTGTGTCAACCTCAAGTCTCTCAGGTTGCAATACAATAGCCTCTTGTCTCTGTGGCTCAATCACAACCTCAGGTTAGTGCCTCCTTACCTGGAGCGACTCATGCTCAAACAGGTACTATCACTCCGCATCTTGGTCAATCATCCAGTATCGGGCAACAACAAATGGTCCAACAACCTTGGCTGGTACAATACCAACAACCGCAATTCCAGCAAGCTTACCAAGGACCTGAGCAACAAGGCTTTGTAGGTAATGGGAAACCACATTTTCAAAATGGTTATCAACATCCATACTATAATAATTATGCCCATCAACCTTATCAAAGTTATCAACATCAAATACATTATGCTGGTATGAAAATACCTACTGCTCAAGCGATTGCATCTTATCCTGGGTATGCTTCGCCAAACCTAAATCAATAGTTGCCTTTTGTAGAAACTCTAGAATTACCGGATCTAAACCTGCTGACGAATGATCCAATTGCTTATACCCCTTGGTGGCCAGCGATTGCTCATAAACTTCCCTATGATATTCCTAAATTCAATGGAAATCCGGGTGAAGATCCATCGAATCATGTAATGACCTTCTATTTGTGGTGCTCATCTAACACCCTGAATGATGATTCGATTAGGCTTCACCTTTTTCAAAAAACGCTAACTGGTCCGGCAACAAAATGGTACATTGAATTGCCTAGAGCATCGTTCGATAACTTCAGCACCCTTGCCACTACCTTTTTAACCCATTTTCAGCTACCCATAAGGTATGAAACAGGAATAGAACTCCTTACCAACTTTAAACAAACGACAACCACTCACATATCTGATCATATTCATGAGTGGCGGCGTCGTCGTCGAATGGTAAAGACGTATATTCCTAATCAGCTTTTAGCTGAATGGTTTATAAAGTCATTATTGCCCTCTATTACAAAGGATGTGGCTAAGGGAGGAGTTATCACTGAAGAGCAAGTCATTGCTCATGCAAAATATTTAGACTTGATCTATACTCAATTTGGCACACTCTACGAAAAAATTCCTAACGCTCCTAGACAAGAATTTTCTGTTCCACCCCCTCCTAAATCAAATAGGGACTCTCATGCCAGTGATGGCGTGATCGGTACCACAAGCACGAAAACTGCAAAGGTTCCATCTAAAAAATCCCTTGCAGTTTCTAGTCAAAAAGAAAATGGAGAACCTCTTGCCTCGGAGGTTAATGCTGTGTCATCTGACAAGGGTAAAGAACCGAAGCAACCAGGGGGCAAGAAGAAAGGGAAATACAAAAAGAAGAAACAAGAAGATTCAACTCCTGAGAAATCTTTTGGAAACCATACTGGGTGAAAGAAACCTAATCAACCATGTTTCATATGTGATGAGGACCATTATACGAGAGATTATCCACATCGAGTTGAGGTCACGAAGTTTTTAAAGACTTCAAGTACCTCAGCTGTATTGACTGATCCGTTTCCAAACACAGAAACTAATCTAGTTGCTATTGATTGTGCTTCCCCATCACAAGTGCTTATGCTATCCATTTCGAAACATCAAAATGATGCTTTGATATCAACAAGGAATAAAGATTATGGGAATCCACAGTTGTCAAACAACAAGGCTACAGATCAACCCAGTAGTTCGACAACAACTTCGCCTAAAGTTGTTCCGCCCATCATTCTTGAACTGACTATAAAGCCACCAAAGGGAGTAGTACATAAATCAACATTTAATCCTCATGCTCGAGCAACACAGAATTATAATATAGTGGAGGATTTGGCTCAATCACCATCCGCTATGTTGACGCTTGAAGTACTACAAAATTGCCCCTCCCAAAAGCAGGCTTTGTTATCAACAATAGGTGGGATTGACCCAACGGATTCCAATCTTGTGGCCTTCAACCATAAAGGATATGAACCTCAGTTACCGGCCCAACTCACTTTCCTCATACAAGTAAAAGCCCTCAATAAAACTGTTCATCGAACAATCATTAATGAGGGGGCATCTACCTGTATTATGTCAATGAGTTGCTGGAAAACTTTAGGCTCGCCACCCTTGTCACGATAATCAACGACATTAAAACCATTCGATGGAAGAACATACACGCCACATGGGATATTAAGTAACTTGCAAGTTGAATTGGGGGGCAAGATAGTAGAAATTGAAGTCTAGGTCATTGATGGAAACCTTGACTACAATATCTTACTATGAAGGCCCTGGATTTATGCTATGGCCACCGTTGTGTCAACATATTTTAGAAAGATTGCATTTCCCTTCCAAGGCAAAATTACAATCGTTGACCAACTAACCTTTTTCCCCAACAGTTCACAAGCTACTGGAAGCCCATGGAAGTTCTCAATCGCTTCAAAATGTTAGAGTAGGTCTCCTAAAAGACCCTTCCTTAATGGGTACTTTTGCCCTTCTGCCTCCAAGTAATCTGGTAGAAGTGGCCTCAGTGGAAACCTGTCTCCCTCCCCTTCCTCCTCTTCGCTTGGTGAAGATAACGATGCTAGTAACCATGTGGATGAGAAAGTGACAACGATACCATTCAAATTCTTTTGTTACTTCAGAGTCCGATGAATTTGGGGGCAATCCGCCCGTTCCTTTACAGTAGGAGGAAAATTCCCCAGTTCAAGGAGTTCATTCAACCGTTTATCCGTAACCCCTCCAAGCAGTCTAGTCGTTTCCTTCGATTAGAATCAAATAGCAAGACCCCCCCTCCATCTAATGTACCATTCCAGATCATAGTACAAGTTTACAAAATGATCGTGTTTGGCACTATCATAGATGAAGGGGCTTCAGTGAGTATCCTTTCCTTAACTACTTGGAAAGCGCTTAGTTCGCCATCACTTATGCCTGGTACGCAAAATTTATCAAGTTTTAACAAAGGGACTAGTCGACCGTTAGGGATCCTTCCTAAGTTGCTGATAACTTTGAGAAGGAAAAACGTTCACTTGAACGTGATGGTGGTCCAAGGGCCGTTAAATTATAATATACTCCTTAGACATGACTATGTTTATAGCATGGAAGCTATTGTTTCCACACTCTTTCGAGTGATGTGTTTCCCGCATGAAGGCAAATTTGTTTAGCTTATCGACCAACTTTCATTTCCTGGTTCAAACACAGCTCCAAGTCAAACATCATCCCTAAATGGTCTCTTTGAGTCAAGTATGACTCTTCAACCTTCATTCCATCCACCTCATTACTACGAGTAACCCGGTGAATGTAACGAAGCTTAGGGGGCATGCACCCTTGTCTATTTTGCAGACAAACCCAGCTGTAGAGATAAGTTTCCCTGTAAGTTATGTGATCGGTCCGGGTGACCTTTCACCTTTGTCTATTTGGCGGACAAAGTGCAGGAAGTGTTTTGTCTAAGTATTGATAGAAAATCATCCTGCTTAACCACAGTAAGTTTCCATATGATTACTGAAGATTTTTTTGATGCTGGGGGCATGCAAACCTTTTTATGCAAGCAAAAACGACCAATTTCATTTTTTAGCTTTTAGCGTTTTTAGCTTTTCAGCTTTATAGTTTGGTCGTTCCTAGCTTACATAAAAAGGAAAATGAGCATAATTTTTGCAAGGTTCAAGATCACTAAAAAATGAACCCGCACCCATGAGCAATGTTTCGGCAAGCTTCAAGCTCGTTAAAAAATAAACCCACCTATGAGCATAGTTTCTCCTGGTTCAAGCTCATTAAAAAATGAATCCACCTTTGGTAAATAACCTTTGTGATTGCCCTGCTATCAGCCCTTTTGAACCTTGGTTGTGTTCCTACCGCCATTCTTTTGGCCGATCATCCGCTTCCACTTGATTGTTTACCCTTTTGAGGAATAGTTGCGACGAGTGATTCTGATTGCCACCCTCTTCACACTGCCATGTTTTGAGAAGTTCCAAACTTACCTGGAACCAGTTGCTACCCGAAAATACCACTTGTTCGTAAAAAACAAGTCGCTTTTAAACTCTTTTTAGACTCATTAAATATAAAAAGATTGTTGAGCTATTGGCCTTTCCAGCTCGTTAAAGTAAGGGGAAGCGCCATCCCTCCTGTACTTTTTAATATTTTTGGACCTAAGGGATTATCAAACAAAAATATCGAGCGCTTGTCTTTTTCGGCTCGCTAAAACGATCAAAAAGTCATCCCTTTCATATTATTTTATACTTTTTAGAACTTAAGGGATTATGCTACGAAAAAGGACTGATGGAGTTTCCTTTTTGTCCCTTTCAAACTCTCTAAACATGAAAAGGACCAAGTTATCTTTGTCGTTAAACTCGTTAAAAGAATAGCGACAAACTTGTCCATCCAGACAAGAACGAGTTTCACTGTCGCTAGGCTCGCTAAAACATAGCAACAGGTTTGCTCGAAGGGCAAATTATAGACCAAGCATATGTTATCCTCCTCAATCTTGACAAAAATAAAGAGGTATTGTTGCTCAATGACTGGGGAAAAAGGGAAGAAAACTTGAAGAATTTTATTGGTAGCAGGTCGCTCTTGAACATGACACTTTCACTCCTTCACCATGATTGAGTTGGGTTGAGTTATTCCATTCACCGGTCATATCACCATTGGTCCTCTGTACCATCCATCTTTTGGGGTTAACGCTACCAATCCATCTTAGTGTCACCGACATGTTCAAGAGAAGTCATTCATGATCGCCATTCCTGAACCTTGCATCATCAGATCGTTTTCACCTCCAGAAAAATCATTTGCTTTGTTTCATGTCGTAGATGTGGGATACATCAAGGCCCTCCTACGACGGGTCACTTCTTGTCGACATCAGCTCATTATCCAAGACTTTGACTTAGAAACAACATTTTCAGTGCTTTGAAGCTTGCATGCCTTAATGGAAAGTTTCTCACTTCCGGCGACATGTTTACATCAATGACCTTCGACTGAAAGATTTTGCGTGGTGTTCAACATTAGCTCATATATTCACACCACGTGAATTGTACTGTTAACACCCAGGTTGTTCCCTATGACTCCCAAGGGAATACGGCCGGGGTAACCACTAACCAATCTTTGGATTACAGTGCCTAGCCACACTGTAATCAGAGAGGGCTCTCTCTTTATGATTTATCTCTGTTTGTGATGATTTTAGGCTAGATATAAGTTCAGGTCTATTTTGAGTTTTTTGCTTGGATGATAATTTCAATCAAGGTGCTTGTGTGTTCTTCAAAGTGTTCTAGTCCATTGGGCTATGGAGTCAGTGGTCCTTTAGATGCTTGATGCGCTGCTGTGATACTGTAGTGATGCTGTAGAGCCAGATTAGTGTCTGAGAAATAACGTTTGTAATAGTGATGGAATGGAGTGTATCCAGTTAGTGCAAGGCAATTAAGAATCTTACAGCTTAACTGTTGGAGTAAGACAGTGAGAATATTGACCTAGGAGCATTTAAGAATTTGTAGGTGATATTCATACATATAGAATTAATAGACACATGAGCAATTAAGAATTCATGTACATATTTAACCCTGAGGACAAACATTTACAGCAGCAAAAATTGAGCACAAGGTGTAATAAAACAAATCTTGTACTATTCTTTCTTTCTTACTGCTAGCTTAGTGTGAGATAAGTATGACTTGATAAACATAAGAAAACAAGAACAGAGTTTTGAAGAAAACTTGTTATCTCGTCAGACAGCATAGGAATTCTGCATCAACACATGGAGCATCCTCCAGACATCAAATAATTTCCGGAAAACACTGAGCTCATCCAGCCCTTTGTATTAGATAATTGAAAGTGTACAATACAAGTGTTCTCATAGAGAAAATTACCAACCCCTTGTGAGTTACTCAGGGGGGTTTATATACAAAAATTTACATCAAAATATCAACGAAATGAGTTATTATCTCATTTATGACATGCTAATCTCCGAAGTGCAGTAGCTGAAGGAGTGAATGCAGCCGAAATTCCTTTATGCTTCAGCTGTCAAAAAGTCAGAAGATATTTGGTCTTTATGGCTGTTAGAGTCGGTTGGAGATGCGCTGTTCAAAATTTGGCTAGCTGTCATATTCTTATATGATGAGTCATTACTCAGCTGCTTTTAAATGCTAACCTTTTCTGCTGTTTGTCTTCTAGTGACCTGGAGCTGGCAGTGGCCGAATGACTGAAGCTATCGTGGCAAAATCTGAAGCATGGATTGCCACCAATCCTCCTTAGGCATTTGATGCCTGCGCATCTTTATCAACGTTTCCTCGACTTCTGTATGCTTATAAAGATTGGGAGGAGTCTCAAACAGGTGATTTACTTCATTCTCAATGAAGAACAGGCCTTCAAGTTTTTCATATATGCTTTGTCCTGTAGGAGGCCCTGCTGGTTCAGATGTACTGCCAGATGCAATAATCTGATTTTCAATAGTGGTTGCCATTCTATTGGCCATTTGATCTAGGGAGATCAGCTTTCCTGCACTATTTAGCAAGCTGGGCAGGCCTTTTGCTTGTAGCACTCCCATTTTGGCCTTGTATTCCTCCACATCTGCTTGCATCTCATAGAACTTCCTCTCTACTGTTTGTATATAGTTTCTGAGGGTAAGCACTTTCTTAGCGGAGAGGACAGCCTCTGTTCTGTTGGGAATGCCTATGGCTGCCAATTCCTCCCTTTCTTGCCTGTTCAAGAAGTCTATCATCCTGTTTGCCTGCTCTGCTCTGTTTCCCAGCACTGTCTTGGCCCTCTGAATGTCTGCTTGAGCTTGGGCCATCAAATCCATGTGCTCATGCATTATTTTTATTGACCTCCACTGTTGTTTGATGGATTGGCCAATTTTAGCCCATAGAATTCTTTTGATGTCAGCCATGGCAGTCTCTAGATTCAGCTCTTTCTCTAGGGCCTTTATCTTTTCCTTTTGGGCCTTTATTTCTCTGCCCTGTTCTGCTACAGTCACTTTAGACTTGTCATATTTGGCATCCAGTTCTGCCAATTTCTCCTTGGCCTTCTTTATTTCGTCTGCTTGGAGCTCCATTGCTTTGACGGCCTTGGTCAATTCTTCTACACTTGGACTGGTGTCTGGGGCTGCTGCTGTTCCTGCTGCTTCTGCTGTAGGGGGCACTGCTGCCCCTGAAGTTGCTGCTGTTGTTGATGTAGTTGGAGGAGCTTGGGAAGTGGAATCTACTTGTTTTTCCTGTAATATTCCTTCCAGCTCTTTCTCCAGTTCCCTAATCCTTTGGTCTTGCTGCATTAGGAGGTCTAGCTGGTCCTCAGCCCGTTTTTGCTATTGGAGTTCTGCTGTTTGAGGGTGCTCTGTGGGCTGCAGCTTCAACCTCTTCTTCATTGCGTTCAAGTCATCATCTTTTTTCTTCAGGAGGGCCTTTACACCCGTTGGATCACTAGGATCATGTCCTAGATCGATGATGATCTCCTCCAGGGACTTTATCCTGTTGTCCTTGGCTTGGGATGATAATCTCTCAAAATCCAACTGGGTGTTGGTGTTTTTGAGGGACTCCTTCAGCTCATGGGCCATGGTGGCCTTCTCTATTAGGGTCGTATAGACCATCTCTCCAGTTTGCCTGTGGAGTTCAATCTGGTCCATGGGATGTATATCCCTGGCTAGGACCTCCACCCTTGTTTTTATGAAATCTGCCGGTGTCTTAGGCTCCGGCCCCATTGGCTTGAAGTGGCTCAGGAGCAGTCTCTCCTCCTGAATGTCAAATACCGACAATAGTCTCTCTTGCTGGGCTGGTGTTGCATCAACGAATTGCTTGTAGACCTCGGCCCTTAGCAGCTCATTCTGAGCTTTTATCTGTTTGAAAGAAGCCTTGGTGCTTTTGGGCTTCTTGGTCAGCTGGGAAGAGGAGGACACCTCTAAGCCATGTTGTAAAGTTTGCTCCTGCTGAAAGGAGCTTGTACCTGTGTGTTGACTGCCCTCCTTGTCTTTTCTCTCACTCTCCAAGACATCATCAATAATGTCTTCTACCTCTGGGGAGTCTGCTCTTTGCCTTTTGGCTTCTGGCTGATGGGAGGATCCACTGAGAGGAGTGGACTCTGCTCTTTGTCTTTTAGTTCCCCTTTCCTCATGTGCTGGGGTCTGTAAGATTGGGGCAGTTACTGGCTCTTTTTGTGGAGGTGGAATTTGCAGTGGTGGAGCTGCTGGTAGCTGAGTCTGCGGAGGGACATTTTGCCCTTGCTGCTGTTCTTGTTGATGCCCTGTTTGCTGCTCTGCTTCAGGAGCAGACTTTTCTTTCGTTACCTCCTCTCCTGTGCCCATTATACCCTTACCTTTATCTAACACTGGTGCTGATGTAGAAGGTGCCTGTGGTGCAGTCTTCGTAGCCGAGGTCCCTTCTCCTATTGAATAAGGCGGTCTGAAAGGTACCTGCTGCACATAGTCCAGGCCAATAGTCTTTTCAAGCTCCCTCCTACTCTTTAGCACTCTTTCTTCCTCAATTAGATTTTCAACTAGAGTGTCCATTTGCCATTCTTGCAGGTTGGCATATTTTTCAATGTGAGGGTAATGGCAATGTTTAATGCCTATCAGCCTATACTTGTTTCTTCTGGCAGTGATGAAACCTTGAGGGTCATAATGGACCCACCGAAAGCTATAGGATAACTGGTATTTATCCTTGAGGATTAGGTCTGCCTCTTCCCACCCTTCTTTTTTGTTCATGATGAAGGGGCCTAACTCGTGTTTGAACTTGAGGTGGGCCTTCTTTTTGGCGCTGTGGAAATGGGTGAGGTCTGACTGAATCAACTGCCTGTAATATTCTAAGGCAAATAACCTCATTGGTACATATTTTGGGAGCCTGTATGGACAGAGCTCACAGCCATAAATCCTAATGACAGTATGGTTCTCATATAGGTACCAGTCACCTATTTTATATTTTCTAGAAAGCTGCAGAGCTTTCTTTATCTCATTTGATACCCTGGGAGGAGGGGACTTCATTAACAGGCAAGAGACTGGGTATACAAATTGGTCAACAAATTCACAGTAAGTGTAGGGTGAGTTTGTGACCTTATGAAAGACAGAGGTCCAGAAGATAACAGATCTTCTTTCCCCTTTCTGATCCAGCCTTCTGATGTAGCATGGGAAGGCTTCAGAATGGTAGTACATGAATAGGTGGTAAATATATGCTGAGTACCTGAAGACCCCTTGCCTGTCCACCTTGCTCAGTTGATCATGAATCTTATTGGCAATGAATTTAGCAAAGTTATATTTCCTGGCAGGGGGTTGCCGTGGGCTATATGCAGATAGCAATACCAGCATCGTTCTGTCCACATGCTCACTGTTTTTGTATCCCAGCACATAGGCAATCATGTCCAGTAAAAGCCTGCCTATGTCATTGAAGTGGATACCCAGGTAGGGAGGTGGCTCTGTAGGCTGGCACTCAGGTCTCATAAAATCTCTGGTGACCTTTTGAATCTCCTCACTGGTCATCTTTTCACCAGTCTCTATCAAATAGCTCAAGGAAAACGGGATTAGCAATTCTGTCTGGTCAAAGTGTAACATTTTGTTGATAGACTCAGCATTGATGTAGAAAAGGATTCTTCCAGATGGAGTGCTAACAGTTCTGTGCTGCCCATTGTAGTTTTCAGCACATAGGTGAATGATCTCAGGGAAGACATTTACAGCTGGGAGACAATAATATGGTAGGTTTGACTCCCATATCCCATGTGTGCCATGACCATCCTTATAGTCTTCTCTCAACTGACTGAAAGTTTGTAAGAAATCCCTGTTGCCCTCAAAGTCTTCAATAAGACAGTCCTTGTCAACCAATGGCAAGGCCTCCAGCTCTCTATTTGTTGGATTCAATGGAGCTACACTGAGGGATGAGGATGCAGAAGCAGACATTGTAAAGCTTGATTTGAAATAAGGTGATGGCAATTGTTAGACCAAGTCTTAAGCGGTTTTTCTCAGTGAAAATGCAAGCTGGTCTGTGCAGTTTGCTGCAACCTCTCAGGGATGTGAACTGCCAGGGGTAAGTTGCAGAGGTAATGAGGTTTCTTTTGGTAAGAATGCAAGTGGCCTGTACTCGGAAAAAGGGAACAATGCCAAGCAACTCGGGGACAATTTTACGGTTTCAACCCGTGGAATGACCGCTCTAGTGTTGAATTATAGTTCAGGGGTGGTGCAGGTTGCTTGAGCTTACTAAGCAGAGTTGAATTTAGGATTTTTACCAGTTTTTAATGGTGAATTCACAGAGAATTGGAATGCATGGGCAAAAGTGGGGAAAAACTGGTGAAATACCTGGAACACTAGCTTGGAAGCCTGCGGGCCGGGCTGTGGAGGTTAAATGCCGTCGAAATCTGGACTTGCAGCGGTTGAAATGTCAAATTTGATGGCTGGGGACAAATTTCGCGGCAGCTGCTTGTCAACGGCTCCTTCTTTTGCGCGTGAAAATGACCGAAAACGGCTCATTTGGTCGTTTATAACGTTAAATTTGGAAAAAGTATGTATTTGGCGCTTTTCCGCCGATGACGTCAGCATGACGTCATGGCGGGGCCCGGGTACGGAGGTGACGTGACTGCTGAGGTGTGGGCCAGGGTGGCAGGACACGGTGGCAGGTGAATGAGGTGGCAGGGGTACGTGGAGGATCACATGGCGCGGGGTGGGCGAACAGGTGCTACGTCAGGATGACGCGATGATGACATAGAGGACGGCGGTTTGGAATAGTGGTAAGCGGGTTCCCCGCACCGCTTTTGCTGGCGAGTGGTATTGGGGAGGGGGGCTCCGAACAACCCTGGCGGTTGACACGCGTCCAGGGTACGGAGCGGGAAACCACTTTCCCCGGACGCTAAAGGTCGGCAGGTCGGGGGATGAAAGTGACCGCCCACCGTTAGATCTGGGCGGCGGAGATCGGACGGCTGGCGGGTCCTCCGACGGATCGTGCAGGTTGGGGGGGGGCCCGCCGGCCCATTAAAATATTCAATTTAAATATTTGGGTGGAGAACTATAGGAAATTGGGTTTTTCATGTATTTTGGGATTTTTTCGGGTTTTCAAAGGTTTTTCAAGTGTTTTATAAGAAAAAGGGGTTTTATAGGGGTGATTTTGGCAAGGGAAACAAGGGTTTTTTGTGTTTTTGAGCAAAGGGACGGTGAGGGCTGAGGGAAAAGGTTACTGCTCATAACCAGGGGTTAGAGCAGCTCCAAGATAGGGTTGACCACAGTCCCAGATGGACTAAAGTCTCCCTTGACCATTTATTTGGCTATAGTGCCAAGAGGAAGATATGTACATAGTGCTGGGATTTATACACCTTAGTGTTATTTATAGTAGGGAAAGGGGGAGATAGGGGATTTAGATAGTAGAGTTAGTGGTTAATATGGGGGGAAAGATGTGAATGAAAGGGGGAAAATCACTAAGTTTATTTGAAACTTATTTAGTTTAGGGAATAGATCAAAATGAAAAGAGTTTAGACAAGAAATGTGGCTTTTGAATGAACAAGAACCATCATAAAACTTTGGAAATTTCTCATCAATCTCCATGGATGAAGGGATGTTAGTAATAAGAGGGGAAGGGGAATTCGGGGAATTAGACATGCTCCTTTGCCTTGCTTTTCTTATTTAACCAACAAGATTCAATCTGCAATGAACACCACTTCTGCAACCCCATCTACTTACCCAGCTACTGTGCCTAACATTTTTTATTTCTTCTTGGAGGGTGCACTTGGACTTGCAGACCCTTACTTGCCTTTTCTTTTATTTGGCTTTTTCTTTTGTTTTTTCTATCTACTTCTACCCTTATTTCTTCCAAGGTCCCAGATTAAGCTGTTGGGAGCCTTTTCTTCTCTACCTGAACTACTTGTCTGCCAAGATTAAACAGTTTGGACAGGCTTCCTTCTCTAATGTACAACTACAAATTTAAACCATGGAATGATCCAGATTAGACTGTTGGACCATCCATCAAAATTCTAAGTCTATACCAAGCTATAAGCACAGATTGGATTCTCTTGGGAATATGTGATCTTTGAATCATCAAAGCAGAGCATATTTGGAACTTCTATAGCCAATCATGAAATATGAAACCTATTGGTATAGGTAGCTAACAGTGGCTCCACATGGGGATGGTTTTTCATTTGAAAGACCAAGAACAGCAGGTCAGATTGCCTTGCTTTTTTGACTGCTCTTGCCAATCTTAAAGTTTGCTGCTTTGAGATGCCAAACTTGTGCTTTTCCTTCTTGGTCTATCTCTGATTCTATGTGCCTTCTGCTGATAGTCAATAATCTTCAAAAACTGCATTTTTACAATCTAAACAGAAAATAATATATACATCTGCCTATATACAAGGGAACCTCAGGCTGCACTCATGGGAAATAGTCAAAATAGTGCTTGAGCATCCTGCCATTCACAGGACCTTCATCCAAGTCAGTTTTACTAAGACTTTTTAGAAAATAGGTGTTGTTTCCTTGCACTGCTTGGACAGCAAATGGTCCTCTCCATAAGGAATCAAATTTTCCATGTTTTCCTTTGTCTTCTCTCCTTGCATCCCACTTAAGGACTTTATCACCAACATTAAAATCTTCTGCTTTGGTTCTTCTGTCAAAGGCCTTCTTTAGTTTTTCTTGTAATACCTGAACTCTGCTGAAAACTTGATCTCTGGTTTGCTGCAGACATATGATTTGATTTATCCTTCTTTGCATATCATTTGGTTCAGCTTGGCTTTCTTGAAGAAGTTTCATAACAGGCACTCCTAGTGATGAGGGAAATTTGGCTTCTAGTCCATAAACCAACTCATAAGGGCTGGTCCCAATTGATCTTTTGGTTGTTAGTCTATCTGCCCATAAGGCATTGACTAGTTTCTTATGCCAATTCTTTTTATTTTCTTCCAACACCTTCTTTATGATGTTTACCAGGCTTTTGTTTGATGATTCAGCAAGGCCATTTCCTTGGGGATAGTATGCAGTAGAATGGCCCAAAGTAATATGAAATTTATGGCAAAAGTTCACCATTTTCTTGGATCTGAAAGCAGCAACATTGTCTGTTATTATTTTGTCAGGACAGCCAAATCTAGCCAGTATGTTGTTCTCCAAGAACTGAATGATCATTGAATCATTTGCTTGTCTACATGGGGCAGCTTCAATCCACTTGGTGAAATAGTCTGTTGCTGTTAAAATCCATCTGTGTTGTCCTGAAGATGAGGGATGAATTTCCCCAATGAAATCCAAGCCCCATTGTTGAAAAGGTCTCTCTGTTGCAATGGGTCTTAAGGGGAGTGGCAGCACCTGTCTTTTGCCCTCAAACACTTGGCATTTGTGACATGAGGTTGTGAATTTCTTGACATCAGAGAACATGGTGGGCCAGTAATAACCAGCCCTCAGTATTTTGTCCACAGTGGACTTCCAGTACAAATGTCCACCACAGTCTCCTGCATGAAACTCTTGCATGATATTGTTAGTTTCATTTTCAATTAAACAGTGCAGCAATATACCTTCATGGTTTTTCCAAAGAAAATTGCCATCCATTACACAAAATCTTGATGTTTTCATTTTTAAGAACCTACACTTAGTTTTGGACAGTCCTGGGGGAGCACACAGGTTTTGTAAGACATAACAGATATCAGAGTACCAAGGAGATTGTTCAAAGGCTACATTGATCTTTGGAGTCGCCAGCTCTGTTTCACTGTCCAGCTGATTGATATCTAAGGCTTGGAAATTTGCTTTTGTCATTAACTTGGCCAGACCTTGCCCTTTTATTAGCTTTGTAGGTTTTATTTCAATGTCAAATTCTAGTATGTTAGCAATCCATTTTCCTCTTCTGCCCTCTAAATTTTCTTGGGTGAGAATGTCTTTGACAATAGGACTTGGCACATATGCTATAACATGGGAATAAAGGATATAAATCCTAAAGTCTTTAATTGCTTTGACTAAAGCATAAGCTTGCTTTTCCATGATTTGATACTTTAAAGGTGCATCTCTAAGAGCTTTGCTAAAGAAAGCAATTGGCTTCTCATTGCCTTGGTCATCTTTTTGTAATAGGACAGTAGCAATAGTATGCTGGGAGGCAAAAGAGAAAATGATAAATTCTCTGTCAAACTGAGGATTGGTCAAGACTGGGGTTTGGGTGAGGGCCAATTTTATACCTTCAAAGGCTTGATTAGCTTCAACAGTCCATTTGACTTTTGAATCCTTTTTTAACATGTTATTTAATAATCTGATTAGTTCTGCTAGGTTTGGGATAAACCTTCTCAAGAAATTGATTTTTCCCAAGAATCCTTGCAATTCTTTGACATTTCTTGGGTGGGGCATTTGTAGGATAGCCTGTATCCTATCTGGGTCAATTCTAATGCCATATTTAGAAATGATGTGGCCCAATAGCTTACCTTCCTCTAAACCAAACAGGGATTTCTTGGGATTTAAGGAGATTCCATATTTTCTGCATTTTAGGAAGATTTGTCTCAGATGTTTTATATGTTCTTGGTCTGATTTTGAGAAAGGTGTAAGGTCATCCAAATAAATGACTAAAAAGTCATGAATCTCTTTTGCAAAAGCAATATGCATTGCTCTTTGGAATGTTGCCCCTGCATTTTTCAATCCAAAAGGCATTTTTACATATTTGAAGGTTCCCCATGGGGTTGTAAATGCCGTTTTGTCTTGATCATCAGGGTGTACCAAGATCTGGTTGAAAGCTGAGAATCCATCAAGTAGGGAAATTCTGGAAGCCCCCACTACTCTCTGCAAAATGTGATCCATCTTGGGTAAGGGATAGTTGTCTTTGAGGGATACTTGATTCAGATTTCTCAAATCCACGCACAGCCTAATTTCACCTGTCTTCTTTCTTGTAGGGACTAAGTTGGAGATCCATTCAGAGAATCTGATTGGTGCTATGATACCTGCCTTGAACATTTTTTGTACCTCTTGCTCCATTGCTGGGAGAAGCATAGGATTGATTCTCCTCAGTTTTTGTTTAAAAGGCTTTTGATCAGGTTTGAGAGGGATAGTGTGCTAGATTACAGAGGTGTCATAGGACTTTAGGTCCTCATAGCTCCATGCAAAAACATCCTGGAACTCTTTGAAGAGGTCAATGTACTTGGGCTTTTGATCAGGAGGTAAGGAAGCAGATAATTTAATTATCTTGGGCTTCTCACTTGTACCAATGTTGCATTCTTCAATGGCTGCATTTAGGGGCTGCATTTTTGGTTTTCTGGGAATATCATTTGAATCAAAGATGTCCTCTAGGGGAGTTAGGCCTGTTGGTAGAAAATTGTCTTTCAGCTCTATGATTTCAGTTTCAGCATTGGCCACCTCCTCACAATTGATTGATTGAATTTGCTGAATGCTGTCCTTGTTGAAAATAGTTGGATTTAGCATTTGTTTTGCAGTTCTAGGTGATATTGGCTGAGTAGTCTGTTAAAACTGTATTTGTGATGGACTTGCTCCATCAAGTATTTGTGATTGACTTGCTGTCTCAAGTATTTGTGATTGACTTGCTGTCTCTTTGTCTATATTTAGTCCTGCAAATTCTTGCTGCAGAGTTAGAAAATGGTTTATTTGCTTGTCATCCTCAAATACCTGCCAATCATTAACATTGTTTGGAATGGAGGGTCTGTGTTTCACCTCAGCTGTAAAACAGTGATGGGGCTCAAAAGGCAGCTTGCAGGTACTTGCAAAGGTGGCTAAACTGTGAGCATGCAGATTGTGCGTTCTAGGAATCTTAGTGATTTGGAATTCAGAGAAAAAGTTTAGTATCTCAGCCACGGCAGACCTATAAGTCCTTAGTCTTTTGTCATTGGTGACAAAGTTTCCTTTCACTTGTTGAATAACTAAATCTGAATCACCCATGATTGAAACCCTGGCAGCTTGTAAGAATTTTACTAGCTTGAGGCCTAGTAAAAGAGCTTCATATTCTGCCATGTTGTTAGTACATCTGAAATTCAATCTATAAGCTCTGCCCTCTGCATGACTATTTTCTTTATTGTGTATCCAAACTCCAGCTCCTGCCCCTAACTTGTTGACTGAGCCATCAAATTCAAGGAACCATAGAATATCCTGTTGGGACGGAGGCTTAATGATCTGTTCATGGGCTGGCAATGTGAGTAGCAGTTGTGGTTCTTTCTCTAGCTTGTCTTCTAGGACAGTTTCATCATTTGATTGGGCATGCTTGAGATTTAGGACAGCAGTAGTATCTAGTGTTTGATTGACTGCTGTTTTATGGGTGGTGAAACTTTCCCTTGAGTCTTTCTCTTGTATGAATATCTTGGTTTCATCCTTATCTTTTGAGGGCATTGTGGTGTCATTGAAGAGAATGTATGAGTCTATGTCTGAATGGACAACATATATAGGAAAATTTTGATGCTTTTCTTCACTGCTGACCATGTATTTCATAAGTGTTTCTCTGTACAGTCTTTTTGGTTGCCCAAAAACAGAGATGGTGGCATATGACATGTCTAATTGTAGGGAACCTTGGAGTTTAGCTCCCCATGATCTTGATAACAACATCCCATACTTGGGTGGGATATCAGCAACCACCACATCCATTAGGATGGTCTTGTTTGGGTATTGAACCAGAGACACACATAAGTCTTTTATGAGACCTAGACACTTGACTTGGCTGGAGTCAAAGGAAAACAGATCCTTATATGGTCTTGTTATGTCTAAATTCAATCTCTCCATGACTGCTTTTGGCATGAGATTGTGAGAGGCACCTGAGTCAAACATTGCATTATGTAATATTTTATCATGAATATGTAAACTGACATAGAAAGGCAGTACCCCTGTGACTACTGTTTTTCCATCCACTTCTGGGCCAAACAGGAGTTCTGGGGTGTCATCCATCACATTGACATCATCTTTGTTACTAGTGAGTTGAAGGGACCTTTTGATCTGTAGTTTATAGATGTCATGCTTGGCAAGTTCTAAGAGAGGAATTGCTATCTTTAATTTGCCAATTTCTGTTTCTAGATCAAAAGGTTTTTCAGATTGCGTCTTGGGGTTATAGGTGACAGTTCTTTCCTTGTTCATTACATCTTCTTCTTGATTTTTGTCTTGACTTTGGGACTTATCCTTTTTACTCATCTCTTGAGGAGAAAGAGTTGAATAAGGATGAGCAGGGGGAGTGACCATAGGCTGCTGTTTTGAGGACAGTGGTTCAGTAATCTCTTCAACAATCACTTCTTCTGTATGTGAAGTCATTTTGTCATTAGGTTCTATGACTATAACTCTTTCAGGATGCTGATTATCCTTTTTCTTTTCAGGCTGGTTAACATTCATAGTTCTGCTCCTCAGCTTGTATTGTTTATGGACTTCATAAACAGCAGTGTCATAGCCTTGTTTGAAGTCAAAGGATTCACCTGACTTGGTTTGGAACAGTTTGATTTCATCATCCTCATGATCTTCTTGTGTTAAGAAAACTTGACTTTCACCATCTAGACCCATTAAATTAATCTCAGGATCTTCATTGGGCTCAGCTGATGTTGAAGTTTCTACATAATTTTCTTGGAAAGGGGGTCTTATATCTTGATCAACACTGGTTTTGCCAACGCCTGGGTTTTGAGTTCTCCTGAAATTTGGATTCCTAGGAGGGTTGTTTTGTGGCGCTTCCCATGATGATTTTCTCTCAACCGATTCCACTCTATCACCTAATCTTTTCATTCCATTTAGTATGGCATCAAGCTTTTGATCAAAGGCAGAGGGTTCCTCTTTGAAAACAGTCCTCTTTTCCAACCTTGCCCTGTTTCTTTTGGCAATTAGGTTGGCTTCCACTGTGACAGCAACCCTTTGGGCCTCTTCAAGGGATTGACAGTCTCTTTCCTTCAACTGATAGGCCATGTCAGGGTCAAAACCATCAGGGAATTTGTACAAGGCTAAATCAGGAGGAGGCCTTAAATTTTGTGGAATTGAGTTATATACATTGTTAAATCTTGCACAATACTCCAAAACAGTCTCTTGGGGACCTCTTTTGATAGTGTCATATTCCCCAAGTATGTGCAGAGGATCTTTCTTCTTCTCCCATCTACTAGTAAAGGCTTGATACAGTTCAGCAGGAGTTGTAATGGAGTTTGCATTCAGGGATCTAAACCAAGTTCTTACATCCCCAGTTAGGCTTTGAACAAACATCCTCATTCTGACACTGTCATCATCTATTTCATAGGTCTCAAAATGGTCTTGCATCCTTTTGGCATGCTGGGCAACTGTCAGAGGGCCATTGGAGTCAAAATATGAAATTTTGGTTTGGTAATCTTGGGGTAGAGCTGCAGCATTAGCTGGTATCTGCAAGGGTGCATATCTGTTAGCCATATTTACAAGATTTAGAGGATTAACAGGGGCAGCTGGGATAATAGGAACAGCAGGTATCACAGGGGTAACTAGTAAAGGTGAACCTAGAATGTTGGTCAAGGGGATATGAACAGTGGATGAGGATATGAGAGGTGGAGTTTGAGATGTGGACGGTGAGCTAGGGGAACTAGGGGTAGACCGGAAAAGGACCTTGCATGGAGTAGGGATGAGGCTGGGATGATCTAGCTCTGAAGTCAAATCAGCAGGTTGCTCCTGCCTTTGCTGCCTCCTAATGTTTCTAGGGATGGTATTTGGATTATCAACAATGATGGGTGGATTAGGGTCAGGATTTGCCCTAGTGTGCCGCGGATTTTTCTTAGGAGCCAGTTTCTAACTGTTTTTTGGGATTTTGTAGGAAACTTTTTTATATCTGAAAGGACTGGATGAAGATTTTGGAACGGCTATGTATTCTCAGAGCTAAGATGAAGATTCCCTAAACAAGCTCCTCCCTAAAGCTGTTATTGTGATACATAAACAGATTAAAAGGCCTCTTGGCTGATTTCAGGCTTGATAGTAGCTATGAAAATATATGGTAATTGAAAAATCTCAAGCAATCCCCAGTGGAGTCGCCAATTATGTTAACACCCAGGTTGTTCCCTATGACTCCCAAGGGAATACGGCCGGGGTAACCACTAACCAATCTTTGGATTACAGTGCCTAGCCACACTGTAATCAGAGAGGGCTCTCTCTTTATGATTTATCTCTGTTTGTGATGATTTTAGGCTAGATATAAGTTCAGGTCTGTTTTGAGTTTTTTGCTTGGATGATAATTTCAATCAAGGTGCTTGTGTGTTCTTCAAAGTGTCCTAGTCCATTGGGCTATGGAGTCAGTGGTCCTTTAGATGCTTGATGCGCTGCTGTGATACTGTAGTGATGCTGCAGAGCCAGATTAGTGTCTGAGAAATAACGTTTGTAATAGTGATGGAATGGAGTGTATCCAGTTAGTGCAAGGCAATTAAGAATCTTATAGCTTAACTGTTGGAGTAAGACAGTGAGAATATTGACCTAGGAGCATTTAAGAATTTCTAGGTGATATTCATACATATAGAATTAACAGACACATGAGCAATTAAGAATTCATGTACATATTTAACCCTGAGGACAAACATTTACAGCAGCAAAAATTGAGCACAAGGTGTAATAAAACAAATCTTGTACTATTCTTTCTTTCTTACTGCTAGCTTAGTGTGAGATAAGTATGACTTGATAAACATAAGAAAACAAGAACAGAGTTTTGAAGAAAACTTGTTATCTCGTCAGACAGCATAGGAATTCTGCATCAACACATGGAGCATCCTCCAGACATCAAATAATTTCCGGAAATCACTGAGCTCATCCAGCCCTTTGTATTAGATAATTGAAAGTGTACAATACAAGTGTTCTCATAGAGAAAATTACCAACCCCTTGTGAGTTACTCAGGGGGGTTTATATACAAAAATTTACATCAAAATATCAACGAAATGAGTTATTATCTCATTTATGACATGCTAATCTCCGAAGTGCAGTAGCTGAAGGAGTGAATGCAGCCGAAATTCCTTTATGCTTCAGCTGTCAAAAAGTCAGAAGATATTTGGTCTTTATGGCTGTTAGAGTCGGTTGGAGATGCGTTGTTCAAAATTTGGCTAGCTGTCATATTCTTATATGATGAGTCATTACTCAGCTGCTTTTAAATGCTAACCTTTTCTGCTGTTTGTCTTCTAGTGACCTGGAGCTGGCAGTGGCCGAATGACTGAAGCTATCGTGGCAAAATCTGAAGCATGGATTGCCACCAATCCTCCTTAGGCATTTGATGCCTGCGCATCTTTATCAACGTTTCCTCGGCTTCTGTATGCTTATAAAGATTGGGAGGAGTCTCAAACAGGTGATTTACTTCATTCTCAATGAAGAACAGGCCTTCAATTTTTTCATATATGCTTTGTCCTGTAGGAGGCCCTGCTGGTTCAGATGTACTGCCAGATGCAATAATCTGATTTTCAATAGTGGTTGCCATTCTATTAGCCATTTGATCCAGGGAGATCAGCTTTCCTGCACTATTTAGCAAGCTGGGCAGGCCTTTTGCTTGTAGCACTCCCATTTTGGCCTTGTATTCCTCCACATCTGCTTGCATCTCATAGAACTTCCTCTCTACTGTTTGTATATAGTTTCTGAGGGTAAGCACTTTCTTAGCGGAGAGGACAGCCTCTGTTCTATTGGGAATGCCTATGGCTGCCAATTCCTCCCTTTCTTGCCTGTTCAAGAAGTCTATCATCCTATTTGCCTGCTCTGCTCTGCTTCCCAGCACTGTCTTGGCCCTCTGAATGTCTGCTTGAGCTTGGGCCATCAAATCCATGTGCTCATGCATTATTTTTATTGACCTCCACTGTTGTTTGATGGATTGGCCAATTTTAGCCCATAGAATTCTTTTGATGTCAGCCATGGCAGTCTCTAGATTCAGCTCTTTCTCTAGGGCCTTTATCTTTTCCTTTTGGGCCTTTATTTCTCTGCCCTGTTCTGCTACAGTCACTTTAGACTTGTCATATTTGGCATCCAGTTCTGCCAATTTCTCCTTGGCCTTCTTTATTTCGTCTGCTTGGAGCTCCATTGCTTTGACGGCCTTGGTCAATTCTTCTACACTTGGACTGGTGTCTGGGGCTGCTGCTGTTCCTGCTGCTTCTGCTGTAGGGGGCACTGCTGCCCCTGAAGTTGCTGCTGTTGTTGATGTAGTTGGAGGAGCTTGGGAAGTGGAATCTGCTTGTTTTTCCTGTAATATTCCTTCCAGCTCTTTCTCCAGTTCCCTAATCCTTTGGTCTTGCTGCATTAGGAGGTCTAGCTGGTCCTCAGCCCGTTTTTGCTTTTGGAGTTCTGCTGTTTGAGGGTGCTCTGTGGGCTGCAGCTTCAACCTCTTCTTCATTGCGTTCAAGTCATCATCTTTTTTCTTCAGGAGGGCCTTTACACCCGTTGGATCACTAGGATTATGTCCTAGATCGATGATGATCTCCTCCAGGGACTTTATCCTGTTGTCCTTGGCTTGGGATGATAATCTCTCAAAATCCAACTGGGTGTTGGTGTTTTTGAGGGACTCCTTCAGCTCATGGGCCATGGTGGCCTTCTCTATTAGGGTCGTATAGACCATCTCTCCAGTTTGCCTGTGGAGTTCAATCTGGTCCATGGGATGTATATCCCTGGCTAGGACCTCCACCCTTGTTTTTATGAAATCTGCCGGTGTCTTAGGCTCCGGCCCCATTGGCTTGAAGTGGCTCAGGAGCAGTCTCTCCTCCTGAATGTCAAATACTGACAATAGTCTCTCTTGATGGGCTGGTGTTGCATCAACGAATTTCTTGTAGACCTCGGCCCTTAGCAGCTCATTCTGAGCTTTTATCTGTTTGAAAGAAGCCTTGGTGCTTTTGGGCTTCTTGGTCAGCTGGGAAGAGGAGGACACCTCTAAGCCATGTTGTGAAGTTTGCTCCTGCTGAAAGGAGCTTGTACCTGTGTGTTGACTGCCCTCCTTGTCTTTTCTCTCACTCTCCAAGACATCATCAGTAATGTCTTCTACCTCTGGGGAGTCTGCTCTTTGCCTTTTGGCTTCTGGCTGATGGGAGGATCCACTAAGAGGAGTGGACTCTGCTCTTTGTCTTTTAGTTCCCCTTTCCTCATGTGCTGGGGTCTGTAAGATTGGGGCAGTTACTGGCTCTTTTTGTGGAGGTGGAATTTGCAGTGGTGGAGCTGCTGGTAGCTGAGTCTGCGGAGGGACATTTTGCCCTTGCTGCTGTTCTTGTTGCTGCCCTGTTTGCTGCTCTGCTTCAGGAGCAGACTTTTCTTTCGTTACCTCCTCTCCTGTGCCCATTATACCCTTACCTTTATCTAACACTGGTGCTGATGTAGAAGGTGCCTGTGGTGCAGTCTTCGTTGCCGAGGTCCCTTCTCCTATTGAATAAGGCGGTCTGAAAGGTACCTGCTGCACATAGTCCAGGTCAATAGTCTTTTCAAGCTCCCTCCTACTCTTTAGCACTCTTTCTTCCTCAGTTAGATTTTCAACTAGAGTGTCCATTTTCCATTCTTGCAGGTTGGCATATTTTTCAATGTGAGGGTAATGGCAATGTTTAATGCCTATCAGCCTATACTTGTTTCTTCTGGCAGTGATGAAACCTTGAGGGTCATAATGGACCCACCGAAAGCTATAGGATAACTGGTATTTATCCTTGAGGATTAGGTCTGCCTCTTCCCACCCTTCTTTTTTGTTCATGATGAAGGGGCCTAACTCGTGTTTGAACTTGAGGTGGGCCTTCTTTTTGGCGCTGTGGAAATGGGTGAGGTCTGACTGAATCAACTGCCTGTAATATTCTAAGGCAAATAACCTCATTGGTACATATTTTGGGAGCATGTATGGACAGAGCTCACAGCCATAAATCCTAATGACAGTATGGTTCTCATATAGGTACCAGTCACCTATTTTATATTTTCTAGAAAGCTGCAAAGCTTTCTTTATCTCATTTGATACCCTGGGAGGAGGGGACTTCATTAACAGGCAAGAGACTGGGTATACAAATTGGTCAACAAATTCACAGTAAGTGTAGGGTGAGTTTGTGACCTTATGAAAGACAGAGGTCCAGAAGATAACAGATCTTCTTTCCCCTTTCTGATCCAGCCTTCTGATGTAGCATGGGAAGGCTTCAGAATGGTAGTACATGAATAGGTGGTAAATATATGCTGAGTACCTGAAGACCCCTTGTCTGTCCACCTTGCTCAGTTGATCATGAATCTTATTGGCAATGAATTTAGCAAAGTTATATTTCCTGGCAGGGGGTTGCCGTGGGCTATATGCAGATAGCAATACCAGCATCGTTCTGTCCACATGCTCACTGTTTTTGTATCCCAACACATAGGCAATCATGTCCAGTAAAAGCCTGCCTATGTCATTGAAGTGGATACCCAGGTAGGGAGGTGGCTCTGTAGGCTGGCACTCAGGTCTCATAAAATCTCTGGTGACCTTTTGAATCTCCTCACTGGTCATCTTTTCACCAGTCTCTATCAAATAGCTCAAGGAAAACGGGATTAGCAATTCTGTCTGGTCAAAGTGTAACATTTTGTTGATAGACTCAGCATTGATGTAGAAAAGGATTCTTCCAGATGGAGTGCTAACAGTTCTGTGCTGCCCATTATAGTTTTCAGCACATAGGTGAATGATCTCAGGGAAGACATTTACAGCTGGGAGACAATAATATGGTAGGTTTGACTCCCATATCCCATGTGTGCCATGACCATCCTTATAGTCTTCTCTCAACTGACTGAAAGTTTGTAAGAAATCCCTGTTGCCCTCAAAGTCTTCAATAAGACAGTCCTTGTCAACCAATGGCAAGGCCTCCAACTCTCTATTTGTTGGATTCAATGGAGCTACACTGAGGGATGAGGATGCAGAAGCAGACATTGTAAAGCTTGATTTGAAATAAGGTGATGGCAATTGTTAGACCAAGTCTTAAGCGGTTTTTCTCAGTGAAAATGCAAGCTGTTCTGTGCAGTTTGCTGCAACCTCTCAGGGATGTGAACTGCCAGGGGTAAGTTGCAGAGGTAATGAGGTTTCTTTTGGTAAGAATGCAGGTGGCCTGTACTCGGCAAAAGGGAACAATGCCAAGCAACTCGAGGACAATTTTACGGTTTCAACCCGTGGAATGGCCGCTCTAGTGTTGAATTATAGTTCAGGGGTGGTGCAGGTTGCTTGAGCTTACTAAGCAGAGTTGAATTTTAGGATTTTTACCAGTTCTTAATGGTGAATTCACAGAGAATTGGAATGCATGGGCAAAAGTGGGGAAAAACTGGTGAAATACCTGGAACACTAGCTTGGAAGCCTGCGGGCCGGGCTGTAGAGGTTAAATGCCGTCGAAATCTGGACTTGCAGCGGTTGAAATGTCAAATTTGATGGCTGGGGACAAATTTCGCGGCAGCTGCTTGTCAACGGCTCCTTCTTTTGTGCGTGAAAATGACCGAAAACGGCTCATTTGGTCGTTTATAACGTTAAATTTGGAAAAAGTATGTATTTGGCGCTTTTCCGCCGATGACGTCAGCATGACGTCACGGCGGGGCCCGGGTACGGAGGTGACGTGACTGCTGAGGTGTGGGCCAGGGTGGCAGGACACGGTGGCGGGTGAATGAGGTGGCAGGGGTACGTGGAGGATCACATGGCGCGCGGTGGGCGAACAGGTACTACGTCAGGATGACGCGATGATGACATAGAGGACGGCGGTTTGGAATAGTGGTAAGCGGGTTCCCCGCACTGCTTTTGCTGGCGAGTGGTATTGGGGAGGGGGGCTCCGAACAACCCCGGCGGTTGACACGCGTCCAGGGTACGGAGCGGGAAACCACTTTCCCTGGACGCTAAAGGTCGGCAGGTCGGGGGACGAAAGTGACCGCCCACCGTTAGATCTGGGCGGCGGAGATCGAACGGCTGGCGGGTCCTCCGACGGATCGTGCAGGTTGGGGGGGGGGCCCGCCGGCCCATTAAAATATTCAATTTAATATTTCGGGCGGAGGACTATAGGAAATTGGGTTTTTCATATATTTTGGGATTTTTTCGGGTTTTCAAAGGTTTTTCAAGGGTTTTATGAAAAGGGGTTTTATAGGGGTGATTTTGGCAAGGGAAACAGGGTTTTTTGTGTTTTTGAGCAAAGGGACGGTGAGGGCTGAGGGAAAAGGTTACTGCTCATAACCAGGGGTTAGAGTAGCTCCAAGATAGGGTTGACCACAGTCCCAGATGGACTAAAGTCTCCCTTGACCATTTATTTGGCTATAGTGCCAAGAGGAAGATATGTACATAGTGCTGGGATTTATACACCTTAGTGTTATTTATAGTAGGGAAAGGGGGAGATAGGGGATTTAGATAGTAGAGTTAGTGGTTAATATGGGGGGAAAGATGTGAATGAAAGGGGGAAAATCACTAAGTTTATTTGAAACTTACTTAGTTTAGGGAGTAGATCAAAATGAAAAGAGTTTAGACAAGAAATGTGGCTTTTGAATGAACAAGAACCATCATAAAACTTTGGAAATTTCTCATCAATCTCCATGGATGAAGGGATGTTAGTAATAAGAGGGGAAGGGGAATTCGGGGAATTAGACATGCTCCTTTGCCTTGCTTTTCTTATTTAACCAGCAAGATTCAATCTGCAATGAACACCACTTCTGCAACCCCATCTACTTACCCAGCTACTGTGCCTAGCATTTTTTATTTCTTCTTGGAGGGTGCACTTGGACTTGCAGACCCTTACTTGCCTTTTCTTTTATTTGGCTTTTTCTTTTGTTTTTTCTATCTACTTCTACCCTTATTTCTTCCAAGGTCCCAGATTAAGCTGTTGGGAGCCTTTTCTTCTCTACCTGAACTACTTGTCTGCCAAGATTAAACAGTTTGGACAGGCTTCCTTCTCTAATCTACAACTGCAAATTTAAACCATGGAATGATACAGATTAGACTGTTGGACCATCCATCAAAATTCTAAGTCTATACCAAGCTATAAGCACAGATTGGATTCTCTTGGGAATATGTGATCTCTGAATCATCAAAGCAGAGCATATTTGGAACTTCTATAGCCAATCATGAAATATGAAACCTATTGGTATAGGTAGCTAACATGTACTATAGTACGTTGATGGTCATTATCATTATCTATGATTCCTCTCGCGCCTGTTAATAGCTTACATTATTGGTTAGTAATCAGGCGATGTCTTTCCATGTTCGACTCCAGAACATCTTTTCACATGGATCGACTTGTACACCGGGTGAAGATTGAACGAGTTTGAAGACCCCGGATCTAGTTTCATCCATCCGGGCTGCAATATATTCATGAACATAAAGACATCAAATGTACACAGAATCCACACAGATAGTCATCTAAGCAAAAGAAGATGACTCTTCATATGAAGAATCACTCTGTCCTATGTACATGAAAATGAATTTATAAAGCTGAGCATGGGAATGCTCGCCTCAGCCAGATCATGAAAATAATATGATGATGATGTATTGTATTGTATCTTATATAGGTCACCTTCCAGTTCGAATACCTCGGATCCTCATGATAAAGCATTTCACCGACAGCAGAAGTTTTACAACCTCATGCTTTAGGGGGCAACTGTTATAGACATATTTGGGCACTTCAACCCCAAAATCATATGTCCATAAACCAAGGGCTCTTTTGTCCGTAAAAGTGTTTTTTCATACCCTAAAGGATCATGGTCAACTGATTACCTCATTTCCTAGAAGTTCCACCTGAAAAAACACTCAGAACTGGCCAAAACTGGACCATATTGACTGCTCCATGGTCAAGGTGAGATGCATACTGGCTGCCACACTAGCCAGGTGTGATGCATACTGAAATGGCCTTCTATAGGGTGTGATGAGCGAGAATAGACAAATGGCAGAGACAGTTTGCTAAGTGGAAGCTCATGGAATCTTCTAGAAACTTCTCCCAGGACACTTGCCTCTCTGAATTCGCCCAGGGATGAGTAAGAGATCAATGAAATCTCCAAGTGGAACCAAGAATTATTAGTGGAATGACACTAATCAAAAACCCAGAGCTGACTCACATCCTTGCAAGACATCTATAAGTGGATCCCTCATCTGAGAGATCTAGAGGCTGAAATTTTGTAATTTGTAAGGAAGTGTTTGTTGGTTTATGTGTGAGAAGAGACATTGTATTGTTGGGTGATCTTGCTTTTCATGAGGTGAAGAGGGCTTCTATGTTGGGAGGATGATGCTGGATCAGACAACTGGGTTGTAATCCTCTCTTCTACTATTAATAAAGTTATTTGAGTTTTCCTCCATATAATCGTGTGTTTGTGAATATTATTGTTTATGAACGCAATTGTATGGTCAATGTGTTTCTGATTCTGAATTGTTTATGATGTTTTAGGTAGAGATGCTTTGATGGTTTTTTGTTACTTTGACTCTACAGGTACTCTTTAAAGCAGGACAAGTAGGAGAGGAGTGGCAAATTCTATCAAGGGAAAGAGAAATCAAGAAAGGATCCAAGCGGAAGATCCAGGTAGGTCCTATTTTATTCCCTCTTATCTATTATACTTAAAGGAAATCTCGAATTGCTTTGATTGTTTGTTTCTAAGATAGCTACCCATCTTAGTGGGACTAGCAGTTCGAATCGACACTAGTTTTCCTGGAAACACTAGGGCATGATATATTTACCCTAGGGACCCCAAAACCCTAAATTTTTGCCTGAAATTGAAAAAGAATGACCTTAAATGAAAGAGAAGAGGTAGATCTCCTACTTGGACCTGATGGCACAAAGAATGATCCATAAAATCTCCCGCAATCAGCTACTAAAGTTTGAGGTAAAAAACTGGTTCAGAGAACAAAACTGAATGGTAAATGTCAAATGGTAAAATGACTTGGTAAATTCTTGTTTTATGGTTATTTCATGTTCATTAAATGAATAAACTATAGTTTTTACCTATTTTTACCAATGAAACAGGTATGTTTAATCCGTTTGGTGGTTCTTTGAGCAGGTTTACAGCTGACATAGTGAATTTGACGTGCATGATCGTAAAATGTACTTTTGACCACAGAGCATACTTTTATCTCTTTTTCGAGCTCTGTTAAACATCGAAAAAGGAACCCCCCTAGAGTCCTCTTTCATCTCTTTTCAGACTCTCAAAATATGAAAAGATTGTCGGGTGCTTGTCCTTTTCAGCTCGTAAACGGATTGGAAATGACATCTACTCAGTATAAGTTTAACCCTTTTCCAGACTAAGATAGATTACTTACAAAAAAGGAATACGTTGATTGAACATGGTCAATAGGTTCTGTCTTGTATTATTTTATGCTTTTTCGGACTTGAGAGACAAATTTACGAAAAAGAACTTGTGGAGTTTTCTTTTTGTTGCTTTTCAAACTCTCTAAACACGAAAATTACTGAGTTCTCATTGTCTTTAAACTCATTAAAGCATCAAATAGCGACAAACTTGTCCATCATGACAAGACCGAATTTCACCTTCGCTAAACTTGTTAAAACATCACATAGCAATGGATTCACCCAAAGGGTAGAATTATACATCAAGCATAGGTTATCCTCCTCAAGCTTGTTAAAAAATAAAGAGGTATTGGTCAACAATGACTGGGGAAATGGGAAAAGGGATAAATCACTTTATGGTAGCAAGTTGCTCTTGAACATGACACTTTCACTTCATCTCTGTGACTATTTGGGTTGAGTTATCTGCTTGATGGTTATCATACCTATGGTCTATCAGACCATCCATCACTTTGGTTTTGGGTCAATGCTGCCAATTCATTCAGTGTCGCCGACATGTTCAAGACAAGTCACTCAGTGAACTTCATCCTTTGCAATGCTCATAAACCTTCATTTTCATGACCGCCATTCATGGATATTGTGTCATTAGTCACATTCTGTCTCCAAAATCATTACACTCATTTTGTGTCGTTGATGGGGGATACATCAAGGCCCTCTTGCGACGAGTCGCTTCTTGTTAACATCAACACATTATCTAGGAAGTTGGATTAGAAACACTCTTCCAGTACCTTGAGGCTTGCATACATCAATGGCAAGTTTCTCGTTTCCGGCGACAGGTTGACATCACAAGCCTTCGACTGAAAGAATTTGTATGGTGTTCGACATCAAAACATATATTCACACCATGAAGAATGTACTATAGTACCTTGAGAATCATTGTCATTTTTGGTTATTTCTCTCGTGTCTGTTAACAACTTACATCATTGGTTGGTAATCAGACGGTGTCTTCCCATGTTCGACTTCAGATCACATTTTTAGATGGTTAGACTCATACTTGAGCAAATGATTGGATGAGATAGAGGACCCCAGATCTATTTTCATACATTCGGGCTGCGATTTCAGGAGAGTACTAAGTCATCTATACGATGGATTTACACAAATGGTCATCTTATCATTGGTCTATATCTGTAGACGACTATCTGATTTATGTACATGCAATGAAAAGTTTATATGCTGAGCATGGGTATGCCTTCCCTCAACAATTCATGAAAAATTCAAAAATATCATGATATTATGTATTGTAATTGATGCATGTCATCGTCCGCTTCAGATCCTCCTCATCACATCATAAAGCATATCACTCAACATTATCATTTTTGACTTCATGCTTTAGGGGGAAGCTGTTACAGGTCTATTTGGGCACATCACTCCTGACGATCAAATCAGTGTAAAGAAGGTCTATCAAACTCTATTTTAGTTGCTACATGCCCTATACATGCCACCTCATTAAGTGCTTTCATCCATGAGAGTTTCTTGACTTCAAACCCTGCTGAAGTGCTTCCTTGGAACACCAGAGCACCCCTGGTCAGGGGTAAGTGCTCTAAAGAGTAGGTAGCCCCATTCAAGGTTGTGTTGTAGAGCACCTAATCCCACTCAAGCCTGTGCTGGGCGAGAATCCTCGAAATGTTCATTGGATCCTGAGTATATTCCTCCTTTTTAGAGCCTTCTAGAAGGAACTCAACTCTTATCCTATCAATATGAGCTCGACTTAGGATAGCCTTGGATCATCTAATCCTCTATCCTCTCATCACTTTGAACATGGAAACTAATCATCCAATTACAGAAAACCATTCAATGCCATATTAATGACAAAACCACTTGCATTCATCTATAAATTAGCCTCCCATCATAGAGCCAAAGAGTTTGGATATTATAGAGAAATATTGTTCGTTTAGAGACTTGAAATCATTGTCAAAGTAATGTTATGCTACTAGATTGATGTTGCTCTTGGTGTGATGAGGGCTTTGACTGAGTTGGATGAGTGACACGAGATCGAACCACATTGGGTGTAACGTCTCCTTCTATCAATCAATAAAGTTGTTTGTTCCTTTTCCAATACTTTTGTCTATATCTATGATGAATGTATGTTAAAATGTTGTCGATTCCATTTGTTTACAATAAATAGATCGTATGCTTTGATTGTTGTCGTCTTTTGTTTATGTTGGCAGGTACCAATTGAGCGAATTCAGTTTGAGCAGGAGTGACAGGAGCAAATCAAAGGAGATCAAAGGAAGTGAAGGATCACAAGTAGGTCCTTTTATCTTATCTGTTTATTGTAGGAAAAGGTTAAACATCTTCACTTCAATTGTTTTAAGTGTAACTACCCACTTAGGGAAGATATACTTATCCATAGGTATAAATTTTGTATAACACTAAGGTAGTGTCACAAGCAAAGGAAAAGATACTAAATGTTTTTGAGTAGTCTGGACTAGCTAGTATTGGGGGTTCTGAAATGGATTTCTTGATCTGTGAAAAATAATATATAACCTATATTATCCATTTGACTTCATGGTCCTTGTTAAGCATGTCAGTAATATATTTCACAATCTCAACATAATTAGGTATAAATCTTCTTAAGAAATTTATTTTTCCTAAAAATTATTGAATTTCCTTTTTGTTTCTCGGTAAATGGATTACCTAAATTTCTGAGACTCTTTTTGGATCGATTACAACTTCTCCCTTCGAAAATTATATGTCCCAACAATTTTCCTTCTTTCATGGAAAAAGTGACTTTTCGGGATTAAGAGCAATTCCATATTTCCCACATCTTTCAAAAAAAATCTCAAATGATACAAATGTTTCTCATCAGAGTCAGAAAATACAGTGAAACCATCAAGACAAATGACAATGAATTTATTAATATTACTGACAAATGTAAGATCCATTGCTCTTTGAAATTTTTCTCCTACGTTAATCAAAACAAATGACATTCTGACATACATGAATATACCCCAAGGAGTTGTAAATGTTGTCTTTTCTCTATCTTCTGGAGTAACCAAGATCTGGTTATATCCAAAAAATCCATCTAACGTTGAAATCCTATTTGCCCCTGAAACTCTCTGAAGTAGTTAATCCATCTTTAGTAATGGACAATTATCTTTTAAAGACAATTTGTTCAGATTCTTAAAGTCCACACACAATCTTATTTCACCACTTTTCTTTCTAACAGGTACTAGGTTTGCTATCCATTCAAAATATCTTAAGGGAAAGATGATTTTTGAATCCAATAATTTTTTAATTTCTTTCTCAATGATTGGAAGCAAGACTGGGTTTATTCTTCTTAATTTCCGCTGAAACGGTTTAGCTTCAGGTTTGAGAGGAATTTTATGTTCTATAATGGTTGTGTCATAAGTTTTAAAATCTTCATATGACCATGAAAATACATCTTTATAGTTTTTGAAAAGATTGATATATTTGTATTTGATTTCTTGAGGTGATGCTGAGATTTTAACATTTCTGATTTCATTAGATGTACCAATATTATAGTCCTGAAAATTTTCTTTTTTGTGATGTATGAATGAAGTTTTAGACACATCATTATGATCAAATAGTTTTTCAAGGGGAATGAATACCTTTGGAATGTGATTATTTGACAATTGAATAATATCATGTTCAACAATTTTCTATTCTAAATGTGAATTTTGATCATCTTCATTAGATTTGATTTCATTAAGTATTCTTCTTCTACATGTAAAGTAGAAAATTCATGTATTGCTTGTAAGCAATTTTTTAATTGTTCATCATCTTCAAAAACCTAACACTGTTTGAGATTGTCAGGGATAGAAGGTCTATATTTTACCTCTATCTGATAATGCAATTGTAAAGGATCAAGAATTTTAAAAGAACTTGCAGAAATTGCGAGAGCACAAGCATGCATATTTTATTTTCTTGGGATTGATGTGATATTAAATTCTTTAAAATAAATATCTACACAAACCCAAACTTCGTTCCTATAAGCTCTCAGCCTAGGATGCTTAGTTTGATAGAGGTTTTTGATTTGTTTGAAAATTAACTTAGAATCACCAAAAACAACTAAACTTTCAAACTACTGGCTAACTCCAATCCTAAAATTAGGGCTTCATATTCTGCCACATTATTTGTGACCTCAAAATCTAATTTAAAATATTGGGTTATATTTTTCTTATCAAGAGAGATGAGTACAATTCCCACCCCTTCTCCGTATTTGGAAAATGGCCCATCAAAATACATTTTCTAAATGTCAGTGTTTATAATTGGAGGGGCATTGACAATTTATTGAATAGTAATTTTAGGATTTGGAAGATCATTAACTACTAATTTAAAGCATCGAAAATCTTGGCCAATTGCATAAATAAAATGATTAATTGATTGATTTTATTTATAGACTGTATTAATGAATCTAATTTCTCTGTATGATATTAAACGTTCACCTCCATAAACTGGGATTGTAGCATAAGACATGTCCATTTGTAGACTTCCCCCTAACTTGGCACAACAAGATTTGGATAATAACATTCCAAATTTTGGGGTAATATATGTGATAACAATATCTAAGACTATACTCTTAACAAGGATCTAAGCAAGTGTTACCACTAAATCTTTAATTAATCCGAGACAGGGTACTTTCTTAGAGTCAAAAGTGTATAGGTCATGGTATGGTCTAGTGATTTGCAGTTGAAGTTGATCCATGATTACTTTAGGCATTAGATTATGGGAAGCACCAGAATCGAACATGAAATTATATAAAAGATAGTCATGAATTTTCAAGGTGACATAGAAGAGAGGTACAGTTTCATCAATCATATATGAACTAGAACTAAAAACGACTTGGGGTTTCTCATCCTGTAAAATAATAACATTACCCTCTACATCAATCCTTGAAGATTCAATCCATTTAGAAACTTGATGTTTATAACCTGGATTTTTAGAGAGTTCAGATAACGGGATTGGAATTTTAACTCTTTCTAATTCTTTTTCAACATTAAAGACAGTTGGAACATATTTTTCAGCAATATTACACTCTTATATCTTGAATTAATGGGGTTTGTGTTTCAGCTAATTTTACTTGAGGTTCATCAAAGGTAACCTTTTGGGCTGGTCTACCAGGTCCTGGTCTTGGTCTATGGTCATAACTTCTACTTAATTTAGCAATTAAGAATTCAGAAAAAGCTTAATACTTAGAAATTTGAGAATTTTATTGATTTTGAATTAAACACTGATCTTGCGTAATTGGGACAATAACATTTTGTGGTGACAGGTCTTCAAAATAATTGATATCATTTGTATTGACAGGAACATTTTCTTCAGGATCTTGATCATCAATCATTAGGGGAGGTTGAATTTACTAATCAGTGTTTGGCCTTTGCAGAATTTGAGGTTGGAAAGGTCTTCTATATTGAACTTGTGGTCTATTTGCAACTTGTTGGGTTGCTCTAGGTTGAGTTTCCATTCTAGAGATTATGTTAGAGAGATTTCTAAGTAGAGAGGTTATTTCATCAATTTTATGATCTTCATCTTTAGTCTTTGATGAGGTACCTTCTTCTCTAGCTTTCATCCTCTTTTTAGCCTTTTATGCCTTAGCTTTCAGTTTAACAGATGTTGATTTGTTAGCCTCAACTTCGATTGCATTTGTTTTCATATCAGCTAGAGTTTCATATTTTATTTCCCTAAGCATTACAACAAAGTCATCTTCAAATTATTTGGAAAATCTAACATTAGCAGCAGTTACTGGAGGTTTGCAATCATTGGGAATTTTATTATAGAGTTTATTGAATCTCTTAATGAAATCAACTATAGGTTCACTAGGGTTTCTTTTTAATTTTAAAAATTTTGTTAAGTAATACAGAACATCTTTTTCGACTCCCCATTCATTTTTGAAAATATTAACTAGTTCAATCCATGAATTAATTGAATTAGATTGAATTTATTTGAACCATATCCTATGATTTCCTTCAAGGGATTTTACAGAAAGTCTAGTGTAGACATCCTCATGCTCGATATTCATGTTATCAACAAAGTCTAAGAATGCATTTAAGTGATCTGCAAGAGATGGCCTAGTTTCTCCATTAAATCTAGGTAAGTGTTATTAATACCCATCAGGAAAAGGATGGATTTAGGTTGCAGGTGGAAGAACTAACGCTGGATAAGATGCTTCCACAATTGGTTGAATACCAGCCATTTGATGAGATGGAGTTGTCTTTTTAGTAGGTACAACTTTACTGGAAGAAGGAGGCGATGAAGGTTTGGGTTTCTGGAAGAAATGAGGATTGATAACTAACTTATGAACTTCACGAATAACCTTTTTAGGATCCTTAAAAGCTAGAGGATTATTATAAATACTTAATTTCTCTTCATATTTAGTGTAAGTAGATAGATAAGTATGTACAAAAGAAGATTTAGAATCAAATGGTTTATGCTCAGAAAGGGAAAGTTTAGGATATTATTCATTGTCAGTAGGTTCCAAATGTGAATAAGGAAGTTAAAAAGCCTCAAGCTGATGGATTAGAAGTGTAGTTTGAAGATCTACTCCTTTAGAAAGGAGTTCTAAAACTTTTGGAGGAAGATCTAATAATTCAACACGTGTTGGAGTTGACTGCAAAGGGTAAGATTATGAATGTGCTTGAGATAGAACAAAGGCAGATGTAGCTAAAGAGGCTTCTAACCTATGTCTAATTGATCCTATTCTAACTAATATCTCTAGATTTGATAAAGTAGAGAAAAGTTCAGGATCTGACTGGAATATGGTATGCATGCGTGAAGCCAGATTTAACCAGTGGAGTTACCAAGTGAAGGGTTTTGGCCTACTAGCCTCTTATTCATCATTAAGAGACAAGTATATGTTGGAATTAATGAATTGCTGAGAGGTGGGAGGGTGAATAGTTAATTTAAGAAACTCTTTGTTTTCTTTTATTACAGTGCTTATAGTTCCTTCTTATGTTATTTCACATGTGAAAGCATTCATTCATAACGCAATAAATCTTATAAACTTTTAGAACACATACTCTAACAACAATCCAATGATCAACATACATTTGACACAATGTTTTCACGTGGAAACCCAGAGGGAAAACACCACCAATTTGTTGTTTTCTTTATGATGTAATTTAAGCACCAACTTAATTACATCTATTTGTTTGTGAGTACACACTCACTAGAGGCACCAAACCTCTTTTTTTAGCAAGCACAAACTTTCTAGGAGGCATAAACCTCTTTTGTTTAGCAAGCACCAAATTTCCTAGAGGCACCAACCTCTTTTGATTAGCAAGAACCAACTTTCCATTGCCACTGTTTTACTATTTCATACAATTTTCATACTGAAAAAAGAGGCATACAAATTACAAGTAAAATATCAACTTAATGGTTGTCTGCAGATTCAACTTCTGCACTGATTTCTGAACACTTGTGGTAGTCTTCCTCTTGCTGCCCACTGTAACACTTGCTTTGTGCTCTACTTTCTCTACTCAGGGCTCTCCTCTCTTTCACCACAACACTACCCTTGCAACACTTTTCTTTGTGCTCTGCTTTCTTTGTTAAGGGATCTCCACTGTTTCACGAAAACACTACCCTTGCAACACTCTGTGCCAATACACAACTCACTACTCTGCACTCTCACAAGTATGATCACACTCCCCCTTCGCTCAATGGAGGTTCACAAATTTTTTCCTGTGATGCTCTTGGCTTGATGTAGCCACTGTCATCATCAATTCTACCTACACATGTACCCCAAGCATGGCACCCCATTCTTCTGTTGATTTACGCAAACTCCAGTTCAGTCGTTGCATTAAATTCATAACGATGGGTGACGATCACTTCTCTGTCATACAAACTAACTCTCCATGATGTGTATTAACTCTCATCCTCCTTACATATTTCACAGAGATTCCCTATGCATATTATGGTGTGCAGAGATTTAACTGTACATCCTCATGGAGTATTTTTTCTTCATTTATATTTACAATGCGTGTACGGGAAGACTTCGGCCATCAACCTTACTTTTCTGCATTCAATACCACAATAGCTGATTCATACATATTTAGTGGCTCCCTGCACCATCATATCAGAGCTTTTCATCGCGGTGATATGTAGTGGTGTAACACTACGAAATAGTTGATTGCCGACCTCCGATTATTTCTAGCCCCTTTTGATTTGACACTTATCGAAATTCATCATAAGACTGAGGGCTCAACCTCAAGGAGCTAAGACCTCCAGACCCTCAACAGGGGCTATATTTCCTTTGTTATCCCCTTTTCCTTTGGTTTTTGTCTGAAAATGGGGCACTTAGGCTTCTTGTCTAACTTACAAGAACCTCTCCCACTTCCAAAGCTTTAAATATTCCCAAGTCTTATTGATTAACCAATGCGGAATTAATAAGTGCTTGATATTAAGGTGTATGCTGGTATTTGTTTTAAACTGTTCAAGTGCTGTAAATTAATGTGCTGAAACTGATATATAAATACATACAACAGTAAATAATGCAATAGTAAAACAAGCACATAAGACAACAATTTAATCTGGAGTTCACCCAAAACTCTTGGGCTATGTCTCCTTGAGCTCTAGTCAACTTGACTAGGCTCTCTGGGATTATGGCAGGTCCTTTTACAAGCTCTTGGCTCAACTCCTACTATTTTACAAAGAAACAGTGGGTTCAGACACCATGTCATTCCCTGGCTCTAGCTCTTGGCTCTGGCTCTTGACTCTTGGTTCTGGCTCTTGGCTCTTACTCTGTCTCTCCGGCTTTGGCTCTGGCTCTGTCTCTTCGGCTCTGGCTTCTTTGGCCCTCTATCAGTTTACAACTCTCTTGTCTTTTCACTTGACTTCCAAGTGACTCCCTTGGCTGTTATTTTTCCTTCTGCATTGCCTCTTTCTGCTCTTTTTCGACTTAGCTTCCTGCTTTGGCTTTGCTTTCAGCGACAACCCCCAACAACCTTCAAAAACCCTTGTCTCTGTCGTTCTGTGGCTTTTTAAGCCAAATCAGCACTGTCGGTTCATTTTCCCTCTCGGGATCTCCATCTTCCAGCCTTGGCCTGCTCAAATCCCCTCTTTGAGCATTAGCAATCATTGCTAAATGCCCTTAGGAATGGTGGCCACCTATTCTATAACGGAGTGGAACCTGTCATCCTCGCTGGAAAACGACCCAAAATTGGATCCATATATGCTCTTAAAGTCTCTAAATTTGCTTAAAATCATGCCCATGGATCCAAAAATTCTCTTGAAATCTTCAGCATTTGCTCAAAATTATCCAAAAGGTCAAAATCAGCGCAAGAGGAGAGCCCTTGGAAGGGCGTAAATACACCATCGGGAGGCAAAAAACGCTTGAAAACCATGAAAAACAAAAATCGTAGGCTTAAATCATGGAAATAACAACAACCGTTAGATCTGGCTGATCAACGACCCAAATCTAAGTGGCTAATCACAATCAGCACGATAGAGAGGACGACTTAAAGAAGGGGCGCAAGACACCGCCGATCAGCGATCTCCGATGATCAGATCTGCGGGTCGCATCGGTGGGGTATCAACGATTAAAGCAAAGGCCTTGGGCATGAGCGATAAGTGATTACGATCAGATCACATCGCTATATCACAGCAGAGCAGCACCAAGGGGCGGGGCCTATGCACAAGTATAAGGGCGATGCGATAACTGGACCCGATGGTTATATAAAGGATATTTTATATTTTTTGAGATCTGCACAAGGGCTGGTTTTAATGCATTTTCAGTGTATTTCATTATATAATGAAATACAAAGGAACATAGGGTAGCGCCGATAGCGATGAGTCCCGGACTCGAAAGGGTCCAGAAAGTGAAATATATAAAATTTAAAGTCCGCCGAGGGCCGTTTTCATGTGTTTTTAGAGCTTTTTAAGCGTATAACGAAACACAAAGGGAGCAAAGGGCAGCACCAATAGTGATGAATCCCAGACCCGAAAGGGTCCAGAAATGAAAATATATATATTTTCAGGTCCGCCTAAGGCCAATTTTTCAGTGCTTTCGGTGTTTTTACGAATTTTAGGATACGGGGGAAATATAAAGGGACCAGGCCACCTGCGATAAGCGACAACGACCCAAAGGGCAGACCCGATAGAAGGATAAACCATTTTTGAGGACTTTTGAAGTCCAAAAAGGACAGAGAGGGGCGGGATTTCTCAGTGTTGCTATGTTTTCTGTTTAAAATAGAAACAATCATTGTTTTCAACAGAGGTCCACAATATGGTAGCGTTGTTCTGTTTTAACAAAAAACATGCATTGTTAAACCTTTGAAAGGGCCACAACACGCATATCCCATCCCCAAACTGACAAAGAGGCCGAGAAGTAGCACAGTGCAACACAGCACGCACAACAGTCCAAAAGAAACAGAAATATCAAAGGCCACAACGCAGCTCATCAAAACAAACATCATGGGGCATCTCCGGCATGAGAGAGCTCCCAGATAGCGCATCAAAATACCTGAAGGTGGTTATTCCTCGTCAGAAGGAGAAAACCTCCGAGCCATGCTTACTTATTGAGGGAATCAATCAGTTAACAAGACAGATCAGACATATTAAGACTCCAGGCCTTTGAGAGCTCAGGAGCATTGTACAAGGCCTATAAAGGGCTGAAAACTAGATGTAACAGAGGTTCAACCTCTGGAGATTACTGATACTCTGTTCCTTCAAGCTTCTCATCTTCATTCTAGTGAATACAAGCTTCTTTTGTTGTTATATGTTCAATGTCCATTTTCCTCTTCTGTTCTAAGCTTGCACTTGAACAATTTGTTCATGTTTTCTTTTGTGTCTAAGGCCAGATAACTGTCATCTTATCTCGGTTTTGATAAATTAGATTTGCAAGCTTCTTTTACTTCCTGTAGCTGGCCATTCATATGTGTTTATATATGCATGTGCTGGTACAGGTGGTATTCTCCATCTATTCATTGAATTTACAAACTATTGAGCATTAGTGGTCTAAAGCCTTGTAGAGCCGAGGGTGTTCATGCATGTCTTGAGTGAGAATAGAGTTGAAATGGTTATCTGGCTTGATCCAAACCATCATTCATTCCAATAGTTCAAAGAACAATATTGAAGATTATATGTTACCAAACATCTCCGAGCTACAACCTAGGAGAATTTCTTGGAGAGTTAACATAATTGGCGTCGTTGCCGGGGAGAGGAAACTGAAGCTCAGTTTCCCTGGGAAATGACATAGATCCAGCTTTGATGATAGACAAAGTCTGGGCACTTTTTTGGTTGTAATCATCTATCTGGTGACTCTACTGGAGGCCGAACCTCTTGGTGACTCCACTTCATATTTCTGGCTCAGTTTGTGAGGCATACTTGGAGAAATCCTCAGAATTCACAAGCTGACCCAGTACTTGACCCTGAAAAGATCATCAAAGAAAGAAAGGTATTGCAGAAAGGAGCATCAGGTTCAGGTAAACCTAAACAATCTCCTATATCTCTTCAAGAAAGACCTGTAATAGAACAAATACATGTTGAGACTATAGCATCTAATACTAACAGTGAAGAAAAACTCTTAGAGATTCATAAAGCTCCATATTCCTTAGGTTCTCCTTTTGTTGTAAGCCCAAATGAAACCTCACCTCCTATCCATCATACTCCTATAGTCTTATCAGTCACTCCTTAGCCCTCTATCATTCAGACTGCCAATACTCTTTTAGCCACCACAGCTATGGAAGGTCCACAAGCACCTACAAAAATGGAAAGAATCATAGCTGCTAGGTATGGACCTATAATACTACCCACTCCTTTGAATGCCATGCCTACTGGAGAATATTAGAAATATAGGCCTAAGTTCATTGGGACTGAAGGTGTTACTGTTGAAGAACATCTTGAGTCATTCTATAGCTATGCTGATAACTTGGACATTAGTGAAGATGATGTGTGGATGAGAGTCTTTGTCCAAAGCCTAGATGGAGAGGCTAGAAAATGGTTCAGAGAACTAACCCCAAGATCTATAGCAGATATTGAAGCTTTAGATGATGCATTCCTAAAGCATTGGGGGGATAAGAAGGATCTCCTCTACTACCAAACTGAGTTTGGGAACTTAAAGCGGGAAAATGGTGAGTTGCTGTCTGATTTTAATAAGAGTTTTAATCATATGTACAACAAGATACCAGATGAAGTAAAACCCACTACTACCTCTACTAAACTCACCTATTCCAGTGCTTTTGATTCTGACTTCTTCCTACTTTTGAGGGAGAGGCGATGTGCTACTTTGGCTGACATGCAGGATGCAGCCTTGGAAGTGGAATCAAACATCATGGATGAAGAGAAGCTCAAGGGAAATGTTGATAGAAGAAGACAGAGGGGCGAGTCTTCATCATCCTCTGATCCTAAGATATATAAAATGACCAAAATGATAGAGTCAGTAGCCTCTGAAATCTCCAAATTAAAAGTTGAGCAGCACCCTGGGAAAGGAAGAGTTCCTAATACCTTTTCTCCTAGAAATCCAAATCCAAATCCATATAGAAGAACTAATGAGTAGTTGCAGATTTTGCAAAGAAGCAAAGATGCCAATGAAGACCAAAGTGTGAGGACCCCTTTCCAGAATGTTAGTCATGGAAGAAGAGAAATTTGAAGAAGAAGATGAGATCCATTGTCTGGAAGACAAAGGCAATGCCTCCTTTTTGACCTCAGCTACCTATGAAAAGTCATTATTCAATGACCAGATTAACCAAGAATGGGATGGCGAAGCTATTCTACAAACTGTAGATCATCAAAGATATAATCTGAGGTCAAAGATAAATAATGCCAAGGAAACTCATGTTCAAAGAGCTGCTGTCCCTGTAGTACAACAAGATAATAAGCAGAAGCAACCAACAGTTGATCCCATCATCCTAAAGGCTCCAGCTCATGAGGTAAGAGGTCTTAACAAGTCTCCTTCTCCTTTCAATTTTCAATCAGAAATTCAGAAGCTAAGAATACATATGCCTTTGATTGAACTAGTGAAGAATGAGTCCTTCAAAAAATCCATCCTCGAGGCCCTTGAGCCTAAAGCCATCCAAGCCTCCACTGACTATGTAAATCTGCAAGATGACAAACTAGCTGTTATTCTCAGCCCAATGATTGAAAGCTGTGAAGAAAACTCCCCATCATTCTATGTCTCTATGACTATTCATGATAAAATCCTTCACAACTGCCTTACGGACACTGGAGCCAACCATAATCTAATGCCCAAGGCTGTCATGGATGAGTTGGGTCTTGACATTACCAAGCCTTATCATGACCTGTTTTCTTTTGACTCTAGAAAGGTGAAATGTCTGGGATTAATCAAGCACCTAGCCATTACTTTATCTCAGCTACCCATGAAAAGCATGATGATGGATATTGTGGTAGCAGATGTACCCCCTAAGTTTGGCATGTTACTTTCCAGAGGTTGGATCAAGAGATTACGTGGACCATTACAAAATGATCTGTCCTATGCTACTGTCCCAGTTTTCGGAGGTGAGAGCAAGAGATTATACGGAGAAGCTCAGTTGGATTATATCATCAACGATGAAAGGAATCCCACTAATCATCCCATCTATGCTGTTGACATTAATCCTGGATCATGTATTCTTCATATTGAAGAATCCAAGTTGGCCTCCATGCAGCTTAAAAAACCAGTTTCCCAGATCGCTGAGGAAGAAGCCCCACAGATTTGGGACATGTTCTTTGATGGGGCTTGCTCTAAGGAAGTTGCAGGGGCAAGTGTAGTCGTTGTGTCCCCCACACATTAATACATTCATTTATCTTTCAAATTAACCTTTCAGGTCACAAACAACATAGCAGAGTACGAAGCTTTGATTTTGGGCTTAAGCACTGCTAAAGAAATGGGCATCAAAGGCCTGAAAGTGTTTGGAGATGCAGACCTCATTATTCAACAGGTAAATAAAACTTTCCAAGCTAAGCATCCAAGGCTGAAAGCATACAGAGATGAGGTATGGAGGCTCAAGGACTCTTTTAATAATTTTAGCATTTCTTACATTCCAAGAATGAAGAATCAGCTTGCCGACTCCCTTGCTGTGTCTGCTAGCATGTTTATTCCTCCTTTGCCTCCTAAATTGACGTATGAAGTTCAGGTGAAATATAGACCGTCCCTGCCTGACAATGTCAAATACTGGAAAGTTTTTGAAGACGATGATGAAATTGACAGGTTTTTGCAAGTCGTTGAGGAATTTTCTGAAATGCACATCGATCAGGAAAATGAAACCATGGAAGAATGCGGCCAGTCCAAGTTAAAAAACGAGATCGGCCGAGGAAGCATCGTCCAGCTACCTAGTAACCATATACCAAAGGGATTGGTGCCTCTAGAGAAACTGTTCGATCATAATGATGTGCCTTATAAGCCTGCCGAAACAGAAATGAGTCTGCTATTCGTAAAAACAATATAGGGAGCCCAGCCCATCTGAAATACATAAATTTGTCCACTCATTTGTCCTCTACCAAAATTCCAAGTATTGCACCCTCATGAAGCAATTCGCTAATATTTTTGCTTGGGAATACAACGATCTTAAAACCTATGACGCAGACATCATTCAGCATAAGATTCCACTGGAAAACAAAAAACCATCCCTTTTAAGCAGAAATTAAGACTTGTGAGCCCTCCCTTATTGCCTTTGATTAAGAAAGAGATCAAGAAGCCGTTGGATGCCAAAATCATAGCTCCCCTAAGGTATTCAAAGTGGATAGCTAACCTTGTGGTAGTAAGAAAGAAAAATGGAGAAATCAGGCTTTGTGTTTACTTCAGAAATCTAAACAAGTGCTCTAAAAAAGATAACAATCCCCTGCCTAAGATGGAACACTTGCTGCAAAGAGTTTCAGGGGCTAGAGTCATGTCTTTCTTAGATGGATTTTTAGGTTACAATCAGATTGCTATACATCCTGAAGATCAGGAAAATACCACCTTCACTACTCCTTGGGGCACTTTCATGTACTCCAAGATGCCTTTCGGATTGATGAATGTTGGGGCTACTTTTCAGAGGGCCATGGACATAGATTTTGTGGTAGAGAAGGACAAGTTTTTCCTTATTTATCTTGATGACATAACAGTCTTCTCCAAAAGCCACAAAGACCATTTACATCATTTGAAGAAGGTCTTCCTAAAGTGCAGACAGTTTGGAATTTTAGTGAACCCAAAGAAGTCAGAGTTTGCTCTAGAAGAAAGCAAACTTATGGGACATATTGTTTCTACTGAAGGTGTGAAGATTGATCCAGCAAGGGTTCAAGCCATTCAGACATTGTCCATACCAAGGTCAAAAAGGGACATTCAATCCTTCTTGGGTAAGATTAACTTTGTAAGGAGGTTCATTCCAAACTTTGTAGAGTTAGTAAAGCACATCACTTCCATGCTGAAGAAAGGATTAGAAATAAAATGGACAGATGCTTCAAGAAGCTCTTTTGAAGCAATCAAGCAAGCTATCATGGAAGCTCCCACTCTAATCAGCCCAGATTACACTAAGGAGTTTTGTATCTTCTCTTTTGCCTCTTATGATACACTTGCAGCAGTTCTGTTGCAGAAAAATGATGAAGGCATAGAGCAACCCATGGCCTTTTCAGCAAAACTCTAAGGGATGTTGAACTAAGGTATGACCTTATTGAAAAACAAGCTTATGACCTCATAAAACCTTTAAAAGCATCCAGAATTTATATTTTTCATTCCAAAGTAGTTGCATATGTACCTTCAGCCTAAGTAAAAGATGTCTTGACTCAGCTAGATATTGATGGAAAGAGAGCTAAATGGATTGAAAAATTCATAGAGTTTAACATAGTGGTGAAGCCCACTAAGCTTGTCAAGGGCTAGGGCTTGGCTAAAATTATGGCTGAAGAAAATTTCAGCTTGTTAGACATAAATTGCATGGGTCTAAATTCAGATGATGAGTAGACAGAGGGAGTAGCAGAAGAGCAAAAGTAGAATTAGTCTCTAGCTAAAAATCTAGCCACCTGTGAATGGTATTTCAGCATGGTTCATTTTTTGCAAAAGCTAGAAGTCCCTCCATGGATTAGATCAAGTCAAGCCCGGGCCATTAAACTCAGATTAGCCAAATTCTGCATTAATAAAATTCTGCTTCATTGGAAAGACCCATGAAGAATCCTCTTGAGATGTCTAGATGAAGAACAATTTGTGGAAGTCATACACCGGTTCCATTCTAGCATTTGTGGAGGGCATCATTATTGGAAAACCACAACTCATAAAATCCTGAGGGCCGGGTATTATTGGCCTACTCTGTTTTCTGATGTGTTTTCTTTTGTGAAGTCTTGTGACAAGTGTCAGAGGTTTGTAGGAAGACAATAGCTAAAATCTATGCCCTTGAAGCTAGTACATGTCAATGGTCCCTTCCAGCAGTGGGGCTTGGAATTTATAGGTGAGATCAAGCCACATTCCAGTGGCCAACACAAATGGATCTTAATAGCCACTAATTATTTCACCAAGTGGATTGAGGCTATACCCACTAAGAATGCCAATCACCAAGTTGTCATAAAGTTCTTGAATTAGAATATTTTCACTAGATTTGGTTGCCCAACCAAGCTAGTCACTGATAATGCAGCAGCTTTCAAAGCAAAAGAATTGGTGGACATGACTGAATCCATGGGCATTCAAGTAGTGCATTCTACCTCATATTATCCTCAAGGTAATGTCCTAGCAGAATCATCTAACAAGAGTCTGGTAAGGGTAATTAAAAAAATGTTAGAGGACAACAAAAGGCGCTGGGATTCCAAGTTGAAGTTTGCGCTATGGGATAATAGAGTTACCATTAAAAAGTCCATAGGGAATTCTCCATTTAAGCTGGTTTATGGTGCTGATGCTGTGTTCCCTATCCAACTGATCCTCCCTGTGGCTAAATTCTTGCAAGAAGAACAAGATGAAGAGAATGACATGGTAAGAAGAATGAATAACCTGGTTGAACTACAGTATATTAGAGAGTAGATGGTTGAGAAGTAAAAGGCTCATCAGAAGAAAATCAAAGAAACCTTTGACAGGAAGGCAAAAGTGGACAATTTCCAAGTTGGTGACTGGGTGCTTAAATGGGATGCATTTAAAGAAAAGAAAGGTAATCATGGCAAGTTTGACTCCTTATGGATAGGTCTGTTTGTCATCGCTCAAATTCAGTAGAACAATACATTCATTTTGCACAATCTGGAAGGAGGAGATACTTTTGGTAGCCCAGTCAATGGGTGATTCTTGAAACTATATTTCATTTAAGGCTTTAAGGCCTTGTTATTGTAAATATGTTTTTCCAGTTTTTATTTTCATTGCAATATAAACTCCATGCCCAATGGAACACTAGAAGGAAGATTTGATTTTTGTTTTACAGGAAAGGCATTGATCTGTGATCCTTGAAACCTCACAGGGAGGATTTCATCCCCAGAAGGAGCCAATGTTAGCCTCGCTAGAAAATGCCTAAAATTGGATCCATATATGCTCTTAAAGTCTCAAATTTTTCTTAAAATCATGCCCATGGATCCAAAAATGCTCTTGAAATCTTCAACATTTGCTCAAAATTTTCCAAAAGGTCATAATCAACGCAAGAGGAGAGCCCTTAGAAGGGCGGAAATACACCATCGGGACGCAAAAAACGCTTGAAAACCATGAGCAGGCTTAAATCATGGAAAGAACAGTAATCGTTAGATCTGGCCAATCAAGGACCTAGATCTAAACGGCTAATCACAATTGGCGCGACAGAGAGGATGACTTAAAGAAGGGGCACAAGACACTGCCGATCATCGATCTCTGATGATCGGATCGGTGGGTCACATCGGCGGGGTATCGACGATTAAAGCAAAGGCCTTGGGCATGAGCGATAAGCGATTGTGATCAGATCGCATTGCTATATCATAGTGGAGTAGCACCAAGGGGCGGGGCCTATGCACAAGTATAAGGGCGACGCGGTAACCAGACCCGACAGTTATATAAAGGATATTTTATATTTTTTGAGATCTGCACGAGGGCCGGTTTTAATGAATTTTCAGTATATTTTGTTATATAATGAAATACAAAGGAACACAGGGCAGCACCGATAGCGATGAGTCCTAGACTCGAAAGGGTCCGGAAAGTGAAATATATAAAATTTAAAGTCCGCTGAGGGCCATTTTCATGTGTTTTCAGAGCTTTTTAAGCATATAATGAAATACAAAGGGAGCATAGGGCATCGCCGATAGCGATCAGTCCCGGACCCAAAAGAGTCCGGAAATGAAAATATATATATTTTCAGGTCCGCCTAAGGCCAATTTTTCAGTGTTTTCAGTGTTTTTACGAATTTCAGGATACAGGGGAAATATAAAGGGACCAAGCCACCCGTGATAAGCGAAAACGACCCAAAGGGCGGACCCGATAGAAGGATAAACCATTTTTGAGGACTTTTGAAGTCTAAAAAGGACAGAAAGGGGCGATATTTCTTAGTGTTGCTGTGTTTTCTGTTTAAAACAGAAACAATCATTGTTTTCAATAGAGGTCCACAATATGGCAGCGTTGTTCTGTTTTAACAAAAAGCATGCATTGTTAAACCTTTAAAAGGGCCACAACACACGCATCTCATCCCCAAACCGACAAAGAGGCTGAGAAGTAGCACAGTGCAACACAGCACGCACAACTGTCCAAAAGAAACTGAAATATCAAAGGCCACAACGCAGCTCATCAAAACAAACATCATGGGGCATCTCCGGCACGAGAGAGCTCCCAGATAATGCATCAAACTACCTGAAGGTGTTTATTCCTTGTCAGAAGGAGAAAACCTTCGAGCCATGCTTGCTTATTGATGGAATCAATCAGTTAACAAGACAGATCAGACTGATTAAGACTCCAGGCCTTTGAGAGCTCAGGAGCATTGTAAAAGGCCTATAAAGGGATGAAAACTGGATGTAACAGAGGTTCAACCTCTAGAGATTATTGATACTCTGTTCCTTCAAGCTTCTCATCTTCATTCTAGTCAATACAAGCTTCTTTTGTTGTTATATGTTCAATGTCCATTTTCCTCTTCTGTTCTAAGCTTGCACTTGAACAATTTGTTCATGTTTTCTTTTGTGTCTAAGGCCAGATAACTGTCATCTTATCTCTGCTTTGATAAATTAGATTTTCAAGCTTCTTTTACTTCCTGTAGCTGGCCATTCATATGTGTTTATATATGCATCTACTGGTATAGGTGGTATTCTCCATCTATTCATTGAATTTACAAACTATTGAGCATTAGTGGTCTAAAGCCTTGTAGAGCTGAGGGTGTTCATGCATGTCTTGAGTGAGAATAGAGTTGAAATGGTTATCTGGCTTGATCCAAACCATCATTCATTCCAATAGTTCAGAGAACAATATTGAAGATTATATGTTACTAGGCATCTCCGAGCTGCAACCTAGGAGAGTTTCCTGGAGAGTTAATAGAACCACCGGCGCTTGAAATCCCTAGAAACAGTCATTCTCTGGTTACATAGAGGAATACCTTCAAACTCGGGAAAATCCACCACAACACAGTCTTTTAGACTTCATACATTCATAAATCCCCACTATATTCCTATCGGGTCCGCCCTCAATCGCTATCGCATCTCGTAACTGCCTGTTCCATGGCTTCCCCTTTGTATTTTTTAACTACATTAAAATATTGCAAAAACCCCATAAAAATGGCTTTAGCTGGATTCGAAATAATATATATTTTCTTTCGCAACCCTTTCGGGTTCGGGTTTTCATTGCATCGACGCTTCCCGTCGTATTTCATTTAATAAATGAAATACGTGAAAACACATAGAAACTGTCATTTGACGGATTTGAATTTATATAGAATATCGTTTAAAGTGCTATTGGGTCTGGCGACCGGATCGCATATATATATGTGTGTGTGTATAACCTCGCTCTTTGGTGTAGCTCTAATGCGATGTTGTGATGCGACTTGTTGCAATCGCATCTCGCACGAGCCCCGGTCGTTTGGTAAGCACTCCGCTGTAATTGCCGATTGCGATATCGCGATAACAATAATCATATAACATGTTCCGATATCCTTCGCCTGCCATCGCCGATTGCAATTTTCCGATCAGATCTGGACCGTTGATCGGCCAGATCCAACGACTGCTGTTCATTGTTGGATTAAGCCTCCGATAGGCCTATTTTTGGTCATTTATTTGTGTTGTTTCCTTCTGATGGTGTAGTTTGATATTTCTAAAACTTCTCCTTTTGCGATGGTTTTGATCTTTTAGGAGATTTTGAAGACTTAGAGGACTTTTAGGACCCATTTTTAGGGGATTTTGCCTCTTTCTCCAAAGGAAAAAGGGTAACTTCATTTTGTGATAACTTCTGCATCCTAAGTCAGTTTTTGCCCATTCAAGTTGGAGGAGATTCAGAATGAGACGATCTCCGTAATGGGGCTAGTTCTAGGAACTCCCCTGGGCTTTCATTTTCCTTAGTGAGGAACACTTAGACTTAGGAGTCTATCCAAAATCCATTTTGGATCACGCCTTCCCACTAAAAGAAATTTTGGTCTCCAAAAGACTGATATACTGATCTGAACAGTAAATGAGAGTGACTCACCCTATTCTTTCAGCCTCCCTACACTTGCCTTTGCATAGTGACTTTGAACCAAAGTTTCCGACCACTTCCCTTTTTGGATGGGCTAGTCTTCCTGGGAAGAACTATCTTCCTCCTTGCCTTCCTGCAAAACTCCTGCTGAAATGGTTATGGGAAGGTAGTTTTGAGCTTCTCTGACTTGACCATTGATCTAAGGTGGCTCAACAAATGTGAAGTACATCTGTTCCACAAAACTTTCATTTGTACTTGTTTGACAAGCTGTCAACAACAACTGTTAACGACAACAGAAATACAAAAAACAAATAGATGGACTAAACTCCTGCTTCAACAAAAGAAATAGATTTTCACATCTTGTGAACTCCTCCATGTCTTACATCTGCATACAAATGATGGACTAGAAAACAAGCCCACAAAACATGCCTTTAAAACAAATGCTCCTTCAAGTCAAGAATGTAGAAAAGGACGATTAGGACTCCTTTCAAAATATGAAAATTTCATCACTATCTCCATCTTGGAGACCAAGTTAACTTCTTTCAATGTCAACATCACATGCATGTTTAAAGCAATCAACTCTTCAAGTTAATTACACATACATGTTTAAAACAAGGAAAACATCAACATCCCTGTGTTCATGCACATCATGCTTATGCATGCATTTCATCCTTCAAATTTCACTTAAGCACACTATACTTTTGAAGCTGAAATGAAATATAATGTTGCAGCAACAAAGTGAGTCTCCTACTCATCCTTTTTCCATTCACCATCTGGGTAGAAACTTGCAACTTGCATCTCATCAACAAGAAATGCAAATAGATGCATCAATAAACATGCAATCCTTAATTGGAAAAGAACTCTAAACATTTCTTACCAATCCATTTCAAAGGACTTGCCTTTTTCTACACATCAACATCAACATGTGAATCATTTTGAGGCACATCATTCATGGAAACTTCATTCCCATTTTTTCCATCTTCTCTTTCCACTTTCTTCAGCTTTGGTGGAAGCATTGTTGGATTTAGTGTCCAACATTTTGCAGCAATATTTCCTTGCTTATGGCAGTAAGTGCAACATATGTGCATCCTCTTGACAACGTGATTTGCCTTGTCCAATGGACCTTTGGCTGCTTGCTTCTTTTCCTTCAAAAGTTTCCTATAGGTGGCCATTCTCTTCCAACATCTAGAAACATGATGGTTATCCAAACCAAAAAAGGAACATGCAATTCTTTTCCCATTCTTATGTGGAAATTTACCATGCTTTGCAAAATCAAAAGGAATATGATTAGAACCAGATTTATAACTGCATCTTCCACCTTTATTTCCTTCATGAGGAGGTGAATCAAATGAAGAAGTGGCTCCCTTTGAAACCCCATCAATCTCTTCAAGGTTGTTAGAGTTTCCACAACTCTATGGTTCAAGTGTGTGCTTATGAACACCTACATCCTACAAATGATGTTTCAAGCCATTGCATTCCTCTTGAATACAACCTTCACACTTTGCAATGCAACCCCTTCTTGGAGCCGTTTCAACAACCTTCATGGCAGCTTTGGAACTTTCTCCATAAGATTGTCCATAGCCAAGACCCAAATACTTAGGCCTTTCTTCAACCATTATTGGTTCAACAATACCTTGTGCATGCTTTCCCAAGCCCTTTCCTTCATAGCCCATCTTGGACATTAGCTTGGAACCTATGCCTCTATTATGTTTTTCAAAAGAACCAATATAAGCATTCTTAGAAGAATTTGAAGACAAACTAGAATGGTTTACCTCTTCTTCACGCTGGTACTTGACCAAGGATTCTTGGGAAGCAAAGAGCCGTGACTCCAACTCATGCATCCTCTTCAGGTTCATATTTGCAATATGAAGTTGCCTCTCCATTTCCTGCAGTCTGTCAAAAAGCAACTGCTTCTCTTCCTTCATGGAATTAAATTTCTCTCTAAGTATGCTGCTCTTTCTTCGATCCTCATACATTTCTCTCACCTTGTCCATCACGATAAACAAGTCTTGCTTCATGTCCCCATCAAAGAGTCTTGTGATGAAGAAGGAAGAATTCGAGGATACACTTGAGGAAGTTATTATTCCAATGAACAAAGAACTTGAAAAAAGATTAATAAAGAGCTTATTTCAACAACCTTTTGCAACACACCTCTTGTGCTTTAAGGACTGCGTTGAGGTCCTTGGGATAGAAGAATGCCTTCAACCCTTCTTCCTATTTGTCCTTCGTAGACTGAGCTAGCAACAACTTTCCCTTTACCTCTGAAAACTCAGAAAATAGTTAGTCTGCAAAAAAAAGCATACAATCAACCTCTTGTTGTTCAAACACCTTTCAGGCAAGTAGTCTTTGCTTTGTCAATCAAGCATTATGATATAACCTTCTTTGAAGGTGGGATTAATCAAACATAGGCTCTGATACCACCTGATCTAAAAATGGGGCACTTAGGCTTCTTGTCTAACTTACAAGAACCTCTCCCACTTCCAAAGCTTTAAATATTCCCAAGTCTTATTGATTAACCAATGCGGAATTAATAAGTGCTTGATACTAAGGTGTATGCTGGTATTTGTTTTAAATTGTTTAGGTGCTATAAAGTAATGTGATGAAACTGATATATAAATACATACAACAGTAAATAATGTAGCAATAAAACAAGCACATAAGACAACAATTTAATCTAGAGTTCACCCAAAACTCTTGGGCTACGTCTTCTTGAGCTCTAATCAACTTGACTAGGCTCTCTGGGATTATGGAAGGTCCTTTTACAAGCTCTTGGCTCAACTTCTACTGTTTTAAAAAGAAACAGTGGGTTCAGACACCATGTCATTCCCTGTCTCTTGAAGCTCTGGCTCTTGGCTCTGGCTCTTGACTCTTGGTTTTGGCTCTTGGCTCTGGCTCTTGACTCTTGGTTCTGGCTCTTGGCTCTGACTCTGGCTCTTCGGCTCTGGCTTCATTGGCCCTCTATTAGTTTACAACTCTCTTGGCTTTTCACTTGACTTCCAAGTGACTCCCTTGTTCTTTTTCCTTCTGCGCTGCCTCTTTCTGCTCTTTTTTGCCTTAGCTTCCTGCTTTGGCTTTGCTTTCAACAACAACCCCCAACAACCTTCAACAACCCTTGTCTTTATCGTTTTGTGGCTTTTAAAGCCAAATCGGTGCTGTCGGTTAATTTTCCCTCTCGGGCTCTCCGTCTTCCAGCCTTGGCCTGCTCAAATCCCCTCTCTGAGCATTAGCAATCATTGCTAAATTCCCTTAGGGATGGTGGCCACCTATTCTGTAATGGAATGGAACCATCGGCGCTTGAAATCCATAGAAATAGTAATTCTATGGTTACATAGAGGAATGCCTTCAAACTTGGGAAAATCCGCCACAACACAGTCTTTCAGATTTCAAATATTCATAAATCCCCACTATATTCCTATCGGGTCGGCTCTCAATCGCTATCGCATCTCGCAACTGCTTGTTCCATGGCTTCCCCTTTGTATTTTTTAAATACATTAAAATATCGAAAAAATCCTGTAACAATGGCTTTAGCCAGATTCGAAATAATATATATTTTCATTCACAACCCTTTCGGGTCCAGGTTTTCATCGCATCGATGCTTCCCGTCGTATTTCGTTTAATAGTAAAAATACGTGAAAACACATAGAAATTGTTGTTTGACGGATTTGAATTTATATAGATTAAAGTGCTATTGTGTCTGGCGATCAGATCGCATATATGTGTGTGTGTGTGTGTGTATAGCCTCGCTCTTCGGTGTAGCTCTGTTGTGATGTTGTGATGCGACTTGTCGCAATCGCATCTCGCATGAGCCCCGGACGTTTGGTAAGCGCTCCATTGTAATCGATGATTGCGATATCATGATCACAATAATCATATAACATGTTCTGATATCCTTCACCTGCCACCACCGATTGTGATTTGCAGATTGGATCTGGACTGTTGATCGGCCAGACCTGATGACTCCTGTTCGTTGTTGGTTTAAGCCTCTGATAGGCTTGTTTTTGGTCATTTCTTTGTGTTTTTGTGTTCCGATGGTGTAGTCTGATATTTCTAAAACTTCTCCTTTTGCGATGGTTTTGATATTTTAGGAGATTTTGAAGACTTAGAGGGCTTTTAGGACCCATTTTTAGGGGATTTTGCCTCTTTCTCCAAAGGAAAAAGGGCAGCTTCATTTTGTGATAACTTCTGCATCCTAAGTCAGTGTTTTCCCATTCAAGTTGCAAGAGATTCAGAATGAGACGATCTCTGCAATAGGGCTAGTTCTAGGAAATCCTCTGGGCTTTCATTTTCCTTAGGAGGAACACTTAGACTTAGGAGTCTATCCAAAATCCATTTTGGATTAGGTTTCATGTTTGTTTCAAACATAGGTGCTTAATACCAACGAAACCCTTTTATCGGGGATTTCTACATGTTGCTTCTAATGCCAACAACCATAAAGCATTGATTTCTGATTGCCTATAGGCTCCTCTGCTAAGCCATAGCCTTCAGTTTCTTAAGACTTTCCGACCACCTGCTAGCCCTCAAATCAACGATTCCCCATTGTACCGAATGTGCCAACCATCGCAAACCTCTGATCACCGATTGTTGATGTTATGTCATTGCCGCCATGTGGCATCTTCTGAGTGGTGACACATGTCATATGAATATGGTCCATTAGGCCACCTCAAAGCGCCAAAAATACCTGCCACGTGTCCCTCCATACCACCACATCATGCTGACGTTAGCAACCACTTGGAATTATCGGAACGAATCGGATCCTACCTTGTGTCCACATCAGAACCAACCCGATGGCTCCACGTGTCCTGCTTGGAGGAGAGAGAAAGGGGCCTCACCTACCCTTGTTTTACATCAAATTCCTTTGTATATTTATCTTTATCTCTCCCAGTGGTTTAATAAAGGATGCACAGTCGTGGCTTATTTAACTCAATCAGCATTTGCTGATCAGTGAATTGCCTTAGCTGTTGCGTTGCACCCTCGAGTCCTCCGATTGCTAATATGTCGAGACCTCTCACATGCGATATCGCTAATCGTTGATTAGAAATTCATAATAGTTGTGTGTTGCTCCTCAGAACCTCCGAACACCGATGTGAGATATGTCGGGACCTACGATTGGACACGTGTCAGAAGTACACCAAACCATTTTCCTTTGCCTTCTAGTTTGGAGGGACAAAACTTCAACTGGATCTAACTTTTGATCCAGAAGTCCATTCTAGGACTTCCTCATACCACTGGAAAGATTCTTATGAGCACTATCCAATGGAAGCAGTCCGATTGATGTTTGAGCCCATATGCTACCTAAAGTAGGGCTCCAAAGTACTTGCACAATTGGAATCACAACCACCAAGGCATGAAGGCCAATCATTAGGATTTGCCTCATTTAACATCAATGCCAAAACTTACACAGCCAACCACCTAAATACCATAAAATTTCCAATAATATACCCCTTTGGCATTGGTGGCAACATTGAAGACTCCCCCTCAGGCTTGGCATGGTCTGCTCCGATGCCAAATTTCTCCCCCTTTGACATCAGTGGAAAATAAAACTTCACTTGCATTCCCCCTAAATCAATGCAGCCTACTCTTCCGTGAGTTTCTCATACTAAGTAGCTTCCACCTCCTACCAAAATGAAGTCATTTGGAGGGAGGAGTCACAACTCCTATTTGTTGCCTGAGATACTCAAATGGTTCTCTTGCAAGTTGCTTGGTAAAGATATCTGCCAGGTTCTCTTTAGTGGGCACAAATACTAGTTTAACAGTATTGGCTGCAACTTTTTCCCTTAAAAAATGATACTTGATAGGAATGTGCTTGATTTTTGAATGCATGACTGGATTTTTTTAGATGTTGATTGCACTTGTTTTGTCACACATTATTGGAATGGGATTAGGCAAATATACCTATATATCCTTTAAGGTTTGCTTCATCCATACAATCTGTGTATAGCAAGTCGCAAAAACAATATATTATGCTTAAACAATCGATAGGGAGATGGAGACATGCTTCTTGCTAACACATGATACCAGGAAATCACCAAAAAAGAAAGTTGCACTAGAATTACTTTTCCTGTCATCTAGACTTCCAACCCAATCTGTATCTGTGTAGGCCTTCAGATTAAATTCTTTACTCCTAGGATACCACAACCCATACTCTGTTGTACCTTGAAGATATTTGAAAATCCTCTTAACAATGACCACATGAATTTCTTGTGGACAAGCCTGAAATATTGCCACAATTCCCACTGCTTGCATGATATCTGGCCTTGAAGTTGTCAAATACAGTAAGCTTCCTATCATCGATCTGTATTTATTCTGATTTACCTGTGGCATTGCATCTTCCTTGAACAATTTACAACCTGTAGTCATGGGTGTGCTGATAAGATTGCAGTCCCCCATTCCAAATTTCTTCAAAGTTTCCTTTAGGTATTTGGATTGAGATATAAAAACTCGTGCAGATCGAGTAATTTGAGGACCCAAGAGGAAGGAAAAATCAGCAATCATGGACATTTCAAACTCTGTTTGCATACAATTTTCAAATTGATGCCCCAACTGCTCCACATCACTGCCAAATATGATGTCATCCACATAAGCAACCAATATCAGTAGATGATCATGTTCAGATTTTAGATAGTTATTGCTATCAATTGAGCCTTTCTTAAAATCTTGTTGGTGGAGATACTTATCCAACCTTTCATAACAAGCTCTAGGGGCCTGCTTCAAACCATACAGAGCCTTCTTTAATTTCCATACAAGCCCTTCATCAGAGGAGAATAGAAAACCTTCAGGTTGATCAATGTAAATCTCCTCTTCTAAGTATCCATTGAGAAACACAAACTTTACATCCATCTGATAAACTTTGATATTCTTGTGAATGGCAAGAGCAAGGAAGATTCATATGGCTTCTAGTCAAGCTACTGGTGCAAAGGTTTCTTTAAAGTCTACCCCTTCTATCTGGGCATACCCTTTGCAGACCAACCGAGCTTTGTTCCTGATTACTTGACCTTTTTCATTCAACATATTCTTGAAAACTGGCTTGGTTCCAATACCATTTTTCTCTTTTGGTCTTTGGACAAGCTCCCACGTGTCACTCTTTTCAATTTGGTCTAGCTCTTTCACCCAGAACTTATCTTCACTTGCTTGATAGAGGTTTTTGGGTTATGTTTGTGATATTAGAGCCAAATTTGCATGCTTTATATTTCCCACAAGTCTCCTTCTAGTATGGACACCCTTTCTTTGATCTCCAAGAATCTGAGTCTCAGGGTGTTCCTTTTGCACATACCTGGAAGGCATTTTTAGCCTTGAAGATGTGCTTGTTTCCTCACCTTCATTTTCTGAAATTTTTTCATTCAGATCTCTGTCCCTCAACTCTGAACTATCTTCATCATATGAGTCCAAGTTACTTTCGGAGGGTCTAGGTTGTGAGCCTACTTCATCAACCACTATGTCAATGTAGTCTTCTATCTTCCTTGTCTTCTTGTTGTAGCATTTGTACCCTTTGCTTCGAATACAGTATCCAAGCAATACTCTCTCATCAACACGTGAGTCAAGATTCCCAAGGTTCTTTTTAATTATTTTAATGAAGCACTTTCTCCCAAACACCTTGAGGTGTTTAACTGATGCAATTCTACCCTTCCATAATTCGTATGGATTTTTGTCACTATCTAGCCTAAGATGAGTTCTTTTTGACAAATATACTGCTTCCTATGCTGCTTCTCCCCAGAAGTGGTGATCCCTTCCTACTTCATCTAACATCACTTTGGACATTTCCTTGATTGTTTGGTTGTTCCTCTTCACAACTCCATTTTCCAGAGGAGTTATGGCCACTGAGAGCTGCCTTGTAATACCTTACTCTTCACAGAATTTTTCAAACTCTTTTGAGGTGAACTTTCCCCCTATGTCTGATATCAAGCATTTTATCTTCAGATCTTTCTCATTCTGTACCTGAGCCTTAAACTTCTTGAAGTTATCAAATGCTTTCGAATTTTATTTTAGGAGAAGAATCTAAGTAGCCCTCGTGTAATAATCAATGAACAACAGGAAGTACCTTTCTCCTTTTGATATTTTTGTAATTTTGGGGCCACACATATCTGTGTGAATAAGCTCCATAGGTCTGAATGAGGAGAAGTATTTCATTTTGAAATGAGTCTTAGTCTGCTTGCAAAACTGACATTACTAGTAGATTGTGTTTGAGGCCTTCCACATACAACACGTTCAATGCTTTTGTCTTCTGATCAAGATTGACCAATCCTTTTCCTTTGACTCTTGTTGGAGTGTTGTTGCCAAAGGTGACATTGCCTCCTCTGTCTTTTTCTTTTAGTGATAGAAGCTAGCTCTTGTCTCTAGTCATGTGTTTGGAACAACCACTATCTAAATACCATTTATTTTCTTTATCATGCATTGATAAGGTGAGACCACATGGCATGATCTTTTTGGTATTTTGTTTCCCGCTTCTTTTATCCTTTTGTGTGTGAGTATGTCTATCAGTTTGAGATTTATATAGGTATTCAAACTTGCTTATACACTCACTGGACTTGTGCCCGAAGTTATTACATTTAAATCATTCAAATTCACTTTATATGGGTGAGAAGACATTCCGATTCCTAAGAGAGGAATCTCGAGACTTAGCCATCCGATGTGTATTAAATCTGAGATTTTCATCTCTTTCAAGTTTGACACTTCTAAAATAAATGGATTTGTGTCCAAATGTATGACGCTTATAGAAAAGACCATAAAACGGGTAGGCATGCATATTGTTAAAAGAATTATGTGATTTAATAAAAAAATACCTTGGTCGACTGACTGTTTGGTTCATCCTCCATTGGTGATCTCCTCTTTGTCTAACTGCTCTTTTGTCTTCATGAACTATTTCATGATGATTCTTCCAACGACTATGTGGTTCTTGAACTCTTGCGAACCTGAATTTTATCTTCTTCTTCCTAAGAGAAGATTCTTTTCACTTAGAGTACCCCAGTTCGGTTCTAATTTCTGAGGGCCTTTGACAACTCAGAATCTAATTTAGTCTTCTATTCCTTTCAACAAATTTCTCATTTAGACCGTTCTCGGTCTTCGCTTTCTCAAGGTTAGTTCTTAGAGAGACAATATCTACTTCAAGACACTGATAATTTTATTCCCATTCTTGAATAATATCTTGAAGCACCTCTTCCTTTTGTTTGGCCTCCTCTAGTTCAAACTTCAAAGACAAAAAATCATCTTTGCAGATTTTTAAGGTCTTTTCCCTTTTCAACTTGAGCAACTCCTGTTTCAACTGCTTTTTCTCCTCTTCCAGTCTTTCACGATTTCATTGTTCTCCTTTCAGAAGAAGAGCTATACTATCCTTTCTCTTGATAGCTTCTTCATTTTATTCTTTTTGATATGAAAAATCCTCATTATCAGAATTATACATTCCTTCTTCTGCACACTACAACTATTCCTTCAAATGATTATTTTTCTTCCTTTCTTTCTTCAACTCATCAAGGGCACTAATGAGTTCTCCCTCAAGGTCTACCACTCCTTCCTCTTCTTCCTCTTTAGAGTCCATAAGACCCTATTTCTTGGAGTCTTTTTCGAGGGCCATAAGAAGATACTTATTTGATTCATTTTCCGGTGAGTCTTCACTATTTGATTTCGGGCTTGAACTATCATTTTTAGAATAGAACCCCTTCTTCTTGTAGGTTTTCTTCTTCTCAAATGTCTGAGACTTATTTCTAAATTTCATACCTTCTTCTTTTTCAGTCCCCTCTTTGTAAGGCCATTTGGAAGAGAAATGTCCAACTCTTCCACAGTCGAAACACTTAAAGGGAAACTTCCCTTTATATTTACCAGAGTCTCGCTTCAGTTTTCTGGCTAGTTGAGCCAGATCCTGATCAGATTCACTGTTAGAGCAATCTTGATGAACTCTGTGTTCCTTGCCCTTATTGGATACTCTAAATGCAACTTCCTTTGGTTCATATTTCTCCATTCCTACTCTCATCTCATAGGCTATGAGATTACCATGTAGCTGATCCATCTTGAGATTATTTAGGGTGATCGTTTCCTTTATAGCTGAGATTTTGGCATTAAATCTCATGGGTAGAGATCTTAATACCTTTTGAATGATAAACTCTTCCTTGACTTCCTCACCAAGCCCTATTATCATATTAACTACTTCATCAACTCTAAGGAATTACTCAACTATTCTTTCATTCTCAGTCATCTTCAAGCTTTGAAACCTCATTATGAAAGTCTGAAGTTTTTCTTGCTTCACTTTGTCATATCCTTCATGACACTGGTTAAGCTTCTCCCACATCTCATAAGCAGACTTATAGTGCATAACCTTCACAAGTTATGACTGACTGAGGCCAACAAGAATGGCATGCTTGTATTTTCCATTGCTTAGGTATTGTTTTTTTCCATCTACTTCTTTGGGGGGAATATCTGGGACATTGTAATTTACTAGTACTGAGGTCCAAACATCTACCCCTAGGGACATAAGATATGCCTCCATTCTTACTTTCCAAAAGGCATAATTGGATCCATCAAAGACTGGTACCCTACTCGATTAAACTTCTTGACTCTCTTGCCTATTCATAATTCCTTAAGGATCTACCTTTGAGTGGTTAAACTGTTACTAAAGGAAATTGGCTTTGATACCAATTGTTGGAATTAAGGAATTGTTGAGGGGGGGGGGGTGAATAAGTAATTTAATAAACTCTTTATTTTGTTTTCTTACTATGCTTATAGTTCCTTCTTATGTTCTTTCATATGTGAATGCCTTCATTCATAAAGCAGTAAAGCTTATAAACTTTTAGAAAACATAATCCAACAAGAATCTCATGATCAACATACATTTGACATAATGTTTTCACGTGGAAACCTAGAGGGAAAAAACCACCAATTTTTTGCTTGTTTTATGATGTAATTTAAGCACCAACTTAATTACATCTATTTGTTTATGAGAACCCACTCACTAGAGGCACCAACCCCCTTTTGTTTAGCAAGCACAAAATTGCCAAGAGGCACCAACCTCTTTTGTTTAGAAAGCACCAACTTTCCTAGAGGCACCAACATCTTTTGATTAGAAAGCACCAACTTTCCACTACCACTGTTTTACTATTTCATACAATTTTCATACTGAAAACATAGGCATAGAAATTATAGGTAAAATACCAACTTAATGGTAGTCTACAGATTCAACTTCTGCATTATGATTTATGAACAATTGTGGCAGTCTTCCTCTTGCTGCCCATTGCAACACTTTCTCTGCTCAGGGCTCTCCACTGTTTCACCACAACACTACCCTTACAACGCTCTGCTTTCTTTTCCTAGGGTTCTCGATTGTTTCACCACAACACTACCCTTGCAACACTCTTCACCAATACACAACTCACTGCTCTGCACTCTCAAAGTATTCTCACACTACCCCTTAGCTCAATAGAGGTTGACAATTTTGTTCCTATGCTGATCTTGGCTTTATGTAGTCACTGTCATCATCAATTATACCCACACATGTACCCCAAGCATGGCACCCAATTCTTCTATGTTTTTATGCAAAATCCATTTCAGTCGTTGCATTAAATTCATAAGGATGGGTGACGATCACTTCTTTGTCATACAACTGACTCTCCATGCTATGTATTAACTCCATGTTATGTATTAACTCTCAATCATCCTTAAATATTTCATAGAGATTCCCCATGCATATTTATGGCTTGCAGAGATTTAGATATACATCCTCATGGAGTCTATGTTCTTCATTTATATTTACAATGAGTGCATGGGAAGTCTTCGACGATCAACCTTAATTTTCTACATTCAAGACCACAACTACCGATTGATAAATCTTTAATGGCTCCCTGCACCATCATATTAGAGATTTTCATCGTGGTGTTGTGTAGTGGTGTAACACTACAAAATAGCTAATTGCCAACCTCTGATTATGCCTAGCCATTTTTATTTAACCCTTATCTAAATTCCATCATAGGACTGAGGGCGGTGACCAAGGGCTCAGTCTCAAGGAACCAAGACCTCCATACCCTTGATGGAGGCTATATTTCCTTTGGTATCCCCTTTGCCTTTGATTTCATGTTTGTTTCAAACAAAGACACTTAATACCAACGAAGCCCTTTTATCGAGGATTTCTACCCGTTGCTCCCGATGCCAGCAACCATAAAGCGCCGATTGCCGATTGCCTATAGGCTCCTTTGCTAAGCCCTAGCCTTTGGTTCCTTAAGACTTTGCGACCACTTGCTAGCCCTCAAATTGGTGATTCCCCATTGTAGCAAATGTGCCAACCATCATAAAGCTCCGATCATTGATTGTTGATGTGATGTCATCGCCGCCACGTGGCATCTTCTGAATGGTGACACATGTCATCTGAATATGGACCATTAGGCCACCTCAAAACACTAAAACTTCCTGCCACGTTTCCATCCATACTGCCACATCATGCCAACATCAGCAACCATTGGCGTTATCAGAAGGAATAGTATCCTGCCATGTGTCCACATCAGAACCAACCATATGCCTCCACGTGTCTTGCCTAGAGGAGAGACAAAGGGGCCTTAGCTACCCTTGTTTTACATCAAATTCCTTTGTAAATTTATCTTTGGCTCTCCTGACGATTTAACAAAGGGTGCATATTCCTAACTTATTTAACTCAATTGATGTTTGATGATTGATGGATTGCCTTAGCTGTTGCTTCGCATCGTGGAGTCCTTTGATTGTCGATAAGCTGAGACCTTCAATATGCGATATCACTAATCGTTGATAAAAAATTCACAATTGCTGTGTGCTACTCCTTAGAACCTTCGAACGTTGATGTGCGATATGTCATGACCTCCGCTTGGACACGTGTCAGAAAGACACCAAACCATTTTCCTTTGTCTTCTAGTTTAGAGAGACAAAACTTCAACTAGCTCTAACTTTTGATCCAGAAGTCCATTATGGGATTTCCTCATACCGTTGGAAATCTTATTCTGAGCACTATCTAGTGGAGGCATTCTGATTAATATTTGAGCCCATATTCTACCTCAAGGATGGATACAAAGTCTCTACAAAACTGGAATCACAACCACCAAGGCATGTAGCCCAATCATCATTCTGAACCTCGTTTGACATCAATGTTAACACTTACACAACCATCCACCTACATACCATCAAATGTCCAACAATATCCCACTTTGGCATTGATGGAAACACTGCAGAATCCCCCTCAGGCTTGGTATGCCCTACTCTGATGCAAAATTTCTCCTCCTTTGACATCAGTGGAAAATAGAACTTCACTTGCAGTCTCCCTAAACCAATGCAACCTACTCCGCCATGAGTTTCTCCTACTGAGTAACTGCCACGTCCTACCATAATGAGGTCATTTGGAGGGAGGAGTTACAACTCCTATCTATTTCCTAAGATACTAAAATCACTCTCTTGCAAGTTGCTTGGTAAAGATATCTTCCAGTTGCTCTTTAGTGGGCACATATACAAGTTTAACAGTATTGGATGTAACTTCTTCCCTCAAGAAATGATACTTGATAGGAATGTGCTTGGTTTTTGAATGCATGACTGGATTTTTTGAGATGTTGATTTCACTAGTGTTGTCACACATTATTTGAATGGGATTAGACAAATCTACCTGTATATCGTTTACGGTTTTCTTCATCCATAGAATCTGTGTATAGTAAGTCACAACACCAATATATTCTGCTTTGGCAGTCTATAGAGAGATGGAGCCCTACTTCTTGCTAACCCACGATACCAAGCAGTCACCCAAAGAGAAAGCTGCACCTGAAATGCTCTTCTTGTCATCTAGACTTCCAGCCCAAACTGCATCTATACAGGCCTTCAAATCAAAGTCTTTACTCATGGAATACCATAGCCCATACTCTGTTGTACCTTGAATATATTTGAAAATCCTTTTAAAAACGACCACATGAATTTCTCATAGACAAGCCTGAAATCTTGCCACAATTCCCACTGCTTGAATGATATATGGCCTTGAAGCTATCAGATACAATAAGCTTCCTATCATCAATCCGTATTCAGTATAATTTACCTATGGTGTTGCATCTTCCTTGCACAATTTACAACCCATAGTCATGGGTGTGCTGACATGTTTGCAGTCCCCCATTCCAAATTTATTCAAAATTTCCTTGAGGTATTTGGATTGAGATATAAAAACTCCTCGATGGGACTGAGTAATTTGCAGATGGACAACTCACCAATCATGGACATTTCAAACTTTGTTTTCATATAGTTTGCAAATTGATGCCCCAACTTCTCCACATCGCTGCCAAATATGATGTCAGCCACATACACAACCACTATTAGTAGATGATCATCTTCATATTTTACATAGAGATTGTTGTCAACTGAGCCTTTCTTAAAACCTTGTTGTTGGAGATACTTATCCATCCTTTCATCCCAGGCTCTATGGGCCTACTTCAAACCATACAGAGGCTTCTTTAATTTACGTACAAGGCCTTCATCAGAGGAGAGTAGAAAATCTTTAGGCTTCTCAATGTAAACCTCCTCTTCTAAGTCTCCATTGAGAAACACAGACTTTACATCCATCTGATAAAATTTTATATTCTTGTGAATTACAAGAGAAAAAAATATTCTTATGGCTTTTAGTTAGGCTACTGGTGCAAAGGTTTCTTCAAATTTTGCCCCTTCTATCTGGGCATACCCTTTGCAGACCAACCGAGCTTTGTTCCTAATTACTTTACCTTTTTCATTCAACGTATTTTTGAAAACCCACTTGGTTTTGGTCTTGGGACAAGCTCCCACATGTTATTCTTTTCAGTTTGGTCTAGCTCTTCATTCATGGATTTCACCCAGAACTTATCTTCACTTGATTGATAGAGGTTTTTGGCTTCTATTAGTGATACTAGAGCCAAATTTGCATGATTTGTATTTCCCACAAGTCTCCTAGTATGGACACCCTTTCTTTGATCTCCAAGAACTTGAATCTCAGGGTGTTCCTTTTCACATACCTGGAAGGCGTTTTTGGCCTTGAAGATGTGCTTGCTTCCTCACCTTCATTTTATGAGTTTGTTTCATTCAGATCCACGTCCCTCAACTCTAAACTCTCTTCATCATCCGAGTCCAAGTTACTTTCGGAGGGTTCAGGTTGTGAGCCTACTTCATCAACCACTATGTTAATGCGGTCTTCTATCTTCCTTGTCCTGTTGTTGTAGCATCTGTACCCTTTTCTTCGAATACAATATCCAAGCAACATTCCCTCATCAATGTGTGAGTCAAGCTTCCCAAGGTTCTTTTCATTTCTTTTAATGAAGCACTTGCTCCCAAACACCTTGAGGGGTTTAACTGATGCAAGTCTACCCTTCCATAATTCATATAGAGTTTTGTCACTGTCAGGCATGAGATGAGTTATTTTTGGCAAATATACTATTGCCTGAGATGCTTCTCCCCAAAAGTGGTGAGCCACTCCTGCTTCATCTAACATGTCTCTGGCTATTTCCTAGATTTTTCGGTTGTTTCCTTCCACAACTCCATTTTTCAGAGGAGTTTTTTCCATTGAGAACTGCCTTCTAATACCTTTCCGTTCACAAAATTCTTCAAACTCTTTTGAGGTGAACTCTCCCCCTCTGTCTGATCTCAAGCATTTTATCTTAAGATCTTTCTCATTCCCTACCTGAGCCTTAAACTTCTTGAAGTGCTCAAATGTTTTTGACTTTTATTTTAGGATAAGAATCCAAGGAGCCCTCATGTAATCATCAATGAACAAAATGAAGTACCTTTCTCCTTTTGATGTTTTTGTACTTGTGGGGCCACAAATATCTGTGTGAATAAGCTCCAGAGGTCTAGATGAGGAGAACTCTTTCGTTTTGAAATAAGTCCTAGTATGATTTCCAAAATGACATGACTAGCAGATTATGTTTGAGGACTTCCACATACAACACATTCTATGCTTTTGTCTTCTGATCAAGACCGACTACTCCTTTTCCTTTGATTCTTGATGTAGTTTTGTTGCCAAAGTTGACATTGCCTCCTCTGTCTTTTTCTTATAGTGACATAAACTAACTCTTGTCTCCAGTCATGTGTTTGGAACAATCACCGTTTACATACCATTTGTTTCCTTTCTCATGCACTGATAAGGTTAGCCCACATGGCATGATCTTTTTGGTCTTTTGTTTCCAACTTCTTTTATCCTTTTGTATGTGAGTATTTCTGTTAGTTTGAGATTTAGACAAGTATTCAAACCTGCTTCTACACTCACTGGAATTGTGCCTGAAGTTATTACATTTAAAGCATTCAACTTCACTTTGTAGGGGTGAGAAGACATTACGATTTCTAAGAGAGGAATCGTGAGACTTAGCAGCTCGGTGTGTATTAAATCTGGGATTTTCATCTCTTTCAGCTTTGACACTTCCACAATAAATGGCTTTGTGTCCAAAGATATGACATGTATAGAAATGAACATAAAATAGGTAGGCATGCCTATTTTTAAAAGAATTATGTGATTTAATAGAAAAATACCTTGGTCGACTCACTGTTTGGTTTGTCCTCCATTGACGATCTCCTCTTTGTATGACTGCTCTTTTGTCTTCATGAAATATTTCATGATGCTTCTCCCTATGAATCTGTGGTTCTTGAACTCCTGCGGACTTGAAGTTTATCTTCTTCTTCTCGAGAGAAGATTATTTTCCCTTAGAGTACCCCAGTTCGTGTCTGATTCCTGTGGGCCTTTGACAACTTAGAATCTAATTTAGTCTTCTAGTCCCTTGTTGTAGGGAAAAATGCCTATGCAGGACGATCCTATCCACCTAAGGTGTGACAGCGCCTTAGCAACAAACGAATACAACTATTATGATTTCTTCCTTTATGAAATATGAAAGAGAGGACATCGGCAGACTTACCGTTGTCTTCCGGTTGTCCCTCGAACTAGATCCTCTTCTCTTTGTGTGTCCACAGCTACTTGCCTCCTCGCTTGATCAAGAGAACAGCTACTTGAATCCCACGAGATCACAAGAGAACAACTACCTGTGACAAGAGAACAACTACTTGCGACAAGAGAAGAACACAATGCAAAGGCAAATATACATATTCATAAATGATTCAGGATTAGAAGTAAATCAAATATACTAATGCAATCATACAAAATACACCAGCATATAGGAAAGAATCAAGATAGCTTTATTGAAAGTAACAGGGTTCAGGAAGAGATACAACCCATAGGGCTCCAACCCAGCATCTCCTTCCCAGCAGAATGAAATTCCTTCTTCAGCTCCCTTCAAAGCATAACACACCCAATGTTTCTAGCCACAAACCAACAGCAATTCTTTGCAAATACCAAATTCCAGCCTCCCTGATCTCATGTAGGAGAGATCTATATATAGGGATATTGGAGAGAGGATGAGTCAGCTTGAGATCTGACTAGTGTCCTCTCCCTCTGTTAGTTCTTGAGTCCACTTGGAGGTTCTTGCTTCCACTTGGAGATTTGGAACCTCTTACTCATCATCAGTCGAATTCCCTGATCCAAGTGTCATTTTGGAAGCTTCCTGGGCATTGACACCTTGAGAAATGACTCTGCCACTTGTCCAAACTCGCTCAGCGCAGGTAGCCTTCTTTGCAGTTGACATTCAATGCAGGTAGACAGTGGAGCAGTTGACATTCAGCGCAGATGCTCAGTGGAGCAGTTGACATGATCCAGAATTGCCTTGTTTTTGAGTGTTTTCAGGTGGAGAACTTTTGTTAAGTGCTGTGGTTTGCTGGCCTTGTTCCTCTAGGGGTAGGAACAACATGTTTAGGGACTTTGGATCCCTTGATTATTGACATTTCATGCTCAGTGATGCAAGGCACAAAAATGTCTATAACAGTTGCCCCCTAAAGTATGAGGCCGTTTATCGGGTGAAATGCTTTATCCAGGAGGGTCCGAAGTTCATCCATCTGCTGGGAGGAGACCTGTAGTAAAATACAATACAATACATTATGATTCATACTTCTTTCATGATCTTAGCTGAGGCGGGCATTCCCATGCTCAGCTTTATAAATTCATTTTTGTACATAGAACAGACGATCGTCTGATGGTAGACTGATAATTTTGGTGAAAATTATCATCCTTTGAGTAGGATGCTCATCTGCTGCAATGATGTACATGTCAAATGTCTTTTTTATTCCTGAATATATATCGCAGCCTGGATGGATGAAACTAGATCCGGGGTCTTCAAACTCGTTCGATCTTCACTCTAAGTACAAGTCGATCCATGTGAGAATTGCGCTGAAGTCGAACATGGAAAGACATCGCTTGATTACCGGTCAATGATGTAAACCGTTAACAAGCGCGAGAGGAATCAACGATAATGATAATGACCCTCAAGGTACTGCAGTACAATTCACATGGTGTGAATAAAGGACTTGGCGTCGAACACCACGCAAAATCTTCTGGTCGAAGGTCATTGATGTATACCTGTCGCCGGAAGTGAGAAACTTGCCATTGAGGCGTGCAAGCTTCAAAGTACTGAAGGGGTTGTTCCTAGATCAACTCCTTGGATAATGAGCTGATGTCGACAAGGAGCGATCCGTCAAAGGAGGGCCTTAATGAATCCCACATCAGTGACATGGAACGGAGCTAATGATTTTAATGGAGGTGAAAACAATATGTGACATATGATTCAGGGTGGCGGTCATGAATAGATGAAGGATAATGTATGGCAGTGGATGGGACCCGGTTGACTCTTTCTGAACGACTTCTCTTGAACATATGGTGACACTGATGCGATGGATCGGTAGCATTACCCCAAATATGGATGGTATGGCAAGACCATGGTGATGTGACCGATGAATGAAACAACCCAACCCGAATGTGATACGGAGGAAAAGTGTCATGTTCAAGAGCGACCTGCTACCATCAAAGTTTTCTTGATTTTTCCCAATTTTTCCCCAGTCATTGCTGACCAGTACCTCTTTATTTTTGTCAAGCTTGAGGAGGATAACATATGCTTGTTCTATAACCTGCCCTTCGGGCAAGCCCATCGCTATGTTTTAACGAGCCTAGCGATAGTGAAACTCGTTCTCGTCTAAAGACAAGTTTGTCGCTATTCAATAATTTTAACGAGTCTAACGACAAGGATAACTCGGTCCTTTTCATTTTTAGAGAGTCTGAAAAGGTACATAAAGTTAACTCCAAAATTCCTTTTTCGTCATCTAATCCCTTAAGTCTGAAAAAGTATAAAACAATACAGAAGGGATGAGTTTTCGATAACTTTAACGAGCCGAATAAAACAAGCGCTCGACCTTTTTGTGCAATAATCCCTCAGGTCCAAAAAGATTAAAATTTAGAGGATGGATAGCTCTTCCTGTCCTTTAACGAGCTGGAAGGCCAAAACTTGGCAATCTTTTCATATTTTACGAGTCAGTTGAAAAGAGCTTAAAGAAGACTCGTCTTTTGAGGAACGAGTGATAAACAGGGATAGCAACTGATTCCAGGTACAGGTTGGAATTTTCCAATCACGGCAGTGTCACAAGGATGGCTAGGTGAAATCACTCTTCGCAGCTGTTCCTCAAAATGGGTAAACAATCATATGGAGGTGAACGATCGGCCAAATGAAAGTGGAGGTGGCAGGTGCAAACACGACCAAGGCTTTTATGGCTAATAAATTTACGATCACAGCGGTTATTTACCGGGATAGGTTCATTTTTTAGATAAAAATGAGCTTAAACTCTGGAGGAAACATTGCTCACTGCTTATATTTATTTTTTAACGAGCATGAAGACTGCGTTAAAACTGCTCGGATCTTGCGTTTATTTTTTAACGAGCATGAACTTTATGCTAAAACTACTCGATTACCCAGTCATAAGATAAGAGTGTCTCATGAAAGATCCCATTTTTTATAGAGCTTGCGCCTTACCAAAGCTATGCTCACTGTCCTTTATTTATGCAAGTTAGGAAACGACTAACCCAAAAAACAGATAAATAACCGCTCTTTGCTTGCACTCCAAAAGGTTTGCATGCCCCCAGGTATAAAACATAGTTTCAAGGTTACCTCTACTTACCCTCCGCCAAAACATTTGTTTTAATCGAGAGAGGCTTACCTCTTTCAGGTTACCCAAAGATTGTCTCGTTAATCTTTCAAACAAAACACTTCCTCGGCAATGCCTACTGAAATAGACAAGGGTGAATGACTGGTGCCAAACACGTAACTTTGACAAAAGAATCCTATTCTAGAACAACCCCTCTTCCATCCACGGACGGGGTACGGACTAGTCATATTCTCCCGCGGATACCTACCCTATACCCAAAGTTTCCCTGCCGAAGCAGGCCAGGATGCATGCCCCCTGGGTTCCGGTCATATCGTCCCGGATTACTCGCGCTCATCAGGAGGACGGACTGTGGGTTGAGACACTTCTTGCATGAATAGACCATTTAGGGATGGCATATGACTATTTGCGATGTGTGATCCGGGAAACGAAAGTTGGTCCACGAGCTTGACCATTCTTCCTTCATGCGGAAAACACATTACTCTAAAGAGTGAGGAGACTACAGCTCCCATGCAATATATATAGTCTCGTCCAAGGAGTAGGTTATAACCCAAGGGTCCTTGAACGACCATCACGTTCATTTGAACGGTCTTCCCTTTCAATGTTATAGGCACATTGGGGAGGATCCCTAAAGGTCGACTGGTTCCTTTATCAAAACCTGATAGATTTCTCATCTCAGGTAAGAGTGCTGGCGAACCAAGCGCTCTCCAAGCAATAGAGGAAAGGATACTCACAGATGCCCCCTCATCAATGATAGTGCCAGCCATTACCATTCTGTATATTTGACAAATAATTCTGAATGGTACACTGGCTGGCAACGGGGGTCTGCCTAGTTGGTTCCAATCAAAGGATACAACCAGGTTGCTTGGTGGTGGGACCGAATATACGGCCGGATAGCGCTCTGATGAACTTCCTTCCTGCGACAAAGGAATGGTGGCATTGCCCCCTTGATTATCAGAGTCAGTGCTGATGAAGAGAACCTGGATGGTGTCGTCTGTATTCTCCTCTGTGATGGTGTCATTTGAAGATGGAGCCTCTGAAGGCAAAACCGGGTCAACTGCCGTATCAACCTTTTGACTTTCGTCAGGCATGGATCCAGACGGTTCTTCTTCAATGACAGGTGCTTCGGCTGACCATCTAAGTGGCTCAGCCGGATTCTCAACTAGTGAGGGACTTGGCAGGAATCTTTGATATCCAGGAGGAAGATTCGCTCGTAAAATCGGGCGATCTTCCAGAACTCTTTTTGCCTCGTCTAAGAAGGGACAACGGTGGATGGCGTGATCGCCTTCACACAGTCTGCAGGGAAATTTAACTCTCCCATTCTGTGCTGGAGCTTCACTCCCACTAGTTGACGGCGAGAAATCGACATGGCTATCAGAGGTCGATGCTCCCGAATTGTGCAAACGGGGGGACCAGTCTCTTAGTATCCGTGAGATACAGGGACAATCTCTATGGAAGTGGTCTCCCCTGCATATGACGCATGGCGATTTAGGCCTTACGAGTGCTGTGTGTGGATTTTTGTTAGATGACACTTGTTTGCCCCCAGTCGCCTTAGGCTCCTTCTTCTTCTTTTCTTTCTTCTTCTTCTCCTTCTTCTCCTTAGGAACTCGATTTTTTAATCGACCAGTTCCGTCAAGCGAAGAGGAAGGAGGGGAGGAAGATGAAGTGGAAGGCTGGGAGGCAACTCTTGTCTGATCTAACTGTTGACTCGACTGTTCAGGAGTGGTGGTATTCTGAACGGCATTGGTCGAAAAGAGCCAAACTGGTAGGCCAATTGTCAGTCCTGGAAGCGACAATGTGGCCATGTGGGGCGCACCAACATCTCCCCAAGAGGAGAAGGGACTAGGATTTCCACCCAAGAGAACTCCTTGGTTGGTGTGCTCCATCTTTTCAACCTAAAGATCAACGCAGGATTAAAGGGTGATTGTTCCGTTTAAAATAAATTGTTAACGACGCTTTTAGACACAACTTGCTTTTTTAGTTCTAAAGAGTCGAGAAAAAGCTAAAGATGACTCTAGTCTCCTTCGATGTTTTAACGAGCCCGAAGTGACAAATGCTCGGATGGACTTTTTCTATTATAGAGTCTGAAAAAGGCCAAAAGAAACTGCTCTGGAGATCTAGGCAGAGGGTGTGCCAAACTTTTCGCAAAACCACAGAATACTTTTTACGGTACGGGTGGTCGATCTTCGTGAATGCTGTGTTCGCTGCATTGCGATCAGTAGGGCGGCCGACACGGCTTCCTAAGGATAAAAGATATATGCCTATAGGGGCCTCCCAATATATACGCGACGGTACGTGGGAGCACAATCCGTATTAGCGCCACCGACTCTCAGGAGGAATCACCCACCTTCTTCGAGATCGACAGTCACTATGTTTAACGACGCCGGAACACGTCTCTAGCCTAGACCTCTATGTTGTGCGTTATGTTACAAAGCGTTGTTAGATTCATTCAGTTTATTTTAGGTTGATCTTTTTAAAGTTTGCCTTTCAAGGTTCACCACGAGATGTATGATACAACTTCCTAAATGCAGTCTAAGATGATAAGCAAGCTTTATTATCTTTCAACTTTGAAAATCCTAGCTACTAAGGGAAAAGAGAGCGACTATCTTTTCTCAAAGAGCAATCAGCACACTCTAATGCACTTTCCATAAATCCAACATGCAAACTATCAAATGCAAAATGCACAATGCAGGTGTTTGTTTTCCACTTTCTTAGTATAAATGCCTACAAAGAAAGCTTTTTGCACAACTTTGAATTTGCTTTTACAATGATCAAAATAAACAAGTTCACTTTCTTCGAAATCAACAAGGGTAGAAGAGATTACAATCACTTTGCGATTTTCGAAATAAAGACTCGTTTTGATACTTTGAAAAGAACAAATTCAAACCAATAAGCAAAAGTAAAACTATGATCAATCTGAACAAACAGCCAATGAACTCTCTTCTAAGATCACTATCAATCAGATCTGAATCAAAGGCTACAGGATGATCACTTTACTCATGCAAAGGAAGACTGTAAATGACGCCACAAACACATAAAAACATTCACAATCTTTTTGTACAAAAATGGGGCGGAATTCAAGCAAAGAAAAGGGTTATCAGACTGGCACCTATACTTGGTTAAAGGCTGCAAAACAGAGATCAAAACAGGGCAAAAAAGGACAAAGAACCCCAGCTGCACAAGGCCACACTGGTTTAGCGCAGGTCCAACACTGTCAGTTTGACATTTAGCGCAGGTATCCCCTTCGGGACCTGCGTTGAAATGCAGACTGCCTTCACAGTGCCTGCGCTGAAGAGAGAAACTCTCGTTTCCCTTGGTTTCTGGGTCACAAAATGCTCAAAAATCAACTGTTTGAGGCCAAATCAGAAACACAAGCAAGGTATAAACAGAGGGATGCTTTGATAGGGTACTAAAGACTATCACAAGGATCTTCAAATCATTTGTGGATCTAGTTTAGATCATAGACAGGTCCAACAAACTGGATCAAAGCAGCAACTTTTACTTTGCATCCGGGAAAGATGCAGTTCAATAGTAGCTGTCAAGTCTATGAAGTAAACAAATGACGGAAACACAAATGAAATGAATAAACAAATTCTTCCCCAGCGGAGTCGCCAATTTGTTGTGGGGAAAAATGCCTATGCAGGACGATCCTATCCACCTAAGGTGTGACAGCGCCTTAGCAACAAACGAATACAGCTATTATGATTTCTTCCTTTATGAAATATGAAAGAGAGGAGATCGACAGACTTACCGTTGTCTTCCGGTTGTCCCTCGAACTAGATCCTCTTCTCTTTGTGTGTCCACAGCTACTTGCCTCCTCTCTTGATCAAGAGAACAACTACTTGAATCCCACGAGATCACAAGAGAACAGCGACCTGTGACAAGATAACAGCTACTTGCGACAAGAGAAGAACACAATGCAAAGGCAAATATACATATTCATAAATGATTCAGGATTAGAAGTAAATCAAATATACTAATGCAATCATACAAAATACACCAGCATATAGGAAAGAATCAAGATAGCTTTATTGAAAGTAACAAGGTTCAGGAAGAGATACAACCCATAGGGCTCCAACCCAGCATCTCCTTCCCAGCAGAATGGAATTCCTTCTTCAGCTCCCTTCAAAGCATAACACACCCAATGTTTCTAGCCACAAACCAACAGCAATTCTTTGCAAATACCAAATTCCAGCCTCCCTGATCTCATGTAGGAGAGATCTATATATAGGGATATTGGAGAGAGGATGAGTCAGCTTGAGATCTGACTAGTGTCCTCTCCCTCTGTTAGTTCTTGAGTCCACTTGGAGGTTCTTGCTTCCACTTGGAGATTTGAAACCTCTTACTCATCATCAGTCGAATTCCCTGATCCAATTGTCATTTTGGAAGCTTCCTGGGCATTGACACCTTGAGAAATGACTCTGCCACTTGTCCAAACTCGCTCAGTGTAGGTAGCCTTCTTTGCAGTTGACATTCAACGCAGGTAGACAGTGGAACAGTTGACATTCAACGCAGATGCTCAGTGGAGCAGTTGACATGATCCAGAATTGCCTTGTTTTTGAGTGTTTTCAGGTGGAGAACTTTTGTTAAGTGCTGTGGTTTGCTGGCCTTGTTCCTCTAGGGGTAGGAACAACATGTTTAGGGACTTTGGATCCCTTGATTATTGACATTTCATGCTCAGTGATGCAAGGCACAAAAATGTCTATAACATCCCTTCAACAAATTTCTCATTTAGACCCTTCTTAGTGTTTGCTTTGTCAAGGTTAGTTCTTAGAGAGACAATCTCTACTTCAAGACACTGATAATTTTCTTCCCATTCTTGAATCATATCTTGAAGCACCTCTTCCTTTCGTTTGGCCTCCTCCAGTTCAACCTTCAAAGACAAAAAATCATCTTTGCAAATTTTTGAGGTATTTTCCCGTTTCAACTTGAGCAACTCCTGTTTCAGCTACTTGTTCTCCTCTTCCAGTCTTTCACGATTTCCTTGTTCTCCTTTCAACAGAAGATCAAAACTGTCCTTGCTCTTGATAGCTTCTTTTTTTTTTTTTTAATTTCTGATAGGAAATATCCTCATTATAAGAGTTATACATTCCTTCTTCTGTACGCTGCAACTATTCCTTCAGCTGCTTATTTTTCTTCCTTTCTTTCTTCAACTCATCAAGGGAACTAATGAGTTCTCCCTGGAGGTCTACCATTCCTTCCTCTTCAGAGTCCATAAGACCCTATTCCTTGGAGTCATTTTCGAGGGCCATAAGAAGATACTCATTTGACTCATTTTTCTATGAGTCTTCACTATTTGATTTCAGGTTCGAATTATCCTCTTTCGAGTAGACCCCTTCTTCTTGTAGGGTCTCTTCTTCTGAAATGTCTGAGACTTATTTCTAAATTTCATACCTTCTTATCTTTCAGTCCCCTCTTTGCAATGGAATTTGGAAGAGAAATGTCCAACTCTTCCACAGATGAGACACTTAAAGGGAAACTTCCCTTTATATTACCAGAGCCTTGCTTTAGTTTTTTGGCTAGTTGAGCTAGATCCTGATCAGATTCAGTGTTAAGTCAGTCTTGATGAACTCTATGTTCGTTGCCCTTATTGGATACTCTAAATGCAACTTCCTTTTTTTCATTTTCTTTCAGATTTATCCATTCCTACTCTCGCCTCATAGGCTATGAGAGTACCATGTAGCGGATCCATCTTGAGATTCTTTAGGGTGACCATTTCATCTATAGTTGAGATTTTGGCATTAAATCTCATGGGTAGAGATATTAATACCTTTTGAATGATCAAATATTCCTTGACTTCCTCACTGAGTCCTCTAATCATATTAACTACTTCATCAACTCTAAGGAAGTACTAAACTATCCTTTCATTCTCATTCATCTTCAGGCTTTTAAACCTCATTTTGAAAGTCTGAAGTTTTTCTTGCTTCACTTTGTCATCTCCTTCATGACACTGGTTAAGCTTCTCCCACATCTCATAAGTAGACTTATAATGCATATCCTTCACAAGTTTTGACTGACTGAGACCAACAAGAATGGAATGCTTTGATTTACCATTGCTTAGATACAATTTCTTGCCATCTGCATATGTGGGGCGAATATCTGGGACAATGTAATTTACTAGCAATGAGGTCCAAACATCTACCCCTATGGACATAAGAAATGCCTCCATTATTACTTTCCAAAAGGCATAATTGGATCCATCAAAGACCGGTACCCTACTCGAGTAAACTTCTTGACTCTCTTGCCTATTCATAATTCCTTAAGGATCTACCTTCCAGTGGTTAAACTGTTATTGAAGGAACTTGGCTCTGATACCAATTGTTGGAATTAAGGAATTGCTGAGGGGTGGGGGGTGAATTAGTAATTTAAGAAACTCTTTATTTTATTCTATTACTATGCTTATAGTTACTTCTTATGTTCTTTCATATGTGAAAGCATTCATTCATAAAGAAGTAAATATTATAAACTTTCAAAACACATACTCAAACAACAATCTCATGATCATCATACATTTGACACAGTGTTTTCACGTGGAAACCTAGAGGGAAAAAACCACCAATTTGTTGTTTGTTTTATGATGTAATTTAAGCACCAACTTAATTACATTTGTTTGTTTGTGAGCACCCACTCACTAGAGGCACCAACCCCCTTTTGTTTAGCAAGCACCAACTTGCCAAGAGGCACCAACCTCTTTTGTTTAGAAAGCACCAACTTGCTTAGAGGCACCAACCTCTTTTGTTTAGAAAGCACCAACTTGCCTAGAGGCACTAACCTATTTTGTTTAGAAAGCACCAACTTGCCACTGCCACTATTTTACTATTTCATACAATTTTCATACTGAAAAAAAAGGCATACAAATTACAAGTAAAATAAAAAATTAACGGCTGTCTACAAATTCAACTTCTGCACTCTTCTTTCTGAACACTTGTGGCAATCTTCCTCTTGCTTCCCACTCCAACACTTAATTTGTGCCATGCTTTCTCTGCTTAGGTCTCTCCACTGTTTCACCACAACACTACCCTTACAACGCTCTTCTCTGTGCTCTTCTTTATCTGTTATGGGCTCTCCACTATTTCACCATACCACTACCCTTGCAACACTCTTCACCAATACACATCTCACTGCTCTGCATTCTCGCAAGTATGCTCACACTCCCCATTAGCTCAATGGAGGTTCATAGTTTTGTTCATGTGCTGCTCTTGGCTCGATGTAGTCACTATCATCATCAATTCTTCCCACGCATGTACCCTAGGCATGGAACCCCATTCTTCTACTAATTTATGCAAACTCCACTTCAGTTATTGAATTAAACTCATAAGGATGGGAGACAATCAAATCTCTGTCATACATCTAACTCTCCATGTTGTGTATTAACTCTCAATCATCCTTACATATTTCACAGGGAGTCCCCATGCATATTTATGGCTTCTAGATATTTAGCTATACATCCTCATGGAGTCTCTGTTCTTCATTTATATTTACAATGTGTGCATGGGAAGTCTTCGGACATCAACCTTACTGTTCTGCATTCAAGACCACAACTGCCGATTCACACATCTTTAATGGCTGCCTACACCATCATATCCGAGATTTTCATTACGATGCTATGTAGTGTTGTAACACTACAAAATAGCTGATTGTCGACCTCTTATTATGTGTAGCCCCATTTAATTTGACCCTTATCTAACTTCCATCATAGGAACGAGGGAGTTGACCAAGGGCTCAACCTCAAGATGCTAAGACCTCCAAACCCTTGACAGGGGCTATATTTCCTTTGTTATCCCCTTTGCCTTTAGTTTCATGTTTATTTCAAACACAGGTTCTTAATACCAAGAAAGCCCTTTTATCAGGGATTTCTACCTATTTCTCCTTATGCCAAAAACCATAAAGCGTGATTTCTGATTGCCTATAGGATCCTCTACTAAGCCCTAGCCTTTGTTTCCTTATGTTATGAAACCAGCTCAAGAAAAGATAGAAAAGATAGATCAATGCCTTAGAATTCAGCCTCTTCGAGGGGGCAACCTCCTTTACATTACATAAATGAACAATTCTTGGATGATTCAAATGACAAAACCTCCTTTCTATATATACGAGTATAGGGAGTCACAATATAATCCAGCCGACCTAACAATAATAATATAAAGCCACAAAAATAACAATAGAGGGATTCTATGGGGCACAGTAATAACAATATGGGGGCAATAGGGGCACAACAATATTAATAAGGGGTATAACTACAATAGTAATGGGTAATCACTAGTATTATAGGGACCCAACATGCCCCTCTCCTTCAAAAAAGTGTTGTCCTCAACGCTTGAGTAGTTCTGGATACTTCTGCATAAAATTCTCATCCTCCCATGTGGAATCTTCAATGGATAAGTTCTTCCACTTGATAAGATACTCTGAAATTGATCGATTTCGTAGCTATCGAGTTCTTGTTTCTGTGACTGCTTCCGGTTCCAATATAGTTTTTCCTTCCTTGTCAAGTTCTGGCAATATTGTTTGAACTGGGAGCTTGTCGCCTATAGCCTTCTTTAAACATGAAACATGGAAAACTGGGTGCAATCGAGAAGCTGCAAGAAGCTCCAATTTGTATGCCATAGTACCAATCTTTTGCAACACCTTATATGGACCATAATACTTTGGTGATAATTTATTATCCTTCTTATCTTGCTTGAGGGACATTTGCTTATATGGTTATAGTCGTAGGAATACCCAATCACCTAAATCAAAACTTCTTTCACTGCGATGTTGATCTCCCTGTTGTTTCATTCTATTCTGTGCCAACACGAGGTTATCCTTTAAGAGTTGGAGGACTTGTTGTTGATGTTCGATGTGATGTTCCACTACCTGAACCTTAGAATTTTCTCTTAAATATGATGTGATGGATGGTGGTTGATACCCATAAAGTGCCATAAATGGGGTCATTTTTGTTGTTGTATGGAAGGAAGTGTTATACCACCATTCAGCCAGAGGCAACCATTTGACCCATTGTGTCCGTTTATCAGATACAAAGAAATGAAGATATCCTTCCAAACATTTGTTTACTATCTCAGTTTTCCCATCAGATTGAGGATGATAAGATGAGCTATGAGCTAACTGAGTACCAAGACAAGAAAATAATTTTGTCCAAAATTTCCAGTGAAAATGGGATCTCTGTCACTTACAATAATCTTTGGGTTTCCATTTAGCTTTTGAATTGTTTCCATAAATGCAGTAGAAACTGTACTGGCTTTAAATGGATGTGATAATGCACAAAAGTGTGCATACTTGGTAAGTCTGTCAACTACCACCATGATGACACTCTTTCCCTCACACTTGGGTAAACCTGTGATAAAATCCATTGAAACCTCCTCCCAACGTTGGATTGGAATGGATAAAGGTTGTAATAGACCCGGTGTCTTAATTGTTTCAACTTTATTTTGTTGGAAAACCAAACATTCCGCCACAAACTTTTGAATATCTGATTTAAGGCCAACCCAAAAAAATTCGTTCTTAACCCTGTGGTAAGTTTTTAAAAATCCTGAGTGCCCTCCTAAGGGAGAAGTGTGCAATTCCATAAGAATCTTTTGTTTTAGCTGGGAATTCTTACAGAGGTATAAGCGATCTTTGTACCATAACGAATCATTTTTCCAACTAAATGTATCAGACGTACTGGAATCTTGTTGTAACTTTCGAATAAGTGCCCACACTTCTTCGTCATTCTTCCATTCCTCCCTTTCTTTGTTTATCCAATCTGGTTGGATAATAGAAATGGTGCACAACAATGCATCCTTTCTTGAGAGTGCATCTGCCACCACATTTTGCTTCCCTTTTATGTAGATGATTTCATAGACATAACCCAACATCTTTGTGACCCACTTTTGTTGCTCTTTAGAGGATAATCTTTGTTCTAAAAAGTATTTAAGGCTATCATGATCTGTTTTTACCTTGAAGTGTCTTCCCATTAGGTAGGGTCGCCATTTCTTAAGTGCATGGAGTATTTCCAACATTTCCTTCTCATAAATAGCTTTGCTTAAAAACTTTCCCTTGATTGGACGACTTTCAAAAGCAATGGGTCTTTACTCTTGCATTAGAACAACACCAATTCCATTTCCTGAAGCATCACATTCCACAATAAAGATTTTTGTGAAGTCCGGTGTAGCTAAGACCGGTTCTTGGCACATTGCCTCTTTAAGATGTTCAAAGGCCTTTTGTTGCTTCCGGAGTCCATGAAAATGCATCTTTCTTCAATAATGTTGTTAGAGGTGCTGCTATTCTCCCATAATTCTTAACAAACTTGCGATAATACCTTGTCAACCTGAGAAATCCTCGCAAATTCTTTATGGATGTGGGGATTTTCCATTCCTTAAAGGTTTTAATTTTGCTAGGGTCTACCTTAACTCCTTCATGAGATACAATATGACCCAGATATTCCACCTCCTGGACTCCAAAGAAACATTTGGATCTTTTTGCATATAATTGTTTCTCCTCCAATAGTTGTAGCACCCTGTCAACATGTTCAACATGATCCTTCCAAGACTTGCTGTAGATTAGTATATCATCAAAAAATACTAACACAAATTTTCTAAGGAATGGTTTGAAAATTGAATTCATCAAACCTTGAAATGTTGAAGGTGCATTGGTAAGGCCAAAAGGCATGACCAAAAATTCATAATGACCCTCATGAGTTCTAAATGTTGTTTTCGGAATGTCTTCAGTCTTCATTCTGATTTGATGATATCCTGAACGAAGATCCAACTTGGTGAAGTAAATTGATCCATGCAATTCATCCCGTAATTCATCAATGACAGGAATGGGGAACTTATCTTTAATAGTGAGCTTGTTTAGCTCCCTATAATCCGGACACATGCGCCATGATCCATCCTTCTTGTGCACCAATACTACTGGAGTAGAGAAAGAACTTTGACTCGGTTGAATTATACCAGCCTCTAGCATTTCTGCAACCATACGTTCAATTTCACTCTTTTGGACATACGGATATCTGTACGGCCTGGTGTTTGGAGGAACACTTCCTGGAATCAGATGAATAGCATGATCATGATCACGCATAGGTGGGAGACATTTGGGAGTCTCAAATACCTTGGAATGATTGTCTAGGACTTTTTGGAGATCTGGAGAAATAGATGATTGCGATGTAGAAATATCTAGCGAACATAATTGTGCAATTACACCTCTTTGCTCCTTTTTTAGAAGCTTTGTCATACCATTAGTGCTGATTATCTTTCCCAGTTTCCCTGCAATACCCCTTAATTCAACTTCCTTTCCTTCCATAGAAAATTTGATGAAAAGTTCTTGAAAATTAAAAGCTATTGTACCCAAGGATTGTAGCCATTGGACTCCTAGTACAACATTAGCACCTCCCATTGGAATGGAAAGCATTGGGCTAGTCAATACATATTCTCCCATGGATAGCTTGATATTATGGCACTTTCCAGAGCAATTTATTGTTCCTCCATTTTCAATCATCACTTGACACTCAGGTGCTGGATATAGGAAGCAATTCAATTCTTTTGCTACCTTACAAAGAATAAAATTGTGGGTGCTTCCTGAATCAATCAACACTATTACCTTTTTCTTCTTGATTTGTCCTTCTATATTGATGGTTTGAGGAGTGGTAATTCCCGCCAATGCATTACAAGATATGGTCGGATTTATTTGTTCTTCATCTAAGCTTTGTTCCTGGAGTATATCCTCTTCTTTTGACCTTTCTTGCTCCTTTTCTTCTTCCTCTTCACAATCTATGTAGAATAATTTCTTCTCAGCACACTTATGACCTTTAGTGTATTTGCTATCACAACTTTAACAAAGCCCTTTTGCTCTTTTTCCTTCCAATTGTTGTGGTGTCAACCTTATAGGTTGTGGAAGACTAGGGGCAACAACACTTCTGTCTTTATAGTTGTGAGTGGTATGCTTCCTGGTTGCCATAATTTTGCTTTCCATTTTTCTTGCTAACCTGAATGCCTTCTCTAATGAATCAGGTTCCCAAAGGCGAACATCATGTTGGATATTATCCTTTAAAGAACACATCAATCCTATGCTCCGCTGGAATATCTTTTACCCTTATGTTCAATTTTTGGAGCTCCTCAATGTGCTCTATTATTGAACCCTTTTGTTTGAGACTTATCAATTGGCTAAAAAAAGTGTTGCTTTTTGTATCCTCATAATGTGCTATCAATTCTTCTGTAAAAATTGCCCAAGTGATAAATTGTTTACGAGAGCAAAGCCATTGATACCATACAAACTGATTTGGTTTCAAATATAAAGTTTCCATACGTACCTTTTGTGTGTTTTGCACATTATTGAGATCGAAGAATTGCTCCATCTGTAATATCCACGTGGCAGGATCCTTGCCATCAAACTTCCTCATATCGATTTTTGGAATATGGTGAGTCTTCGATCCAACATTAGAGTCTATGGAATCATGATTAACATTTCTTTTGTTCTCATCATGAGTTTCCTTTAGTACCCTTTCACCCTTAGTGACCATTTCTTGTAGCAACTTATTCATATTTATCTTCAATTCTTCCATCTTATCATCCATGCCATCAATTTTAGCTTCTACGCCTTTCTTTAAACAATCCATATTAGCTTCTACACCTTTCTTTAAACCATCCATCTTTGCTTCTACATCTTTCCTTAAACCATCCATCTTCGATTTTGTTGCTTTTTGTGCAAGTGACACTTGTTGCACTTGTTCTTGTAATTTTGATATATCATATAGCATTTCTTCTTCTTCTTCATGAGTCATGCTAGAGCTTTCAGGTTCCTTACTAGGTGTTTGCATTTTCTTTCCTCGGGGCATCAGTTACAGATAATAATGCTCTATTATGCCCTTTGAATTCCTTCAAAATAAATTTTCAAACCAAGCTTAAGCAAAAATTTAAGAAAATCTACACACCTTTTTTCACTTTGTAGGAGCTCGATATTGCCTTTGATGTATCTCTGTAATTTCTAATCTTCTAGTTCTGAATTTGTGATCTGCAGTAGCCCTTTGTGTCCTCTTTCCAATGCCACAAGTCTGACCCAAATTGGATTCTCCAAGGAAGATTTATGTAAAATCTCCCACAGTGACTTGATTATAGACTAGTTCAGTAGAGTGAACTTGTACGTCGTGCCACGAGTCACTGTTTCGACCTTTAGATCTAAAAAAATGCATACAAGAAACTACAGTTCGTCCGATTTCTGTACCTTCTTACCAAATTTCAATCCGATGCCCAGGGAGAAAGTTATGACAATTTTCCCCAGGTCACCTGTTTGGAATGTAATTCAGGAGTCTGCAAAAAGACCAACTTCCTCAGTTCATATCTCCGCAAATGTAGCACAAAAAGCTCTGAAATTAGGACCCAAGGTTTAGCGCAATTTCTTCTCAAATGTGTTTCTTTTGCAACTTCTGAAACGTCGCAGAAAAAAAGTTAGAGTGAAAATTCCACGATGACCTGTTTGGAGCAGCGAAACCCTAGAATCCAAAGCTTTGATACCAAATGTTATGAAACCAGCGCAAGAAAAGATAGAAAAAATAGATCAACGCCTTAGAATTCAGCCTCTTTGAGGGGGCAACCTCCTTTACATTACATAAATGAAAAATTCTTGGATGATTCAAATGACAAAACCTCCTTTCTATATATAGGAGTCTAAGGAGTCACAATATAATCCAGCCGACCTAACAATAATAATATAAAGCCACAAAAATAACAATAGAGGGATTCTATGGGGCACAATAATAACAATATGGGGGCAATAGGGGCACAACAATATTAATAAGGGGTATAACTACAATAGTAATGGGGTAATCACTAGTATTATAGGGACCCAACACCTTAAGACTTCATGAACACCTTCTAGCCCTCAAATCGGTGATTCCCCTTTGTAGCAAATGTGCCAACCATCACAAACCTCCAATCACCGATTGTTGATGTGGCGTCATTGCCACCATGTTGCGTCTTATGAGTGGTGACATGTGTCATCTGAATATGGCCCACCAGGCCACCTCAAAACACCAAAACTGCCTTCCACATGTCACTCCATACCGCCACATCATGATGACTGTTGGGCATGGCCCAACTTGGTCCAAGTTTTGGGTAAAAGACCCCACAAAAGAAGGAGCGGTCACATGGATCTTATGAAGATATATTCATCACGCAGACTTTTAGGGATTTGGGGATGGGATAAAGCCCTTATTTTGTAACGAGTATCAGGTATTAGTCCTTGTTGGATCCATGGTATGTGGACCATGGTTTTTGTAAAGATGAAATGTATTTAAGGATGTGTAATGTTTTAGTGAAAGGAAATAGTAAGGTAATGAAATATTATAAGTGAATTGAATCTTTGTATTCGCGTCTGTAGTCTATAGTGTTGGGGAAGGCTCCGCAGCTGAGTGCGTGGAGCCTAGAAGAGTATACAACTGAGTGCACATACCACCTGTAGCTGGGTGCGTAGTTCGAAGACGTGTATGTACTGAAGGATTATATTAGTAAAGAAGAAGATTTGGCGAAGATTTGTATATATTTTTGTGTTCAGTGTTTGTTGTTGTTCATATCATTATGTATGTTTTTCGCTAAATTATGCAAAGTTATACTGTTATTTATTAGAGTTTATGGGTTTAATGTGATTCTGCTAAACTAATTATCTGCGTGAAGTTATTACACATGCAAAGTTATACAATCAATATAGAGTAGAAGTAAACACATGATGCCACTAAGCGGATATCCCTTCGGTTGCAAAGGCCTGGCTTTGCAGCCTCCCATAACTGCTTCGGGTGAGATTGCAATCTGTTTGCCTGTCCTTTCTAAAAGGACTAGTAGTTGAGGGTTTTGTTGGTGCACATCACAATTTGAACCTAGGTCAAGCCCCCTCATACCAACCAATGCTTCTGTTGCTGAGACTGAGATATTCTTAAAGGTATAGGATTTGGAGTCCGTCGAAGAAAGAAATCCAGTGGTGGGTCGAACATAAAGAAAGAGAATTTTCAGAAAAAGAGAATAGAAACCTGCATTTATCAACTTATGCTTGGTTGCAGAGATATATCTTCTAATATCACTATGAGATTTTCTTTGGTTAATTCCACATTGAAGTGCTTGACTGGATATCTAAGTTAGCTGAGCATAAGACCTGTTTCAAAGGCAATGAACCTAAGGAGTGGAACCCTGATTTGATACAACGAATCAAGAGTATCGATAACAGTATCTCAAGGGCTATTGATTTCTTGATTGATAACATTTTGGGGGATTTATCCCTGAGTTCGCGATGGACCAAATCATGTCCTATAGCGAAGCTGAATGAAGTTTATTCAAAGGACCATGAGGTAAATTCTTAAATTATATGAATCTCTGGATTAAGATGTTATTTTGTGAAAAGGGGATTCCGCGGATGCAGTCAGATTAATGTTTGCGAAAAGAATAAATAAGTTGGATCCAGGAGCTACACAAAGTGGAAAATGATAGAAAATAGATCCGAAGAATTTTATTGAAGCTGATTATAGCCCTCTATTAGGATCTGAGAATGAAGAAGAGAGAAGTAACCCTACAAACCTGCGATATTCCCCCACCCATATTCAAGGCGCGTCGAAGTTAGGAGCTGAGAAGAATCAGGGTGGCTTTGGGATTCGCCATCCATCCACCCCTCTCACACCCCATCCCCTTCCCCATACTTCCCCTACACCTCCCCCTCCACCTAGCCCCCCGAGAAGAAGAATGGCTGATGACATTAAGCTACTTGTCTTTAGAGGATTGGGAACAGAGGACCCTGACCAATTTTGGTTTGTAGCTGATGCAGTATGGATGAAAAGAAAAATTAATAATGATGATGTAAAGAAGGCGCAGCTCATGACGTCGTTGAGGGAGAGGATGCTGACATGGTTTATGAAATACTCTGCGAGTAAGCCGAATGCTACGTTTGATGAAATTAAGAAAGAATTGGCAGCAGAGTTCAAGAAGCCAAAATCAGAATCATAGTGTATCACGGAGCTAAAAGAAATCAAGCAAGCACTGACTGAATCTGTGTAGGAGTTGGATCATTGATTCAAGGTTTTGATGGGTGAAGTGAGCTTTGAGATACCCTCATAGAAGAATAAGGAATGGTTCATATCTACACTATTGCCACATATTAGGTTACTATTGATGCAACAAAAGATCATGATGCAGGTTGAAGCATTGGAGATTGTGATGAAGCTGAAAGCTTCACCGGTTGGAGATACTCACGAAGGAGTACAACATATACAAAACCAGCTAACTAGGTTGACCTAGAATTGCAGGATTTGAATAAGGGTAAAGAGTCAGACCAGAAAGATCAGAAGTGTGGTGTATGAAATACAAAGCAGAAGGTCACTATAAGGATCAATGCCTTGTGTTCAGAGATCATATTGCAAGTGGAGCGCCTAATCTAGTAAATCCAGGTTTGTGGTGCAAGATTTGTAGGACATGAGGTCAACATCGCTATGAACACTTCTACCTATTACTGAAATATATACAAACCTTGAAGAAGCTGTTTTGTAACTTCTGTAGATTAGTAGGCCATGATGAGAAAAATTGCCAAAGTTATGACTTAATGATGGAGCGCATTGCTGATAATTATAGACTGCAAGCCGAACGACACACGAATGAAGAGAAAGGCTAAAACATTGGTCAAGGAGGATTTCATGGAGGCAGACGAGTACGAGGATGAGGAGCTGGTCAAGGAAAAGGCCATATTATCTGTTATAACTGCGGACAGGCAAAACACTTCTCGAGAGACTATCAAAACCTGGCGACAACCTGCAATTACTGTAAGTATTTTGATCATGTCATAGAAGAATGTCCCATCCTTATTGTGAATATATAGGAGAAAATAAACCAGCAACCTGCAAGAAATGTCCAAATGATGACTACAGAGCCAAGAGAAGATCAACCACACATCAACATTGTAACAAGAAGCGGAACTGCGAATGGGAATGATAAGGCCAATGGGAAAAGGGAAGATGAAGCTACGTGGATATGGAAAACCATTGAAAAAGCTCCTGCATTTGATATCTTGAAGGAAAAAAAAGCATTCATGGAGGCGAGGAAAAGCTTTATGGATGATGGGGCGTCAACCTCTACTATGCAACCGACTCAGAAGGATAACTGTGAGCTAGTATTGGTTGCAACACAGGAAGTGGATATGAATGTCTTGAAGTCTTTTCTACAGACCTGCATGAAGCTGTTGAGAAATCAGAAGGCTGTGGAGGGATTGCAGGAACTGATAGACTCCTGTACTTCTAAGGAGGTACCATAGAGTGAGATTTGTGCAGTGAATAATCTGCATAGACACAAGAAGAGAATGGGAAAGAAATGAGGCTTACAATGGAGATTGGAGAGTATGACATGGATCAGGTTATCTTAGATATGGAATTTGATGCCAATGCCTTGCCAAGGTAGACTTGGGAATCAATGGGTTAGCTGAAGCTGCAATGGTCTACTATTGAGCTCAAGATGGAAAATCAACAGAGAATCTTACCCCTAGGAATGTTGTCTAATGTCACAATGGACATCGACAGAGTGCACACTACCACTGACTTCGAAGTGATTGAGATAATAGATGATAGTAATCCTTACCTTGCATTGCTTGGATTGGATTTGGAATTCGCTAACATGGCTCTAATTAATTTGGAGAAAAGGAAAATGATATTCGAAAGAAATAATATTAGGGTTATTGTTCCATTGGATCCATTAGAAGGGGCGAGGTATACAGAAACTTTCAAAGAGGAATACAACATGGATGACATTGATAATATGTATCGGATCACAATGAAGGAGGAGGAATGGATCAATCCCACTATAGATGGAAAGCTAAATTGGGAGAAAGATAATTCCTACACCTCAGATTCAGAGGAAGTATTGGAGAATTGGTAGAACAGATTGCACGAAGTGTCTACAAGGCGATGTGCAAGGATTACTAAAGTAGTGCGTTGCATGACAACTAAGGTATGTGACTTACCTTCATATGATGGTTTGGGTGATGTGAATACTTTCTTTAGATATTATGAAAGATGGGTACTAGAATTTTAGAGACTATTAGCTCAGGATCAAGCGCTGAGGGTTATGCCTGATAGATGGTGGGGTACGCATAAGAAGAATATAGGAGATTGGCAGAAATGTAATAGGTTGATGTGGGCAAGATTTGGAAAAGTACAAACAGAGCTCACAGGCAAGTATGAAGGTTAGAATGATCCTAGAGACCATATACATCTTTGTATTGTAGCTTGGAGAGAAATTTTGTGAGAAGAATGGGTACATGGTTTCATCCATACCCTGAAAACGATCCCTCAGAACTGGTATTTGGAAACTGAACTTCGACATGGAACTGCTAGATGAGTGCAGATGGTGGATGGAGTTGTGATGAAATTCAGATTTGAAGATGACTATCCACATATAGATGCAACTCTGAATATAGTTAAAAAAAAAGATTTTTGAAAACAAAGTTCTAGTTATCTAAAAACCTGAACGGGCTGCGCAAGTCCGAAATGTGATAGAATGCTATAATATCACTGCAGAAGAGGACGAATATCCTCACAACATTGATATCAAAGAATCAGAGGGACATCACGAAGTAAATGGACCTGAGATAGAGATGCATGATATAAAAAATCCATTGAAGACGAGGAAGGTGAATATAGGGTCAAAAATTGAGCTGAAGTATGCGACCATATGAGATTAGTGAGATGAAGACACTGTCAGCAATATAATAGATTTGTTGCATGAATACCAGGAGCTGTTTCCCACTAAATTTTCAGACATGAAAGGCATCATAGGGGATTTGGGAGCTATGAGGATTCCGCTGAAGCCTAATGTGAATCTTGTTAAGAAAAGGCCTTATAGACTGAACCCAAAGTATAAGGAAAAGGTAAAATAAGAATTGGACAAAATGTTAATAACAGGGATAATTGAATGTGTCGAAGAATTTGAATGGGTAAGCCCCATGGTAGTTCAGGAGAAGAATGCGAAATGGGAAATTAAATCTGTGTGGACTTGAGGAATTTGAATGATGCATGCCTGTGCGACCCTTTCCCTACACCATTTATAGATGAAGTGTTGGATAATGTAGGAGGACAAGAGGCTTACTCTTTTACATATGGATTCTCAAGATATCATCATATTAGAATTGCACTAGAAGATAGACATAAGACAATATTTGCCACGAAATGGGGCTCCTATCGGTATACATGATGCCTTTTGGGTTGAAGAATGGGCCTTCTATTTTCTCTAGAGTTGTAATTGCAACTTTCAAGGGATACATACACAAATTTATAAAAGTCTACTTCGACGATTGGATAATATTTGGGCTATTAAAGAGGCATGTGGCGGGCTTAAGATTGATGCTGGATATATGTAGGCCGTATCAGATATCGTTGAACCTGAAGAAGTGCATATTTTGTGTGCCATTTGGAATATTGTTAGGATATGTAGTTTGTAAATAAGGATTGATGGTGGATCCGATGAAGATTGCAGTTATTATGAACCTCCCAGCACCAAAAATAGTAAGACAATTGCGTACTATGCTAGGACACAATGGTTACTACAAGAAGTTTATAAAAGCATATGCGCAGATAATTGCACCGATGGAGAAGTTGCTGAAGAAGGATGTGACCTTCCAGTGGGATGAATAATGCCAGAAGAGCTTGGACATGTTGAAATAAAAGATGGTAACTATGTGAATTCTAGTTTTTCCAGATTGGAAGAAAGAGTTTCATGTGTATGTTGATGCATCTTACATAGATTTGGGAGTAGTACTAGTGCAACCGGGAGTAGGGGATATTGATCATCCCATAGAATTTTCAAGTAGGAAGTTGTCTAAGGTCGAAAAAAATTATAGCGTGTCAGAAAGGGAGGGGTTAGCCAAGGTGTATGCACTACAAAAGTTTAGACATTACTTGTTGGGAGCACATTTTAAGATGTTCAAAGATTATTCCACACTGAAGTACTTGGTGAATAAGGCTGTTTTGGGAGGGAAGATCTGTCGATGTTTGTTATTATTCCAAGGATATTACTTTGAAGTTATAGTGAAGCTAGGAAGATTGAATGCTGGGCTTGACCACCTATCCAAGATAGAGACATGAGAAGAACCTACAAGTATTGAAGATAACTTGCCCGATGCACAACTGTTTGAAATTAAAGTCGCAGATGATCACTTCATGGATATTATTCAGTTTTTGTCCACAAGAATGGTTCTCGCGGAGTACACTACAAAGCAAAAGAGGGAATTGCTGGTTAGAGCAACTATTTTTTCGATGACTGCAGGACACTTGTATAAAATGGGGCCAGACGAAGTACTGTGCAAATACGTCCCTGAACATGAAAGACATAACATTCTGACAGAAGCTCATGGAGGAGTTGCAGGTGGGCATTATGTAGGAAAATCCACTACACAGAAGATTTTAAGAGCTGGGTTATGGTGGCCTACAGTGCATAAGGAAGCAAAAGACTTTTGTCAAGCATGTGATGTATGTCAAAGGACAGGAAAGCCATCCAAAAGAGTTGAAATGCCACTAGTACCACGGGTGACTTTGTAGGTTTTAGATAAATGGGCAATTGAATTTGTTGGACCTACCAGTCCACCAGGGAAAAGGAATGGTGTAGGATACATCATCACCATGAATGATTGTTTGACAAGGTGGGCCGAGGAAAAACCGGTAAACGATTGCAGCACAGAAACCGCTACGAAGTTGACATTTTGAGTATAAAATGTCCAAATTTGGCTATTCGAAGATCTTGATGAGCGACTATGGGACACAGTTTTTAAATAAGACGATTGAAGTACTAACTAAGGAATTTCAATTTACCATCAGAAGGGTACTCCCTATCATCCTCAGGAAAATGGGACAGTGGAAGTTATCAATAAGATTTTGGAAAATGCATTGACCAAGGTGTGTAATGTAAACAAAGATGACTGAGACTTGAGGATTCTAGCGATGTTGTGGGCATACAGAACAACATGCAAGAAATTGACTGGGCAGACACTTTTCAGGTTGGGATATGGATAAGAAGCAGTTATGATTATAGAATACATTGTGCCAAGTCTGAGAATTTCAACTATCATAGATATGGTAGACCCCGACATGATGAATGAAAGAATGGCGTAGATACTAGATTTAGAAGAAGACAAATTCATAGTAGGATTCCATCAGAAGGTGCAGAAAGTAAGGAAGAAATCCTAGCATGACAGGCACATCAAGAAGAAGATATTTCACGAAGGGGATCTTGTATTATTATATGACAACAAGTTCGCGAAGTTCCTGGGAAAATTCAAAACACATTGGTTGGGGCCATATATTGTTAAGAACATTTCATATGGTGGTGCTATTCAGCTCATGAAGTTGAATGGTCAGAGGATTCTAGGATAAGTGAATGGTAGTAGATTGAAGATATACAGGGACGACTATGTCCTTGGAGCTTCACATTGAAAAATGAAGGAAAGAAATTCTTAGTGCCACCTACAGTTGAAAGTGGGCACGAGACTATAAAATAATATGTAGGAGGGGAATTCTCTGAAGAAATATTGTTGCGCGATAATCAAGAGTGTGAAGAAGTCCAAAGGATCTGCGACGAAGAAGAGGTGACTGTGCCAAAGGGAAAATCTGACGAAGTTAGCCGGAAATATGACAGTTGGAAGGAAAAAGGGCACAATTAAAATGAAATTACCATTGAGAGGTGTGGGAGAAAAGCATTTATGAAGCACAACTAGCTATATCTAGCCCATATCTTCATTAAATGAGCCAAATCTAAGCCAATCATGAGCTTGGGAATTTAAAATTGTTATAAAACCCACATCATGCACAACATTTTACACTTTGTTGCCTAGAGAGAACAGAAATTGAACCTAAGTGAAGAAGCATTATTGCATGTCTAAGAGGAGTTGGGAAGAATTGGCAAGGATATTTACAAAGAAAGGGCTAGCTGGTATCTTGGAGTCACAAGTAGGAAAGACCACATGGACGAATGTACCCATGTCGCCAATGTCCTTAAGGTTGCCAAGAAAGGTTCTTGTACAACCATAAGCATAGGCACATCCACAATTGTATCCACATAAGACAAAGGAGAAGAGATTAGCTGAGGTTTTTGCAGCAGAATTAAGAACATCACCACGGAAGAAGACGCAGAAGAAAGTGTGTGTGAAGAACATAGAGGACAAAGGCAAAAATCCCATGCAGAAAGGAAATACACCGATGCAAAAGGAGGGACCTCAACAGGTCCACGATAGTGAGGAAGAAGCTGATTTTCAGTGTAAGGAGACAAAGGATGTGGAGATTCCCTACGTGCTACTAGCGTACATGCCACTGAGAAAACCAGGCGCAAAGTTGGTTAGGGAGCCAAAGGAAGGGAAATTTTCTACCTACACACTGCTATTCCCAAACGAGGTGCCTTACAAAGGAGAAGCATTGGGGAAGATCCCCCCACTCAAATTAGAAGACTAGGATTTCAATTCAAAAGAAAATTCCTGTAGTTTGAGCCTAGTAGGTACCTGAAGAAATTTTACTACCCAGATAGAGAAGTTACAAGATTGGAACTGCAAGAATGTGTTGTGGGAGTGAAAAGAGGAGGGCTTTGAACATGTTGAATGTGCCACTCTTTGGTTGAAGCCCATTCAGTACAATATATGTGTGGAAACTCCTTGCACTGGTGCATGATGATTTCATTTGGCTAGGGATGAGGATCCCAATTGATGAGATGCTCATCAAAAGAATAGCAATGCTTCCATATTAAGGAAAGGACCCCACAGATGAATTCATGGGTAAAAAAAGACAAGGAGATGGCCCAGATGATGAAAGAAAAGTTTGGGTTAGTAAAGAAACCTTACAGATATGAGATAAACTCCATCGAGGATTAGGGTGTGTGCTTTGCCACATATATCTTAGCGGGGAAGATCATGAGGAAGTACAGGGTCAATGAGGTGCTTGCAACAATAGTGTTATTGGTAGAGTAGTGCAAGGTAGGGGTCTAGTTCAATTAGGCTTCTTATCTATGTAAAGAGTTTTTTATGGACTGTAGGGAAGCACATGAAGAGGAAAAAACCTTCCTCTATGCCTCACTGCTAATTCTTATTTCACTTATTGCATGGAAGGAGCTATAACATTATTAATTTTCATTTGTTGAAGTAGATGTATGTGAAGCAGCGAGGTATGCTTCTCTATGGTTTATGAAGGAGCCGATGGGCACAATAGAGAGCAACATGGTCTTTGTAGTCATGGTGATGGATCTGCATATGGTGGTGAACCAATATCCTAGACTGTCACCGAGCATGTATAAACAATATTGTCACATTGCGGAGTTCAACGCAGACTTTCACAGGGCGTATGTGAAAGCAAGGAATGATCTAACAGAGACATGGTTTCCATTTTCATACATGGTAACAGAAGATGACCTCCTCGCGGTAGTGTAGGATTGACTAGAGGAATGGATGACTCCACCCAGTGGAGCTTGTTAGAGTAGTTGGAACAAAGAAGGGTACCTCGCATGGTGTGGGTACGAGTAGGAAGGATGTAGAAGAAGAGACAAAAGAAACATGGCGAGGACAGGAACATGAAGAACACCTCAACGATGCAGAGGTATCAAAAGATTCACCCTTTATGGTGAAAATGAGACAAAGAAAGAAACACAAGGCGGATAAGAATAAGGGAACAATTTCACTTGTCCTCACTGATGGGGACATTGACAAGATAGTGAAAAGGATTCAGGAGATCAACACAGAAACCTAGGACAAGATTGATGACTGTTGCAAGATAATATTGGTTGAGGTACAACAAGGAACCATAGAGTTGAAGCCGTTTCTGCAGACAGTGAGGCAACTAGAGTAAGAAACCTAACCGTTGCAGTTAGAACAAAGACTGGAAACAACCTACAAAGTTAGGATGTTACACGTGCTTGTGGGGGAACTGAAGTTTGAAGCAACAACAGATAGAGATCAAGACAAGGCATGGCACAATGTCCACATGAATGGCGCTACGCTACCCCTCCAGATGTTGCATGAATTTTACCAAGGCATCACCACAGAATTGTAGGAATGAGAACAACATATGTCACTGTTAAAATAAAATGCGGATTTCGAGAAATAAATGATGTATAAGGAACCAAAGAAAATGGCCAAGGATAGGGAGGAAGCAAGACAACAATGAGAAAAATGGAGAAGGCCATTGCTGAGACTTGCAACACAGTTTTGGACGTGCAAGTTCATAAGGATGAAGCACCAACAAAAAAGGTTGTGAAGCTCACCTTCGCGATCAAAGACTCAAAGAATGCTATAACTAAGTTGAAATTTGATAAAGAGGTGAAGATATTAGAGTTGCAAATAAGGTTGCATCCAAGTATGCCACTAGAGGTTCCAGAATAGAGACAAAGGGACCTCAATGCAACATTGAAAGGCATATCTGATATGGTGGAAGATTCTAGAAAACGGCTTAGTGATATGATGCATATTTTGACCTCACTGCAGGAGGATCAAAATGTCTTGAAGATTGAGGAGGAATTGCAGACCAAGTAGAAGCGATGCGATGAGATCTTGGTAGTTGTGAAGAAATTACCAGTCTTGCAGAGGTTTGCTAGCATTTCTGAAGGAAAGAACCTCCAAACGCAAATATATGATATTTGGAGGAAAGCATAGGTCTTGAAGGAGAGGACTCAACTATGACAGGAGGAAGCCCTGGAAATTTCCTAGGCAGTGGACAAAAGGCTGAAGGAATTAAAGAGAAGGGAAGCAGAGTTACTCCAGAAGACTATTAACCCTACTATAGAAGCTTTGCTGAAGGAAGCGCGATAGGAAGAAAAAATTATGGCAGAAACACTCCAGCATTTAAACGGAGTGTACAATGGGATCGCAACGAAGATCAAGGGTGTTGAAGCTTGAGTGACTTGGGACAAGTCATGGGTGAGTGTTGGGGGCCTGTTGGGCATGGCCCAACTTAGTCCAAGTTTTGGGTAAAAGACCCTGAAAAAGAAGGAGTGGATTGCGTGGAGCTGGCGAAGATATATTTATCATGTAGAATTTTAGGGATTTTGGGATGGGATAAAGCCCTTATTTTGTAACGGGTATCAGATATTAGTCCTTGTTTTATGGAACCATGGTATGTGGACTGTGGTTTTTGTAAATATGAATTGTATTTAAGGATGTGTAATACCTTAGCGAAAGGCAACAGTAAGGTAATGGAATATCATAAGTGAATTGAATCTCTGTATTCGCATTTGTAGTCTGTAGTTTTGGGGAAGGCTCCATAGCTGAGTGCGCAGAGGCTTGGAAGAGTCTGCAACTGAGTGCGCGAACCACCTGTAGTTGGGTGTGAAGGTTGAATACGTGTATTTAATGAAGGATTATATTAATAAAGAATAATTTTTGGCGAATAATTGTGTATCTTTCTGTGTTCAATCTTTGTTGTTGTTTGTATCATTTATGTATGTTTTTCACTGAATTATGCGAAGTTACACTATTATTTTTTAGAGTTTATGGGTTTAATGTGATTCTATTAAATTAATTATCTGCGCGAAGTTCTTATGCACATGAAGTTATATGATCAATATAGAGTAGAAGTAAACATGATGCTATTGCGTGAATATCCCTTCGATTGTAGAAGCCTAGTTATGTAGCCTCCCATAATTGCTTCATGTGAGACTGGGATTTGCTTGCAGGTCATTGCCGAAAGGGCTAGTAGTTGAGAATTTTTTAGTGCACATCACACTCTGAACTTGGGTCAAGCCCCCTCAGACCAACACTAACGCAAAAAACCACTTGGCATTACCAGAACCAATTAGGTCCTGCCATGTGTCCACATTGGAACCAACCGAATGCCTCCATGTGTCCTGCCTGGAGGAGAGAGAAAGGGGTCTCACCTATCTTTGTTTTACATCCTATTCCCTCATAATCTTATCTTTGGCTCTCCTGACGATTTAAAAAGGATGCACAGTCCTGATGTATTTAACTCAATCAGCGTTCAATGATTGACGAATTGCCTTAGCTGTTGCGCCAAACGTGGAGTTCTCTGATCGCTGATATGCCGAGACCTCCAACATGTGATATCACTAATCACTGGTCATAAATTCACAATCGCTGTGCACTACTCCTTAGAACCTCCGAATGTTGATGTGGGATACGTCGGGACCTCCGATTGGACATGTGTCAGAATGACACCAAACCATTTTCCTTTGTCTTATGGTTTGGAGAGATAGAACTTCAACTGGCTCTAACTTTTGATCCAGAAGTCCATTCTGGGACTTTCTCATATTGCTGGAAAGATTATTCTAAGCACTATCCAATGGAGGAGGTCCAATTATTCTTTGAGACCATCTACTACCTCAAGGAGGGCTCCAATCTCTCTACACAACTGGAATCACAACCACCAATGCATGAAGCTCAATCGTTAGGCTGAGCCTTGTTTGACATCAATGGAAACACTTACACAGCAAACCACCTACATACCATCAAATGTCTAACAATATAATCATTATCCTAGGGAAAAAATTTCAATCTTCGATTCCCGACAACGACGTGAATTTGATGTTGTCCTTTTAAGATAGTCCTAGGATAAGGGACTATGCCAAAGCATCTAAAATAATGTTTTTGATTTTTAATGGATGACCAATGCTTAAAATTTTAAACAAATGTAAACCTTAATTATTTATGAGAAAAAAGAAGGGTTGATTCTTCACTCTTCATAGAATTAAGTGTTAAAATCATATGAAAAGAAGAATTAAACAAGATATATAATTCTTTAAATATTCAAACTGAACTTCTAATTCCTTATATATAGAAGATGCGTATAAAATTTTTCTACATCCAAACAGTACATATATAAGAGATGACAAAAGGCAACAATTTATTGATTTACAGGAATTAACTGAAACAAACAGTTTCAGTTAATTATTCTCCTTAATTAATGATAACTTTGCAGGAGCTTTTAGATAGATTGATATTCAATCTAATCTTACCCATACTTACATGTTAATTTAAACATGTGTAGAGAAAATATAAAATGATAACATAGATGAATACTAGAGAAACCCATAAAGATACACAAGGTGTTTAGAATGAGTCCATAATCCTTCTATTAATCTAAAAAATAGTTCATAAAATTACAAGCATGTATGTTGATTCATCATAAGGGTTCAACCCTTTCTTCTTTGAAATAGAATATATATATATATATAGAGTTCGACTTCTAACATACCTAAATTGGAATCAAAATTTATTACAAAGTAAAATATTATCCACAAAATTTGGGATATTACAAAAATAGAACTAAGAATAGTGGATCTGAACTAATTTTGAGGGATGATGTTCCTAACTGTACATGGAAATTTGTTTCTTCTGATGACTGTCCCTGAAAACTTGCTGTCTACTCCTAAAATTCTGTTGTTTTCTCCCAAAATTTTACATTTTGTTCCTATTTGATGAGTTCACACAGTTTATTCCATCTTTTTTCATCAGGGATAGAAAATTTTAACAATTTCTTCTATGACTCATCGACTTCAGTATATTTTTCAAAAGTAGGCTGAACTAGAAATGAATGCCTAATTTCATGTGGTATTAATAAATCATAGATTAAACCTTAAATGAAGGTTTTCCCACTAATAAATCCTCTGATTTTGGAAAAAATGGTCTTGTCCACTGCTATATTATGTAGCCTCTGTTGATATTCTTCAAGTGGGATCAATTTTCCACTTCTATGTTGCACAACTAGAATTCCTTTCTGATGTAAAGCATTAAACTTCCTGTGAAATTTCTTAATTTGAACCTCCAAGTTCTGACACTTGTTCTCAAGCTATAACATTAAATTTCTCTTTGTTAAAATATTTTTGGCCTCCAAGACAACTTCAATTCTATCTTCAATGCCGAATTCTTCAAGCTCATCTTTTGTCTTCGAGTTTAGGACTTTGATTATCCTTGTAGCATCTCCAGGTTTGTGGTTTATTTCCTTCTTTATTACTGCTACTGCTTCTTGTGATCTCTGCAATAAGTATTTCTGCTAAAAAATAATTTCAATTAAAGTCCATAAATCAGTCATTGATACATTAATGTCTATCCAAATATTCTCTTTGGCCTGAGCAATGTTTTGTGCAATTATGGATTCATTTTCATAAACCTTTAATCATTGAGTTGATTTATAATTTTTCTGAATCTCAGCCAAATATGCATTATCATATTTAATCTTATCTTCCTAGATCTTTTGAAGCTGCATTTTTAGTTTTTTAATCTCTTGATCTTTCAGAGATAAATCTCCCATGCCTTTTGATAGTTGTTCTGCTAAGTCAGTAGATTATGTTTCTACTACAATGGTTGTTGTTGTAGATGTCCTTGCTACTGAAGTACCTGCTGTAGAAGTAGTGGCTATAGGAATAACATCTGAATCACTAAGAGGCTTCTCTTTTTCTTTTAGGAGTGATTCCATATCAGTTTCCATATTTTGGATTTGAGCATTCTGTTCAACTATCAATTTGAACATGTTTTCTTTCTCACTTTCTAGCTAACCAATTTCTTTTGCTTGTGGATGTTCAGTAGTATGAAGCTTTAGTTGCTTCCTCAATGATTGCATGTCCACATTCTTATTTTTTTTATCATTTATTCTAATGGTTTAATATTACTAGGATCATATCCTAGCTTAATCACTAGATCTTCAAGAGCTTTGATTCTGGTATCTTTGGCCAAGGTTGACATTCTCTCCATATTCAATTGTGAATGAATATTGTTTAGGGAAGCTTGCTATTTGGAAGCTGCCCATTGTTGGACTCGTAAATGTGGAATATATCATTTCATCAGCCTACTTATGTAGGTCAATTTGATGAATGGCATGAATTTGCTTGGTATCAAAATAAAAAATGGAAGCTTTGTAGTCTTCTACACTCATAGGGATTGGAATTTTTGGTTCTAAGAAATCCAATTGGAACTGTTGCTTCTCAGTATCAAGTGCAGATAGAAGCCTGTGATGTGTAGTGGAATAATTCTTCCAAAATTATGAATAAGTGGTAGCATTCAATGCTTCATTCTTCCTTTTAATCTCTTTGTATATAGCAAAAATATTTTGCTGTGTAGTACCATGGGAAACAAAGGATATAGGAGAGTTTGTAATTTGTTCAACCTGTGGAAAAGAAGTGGTGGGAAATCTTGACATCACCATTGTGGCTTGCTCATGTGAACTCTTGTCTTTTGAAGACTCTTGATTAGTGTTTATCTTCTTTCTCCTTCTAAAAACTGTGAAACCTATAGCTTGATTTTCTAAGTCTGTAGGAGACATACTTTCTCTTGTTATTTTTGTTTCTTTTTCTTGTGGTACTAGAGTCTGTGAAGATGTTTGACTAACAATATGTTCTTCAGCTTCATGTAATGTATTCTCTTGCCACTCTTTTTGATTTACATACTTATTTATCTCTGGCCTGGATGTATGTACATATGGAGTTGTTTTCTTATCAACTCTCAATTTGGAAATAACCCCTAAGGGATCATAGGACAAGGTAAAGATAAATTTGAATTTCATTTATTTTAATAACATATATGCCTGCTTGATTGTTTCCATGATATTAACAATGAAAGGGTCAATGTGTGCTTTTAATTTTAATTAGGCTTTATATTTCCTGGATACAAAATGGAGGTCATCCATGTTCATCATTTGCCTGATGTATTCCAAGGCAAATATTCTGATTGGTACAAATACTGGTAACCTGTAGGGAGGAATTTCACACCCATATATTCTGATTTTTGTGTAATTTTGGTAGAGGTACTAGTCTCCAATTTTGGCTTATTCAGTGAGGTGGAGAATTCTTCTGATTTTAGTTGAAATACTTGGTATAACATCATTGCTTAGAAGACATAAAGGCATATGCAAAAATTGATTTACACAATCACTAAAGGAAACTTCTTCTGTGTTTTTCCTTACCAAGGAAGTCTAGTGAATGACTGACTGGGGTTTCCCTTATGCATCTAACTTCTAAAATGGAAACTTGAACCTGTCTGATTGATAAAACAAAAGAAAATATACCAAGATTGATTGATGTTTGAAAGCACCTTTAGTTGAAAACTTCAAAATTTGATCATGAATACTATTTGCCAAAAACTGGTCATAGTTGAAAATCAATGAGGGTTTATTACCCACAAAGAACATTGATAGAAATCCTAATATAATTACATCGACCCATTGATTAGTAGGGTAACCTAACAGACATGCGATCATAGAGATGACTTTCCTAGATATTTCTGGAAAAATTAAAGTGGAATAAGGTAGATTAGTCCTAGGCAACTGAGAATTCTCAGGTAAAAATAACTCAAAGACTTGGGCTCACTAAGGAAAGGTGAGTTTTTGGTAAATCTCCATGTGAGAATAAGTAGAAAATGGGTGCAGAGGGGCTGAAGGCTTAACTTGAAGTGCTTTACATATAGACTCAGGAGTAATAAGAAATAAGACTTCATTATTTTGGGCAATCACAACCCTCTGACTAGGACGATATCTCAAATGACACCAGGTAACGAATTTAGGAAAGTTATGGGTCCGGGGAAAAATGAAATGAGGAAGGAAAGACTCCCAAATTCTCAATTCATCACTAACATCAAGAAACTTCTGGTTTTCCCAATTGTGGAGTTCATAGAGGTTGAACTCACATTAGGTTTCTAAAATTTTATATTGAGTATCTACCAAAGGAAGCTTATCTAGGTTAACTACATAAGTTAATGAAGGAATCTCAACCACTAATTTTGATATTCCCTTTGACGAAGGCATTGTAAAATATGATATTGTAGGCTGAGGTTGGTAATGTTTGTTATCGAGAAATCTAGTGTCTATGCAGAGCTGCTAGTACCACTAAGACTGGTAGCTATCTTAGAAACAAACAAACTAAAACTACTTTCGTTTTCCTTTATGAGAAGTAGATAAGAGGGGAACAAAGGAGACCAATCTGTGTCTTGCGCTTGGTTCCTTGCTTGATTCCTCTCCCTTATGATAGATCTTTGCCACTTGCTTCCTCGTCTACCCAGCTTCAAAGAGCACCTGTGGAATCAAAGCAGCATAACACTATCCAAGAACAGAGATCTACTATCACAAACAATATAGGACCTGATATATATTGACCACACAAATGCATATATCATCAATCATACAAGAATGTGGAGGAAAACTTGAATAGCTTTATTAATATCAAGAATAGCAAAGAGGATTACAACCAATTGTTCTGACCCAGTGTCATCCTCTCAGCAAGAAAGGCCTTCTTCACCTCATGAAAAGCTTAGATCACCCAACGCTATGATGTTACAGCAAGAAACCAGCAACACTTCCTTACAAGATACAAAATTCCAGCCTCTGGATCTCTAGGATGAGGGATCCATATATAGATGATTGCAGGGAGGTGAGTTAGCTTCTGAGATTTGATTAGTGTCCTCTCTCTGATAGTTCTTGATTCCACTTGGAGATTGATGATCTCTTACTCATCCTTGGGCGAATTCAGAGAGGCAATTGTTATAGGAGAAGTTTCTGGAAGATTCCATGTCAAACCACCTTGCAAAATGTCTGTGCCATTTGTCCACTCTCGCTCATCGCACCCTGCAGAAGAGCTATCCAGTATGCATCGCACCTTTCACTCTGGGCAGGTGGGATGCATCGCACCTTCTGCACTGGGCAGTCTGTATGGTCCAGATTTGACCAGTTCTGAGAAGTTTTCTGTGAAGAACTTCTGGGAGATGATGTAATCAGCTGACCTTGTTCCTTTAGGGTGTGAAACAACACTTTTAGGGACTTAGGAGCCCTTGGTTTATGGACATATATGATTGGGTTGCAGTGCCCAAAAATGTCTATAATAGTTGCCCCCTAAAGCATGAGGTCGTTAATCTTTTGATGTCGGGTGAAATGCTTTATCATGAGGATCTGAAGTTTTTTCAAGTTAGAAGGCGACCTGTATTAAGATACAATACAATACATTATCTTCATAATATTTTCATGATTTGGCTGAGGTGGGCATTCCCATGCTCAGCTTTATAAATTCATTTTCATTTACATAGGACAGACAATCGTCTGTGTGCAGACTGATGATTCTAGTAGAGACATCATCCCTTAGATTGGATGATTATCTGTGCAACAATGATGTACATTTGATGTCTTTATTTTCCTGAATATATATCGCAGCCCAGATGGATGAAACTAGATTCGGGGTCTTCAATCTCGTTCGATCTTCACTCAAAGTACAAGTTGATCCATGTGATAGATGTTCTGGAGTCGAACATGGAAAGACATCGCCTGATTACCAGCCAGTGATGTAAGCTGTTAACAGGCGTGAGAGGAATCACTGATAATGATGATGACCCTCAAGGTATGGCAATACAATTCACGTGGTGTGAAAAAGGGACTTGGTGTCGAACACCATGCAAAATCTTTCGGTTGAAGGCCATTGATGTAAACCTGTCGCCGGAAGTGAGAAACTTGCCATTGAGGCATGCAAGCTTCAAAGTACTGAAAGGGTTGTTCCTAGATCGACTTCCTGGATAATGAGCTGATGTCGACAAGAAGCGATCCGTCGTAGGAGGGCCTTAATGAATCCCACATCTACGACACGGAATGAAGCAAATGATTTTAATGGAGGTGAAAATGATCTGATGATGTAAGGTTCAGGGTGGCAGTCATGAAAGAATGGAGTGTGAATGCATAGTAGTGGATGAGACACAGGTGAATTTTCTGAGCAACTTCTCTTGAACATACCGACGACACTGACATGATGGATTGGTAGCGTTAACCCCAAATGTGGATGGTGTGATGGACCAATGGTGATATGACCAGTGAACGGAACAACCCAACCCGACTCGGATGCGGAGTGAAAGTGTCATGTTCAAGAGCGATTTGATACCAATAAAGTTTCTTCAAGTTTTCTTCCCGATTTTTCCCCAGTCATTGCTGACCAGTACCTCTTTATTTTTGTCAAGCTTGAGGAGGATAACATATGCTTTTTCTATATTTTTCCCTTCAGGCAAACCCATCGCTATGTTTTAATGAGCGTAGCGATAGTGAAACTCGTTCTTGTCTGTATGGACAAGTTTGTTGCTATTCGGTTTTAACGAGTTTAACGACAAAGATAACTCGGTCCTTTTCAATTTTAGAGAGTCTGAAAGGGATGTAAAGAAAACTCCAATAATACTTTTTCGTCATATAATCCCTTAAGTCCGAAAAAGTATAAAATAATACAAAAGGGATGAATTTTCGGTAATTTTAACGAGCCGAACAAAACAAGCGCTCGATATTTTTGTGTAATAATCCCTCAGGTCCAAAAAGATTAAAATCTAAAGGAGGGATAGCACTTCCGATCACTTTAACGAGCTGGAGAGGCTAATTTCTCGGCAATCTTTTCATATTTTACGAGTCAGATGAAAAGAGCTTAAAGGAGACTCGTTTTTCGAGGAATGAGTGATAAATTTGGGTAGCGGCTAATTCAGGTAAGGTTTGGAATTTTCCAATCACGGCAGTGTCACAAGGATGGCTAATAGGATCACTCTTAGTAGCTGTTCCTCAAAATGGGTAAACAATCAAATGGAGGTGAATGATCGGCCAAAACAGAGTGGAGGTGATGATGAGAACACGACCAAGGCTCAAAGTTTGATGATAATGCATTCATGATGGTTATTTACACGAAATTGGTTCATTTTTTAATGAATGAGCTTAAACTTTGGGGGAAACATTTTCTCATTGCTTATGTTTAATTTTTAACGTGCTTGAACTCCACATAGAAACTGCTCGCCCAAGATCGAACGAGATTGAAGACCCCGGATCTAGTCTCAATGTAGGAATACTTGCTTTTTGTATCATTTAAGTTTCTACTCAGATAATATATAGGATGTTCAATTCCATTGTCTTCTTGAACTAAAACCATTGCGATGGTTGTATCCGCTACAACCAGATACAGGTTAAAGTCTTTTTGATAATCAGGAGCGTACATTAATGATGCTTTTATTAGGGATTCCTTTAAAGCATCAAAGGAAGCTTGCGCGACCTGATCCCAGATGAAGGGTACTTCTTTTTTTAATAGACGTGTATAACCTTTAGCAAGTTCGGTGTAATTTGGAATGAACCTCCTCAGAAAGTTTGCTTTCCCTTGGAGTTTCTGAATCTGAAGCAAATTTGAAGGTGGAGGCAAATTTATGATTGCCTAAACCTTACATGGGTCGAGACGAATCCCGTCCTTTGATACTACAAAGCCAAGCAAACGACCAGAACTAACACATAACACACATTTGTGTGGATTGAGTCGTACCTTGTAGTGTCGGCAACGTAGAAATATCGCTCTCAAATGCTGCGGATGATCGGTCCGCTTTCTCGAATGAGCCGAAAGATCGTCGAGATATGGTTGAATGATGTTTTTGATGTCATGGAAGGCATAATTCATTGCCCTCTGAAATGTTGCCCCTGCGTTCTTTAAACCAAAGGGTAACTTGCGATATGCAAATGTGCCCCACGGACAAATAAATGCAGTCTTTGACTGGTCCTGTGGGCAGATATTTATTTGATTATACCCGGAGAATCCATCCATAAATGAAAAGATCTCACATCCGACGCATTCATCAATTATGTGGTCAATAAAGGGTGTAGGGTAGTTGTCTTTTGGACAAGCTTGATTTACATCCCTATAATCAACGCACACTCTAATTGTTCCTTATTTTTTCATTACAGGAACAATGTTAGATACCCAATCGGTTAGAGGAACCGGGTAAATAAAACCATCATGGAGAAGTTTTTCAACTTCTGCCTTGATGGCATCGGCTTTCTTGGGGTGCACCTACTGTAGTCGTTGTCGTACTGGTTTGACATCTGGATACATCTTTATTTCATGTTCAACTATACTCGAGTCAATGCCTGGAATTTCATCATATGACCAAGCAAAGACATCTCTGAATTCGCGAAAAATAACTTTGTATATTTCCAGTTCTGAAGGAGAACAACATTTGCCAACATAAATATTCTCTAGAACGTCTGTTTTGGTCGAGATATTTATGGCAATAGTCTCTTCGATATTGGACAAGTTTCACTCGGAATCCATCGTGTTTACAGTATTTGATAGGAAATAAAAAACTCTAGGATTTTGAAGGTCATCAGGAGTATCTTCTTGACAATCCGGAAGATGGGAACGATGGTGGTAATCTTCCCATGGCGCCCCATCAATTATCATTGACTGAACAATTTCTTCGTCTGTGTAATGTACTTGCGACCAAGGATCTAAAGGGGTGCCATATTCCTTAGACCTATCTATCCAAACGCTTGATGAGCATTGATTTGGGTTTGCCTCCCATGCCAAAAACATTGATTGCTACAATATTTCTATTGGGCTTGGAGGCAATACCTATAGATGATCCATGCTAATATCGTTTTCTGAGATCTTTTGAATAGAATATATCATATTGCAGGTTCCTACTGTCTCCACTTTCGCCAGATTGATTGGAGGTGGGAGGGAAAAAGTCCCCATTAATATAGGGTCTTTTAGTAGGCCTACTCCGATATTTTGAAGCGAATGAGGGCTTCCATGGATCATCAGAATGCTTCCCGTAACTTGGGAACTATTGGGGAGAAATGTTTGTTGGTCGACGATTATAATTCCCCCTTGAAAGGGAAATGCAATCTTCCTGAAGTAGGTCGACACAACCGCAGCCATAGCATATATCCAGGGCCTTCCCAGTAGGATGTTGTAATCGAGGTTTCTGTCGATTACTTCAACATCTATTTCTACTATTTTCCCCCCCAGTTCAACTTGTAAGTTACTTAAAATCCCATATGGGGTATATGTTCGTCCATCAAATGTTTTTAATGTCATCGAAGATCGCGACAAGGTTGGAGATCCTAAAGTTTTCCAGCAACTCATCGACATAATACATGTAGATGCCCCCTCATCAATAATTGTTCGATGAACATTTTTGTTGAGGGTTTTCACTTGAATGAGGAAAGCTAGTTGAGCTGGTAACTAAGGATCATATCCTTTGTGATTAAAGGACACAAGATTAGAATCCTTTGGGTCAATCCCACCTATTGCTGATAATAAAGCCTGCTTTTGGGAGGGGCAATTTTGCAGTACCTCAAGTGTCGACATAGCGGATGGTGATTGGGCCAGATCTTCCACTATATTACAATGTTGTGCTGCTCTAGCACGAGGATTAAATGTCAACTTGTGTACTACTCCCTTTGGCGGTTTTATTGTTAGCTCTGGAATGATGGGTGGCACAACTTCTATTGAAGTTGTTGTCGAACTACTATGTTGATCTTTATCCTTGTCGTTCGACAACTGTGAATTCCCGTAATCTTTATTCATTGTCGTTATCAAAGCATCATTTTGCTGCTTCGAAACCGACAACATCAGCACTTGGGATGGGGAAGCATTATCACTGGCATCTAGATTTGTTCCTGGATTTGGAAACGGATCAGTTAATACCGCCAAGGTTTTTGAATTCTTGAAGAATTTTTTAAGCTCAGGTTTATATGGACAATCTCTTATCCAATGATCCTCATCACATATAAGACATGGACAATTTGGTTTCTTATCTCCAGAAGGGTTTGCAAAAGATTTTTCAGGTGATGATTCCTCCTGTTTCTTCTTCTTCCCTTTGTTTTTCTTCTTGCCTCCTGGTTGCTTGGTTTCTTTGCCTTTGTCAGTTGAGATGGCATTTACTTCCGAGGCGAGAAGTTCCTCATTTTCATTTTGACTAGAAATCTTACGGGCCTTTTTAGATGTAGCCTTCTTTGATTTCGTGTCTGTCGTACCAATCACGCCATCGCCAGCATGAGAGTCATTGTTCGATTTAGGAGGAGGAGGAATGGAAAATTCTGGTCTGGGAGCGTCAGGGATTTTATCGTAGAGTGTGCCAGACTGAGTATAAATCAAGTCTAAATATTGCGCATGAGCAATAACTTGCTCTTCAGTGATGACTCCTCCCTTTGCCACATCTTCTGTAATGGAAGGTAATAATGACTTAATAAACCATTCAGGTAAAAGCTGATCAGGAACGTACGTTTTTACCATTCTACGACGACGTCGCCACTCATGAATATGATCGAATATGTGAGTGGCCGTCGTTTGCTTGAAATTGGTAAGAACTTCTGTTCCCGTTTCGTACCTAATGGGTAACTGAAAATGGGTTAAAAAGGTTGTGGCTAGGGTACTGAAGTTATCAAACGAAGCTCTAGGTAATTCGATATACCATTTTTCTGTTGCACCAGTTAACGTTCTCTGAAAAAGGCAAAGCCTAATCGAATCATCGTTTAGGGTGTTTGTGTTGGCATTATGATTCAAGTGTTGTCCTTGATGGCAACTCACTCAGAGATTGGTACAGGTGCTCAGAGACTGGTACAGGTGATGGCAACTTAACTAGTGGACAGATCTCAGTACAGCAGGACAAGAAAGAGATATACGCAGGTTCAGCAAGGAGAATCAGCGTGTACACGCAGGTTAGCTTCAGTAAAAGCGCGTAGATGTGAAAACGTACCTTTGGTCAGTGGCAGTTAGTCCTTGGAAGTTGTGCCTATGGTTTTGGACCATGGTGTCTCGACGGACGTGTCGATCCCTAGTTTCGAGGTTGATGGTATTGTGTTACTATGGTTTTGGCTCTTGGTATTGAGCAAGGCCTAAGGCTATATAAGGAGAAGATCACTAGGCCAAAGATACCAAGTGTGAGTGATGAAGATCTGAGAAAGTGTGTGATCCAAGTGCTGGTTATGGGTTGGTGATCTGAACCAAGGTTTCACCCATGTGGAGGATGATGAATGATGGAACGAGATCTCAAGGCTTGGAATGATTATCTTCATATGGTTTGACTCTGGATAGACTAGATCTACTGACGCATGTTTATTATTATGATCTGGGTATGTTTTGATGTCTGATATAGCTGCAGAGTTTTAAGGTTGAATTTATAGATCTGTACGCGAGTTGGTTTTGGTAAAAGAGCGTATACACGCAGGTTGGGTTCATCCAAGTAGCGTATACAATGTGAAGTATGATATTTGAATATGGAGCTGGATCTGGTTGTTGCTATGATTGTCTGGTTATTGTTGATAGGGTTACAGTGATTCAGAATTGGGTGTTTCAGTGATTAATGATGCAGGTTGTACTACAATGATGATTGTCTTATGGATCCAGTATGAAAATGTATGAAACGTGGTCCCGGGTAGCTCGTAGGCCGGCACCTACGTACTGGTAAACATATCAGCCAGTACAAGAGCCAGGGGGTTGTAGCTCCCTTCCACTAGCAGCTGGAAAACGAGTAAAGAAGCATTCTGTAGGTAGGCACCTACGTACTAGTAAATGGATCGGCTAGTACAAGAGCTAAGAGGGTTGTAGCCCTCTGCAGGTTGTAGCCTGCGTGCTGGTAAAGGACTGCACCAGTACATTGTAAAAGAAGTTCTCATTAAAGAAGAAAGAGACAAATTGCAGCAGGTGGTTTTCACCCACATTGGGTTTCCACCTTATATCATGGTGTTCATGTGTGATGATCTGTTCTGTTATACTGCACCTGTTTACTGTTAATATGCTTAATAATGTTCTGATGCATTTACTGAAGATAAGATTAACTGAATCATAAGATCTCTGGATATACGCTAGTTTCATTAGACACAGTCGCGTGTACACGTGGGTTCACTTAACTGAAGTCGCGTATATGTTTCTGAGTATGAAATTGAAAAGTTTTATCTGATCTGATAATACTGATTCACCCCCCCTCTCAGTATTATTTCCAACAATTGGTATCAGAGCAGGTCCTTCAGAGAAGCTTGATCGCTTGAAGGAGATTCGTAGAACAATGGGGAAGAAAGCACGTCAGAAGAAGAAGACAGCTCAAAGGAAAAATGACAACCTGCCGTTGAGTGGAAGCAAGTGTTCAGATCCTGAAGCATCTCAGATTGAAGATGGACAAGCAAATGAAGCATCAGATCAAATCATAGATCAACAAGATCTACCTAGCAAAAGGGAGAATGCCCTCAAGGAAGAAATCATCAGATTAGAAGATCAGTTAGAATGTGCCTCCAGAATTCGAGAAATGCTGCTAGCACTGAATAAAGAGCAAGAAAACGAGATCCTCAAACTAAGGCATCAGTTGGATGAAGGAAGGAAAGCTGAAGAGACCTTGGAGAAGCAATGTCTTGAAAAGGAAGAACAACATCAAGTTGAGGTAAATATCCTGAAAGGTAAAATAGAAGAAAAGGATAAGCTTTTACGATTTCAAGATAGTACTAAAGTCTTGGATGATATTCTTCATAGTCAAAGATCTCCTGCTATCAAGACTGGTCTTGGTTTTCGTGGATATGTTGAAGGTGAATCTAGTTCACAAGGTGAGGCAAGAAACTCTAATGAGAAATCTGAAATGCCCAACAAGGAACAACCAAGGAAAGAAATTCCTCAAGGAAGATTCTTTACTCCTAACTATGGACGTGATAGACGATTATTTCCTCCACTGAATAATGTTGAATGTTATGTATGTCATAATCTTGGACATGTTGCAGTCATATGTAGAAGAAGAAGGTTTCAAGACCATCATGCAGAAAGATCATCACATTCGAGGTACTTTAATGAATATTGTTTTTCTTGCAATATGCTTGGCCACAAAGCTGCCGATTGCTACAGGAGGAATATGAAACATGTAAGATGCTATGCATGTAACAAGTTTGGACATAAAGCAAGAGATTGCAGGAACAAAGCTCATGATAAGAAGAAATCATCAACATGCTTGAAGATATGGAAGAAAAAGGAAGTTCAGTCAGAAAAATATGGCACAGCACAGGGTACTCAGCACAGCACAGACATAACAAACTCAGGGGGAGCTGAAGGTGTAAAACTTCAGTGTTCTAATTCTCATACGCAAGTTTCATGAAGGAAAGCCGCGTATATACGCGAGTTACAGGCTGCAAAGTCGCGTATATGGAGAAAGGGCAGCAGAACAGACCCAGGTTCAGTCATGGTTGGCTCAGGCTCAGGGGGAGCAGAACAGACTCAGGAAATGGTTCAGACATGGTTGGCTCACACTTAGGGGGAGCAGATTCTTCAAATAATTCATTGTTGGCATTATGGTTAGAAGTTGTTGATAAAGTCTATGAAGCTAAATGATACATCTTGCTGTTTAGGAATGGTATTGCAGGCTGATGCTTATGGTACAGATCATGATGCTGCTGGTGGCTTTCATAAGTCTTGGTCTAGATATTTCATCACTATGTCATGTATCTCTTTGTGATATCTCTTTTATGATGTCAAGGTCATGTAACGGCCTATGTTGGTTTCCCCACTATGCCTGGGATGAATGATGAAATGTTTATGTATTGTCATGAGTAAACTCTTAATGTATCTCCACATGGTTAGGTGGATGAGTCAATATTGGTATATCCCCACTAGGTTGGGTGATGAATTGAGTCATTGGTGATAGGAAGGTCTTCTATAATGTATAAGTCTTTGTTCTTCTTGAAGAACATCTTTTGCAGATCTTGCCTACAGTCAAGGGGAGCATGAACAACAAAATTCAGCAAGAGCAGAATGGATAGATTGGTACACTTTGGCATACACAAAGGGGGAGCACATTTGGAGATTTCAGCATGTACTCAGGGGGAGTATGGACAGCAGTATGGACAGCAGAAGGTATACCAAAGAAGAGAATATCTTGGTCCACCCTTTGCCCTTGATGTCAAAGGGGGAGAGTGACTTGGTGTGGTGGTTGCCATCAAGTCCAAAGGGGGAGATTGTTGGCATTATGATTCAAGTGTTGTCCTTGATGGCAACTCACTCAGAGATTGGTACAGGTGCTCAGAGACTGGTACAGGTGATGGCAACTTAACTAGTGGACAGATCTCAGTACAGCAGGACAAGAAAGAGATATACGCAGGTTCAGCAAGGAGAATCAGCGTGTACACGCAGGTTGGCTTCAGTAAAAGCGCGTAGATGTGAAAACGTACCTTTGGTCAGTGGCAGTTAGTCCTTGGAAGTTGTGCCTATGGTTTTGGACCATGGTGTCTCGACGGACGTGTCGATCCCTAGTTTCGAGGTTGATGGTATTGTGTTACTATGGTTTTGGCTCTTGGTATTGAGCAAGGCCTAAGGCTATATAAGGAGAAGATCACTAGGCCAAAGATACCAAGTGTGAGTGATGAAGATCTGAGAAAGTGTGTGATCCAAGTGCTGGTTATGGGTTGGTGATCTGAACCAAGGTTTCACCCATGTGGAGGATGATGAATGATGGAACGAGATCTCAAGGCTTGGAATGATTATCTTCATATGGTTTGACTCTGGATAGACTAGATCTACTGACGCATGTTTATTATTATGATCTGGGTATGTTTTGATGTCTGATATAGCTGCAGAGTTTTAAGGTTGAATTTATAGATCTGTACGCGAGTTGGTTTTGGTAAAAGAGCGTATACACGCAGGTTGGGTTCATCCAAGTAGCGTATACAATGTGAAGTATGATATTTGAATATGGAGCTGGATCTGGTTGTTGCTATGATTGTCTGGTTATTGTTGATAGGGTTACAGTGATTCAGAATTGGGTGTTTCAGTGATTAATGATGCAGGTTGTACTACAATGATGATTGTCTTATGGATCCAGTATGAAAATGTATGAAACGTGGTCCCGGGTAGCTCGTAGGCCGGCACCTACGTACTGGTAAACATATCAGCCAGTACAAGAGCCAGGGGGTTGTAGCTCCCTTCCACTAGCAGCTGGAAAACGAGTAAAGAAGCATTCTGTAGGTAGGCACCTACGTACTAGTAAATGGATCGGCTAGTACAAGAGCTAAGAGGGTTGTAGCCCTCTGCAGGTTGTAGCCTGCGTGCTGGTAAAGGACTGCACCAGTACATTGTAAAAGAAGTTCTCATTAAAGAAGAAAGAGACAAATTGCAGCAGGTGGTTTTCACCCACATTGGGTTTCCACCTTATATCATGGTGTTCATGTGTGTGGCTTTTGTGTGATGATCTGTTCTGTTATACTGCACCTGTTTACTGTTAATATGCTTAATAATGTTCTGATGCATTTACTGAAGATAAGATTAACTGAATCATAAGATCTCTGGATATACGCTAGTTGCAATAGACACAGTCGCGTGTACACGCGGGTTCACTTAACTGAAGTCGCGTATATGTTTCTGAGTATGAAATTGAAAAGTTTTATCTGATCTGATAATACTGATTCACCCCCCCTCTCAGTATTATTTCCAACAATTGGTATCAGAGCAGGTCCTTCAGAGAAGCTTGATCGCTTGAAGGAGATTCGTAGAACAATGGGGAAGAAAGCACGTCAGAAGAAGAAGACAGCTCAAAGGAAAAATGACAACCTGCCGTTGAGTGGAAGCAAGTGTTCAGATCCTGAAGCATCTCAGATTGAAGATGGACAAGCAAATGAAGCATCAGATCAAATCATAGATCAACAAGATCTACCTAGCAAAAGGGAGAATGCCCTCAAGGAAGAAATCATCAGATTAGAAGATCAGTTAGAATGTGCCTCCAGAATTCGAGAAATGCTGCTAGCACTGAATAAAGAGCAAGAAAACGAGATCCTCAAACTAAGGCATCAGTTGGATGAAGGAAGGAAAGCTGAAGAGACCTTGGAGAAGCAATGTCTTGAAAAGGAAGAACAACATCAAGTTGAGGTAAATATCCTGAAAGGTAAAATAGAAGAAAAGGATAAGCTTTTACGATTTCAAGATAGTACTAAAGTCTTGGATGATATTCTTCATAGTCAAAGATCTCCTGCTATCAAGACTGGTCTTGGTTTTCGTGGATATGTTGAAGGTGAATCTAGTTCACAAGGTGAGGCAAGAAACTCTAATGAGAAATCTGAAATGCCCAACAAGGAACAACCAAGGAAAGAAATTCCTCAAGGAAGATTCTTTACTCCTAACTATGGACGTGATAGACGATTATTTCCTCCACTGAATAATGTTGAATGTTATGTATGTCATAATCTTGGACATGTTGCAGCCATATGTAGAAGAAGAAGGTTTCAAGACCATCATGCAGAAAGATCATCACATTCGAGGTACTTTAATGGATATTGTTTTTCTTGCAATATGCTTGGCCACAAAGCTGCCGATTGCTACAGGAGGAATATGAAACATGTAAGATGCTATGCATGTAACAAGTTTGGACATAAAGCAAGAGATTGCAGGAACAAAGCTCATGATAAGAAGAAATCATCAACATGCTTGAAGATATGGAAGAAAAAGGAAGTTCAGTCAGAAAAATATGGCACAGCACAGGGTACTCAGCACAGCACAGACATAACAAACTCAGGGGGAGCTGAAGGTGTAAAACTTCAGTGTTCTAATTCTCATACGCAAGTTTCATGAAGGAAAGCCGCGTATATACGCGAGTTACAGGCTGCAAAGTCGCGTATATGGAGAAAGGGCAGCAGAACAGACCCAGGTTCAGTCATGGTTGGCTCAGGCTCAGGGGGAGCAGAACAGACTCAGGAAATGGTTCAGACATGGTTGGCTCACACTCAGGGGGAGCAGATTCTTCAAATAATTCATTGTTGGCATTATGGTTAGAAGTTGTTGATAAAGTCTATGAAGCTAAATGATACATCTTGCTGTTTAGGAATGGTATTGCAGGCTGATGCTTATGGTACAGATCATGATGCTGCTGGTGGCTTTCATAAGTCTTGGTCTAGATATTTCATCACTATGTCATGTATCTCTTTGTGATATCTCTTTTATGATGTCAAGGTCATGTAACGGCCTATGTTGGTTTCCCCACTATGCCTGGGATGAATGATGAAATGTTTATGTATTGTCATGAGTAAACTCTTAATGTATCTCCACATGGTTAGGTGGATGAGTCAATATTGGTATATCCCCACTAGGTTGGGTGATGAATTGAGTCATTGGTGATAGGAAGGTCTTCTATAATGTATAAGTCTTTGTTCTTCTTGAAGAACATCTTTTGCAGATCTTGCCTACAGTCAAGGGGAGCATGAACAGCAAAATTCAGCAAGAGCAGAATGGATAGATTGGTACACTTTGGCATACACAAAGGGGGAGCACATTTGGAGATTTCAGCATGTACTCAGGGGGAGTATGGACAGCAGTATGGACAGCAGAAGGTATACCAAAGAAGAGAATATCTTGGTCCACCCTTTGCCCTTGATGTCAAAGGGGGAGAGTGACTTGGTGTGGTGGTTGCCATCAAGTCCAAAGGGGGAGACTGTTGGCATTATGATTCAAGTGTTGTCCTTGATGGCAACTCACTCAGAGATTGGTACAGGTGCTCAGAGACTGGTACAGGTGATGGCAACTTAACTAGTGGACAGATCTCAGTACAGCAGGACAAGAAAGAGATATACGCAGGTTCAGCAAGGAGAATCAGCGTGTACACGCAGGTTGGCTTCAGTAAAAGCGCGTACATGTGAAAACGTACCTTTGGTCAGTGGCAGTTAGTCCTTGGAAGTTGTGCCTATGGTTTTGGACCATGGTGTCTCGACGGACGTGTCGATCCCTAGTTTCGAGGTTGATGGTATTGTGTTACTATGGTTTTGGCTCTTGGTATTGAGCAAGGCCTAAGGCTATATAAGGAGAAGATCACTAGGCCAAAGATACCAAGTGTGAGTGATGAAGATCTGAGAAAGTGTGTGATCCAAGTGCTGGTTATGGGTTGGTGATCTGAACCAAGGTTTCACCCATGTGGAGGATGATGAATGATGGAACGAGATCTCAAGGCTTGGAATGATTATCTTCATATGGTTTGACTCTGGATAGACTAGATCTACTGACGCATGTTTATTATTATGATCTGGGTATGTTTTGATGTCTGATATAGCTGCAGAGTTTGAAGGTTGAATTTATAGATCTGTACGCGAGTTGGTTTTGGTAAAAGAGCGTATACACGCAGGTTGGGTTCATCCAAGTAGCGTATACAATGTGAAGTATGATATTTGAATATGGAGCTGGATCTGGTTGTTGCTATGATTGTCTGGTTATTGTTGATAGGGTTACAGTGATTCAGAATTGGGTGTTTCAGTGATTAATGATGCAGGTTGTACTACAATGATGATTGTCTTATGGATCCAGTATGAAAATGTATGAAACGTGGTCCCGGGTAGCTCGTAGGCCGGCACCTACGTACTGGTAAACATATCAGCCAGTACAAGAGCCAGGGGGTTGTAGCTCCCTTCCACTAGCAGCTGGAAAACGAGTAAAGAAGCATTCTGTAGGTAGGCACCTACATACTAGTAAATGGATCGGCTAGTACAAGAGCTAAGAGGGTTGTAGCCCTCTGCAGGTTGTAGCCTGCGTGTTGGTAAAGGACTGCACCAGTACATTGTAAAAGAAGTTCTCATTAAAGAAGAAAGAGACAAATTGCAGCAGGTGGTTTTCACCCACATTGGGTTTCCACCTTATATCATGGTGTTCATGTGTGTGGCTTTTGTGTGATGATCTGTTCTGTTATACTGCACCTGTTTACTGTTAATATGCTTAATAATGTTCTGATGCATTTCCTGAAGATAAGATTAACTGAATCATAAGATCTCTGGATATACGCTAGTTGCATTAGACACAGTCGCGTGTACACGCGGGTTCACTTAACTGAAGTCGCGTATATGTTTTCGAGTATGAAATTGAAAAGTTTTATCTGATCTGATAATACTGATTCACCCCCCCTCTCAGTATTATTTCCAACAGTTTGATGAACACCACAGATGAAAGATCATCACATGATTCGACGGGTCTTCCCCCAGATTTCCATTAAATTTAGGAATATTTGACAGAAGTTTATGCGGAATCGCTGGCCACCAAGGGGCATAAGCAATTGGATCGTTCGTTAGCCGATTTAGATCCGGTAACTTTAAAGTCGCCACAAAGGGTAACTGTTGATTCAGGTTTGGTGAAGCATACCCAGGATAAGATGGAATTTCCTGAGCAGGTGGTCTTTGCATACCAGCATAATGCATTTGATGCTGGTAACTTTGGTAAGGTTGATGGGCATAACCATTATAGAATGGTTGATTTTGACCGTTTTGAATATACGGCTGCCCATTATTCGCAAAGATTTGTTGCTCAGATCCTTGGTAAGCTTGTTGGAATTGCGGTTGTTGATATTGCACTAGCCATGGTTGTGAAGCCATGTGCTGTTGTCCAATACTGGCTGTTTGACCAAGATGAGGGGTAATTGTAGCCGTTTGGGCCTGTGTCATTCCACTAGTTGGAGATTGTGGTTGAGTTGCAGGGAAAGAGGCTGTTGCATTACAGCCTGAGAAACCTGAGGTTGGCATACAACAGGCAACGCTTGTACTTGCGACACTCACAATAGTCGGCGTAGTTGGTATATTTGACATAGGTAAACATTGTTGCATTGAGTATACAACTCTTGGCTGTTAAGGCAGTATTGGCACCCAACCGCTAGATGTAATTCCAGCATAACCTGAATTTTGTTGTGAACTATCGTATGGTTGTTCTCCCGGAGGAGACAATGAAATGGTATATTGCTCCCCATACGGTGGTAATCCGGTACTCAAAGAAATGATTTTCCCTTGAGGACCGGACTGCCCAAATTGACAGCGTGAAGGATCAATTTGCTGAGACTCAACATAAGAGCTCCCGAATATTACTCCAGATGAACAAACGGGAACGGACCATATTATCGAAATAGCCCCTGAGTGGGCCCCATCTAGCGATTGGGAGCTGGTTGGGACAGATGGTATGCCGGCGAACATTGTTGGAGTGACAGCAGGAAGTTCTGCAGTCGCTGTGTCAGATGACACAGTCCTAGATGTCGACGGTTGTTCAGACATTTCTAGTCTATCCAAAAGATTTCCTAGCAATTCTACAGGAGCTTTTGATAACGGTAGACTAATTTATGATGAAGAAGGATATAGGGTGATCCCGGCTCCAAATTGCGATGGAGGATCCTCCACAATCTCTTCTATAGCAATCAGACCAGGTGGAAGAGGTAGACCGTCAGGTTCGTAAAATATTTCTGGTGTCGAAGAAGGTATAGATTCTACAGCAACAGATGTTTGGGGAATAACACCTTCCGAATCAGCTGTAGATGGAGCTGCTTCAGTAATACAAGTGTTTACCTTCACACTAGGATCAGCTCTACTGTCCTTTGGTGGCTGCAGAACTTCTTCTGTAAAGGTAGGGATACCAGAAATGTTTGGAGTAACCGTAGTCTCCGATGGTGTCGAAACACTTGTTCCAACTTTACTAGGGGATTTTGAACCGGTTAAACGAGTTTGCTTCGTCCGTAACAGTTTTGATTCTGGAGACAAAGACGGTTGACTCGTAAGCCTCCGCGAACGACGGGGTTTCAATTGACTTTCTTCCACGATTACAGATTACTCGATCAACTAAAAATCAAGGGGAAATATGTTTCTGAATTAAATGAATTTTAGACGCTTTGACACAACTTGTTTTTTCAATTTTTAAGAGTTGAGAAAAAACAAAAGATGACTCTAGTCGCCTTCGATTTTTAATGAGCTTGAAGTGACAAGTGCTCAGATGGACCTTTTCCTTTAAGGAGTCTGAAAAGGAATGAAAGAGACTACTCTGGAAGTCTAGACAGAGGGATTACCAAACCAATCGCAAAACTGTAGAATACTTTTTACGGTACGACAGTCAATCTTCCCGAATGTTGTGTTCAGTGCATTGCAATCGATAGGGTGGCAGACACGGCTTCCTATGGATAAAGGATATAGCCTATTGTGGTCTCACAATATATACTCGACGGTACGTGGGAGCATAAGTCTGTACTGGCACTTGTCGTCTCAAAGTGGAGGAATCACCCAACCAGCAATGAAAACAATAGTTACCAGGCTTGACGACAGCGGAATATGTCTCTAGCCTAGACTTCTAAATGTTGTGCGTTAGGTTCCAAAGCATTTTTAGATTCATTAAATTTATTTTACAGTTGATCTTGTTTAAGAAATTTGCCTTTCAAGTTCACCACGTGATGTAGATATACAATTCGTAAAATGCAATCTAAGATGATAAACAATCGTTTAATCTTCTTTTTGCAATGAAAATCCTAGCTACTAAAGAAAGAGAGATGATATTCTTTCAACATAGAGCAGAGAGCACACACTATATGCACTGTCCTAAATCAAACCAACAAACAGTCTAAATACAAATGCACATGCATGTATTTGTTTTTAGCCTTCTTAATGTGTGAATGATAAAAAGAAAGCTAAGCGCAAATCTGAATTATTTTTCAAAGCGACATTACTAACAAGCTTCTTTTCAAGACAAAATGAAGATAATGACGACACTTTGCGATTTGGAATTGAAAACTTGCTTTCGACACTTGAAAAACTATTAATCGAAATCAAATACAAGAGTAATAGTGTAATCGACTATCAAGAACAATAGGATTCTCTTCTATGACTGAAAATGACACTTGCGACACTTCCAAATCAAGAAACGATAGTTCAATTACGCTACTTCTTTGTAAAAGAGAACTGAAAATGGCTCACAATACATAAAAACATTTACAGTTCTTTGCACAATGGAGGTGGAATAATGGCAAGGAAGGGGGTTTCCACAGAGGTATACTGACTACAGACAACAAAACTCCTGAATAGAGCTGAAAAGAGTGAAGAAAAACCAAAGTCTGGAGGCAAAATTAGCCTTCTCTGACCATCGCACCTGTTACATAGGGATTCCAGTATGCATCCCACCTACTGCACATGGGAAGTGCGATGCATACTGATATCCTTGAAGAGAGGGTGCGATGGTACAGTGCGAGACTTTTGATCCAGTTCTTGATCACAGTTTGCAGCACAGTTACGGGATTTAGGCCGAGCAAATGATAATCAGTAAAGAAATCACAGAGGTAGATCTAAGGAGGTTACCAGAGCCACCACAAGGGCAATTAGGATGTTTACAAATCAATTGTTCAGTTTATAAACAAAACCCAGAGATAGACTGAAGCAACATTGATCTACTTTGCACTTGCATAGCAAATGCAGTTCGAAGGCTAGCTGGCTTGACTTCAGGCTCCGTCTGTAAGTTTATAAAACAAACAAGTATAGAAAAGAAAACAAGATATTCGCTCCCCAGCAGAGTCGCCATTTTGTTATCGGGAAATCTAGTGTCTATGCAGAGCTGCTAGTCCCACTAATACTGGTAGCTATCTTAGAAACAAACAAATTAAAACTACTTTCGTTTTCCTTTATGAGAAGTAGATAAGAGGGGAAAAAAGGAGACCAACCTCTGTCTTGCGCTTGGTTCCTTGCTTGATTCCTCTCCCTTCTGATAGATCTTTGCCACTCGCTTCCTCATCTACCCAGCTTCAAAGAGCACCTGTGGAATCAAAGCAGCATAACACTATCCAAGAACAGAGATCTACTATCACAAACAATATAGGACTAGATATATATTGACCACACAAATGCATATATCATCAATCATAAAAGAATGTGGAGGAAAACTTGAATAGATTTATTAATATAAAGAATAGCAAAGAGGATTACAACCAATTGTTCTGACCCAACGTCATCCTCTCAGCAAGAAAGCCCTTCTTCACCTTATGAAAAGCTTAGATCACCCAACACTATGATGTTACACCAAGAAACCAGCAGCACTTCCCTACAAGATACAAAATTCCAGCCTCTAGATCTCTGGGATGAGGGATCCATATATAGATGATTGTAGGGAGGTGAGCCAGCTTCTGAGATTTGATTAGTGTCCTCTCTCTGATAGTTCTTGATTCCACTTTGAGATTGATGATCTCTTACTCATCCCTGGGTGAATTCAGAGAGGCAAGTGTCATAGGAGAAGTTTCTGGAAGATTCCATGTCGAACCACCTTGCAAACTGTCTCTGCCATTTGTCCACTCTCACTCATCGCACCCTGTAGAAGAGCTATCCAGTATGCATCGCACCTTTTACTCCGGGCAGGTGGGATGCATCACACCTTCTGCACTGGGCAGTCTGTATGGTCCAGATTTGACTAGTTCTGAGCAGTTTTCTGTGAAGAACTTTTGGGAGATGATGTAAACAGCTGACCTTGTTCCTTTAGGGTGTGAAACAACACTTTTAGGGACCTAGGAGCCCTTGGTTTATGGACATATATGATTGGGGTTGCAGTTCCCAAAAATGTCTATAACAATGTTTCCAGAGAAGTGCTAATTATTGGTGTATGAAAATTAGTAGTTGCATGATTGTTAGAATTCAAAGTTTGAATTGGTGATTCTAGAGTTGGAATGGCGAAAGGGTACGAGCAAAGGGATGTGTCTCCTTTTAAAGAAGGGAATTCGAGCAGTTGTAGAAGTTATAACCATTTTAGGAGCGTCCAATTAAAGAATTGAATGTTGGTATGAAAATTTAATGGCTAAAAGGGTATATGAACGTTTGGCGGAAGTAATTAAATATTTAATGGCTAATTTGTGGGAGCTAATAAGGAGAGGACATGTGGTGAAGTGTGAGTAGGTGCGAGAGTGGAAAGCGGTGTTCGGGGGGTGGGGGGGTGGTTGGCTAGCTTTTTTTGAGAGGGGGGGGGGGGGGGCAAACTAGCTGAGGATGTGCCACATATCATTTTGCGGAAATACAAATACAAATTTTTAGACCCTCCTCCCCTCATTAAAATCTTACGGTGCGGGGGGGTCCCGAACTGTTATGAAACCAGCTCAAGAAAAGATAGAAAAGATAGATCAACGCCTTAGAATTCAGCCTCTTCGAAGGGGAAACCTCCTTTACATTACATAAATGAACAATTCTTGGATGATACAAATGAAAATACCTCCTTTCTATATATAGGAGTCTAAGGGGTCATAACATAATCAGAGCTGACATAACAATAATAATGTAAGGGCACAATGATAACAATAGTGGGCTTGTATGGGGCACAATAGTAATAATACGAGCACTACATGGGTACATCAATATAATAAGTGGGTTTTACTAATAACAATAAGTGGTTACACTAGTAGTATAGGGGACTAACATGTCCCTCTCCTTCAAAAAGCGTTGTCCTCAACGCTTGAGTAGTTCTTGATGCTTCTGTATAAAATTCTTGTCCTCCCATGTGGAATGTTCAGCGGGTAATTTCTTCTACTTGATGAGATACTCTAAAATTGATCGATTTCGTAGCTCTCGAGTTCTTGTTTCTGTGACTGCTCCAGGTTCCAATATGATTTTTCCTTCCTCTTAAATTTTTGGCAATATTGTTTGAATTGGGACCTTTTGCGACTTTTGAATAGGTGGCCATACTTCTTCATCCTTCTTCCATTCAACCCTTGCTTCGTTTATCCAATCTGGTAGGATAATAGAAATAACACAAAACAATGCTTCCACATCCTCATCCTTGAAGAGTCTTCCCATTCGTTAAGGTCGCCATTTTTTAAGTGCATGTAGTATTGCCAACATTTCCTTCTCATAAATAGCTTGCTTGAGATGTAGCAGTAAAAATACCCAATCACCTACATCAAAATTTTTTTCACTACGATGTTGATCTACATGTTGTTTCATTTGATTTTGCACCGAAGTGGCGTTATCCTTTAAAAGTTGGAGAACTTGTTGTTGATGCTCGATGTGATCTTTCACTTCTTGAACCTTTTTCTTCTTGATATGTCCTTCTATCTCTAGAGTTTGAGGAGTGGTAATTTCTTCCAATCCTTTACAAGATATGGTCGAATTCATTTCTTGATGCTCGATGTGATCTTTCACTTCTTGAACATTTTTCTTCTTGATATGTCCTTCTATCTTGATAGTTTGAGGAGTGGTAATTTCAACCAATGAATTACAAGATATGGTTGGATTCATTTCTTCTTTCTCGATGTGATATTTCACTTCTTGCACCTTTTTCTTCTTGATATGTCCTTCTATCTTGAGATTTTTAGGAGTGGTAATTCTTGCCAATGCTTTACAAGATATGGTCTGATTCATTTCTTCTTTCTTTGGGGTGGGGTCCTGGCATATATTTTCTTCTTTTGATGTTTCTTGATCCTTTTATTCCTCCTGTTCATATTCTATGTAAAATAATTTCTTCTCAGCACACTTATGACCTTTAGTGCATTTGCTATCACAATTGTAACAAAGCCCTTTTTCTATTTTTTCTTCCAATTGTTGTGGTGTAACCCTTGTAGGTTGTGGAAGGCTAGGAGAAACAACACTTCCATCTTTATAGTTGTGAGGGGTATGCTTTCTGGTTTCCATAATTTTGCTTTCCACTATGTCACAAAGCCCTTTTACTCTTTCCAATTGTTGTGGTGTTGCTCTAAAGAAGGTGTTTCTCTTTGTATCCTCATAATGTGCTATCATTTCCTCCGTGAAAATTGACCACGTAACAAGTTGTTTACGAGAAAAAAACCCTTCATACCATAAAAATTGATCCGGTTCTAAATATGAAGATGCAATACATACCTTTTGTAACAGTGGTACACCATGTAGATCAAAATATTGCTCCATTTGAAGTATCCAATTTACTGGATCCTTGCCATCAAACTTCCTCATCTTTCTTTTACTTGATTTTAGGAGCTCGATCTTGAAACAACTGTAACTCTGTACTTTTGGATCTTTAAGTTCTGAAATTGCAACCTATAGTATCCCTCTGTGTCCTCTTTCCAATGCCACCAGTCTGATCCAAATTGGATTCTCCAAGGAAGAGTTATGCACAATCTCCCAAGATGACCTGATTATAGACTAGTTCAGTAGAGCGAACTTGTATGACGTGCCACGAGTCACTGTTTCAACCTTTGAATTTGAAAATAATATAAAATACACTACAGTCCGTCCTCTTTCTGTAACTTCTTATGAAATTTCAATCTGATGCTTAGAGAGAAAGTTATGACGATTTTCCCCAGGTCACCTGTTTGGAATGTAATTTAGGAGTTTGCAAAAAGACAAACTTCCTTAGATCATATCTCCGCAAATATAGTGAGAAAAGCTTTGAAATTTGGACCCGAGGTTCAGTGCAATGTCTTCTCAAATGGGTATTGTTTTTAGAATCTGAAACATCGCAGAAAAAAACGTATAGTGAAAATGCCATGATGACCTGTTTAGAGCAGCGAAACCCTAGAATCCAAAGCTCTGATACCAAATGTTATGAAACCAACTCAAGAAAAGATAGAAAAGATCGATCAACACCTTAGAATTCAGCCTCTTCAAGGGGGCAACCTCCTTTACATTACATAAATGAACAATTCTTGGATGATACAAATGAAAAGACCTCCTTTCTATATATAGGAGTCTAAGGGGTCATAACATAATCAGAGCTGACATAACAATAATAATGTAAGGGCACAATAATAACAATAGTGGGCTTCTATGGGGCACAATAGTAACAATACGGGCACTACATGGATACATCAATATAATAAGTGGGTTGTACTAATAACAATAAGGGGTTACACTAGTAGTATAGGGGCCTAACACGAACTCATTCCCCACCGTTGATGTGGGAGGGGAAGATTTGCTTGATTGCTTTTTGATCGATCTTTATTACTAAATGAGAAAAACGTCATATCAAGCTTTATTTTCAAATTAAACTATAATTTTTTTGAAAATATGCAAGAATTTAAATAATAATATATAAAAAAAATATTGTCGCATTTTAGCTGGCTCGCTTCTTTGGCGATTCTTATTATATATATATATCTATATCTATCTCTCTCTCTCTCTCTCTCTCTCTCTCTCTCTCTCTATATGTATATATATATATATATATATATATAATATCCCGTTATTCTTTTCTTTTGATATTTTCTTCTTCTTTTCTTTTGTCATTTTCCTTTCTTTCTTTTCTGTATATATTTTATTTTATTTTATTTTTATGTTTCTTTTTTCCAACAAAAATAAAAACTACTATGGTAAAAATAAGTTAAAACATTCGCTCCATGTGCCTTCTCCTTGGGATATGGAGTCTTTGCTCAGAAAATCACACTTTGACAGTGAAATTTAAAGAAAGCCAGAAATTTACAATGAAGTAGCTGCATGCATCTAATTCTGAATGTAGTGTTTGATGTATTGTCCATTGACTAGAAATGAGAATATTGTCCTTCCAGATTTCACATGATGAAAGTGTTGTTATCCTTTACTTATGCAATGCTGAATGGTCCCAACCACAAATTATCAAATTTTCCATGCTTACCTCTTTCTTCTCTTTTGATAGCCCATCTTACGACTATATCACCTTGTCTAAAATATATTTCTCTAGCATTTCTGTCAAATAATATTTTCATTTTGTTTTGATATTGATGAAATTTGTGCTGAACTTCATCTTTGTCTTGGTTTAGCTCAATGATTTGATTGATTCTCCTTGAAAAATAATTAGGTTCCTCATACAATTCTTGCAAAAATTTGGCTACTGGAAATGCTACTTGTGTAGGAAAAAAATGCTTCAATTCCATATACAAGTTGGAAATGGGACTTGCTATTAGATCTTTTGGGTGATACTCTGTTTGCCCAAACTGCATATTTGAGATGACTATTCCAACTTCTTTTGTGATCTACTAATACTTTCTTGATTACCTTGACCAAAATCTTATTTGATGATTCTACTAATCCATTACCTTGTGGGTAATATGGTGTAGAATGATGCAATGTAATTTGATATTTCTGGAAAAAATCTATCATTTTGATGTTGCTAAAAGCTTGTGCATTGTATATAACTATTTGATATGGGCAACCAAATCTAGACAATATATTCTATTCAATGAATTTGATAACCAATGTATTTGTTATATTCTTAACTGGGATTTCTTCTACCCACTCGTTGAAGTAATCAGTGGCAGTTAATATCCATCTATGTTGGTTGCTGGAAGTTGGAACTATTTCACCTATAAGATCTAATCCCCATTGTAAAAATGGAGCTTCGATTAACACTGGAACAAGGGGAAGTGCTGCTAGCCTCTGTTTTCTAGTAAATATTTGACATGGGATACAACTTCTTACCTTTGCTCCAACCTGTGCAAATAATTTGGGCCAATAGAAACATGCTCTGAGAATTTTATATGCAGTTGCATTCCAAGCATAATGTCCTCCACAAATACCTTCATGGAACTGTTCAATGACTCCTTCAGTTTCACTTTCAGTTAGGCATAATAAAAGGATATTCAAAGGATCCTTCCAATACAAATTGGCATTTATGATACAATATTTTATAACCTTGAGTCTAAGATATCTGGTAAATTCGAGTGGGCACTTCAAATCTCGAAGAAAATTCACTATGTCACTATACTAATCTAAAAGAAAAAATGGTCATCAATATGTAGAGGAAGAGGAAAATGATTTGAACTGGATATAGGTTCTTGTAAATTCTCCTCATTTGAGATCTCAGAAGGTTCTTGTGGATTCTTCTCTGCTGACATTTGAGAAGGTTCTTGTGGATTATTCTTAGTTGAGATCTGCAAAATGGTGTTGATACCAAGTATCTTACAATTGGTTAAACCTTGTTCTTTAACCAATTTGGTAGGCCTAATATCAAGATTAAATTCAAGTATCTTGGTTATCCACCTTCCCCTCTTTCCATCTGTATCAGGTTGTGTTAAAACAATTTTGACTGCATTATTTGCGACATAAGCAATAACAGTAGAATGAAATACATAGGTTCTGAATGATTTTAGAACTTAGACAAGGGCATAGGCTTGCTTCTCTATGATGTCATATCTCAACTCAACATCTCTCATTACTTTTCTAAATAAGGAAATTGTTTGCTCATTTTTGTAGTAAAACAACAACTAAGGTAGTGTCAGACGCAAAGGAAAATATACTAAAGGGTTTTGAATAGTCTGGACTAGCTAGTAATGGGGCTTCTGAAATGGCTTTCTTGATCCGTGAAAAAGATTATCTATCCTGTACTATCCATTTGACTTCATGGTACTTCTTAAGCATGTCAGTAATATCTTTCACAATCTCAACATAATTAGGTATAAATCTTCTTAAGAAAATTATTTTTCCTAAAAATTCTTGAATTTCCTTTTTGTTTCTAGGTAAATTGATTACCTGAATTGCTGAGACTCTTTTTGGATCGATTACAACTCCTTCCTTCAAAATTATATGTCCCAACAACTTTCCTTCTTTCATGGTAAAAAGTGACTTTTTCAGGATTAGGAGAAATCCCATATTTCCTACATATTTCAAAATTTTTTCTCAAATGCTTCAAGTGTTTCTCATGAGAGTCAGAACATACAGTTAAATCATCAAGATAAATGACAATGAATTTATTGATCTTACCAACAAATTCAAAATCCATTTCTCTTCGAGATGTTTCTCCTGCATTAATCAAACCAAATGGTATTCTATCATACATGAATGTACCCCAAGGAGTTGTAAATGTTGTATTTTTTCTATCTTATGGACTAACCAAGATCTGGTTGTATCCAAAAATTCCATCTAACATTGAAACCCTATTTGAACCTGAAACCCTCTGAAGTAGTTGATCCATCTTTGGTAATGGATAATTATCCTTTAAAGACAATTTGTTTAGGTTCCTGAAGTCAACACACAATATTATTTCACCATTTTTCTTCCTAATAGGTACTAGGTTTTCTATCTATTCAAAATATCTTAAGGGAACGATGATTTTTGCATCCAATATTTTTTTAATTTATTTCTTAATGATTGGAAGCAAGAATGGGTTTATTCTTCTTAATTTCTGCTGAAATGGTTTAGCTTTAGGTTTGAGAGGAATTTTATGTTCTATAATGGTTGTGTCATAGGTTTTCAATTCTTCATATGACCATGCAAATACATCTTTATAGTTTTTGAAAATATTGATATATTTTTCTTTGATTTCTTGAGGCAATGATGCTGAGATTTTAACATTTCTGATTTCATCAGATGTACCAATATTACAGTCCTAAACATTTTCTTGTTGTGAATGTATGAATGAAGTTTTAGACACATCATTATGATCAAATAGTTTTTCAAAGGAAACTAATCCCTTTGGAATGTAATTATTTGACAATTGAATAATATCATGTTCAACAATTTTTTGTTCGAAATGTTAATTTTGATCATCTTCATTAGATTTGATTTCATTAATGTATTCTTCTTCCACATGTAAAGTAGAAAATTCATCTATTGCTTGTAAGAATTTTTTTAACTATTCATCATCTTCAAAAACCTGCCATTGTTTGAGATTGTCGGGGATAGAAGGTTTATATTTGACCTCTATTTGATAATGTAATTGTAAAGGATCAAGATTTTTAAAAGAACTGGCAGAAATTTCCAGAGCATCAGCATGAATATTTTCTTCTCTTGGGATTGATGTGATATTAAATGCTTGAAAATAATTATCTACACAGTCCCAAACTTTGTTCCTATAAGCTCTCAGCCTAGGATGCTTGGTTTGACAGAGGTTTTTGATTTGTTTGAAAATTAACTTAGAATCACCAAATACAACTAAGTTTTCAACTTTCAAACTTTTGGCTAACTCCAATCCTAAAATTAGGGCTTCATATTCTACCACATTATTTGTGACCTCAAAATCTAATTTAAAAGATTGGGTTATATTTTTCTTATCAGGAGAGATGAGTACAATTCCTACCCCTGCTCCGTCTTTGGAAAATGCCCCATTAAAATACATTTTCCAAATGTCAATGTTTATAATTTGAGGGGTATTGATAGATCTTGAATAATAATTTTAGGATTTGGAAGATCATTAGAAGCTAATGTAAAGCATCGAAAATCTTGGTCAATTTCAAAAATGTCATGATTAATTGTTTGGTTTTCTTTACAGGATGTATTATTAATTAATCTAACTTCTCCGTATAATATTAAATGTTCACCTCCGTAAACTGGGATTGTAGCATTAGACATGTCCATTTGGAGACTTCCCCCTAAGTCGGTACATAAGGATCTGGATAATAACATTCCAAATTTTGTGGGAATATTTGTGACATCAATATCTAAGACTATACTCTTAACAGGAATATGAGGAAGTGTTACCACTAAATATTTAATTAATCTGAGACAGGGTACTTTCTTAGAGTCAAAAGCATATAGGTTATGGTATGGTCCAGTGATTTGTAGTTGAAGTTGATCCATGATTGCTTTAGGCATTAGATTATGGGAAGCACCAGAATCCAACATGAAATTATATAAAATATAGTCATGAATTTTCAAGGTGACATAGAAGGGAGGTACAGTTTCATCAATCATATATGAACTAGGACCAAAAACGACTTGGGGTTTTCATCTTGTATACTAATAACATCACCCTCTACATCAATACTTGAAGATTGAATCCATTTAGAAACTTGATGTTTATAACCTGGATTTTTAGAGAGTTTAGATAATGGGATTGGAATTTTAACTCTTTCTAACTCTTTTTCAACATTAAAGACAATTGGAACAAATTTTTCAGCAATATTCTGCTCTTGTATTTGATTTTGTTGTTGAATTAATGGGGTTTGTGTTTCAACTGATTTTACTTGAGGTTCATCAAAGGTAACCTTTTTGGCTCATCTACTAGGTCCTGGCCTTGGTCTAAGGACATAATTTCTATTTAATTCAACAATGAAGTATTCAAAAAAAGCTTGATACTTAGAAACTTGAGAATTTTCTTAAATTTTGAATTAAATACTGATCTTGAGTAATTGGGACAATAACATTCTATGGTGATGGGTCTTCAAAATAATTGATATCATTTGTATTGAAAGGAACATTTTCTTCAGGATCTTGATCATCAATCATTAGGGGAGGTTGATTTTTCTAATCAATGTTTGGCCTTTACAGAATTTGTTGTTGGAAAGGTCTTCTATATTGAACTTGTGGTCTATTTGCAACTTGTTGGGTTGATCTAGGTTGAGTTTCTATTCTAGAGATTCTAATAGAGAAATTTCTATGTAGAGAGGTTATTTCATCAATTTTATGGTCTTCATCTTTAGTCTTTGATGAGGTACCTTCTTCTCTAGCTTTCATCCTCTTTTCAACCTTTTTTGCCTTAGCTTTCAGTTTAGCAGATGTTGATCTATTAGCCTCAACTTCGATTGTGTTTGTTTGCATGTTTGCTAGAGTTTCAGATTTTATTTCCATAAGAATTACAAGAAAATCATCTTCAAATGATTTGGAAAACCTAACCTTAGCAGCAATTACTGGAGGTTTGCAATCAGGGGGCATTTTATTATAGAGTTTATTGAATCTCTTAATGAAATCAACTACAGGTTCACCAGGGTTTCTTTTTAAGTCTTCAAATTTTGTTAAGTAATAAACAACATCTTTTTTGACTCCCCATTGATTTTTAAAAATATTAACTAGTTCATTCCACTAATTAATTGAATTAGCTTGAAGTTTTCTGAACCATATCCTAACATTTCCTTCAAGGGATTGTACAAAAATTCTAGTGTAGACATCCTCATGCTCAATATTCATGTTATCAGTAAAGTCTAAGAATGCAGCTAAGTGATCTTCAATAGATGGCCCAATTTCTCCATTAAATCTAGGTAAGTGTTTTAAATACCCATCAGGAAAAGGATGGAGTTACGCTGTAGGTGGAAGAACTAAGGCTACATAACGTGCTTCCACAGTTGGTTGAATACCAACCATTTGATGAGATGGAGTTGTCTTTTCAGTAGATACAACTTTATTAGAAGAAGGAGACTATGAAGGTTTGGGTTTTTGGAAGACATGAAGATTTATAACTAACTTCTGAGCTTTACGAAGAACCTTTTCAGGATCCTCAAAAGCTAGAGGATTAGTATAAATACTTAATTCCTCTTCAGATTTAGTAGAAGTAGATGGATAAGTATGTAGAAAAGAAGATTTAGAATTGAATGATTTATAATAAGAAATGGAAAGTTTAGCATCTTCTTCACTGTCAGTAGGTTCCAAATGCGAATAAGGAAGTTCAAAATACTCAAGCTTATGGATTAGAAGTGCGGTTTGAAGATATACTCCTTTAGAAAGGAGTTCTAAAACTTTTGGAGGAAGATCTGACAATTCAGCAGGTGTTAGAGTTGATTGCAAAGGGTCATATTATGAATGTGCTTGAGATAGAACATAGTAAGAAGGCTTCTAACCTACGTCTAAAACAACCTGTTCTAACTAATGTCTCTAGATATGATAAAAGAGAGAAAAGTTCAGGATCTAATTGGAATCTAGTATGCCTACGTAAGCTAGATTTAACCAGTGGAGTCGCGAGGTGAAGGGTTTTAGCCTACTGCCCTCTTTTTTACTGTTAGGAGACAAGTATAATCATTGTCCCAAAGAATTTCAATCTTTGATCCTTGGCAACGACGCAAATATGATGTTGTCCTTTGTATATAGTCCTAGGCTAAGGGACTATACCAAATCATCTAAAATAATGTTTTTGATTTTTAATGGATGGCCAATGCTTAAAATTTTAAACAGATGTAAACCTTAATTATTTATGAGAAAATAGAAGGGTTGTTTCTTCACTCTTCACAAAATTAAGCTTTAAAATGATACAAAAAGCAAAAGTAAAGAAGATATGTAATTCTTTGAATATTCAAACTGAACATCTAATTCCTTATATAGAAGATGCGTATATAAATTTTCTACAACTAAATAGTACATGTATAAGAGATGACAAAAGGAAATAATTTATTGATTTAGAGGAATTAACTGAAACAAACCGTGTCAGTTAATTAATCTCTTTAATTAATGATAACTTTGTAGGAGATTTTAGATAGATTGATATTCAATCTAATCTTACCCAGACTTCTGTGTTACCTTAAACATGTGCAGATAAAATATAAAATGATAACATAAATGAATACTAGAGGAACTCATAGAGATAAACTAGCTATTTAGAATGCGTCCAGAATCCTTCTACTAATCTTCAGAAATATTTCAGAAAATTACAAGCATGTGTGTTGGTTCATCACAAGGGTTCAACCCTTTCTTCTTTGAAATACAAAATATGTATAGATTTCTACTTTCTAACATATCTAAACTGGAATCAAAATTTATTACAAAGTAAAATATCATCCACAAAATTTGGGATATTACAAAAATAGAACTAAGAATAGTGGATTTGAACTAATTTTGAGGGATTTTGTTGCTGACTGTAGCTAGAAATCATTTCTTTTGATGACTGCCCCTGAAATTTTGTTGTTTGTTGCTAAAATTCTATTGTTTTCTCCCAAAATTTTGCATTATTTTCCTATTCGATGAGTTCACACAATTTATCCCATCTCTTTTCATCAGGGATAGAAAATTTTAAAAATTTCCTATATGACTCATCGACTTCAGTATATTTTTCAAAAGTGGGTTGAACTAGAAACAAATGCCTAATTTCATGATGTATTAATACATCATAGCTTAAACCTTCAATGAAGGCTTTCCCAGTAATAATTCCTCTGATTTTGGAAAATTTGGTCTTGTTCACTACTATATTATATAGCCTCTATTGATATTCTTCAGGTGGGATCAATTTGCCACTTTTATCCTGCAAAGATGGAAGTCATTTATGATGTAAAGCATTAAACTTGTGAAATTTCTTAATTTGAACCTCCAAGTTCTGACAATTGTTCTCGAGCTGTAGCATTAAATTTCTCTTTGTTATAATCTTTCTCGCCTCCAAGTCAACTTTAGTTCTGTCTTCAATGCTGAATTCTTCAATCTCATCTTTTGTCGTAGAGTTTAGGACTTTGATTATCCTTGTAGCATCTCTAGGTTTGTGGTCTAGGTCCTGCTTTATTTTTGCTACTGCTTCTTGGGATCTCTACAATAAGTCTTCCTGCTAAAAAATAATTTCAATTGAAGGCCATAAATCAGTCATTGATATATTAATGTCTATCCAAATATTCTCTTTGGTCCAAGCAATGGTTTATGCAATTATGGATTCATTTTCATAAACCTCTAATTGATGAGTTAATTTATACTTTTCTCTGAATCTCAACCAAATATGCATTATATTAGATTTAATCTTATGTTAATGGATCTTTTGTACCTGCATTTTTATTTTTTCAATCTCTTGATCTTATAGAGATAAATATCCCATGGCTTTTGATAGTTGTTCTGTTGAGTGAGTAGACCGTGTTTCTACTGCGATGGCTGTTGTTGTAGATGTCCCTGCTGTTGAAGTACCTACCGTAGAAGTAATGGCTATAGGAGTAGCAACTAAAATGCCGAGTTGTTTCTCTTTTTCTTTTAGGAGTGATTCCATATTAGTATCCATTTTTTGAATTTGAACATTCTGTTAAACTATTAATTTGAACATGTTTTCTTTCTCCCATTCTAGTTGACCAATTTCTTTTTCTTGTGGATGTTTAGTAGTAGGAATCTTTAGTTACATCCTCAATGCTTGAATGTGAACATTCTTATTCTTTATCATTTATTCTTCTGCTTTAATATTACTAGGATCACATCCTAGCTTAATCACTAGATCTTCAAGAGCTTTTATTCTGGTATCTTTTGCCAAGGATGACATTCTCTCCATCTTCAATTGTGAGTGAATATTTTTAAGGGAAGCTTGCAGTTTGGAAACTTCCATTGCTGAACTTGTCAATGTGGAATATATCATTTCACCAGCCTGTTTATGCAGGCCAATATGATAAATGGAATGAATTTGCTTGGTATCAAAAGGAAAAATGGAAGTTTTGTAATCTTTTGCACTCTTAGGGATTGGAATTTTTGGTTCTAAGAAATCAAATTGGAATTGTCCCTTCTCAGTATCAAGTGCAAATAGAAGCCTGTGATGTGTAGTGGAAGACTTCTTCCAAAATTCTAAATAAGTGGTGGCCTTCAATGCTTCATTCTTCCTTTTAATCTCTCTGTATCTAGCAAAAATATTTTGCTGTGTAGTATCATGGGAAATAGAGGATATAGGAGAGTCTGTAATTTATTCAACCCGTGGAAAAGAAGTGGTGGGAAATCCTGACATCACTACTATGGTTTTCTCCTGTGAAATTTTGTCTTCTAAAGACTATTGATTAGTGTTTTCCTTCTTTCAACATTTAAAAACTGTGAAACCTATAGCTTGATTTTCTGAGTTTGTAGGAGACAAAATTCTCTTGGTCTTTTGGTTTATTTTTCTTGTAAAGCTAGAGTCCTTGAAGATGTTTGACTAACAATCTATTCTTCAGCTTCTTGTAATGTATTCTCTTGCCACTCTTCTCGATTTTCATACTGCTCTATCTCTGGCCTGGATGTATGTACATATGGATTTTTTTTTTTTTTTTGCTCAACTCTCAATTTCGAAATAATCTCGAAGGGATCATAGGTCTAGGTAAAGCTCAATTTGAGTTTCATTTATTTTAATAACATATCTTCCTCATTGGTTGCTGCGCTGGTATTAAAAATGAAAGGGCAAATGTGTGATTTTAATTTGAATTGGGCTTTTTGTTTCTTGGATGAAAAATGCAGGTCATCCATGTTCATCATTTGCTCGATGTATTCCAAAGCAAAGATTCTAATTGGTACAAATACTGGTAACCTGTAGGGAGAAAGTTCACACCCATATATTCTGATTTTTGTGTAAGTCTGATAGAGGTACCAATCTCCAATTTTGGCTTGTTCAGTGAGGTGGAGAATTCTTCTGATTTCAGTTGAAATCCTTGGTATAACATCACTTCTTAGAAGACATAAAGGCATGCAAAAATTGATTTACATAATCAATGAAGGAAAATTCTTCTGTGTTTTTCCTTACTAAGGAAGTCCAGTGAATGATTGACTGAGGCTTCCCTTGTGCATATAAACTTTGCAATGGAAACTTGAACCTGTCTGCTTGGTGAAATAAAAGAAAATATACCAGGACTAGCTCATGTTTGAAAGCACCTTTATTTGAAAAATTCAAAAATTGATCATAAATACTATCTGCCAAAAAATGGTTGTAGTTGAAAATCAATGAGGGTTTATTACCCACAGAGAACACTGATGGAAATCCTAATATCACTACACCAGTCCATTGATCAATAGGGTAACATAATAGACATGTGACCATAGAGATGACTTGCCCACATATTTCTAGAAAAATTGAAGTGGAATAAGGTGGATTGGTCCTAGGAAACTGAGAATTCTCAGGTAAAAATAACACAAAGATTTAGGCTCGCTAAGGAAAGGTGAGTTTTGGTAAATCTCCATGAGAGAATCAATAGCAAATGGGTGCAGAGGGGTTGAAGGATTGAATTCAAGTGCTTGACATATAGACTCAGGAGTAATAGGAAATATGACGTCATTATTTTGGGCAATCACAACCCTTTGACTAGGAAGATATATCAAATGACACTAGGTAACAAATTTAGGAAAGTTATGGGTATGGGGAAAAAATTGAGGAAGGAAAGAATCCCAAATGCTGAATTCATCACTAACATCATGAAACTTCTAGTTTTCTAAATTTTGGAGTTTGTAGAGGTCGAAATCACATTAGGTTTCTAAAATTTTATATTGTGTATCTATGAGGGGAAGCTTATCTAGGTTAAATACAAAAGGTAACGTAGGACTCTCTACCACTAATTTTGATTTTCCCTTTGATGAAGACATTGTAAAATATGAAATTACAGGCTGAAGTCGCTATTATTACCACAGAATTGCTGATTATTGGTGTACGAAAATCAGTAGCTACGTGATTGGTAGAATTCAGAGTTCAAATTGGTGATTCTAGAGCTAGAATGGCGAAAGGGAATGAGAAGAGGGATGTGTCTCCTTTTAAAGGCTAAATGGGTATATGAACGTTTTGCACGAGTAATTAAATATTTTGCGGCTAATTTGCGGGAGAGAATAGGGAGAGGACATGTGGTGAAGTGTGAGTAGGCGCGAGAGCAGAGCAGGAGTGGAAAGCGATTTTCGGAGGGGGGGTGGGCGATTAGTAGTTTTGGAGAGGGGGGTCTCAAACTCGCTGAGAATGTGCCACGTATCTTCTGGTGGTAATAGAAATACAACTTTTTGGACCCCCCCCGTTAAACTCCTACAGTGCGGGGGGCAGGGGGGGGGGTCCCGAACTCATTCCCCACCATTGATGTGGGCGGGGAAGATCTGCTCCATTTATTTCTGATCGGTCTTTATTACTAAACGACAAAATGTCAGATCAACCTTTATTTGCAAATCAACCTTTATTTGCAAATTAAACTATATATTTTTTGAAAATATGAAAGAATTTAAATAATAATATATAAAAAACATCATGGAATTTTAGTTGGCTTGCTTCTTTGGGGATTCTTATTTTATTTATTTTATATATATGTATTTTTTATATCCCCTTATTTTTTTCTTTTGATTTTTTTTCTTCTTTTTCTTCTTTTCTTTCTTTTCTGTATATATATATATATATATATATATATATATTTTTTTTTTTTTTTTTTTCTTCTTTTCTTTCTTTTCTATATATATATATATATATTATTTTATTTTATTTTCTTATTTTTTCATTTTTCTTTTTTCCATCAAAAATAAAAACTACTATGGTAAAAATAAGTTACAACACAACATTTACAACTTTATATTACAATAAATGAAAAAGGATAGAACATTGTGTAAGTGGCTCAAAATCGATGCAGTTATAAAAAAGAAGTTCTAAAAACCGTGTTTATAAAATGAGGTGAGATCCTATTTGTAAATGCAATTATAAATCAAACTAAAACTATTTCCGAATGCAATTAACCACAGAACATGTGACTATTAATTTACAAGTTCCTTATCCTGGAAGCAAACATAGATCACTATGTTTACTATTAAGATTTTACATTAAGAAATAGATGCATAAGCTAACATATATATTATTCTAATAATAGCTTGGCCAAGACTAATAGAAGGAAAAAGTGTAAATGATAAGCCTTATTTAAAATTAGCCTACTTTAATTACTGGCTAATGAATACAATCAATCCACCATTAACAAAAGTAAGGATAAAAATGAGAATATCATCTACAGTGGCAACACTATCATTAACTTGCATGTAAAGATTGACATTTTCTATCAATTTAAAAATTTGGAAAACGTTCACAAAAATCCAAATTAAAATAACGTCTAAACTAATACTTCTTCTTAGGACATAGGTCACTGAAGAAAAAGTATCGATTTATAGTAGTTGTAAGTCAAATCAATGCTGAAGCAGAAAAATAAATGTAATAAATAGAATTATTTGTTCAAGGAATACAACCACTAAACAAATAATATTTGTCCTCTAAATTTCAATAAACAATTATAGGAAAATAAAGAGGACATTCATCTAACTATGGAACATGAAAGCTGTAGAACCAGATTGAATATAGTCAAATGTCTGTACTTGTATTAAAATAATTCCACATTCAAAGTGTGTGCGAAAATTCTTTGTCCAAAAAATTCCCTCTGCTGCAACGTATTGTCTTAGCCCAGAGAGCTCCCCATTACAAACAAATTTCATTCCTTTTATAAGTAGAGGCTTGTTTCTTTTATTTACAAAGCGATAACAACCAAGGAGGAACTTCAAGCTTGTTTTCCTCAAATCATATTATAATTGATCGATAGTTGAGGAGACAACTAACATTTGAATATTTGTCTTATACTTTGGGCAAAAAGATCCTCATAAACAGGCTCCAACTTCATCTTCTGTCCCCTCTTTACAAAGAAATAAAACCATTATTACATAGGATTTACCCTTTGTTGTTGTAGATTGATGATATTAGAGGTTCAAATCTGAGCCTACTTCTACAAATTCAATCGAGAATCTATACATCATGATCCAAAACAACCAGTTGTTGAGATTTCTTGCTTATCTGAGATCGAAGATTCGAAATTGAGAGCCTCGAAATCATTGTTTGTGCTCTCGGGTTGACCTCTGCAACAGGCTGTAAATCTCTTCAAAGATTGAATCCTACAACACCAAAGTACGAAATTAAATATTAAAAGCCAAAATATAATGATAGGGTCCACTATAATTCATTGATATAGAAGATTCAAATAATAAAACAGAAATATCATCACATTTTGGTGTTTGTAGTTTGAATAACAGTGTTTGAGAAACCTGTGTTTGATTGGAAAAATTAAGAGAGACTGAGCACACCAAGCATCTAAATTAGATCTCATAGTCAGTCAAAATACTATTCAAATCATATCTAACCTTCAAATTCGGATGGTAGCTAAGTAAATCTCGTCAAAATAGCGTTATGGCATTTTTTGAGTGCCACTGAAAATTTACCTCTAGAAGAACTGTGATTTCAACCAAATCACACATCAATTTGAAAAAATCCCCCAATTCAAGTTAATTTGGGTCATTCTAAGAAAACCCCATGTCCTTGATTTCTCAAATTCATCCCCAATTGATAGGAAACTATGCTTGAAATCCCTTGTTATGCAACTAGCTCACAAAATAGAAGAAAATATAGATCAACAACTTAAAAATTAACCTCCTCGAGGGGGAAACCTCCTTTACATTACATAAATGAAAAATTCTTGGATGATACAAATGATAATACCTCCTTGGTATAGATAGGAGTCTAAGGGCTCACAATATAATTAGAGCCTACATAACAATAATAATGTAAGGGCACAATAATAACAATAATGAGTTTCTATGGGGAACAACAATAACAACATGGGGGATACATGGGCACAAAAATAACAATAGGGGGCTACACTAACAATAACAATAATGAGAATACAATAGTATTATAGGGGCCTAACATGCCCCTCTCCTTCAAAAAAATGTTGTCCTCAACGCTTGAGTAGTTCCAGATGCTTCTGTATAAAATTCTCATCCTCCCATGTGGAATCTTCAGTGGGTAAGTTCTTCCACTTAATGAGATACTCTGAAATTAATCAATTCCATAGATGTCAGGTTCTTGTTTCATGAATACTTCAGGCTCAAATATGATTTTTCCTTCTTTTTCATGTTCTGGAAATAATCTTTGAACTGGGAGCTTGTCACCGATAACCTTATTTAAGCATGAGACATGGAAAACTCGATGTACTAGGGAAGATGTAGGTAGCTCCAATTTGTATGCCATAGTACCAATATTTTGCAACACCTTTTAAGGACCATAGTACTTGGGTGGTAATTTATTATCCTTCTTAGATTTCTTGAGGGACATTTATTTGCATGGGCTTAGTCATAAAAATACCTAGTCATCTACATCAAAAATTCTTTCACTGCAATGTTGATTTGCATGTTGTTTCATTCAATTCTGCGCCAGAGTGAGGTTATGATCCAGATTTAAACAGGAATGCAACAAATTACAGAGATAACCATAAACACAAAGATGCAGTGGAAATAATACTTCATTTCATTAATGTAAAATACTAAAATATGCTTACAACCAGAAATGGAAATAAACCAGTTAGGGCGATGGTAGCTAATCTCTGAGAAGAGATGTGGTAGCTACATGCCTCTGAAATGTGTTACAATGAGGCTCGAAGGCCTATTTATTGTTGAGAAACAATGGAAAACCCTTAAGATCGCAAAACCTAACCCTAGAAGGTGAAATGCCAAATTGTGGGCCCTGTTTTGGGTAAGTTGTTACATCAACTTCCCAGGGTCGTAACTTTGGCACCCAATCTTCATTTGACACATACAATATCTCGTTACAAAGATCTATCCAAGCACTACAACTTTTGGAAGAGCAACATTATTTAGGGCCTCAAAACGGCTCCAAAAGTTCAGGACCCAAAAAACTGCTAAAAATAGTAAATTGTGCTACAATTACAGAAACTGAAAAACTGAAAGAGACAGTTGTGGGGGTCAAAGTAGGATAGGTGGGTGGCCACCAACATCCACCTAGATCATTTCTCCCCCCTTAGGAAGCAATGGTCCCCATTGCATTGATTTCCTCCATCTGTTGAACTTTGTCCCTGGTGAGCTGTTCTGTAATCTCGGATGTGTCCAGTAATGGTGGGAAGCATGGTCGAGGGCAGTACACATTGAACACTTGGTGCAGGAGAAGGAATGAGGGAATGTTGTGCTCTAAAGCATTATTTCCCACAGCCTTGGTACTGGTGTAAGGACCATGTCAGAGTGGTCTGAGCTTTTGATGGGTTTTGGTAAGGCATTCTTTCTGCAGATGTAACCAAACTTTGTCACCCGCTTGAAACTTGTGTGGTGCCCCTATGGGTGAGGAGAAGTTGTTATTGTGTTCTGTCATGACCGTATCCCTATGCTACTGCTGCATGGAGGAACCCTTCGTGGCGGTCATGGATGTGGCAACGATCTTCCCCTTACTTTGGGAGCGAACCAGACATAAAGTAAATTTCCTAGTCTGTGAGATGAATCTGCTACCTTTCTTAGTAGTGATCAAAGAGGTGGCAGTAGGTGGGGCTACCTCTGATATCCTATATAATGAATTACACAAAGAAATAATAATAGCGCGAGGCCTTGAATCATACAAAACATGTCGCCTCCACAAGTATGGCTAGCCTAATAATACATCACAAACATCTAGAGGTGTAACATCACACAATACCTTGTTTGTGAAGGGTTTGATGCTGTAGGGAAGGCGACAATACTGGCGAACTCAAAGATCTTGTCTTTGGTGAAGCCACCCGATACTGTACAGTTACGGGCGTGGTGTAGTCAGTAGGCCCAACTTCTTCATGACCTTTGCTGAAATGAGGTTCTTTTGGCTGCCACTGTCTACAATGAATTGTAGTTGTGAACCATTCACCCACATCTGTGAGTGGAAAAGACACTCCCCCTCCTCTGGATCTTCAGGCTCATTCTTCTGTATCTTGGCGGTGGCAACAATGGCGTTGGGCTCCGCATCATTGATCTGCTTCCCTTTGCCATTCCCCTTGTCGGGTTTTGACTCAGGGTCGGAACATGCATCTGATTCAGAAGCCTTCAACTTAGCCACCAACGACTACTTGGTCCGACACTCACTTGTGTTGTGAGTGGGGCTCTTATGGAACTCACACCACTTTCCTGTGTCCTTTAAATTCGTGGTGTTGTTCTTTTCCTGCGGCTTCGATGGGTTGTCTTGGGTCACCCCGCCTTGGTTTTGTCCTTTGGTCTTCGGATTTGCACTCCAAAGTCTCCCTTCTTTTGTTTAAACTTCTTCTCGATCTTGACAGCATATCGGTATGCTGTGCCGAGCGAGGAAATGTTCAGGAACTCCATTTCTTCCTAAATGTACCTGTGTAGGCGGTCGTGATATTTGAGTACCAAATGCAACTCAGAATCCTTGATACCCAATTGTGTGTGTAGGGTATGAAAAATGTTTGTGAACTCTGGCACATCTTGGTCTCTTTCCTGCCACAACGTGGTCCACTTTATGTATTTGTACTCATAGGTTTTGACAGGGTAGTACTGCTCCTTGATGGCATTCTGAAATGAATTCCAAGTGGGTGCGGTTGAAAACAATGAGCCCGTAATTTCATCCTGCTGCTCGCAGTAGGTTTCCCACCAGTCCTTGACATGGGGGGTTGCTTTGAGAAGAGCGAAAACAATATTTTCCCGACTCGAAAATTCATGAATAGAAAAATACCCTTCTAGTAGATTTAACCATTTATCTACAACATCTGCGTCTATTTGACCCTCGAATATGGGGATTTCAAAATTAACTTGTACCTTAAATGGTGTGGTGTTTCAGAGTAGCTGTTGGAAGCCGATGCGTCGCCCCTGGGAAGCCGATGAAGGATTTGGGCAAAGTTGTCCATAATCGCATTCCTTTGTCACTTGAGGGCTTCTTCGAGCAGGATTTTGATAGGATCTCCTGCTCCCTCGTCTTTCTTTTCATTAGCCATGGGAGGCCGTCGGGATATGTGAGGCTGGTCTTGCAAAGGTTCGACCAGTTCAAGCCCTAACTCCTTATATCTCGACCTCGTTGGGGACATGCAAAGAAAAACAGAGAAAAAGCAGACCGCTTTGATACCACTGATCCGGATTTAAACAGGAACATAACAAATTACAGATATAACCATCAACACAAATATGCAGCGGAAATAATACTTCATTTCATTAATGTAAAATACTGAAATATGCTTACAACTTGAAATGGATATAAACTAGTTAGGGTGATGGTAGCTTATCTTTGAGAAGAAATGTGGTGGCTACACGCCTATGAACTGTGTTACAATGAGGCTTGAAGGCCTATTTATTATTGAGAAACAATGGAAAACCCTTAACATCCCAAAATCTAACCCTAGAAGATGAAATGCCAAATTGTGGGCCTAGTTTTGGGTAAGTTGGTACATCAACTTCCCGGGGTTGTAACTTTGGCACCTGATCTTCGTTTGACGCGTACAATATCTCATTAGAAAGACCTATCCAAGCACTACAACTTTGGGAAAAGAAGCAATGGGCAATGGACCCATTTTGCTCCCAGATTTCCTAAAAAATGTCGTTTAGGGCCTCAAAATGGCTCCGGAAGTTTAGGACCCAAAAAACTGCTAAAAAAAGTAAATTGTTCTACAATTACAGAAACTGAAAAACTGAAAGAGACAGTTGTGGGGGTCCAATTGGGATAGGTGGGTGGTCACCAACATCCACCTGGATCAGGTTATCCTTTAAGAGTTGGAGAACTTGTTGTTGATGCTCGATGTGATCTTCCACTACTTGAACCTTATAATTTTCTCTTAACTATGATGTGATGGATGGTGGATGATATCCATAAAGTTCCATAAATGGGGTCCTTTTTGCTGCAGTATGGAAAGAAGTGTTATACCACTATTCTTCTAGAAATAACCACTTGACCCGTTATGTTTGTTTATCGGATACAAAGAAACGAATATATCCTTCCAAACATTTGTTCACTATCTCAGTTTTCTCGTCAGATTGAGGATGATAAGATGAGCTATGAGCTATGAGCTAATTGAGTACCAACACAAGAAAATAATTATATCCAAAGTTTCTAGTGAAAATGGGATCTCTGTCACTTACAATAATCTTTGGGTTTCCATGTAGCTTTTGAATTAATTCCATAAATGCAGTAGCGACTGTAATAGCTTTAAAAGGATGAGATAATGCACAAAAATGTGCGCACTTGGTAAGTCTATCAACTACCACCATGATGAAACTCTTTCCTTCAGACTTGGTTAAACCTGTGATAAAATCCATTAAGACCTCCTGCCAATGCTGACATGGAATGGCTAAAGGTTGTAATAGACCCGAGTTCTTAATTGTCTCAACTTTATTTTGTTGGCAAACCAAACGTTCTACAACAAACTTCTGAATATCATATTTAAGGTCATCCCAAAAAAATTCCTTGTTGATCCTGTGGTAAGTTTTTAAAACTCCTGAGTGCCCTCCTAAGGGAAAGGTGTGCAATTCCAAAAGAATATTTTGATTGAGTTGGTAATTCTTACAAAGATATAAGGGATCTTTATACCATAATGAATCATTTTTCCAACTAAATGTATCAGATTTACTGGGATCTTGTTATAACTTTTGAATGAGTGTCCACACCTCTTCGTCATTATTCCATTCATCCCTTGCTTTGGTTATCCAATCAAGTTGGATAATAGAAATGGCACAAATCAATGCTTCCACATCCTCATCCTTTCTTGAGAGTGCATTTGCAACAAAATGTTGTGTCCCTTTTTGTAGTTGATTTCAAAGTCATATCCCAACATCTTTGTGACCCATTTTTGCTACTCTTCTGAAGATAATTCTTTTCCAAAAAGCATTTAAGACTATCATGATATTTTTTCACCTTGAAGTGTCTTCCCATTAGGTAAGGTCGCCATTGCTTTAGTGCATTTAGTATTTCCAACATTCCTTCTCATAAATGGATTTGTGTAAATAATTTCCTTTGATTGGACAACCTTTAAAAGAAACGGGTCTTCCTTCTTGCATTGAAACAATACCAATTCCATTTCCTAAGGCATCACATTCCATAATAAATGTTTTTGTGAAGTTTGGCGTAGCTAAGACTGATGCTTAGCACATTGCCTCTTTAAGATGTTAAAATTCCGTAGTTGCTTTTGGAGTCCAAGAAAATCCATCTTTCTTTAGTAATCTTGTCAGAGGTGCTGCTATTCTCCCATAATTCTTAACAAACTTGCGATAATACCCTGTCAACCCGAGAAATCATCGAAGATGCTTTATGGTTGTGGGGATTTTCCATTGCTTAATGGATTTAATTTTGTTGGGTCTACCTTAACACCCTCATGAGATACAATATGACCCAAATATTCCACCTCTTGTACTCCAAAGAAACATTTGGAGGTTTTTGTGTATAATTGTTTCTCCTCCAATAGTTTGAGCACCCTATCAATATGTTGAACATGATCATTCCAATACTTGTTTTAGATTTGTATATCATAAAAAAATACTAACAAAATTTTTCTAAGGAAGGGTTTGAAAATGAAATTCATCAAAACTTGAAATATGGAAGGTGCATTAGTAAGGCCAAAAGGCATGACCAAAAATTCATAATGACCCTCATGAGTTCTGAACGTTTTTTTTCGAAATGTCTTCTGTCTTCATTCTAATTTGATTATATCCTAAACGAAGATCCAACTTGGTGAAGAAAATTTCTCCATGTAATTCACCCAACAATTCATCAATGACAGGAATGATAAATTTATCTTTAATAGTGAGCTTGTTGAGCTACCTATAATCCGGACACATATGCCATGATCCATCCTTCTTGTGCACCAATACTACTAGAGCAAAGAAAGACCTTTGACTAGGTTGAATTATGCCAGCCTCGAGCATTTCTGCAACATTACGTCCAACTTCACTCTTTTTGGCATAGGGATATTTGTAAGGTCGAATGTTTTGAGGAACACTTCCTGGAATCAAATGAATAACATGATCATGATAAAAAATAGGTGGGAGGCCTTTGGGAGTCTCAAATACCTTGGAATGATTTTCCAAGACTTTTTGGAGATCTAGAGAAATAGATGATTTTTATGTTTGAACCTCTAATGAGCATAATTGTGCAATTATGACCCATTGTTCTATCTTCAGAAGCTTTTTCATGCCATTAGAGCTAATTATCTTTCCTACTTTCCCTGCGATACTCCTTAATTCAAATTCCTTTACTTCCCAATTTTTTTTGAAGAAACATTCTTGAAAATTAAAAGTAATCATCCCCACAGATTGTAACCATTGGACTCCTAGTACAACATCAGCATCACCCATTGGAATGGAAAGCATTGGACTATTCAATACATATTCTCGCATTGTTAAATTTATATTATGGCGATTTCCAGAGAAATTTACAGTTCCTCCATTTTCAACCATCACTTGACACTCTAGTGCTGGATATAAGAAGCAATTCAATTCCTTGTCTATCTTACAATGAATTAAATTATGGGTACTACCCGAATCGATCAACACTAGTACCTTTTTCTTCTTGATATATCCTTCTATCTTGAGAGTTTGAGCAGTGGTAATTCCTGCCAATGCATTACAAGATATGGTTAGATTCATTTATTCATTCTCTAGGGTTGGTTCCTAGTGTATATCCTCCTCTTTTGATGTTTCTTGCTCATTTTCTTCCTCCTCTTCACAAACTATGTAGAATAATTTCTTCTTAGCACACTTATGAAATTTAGTGCATTTTCTATCACAACTGTAACAAATCCATTTTTCTGTTTTTTCCTCCAATTGTTGTGGCATCAACCTTGTAGGGTTTTGAAGGCTAGGAGCAACAACACTGCCATCTTTATAGTTGTGAGTGGTAGATTTCCTTGTTGCCATAATTTTGCTTTCAAATTTTCTTGCCACTCTGAATGCCTTCTCCAATGAATCAGGTTCCCAAAGGAAAACCTCATTTTGGATGTTATCCTCCAAAGTCCCTATGAAGCCATCAATCCTATGCTCCTCTAGAATATCAGTTGCCCTGATATCCAATTTTTGGAACTCCTCAATGTGCTTCACCATTGAACCCTTTTGTTTTAGATTTATCAATTGGCTAAATAAGGTGTTGCTCTTTGTATCCTTGTAATGTGCTATCATTTCCTACATAAAATTTGACTAAGTGACAAGTGGTTTATGAGAACAAATCCATTGATACCATTGAAACTGATTGGGTTCTAAATAAAAAGTTGCAATGCATACCTTTTGTGCGTTTTGCACATAATGCAGATCAAAATATTGCTCCATCTGTAGTAGCCATGTTACCAGATCCTTTCCATAAAAATTCCTCATATCGATATTTGGAATGTGGTGGTCTTAAGCCCAACATTGGAGTCTCTAAAATCACAACTCATATTCCTTTTGTCCTCCTCATGAGTTTCATGGGATACCTTTTCGTCATTAGGAAACATTTCTTATAGTAACTTTATTAAACCTGTTAGCCTCCTGCTGCAGCAGGTATTCATTTTTCATGATTGACATTTTCACATGCCAAATATGTCATACTTTGCAGGCTGGAGTGTTCCATATTTCTAGAATAGGCCAATGAAGATGCCATGAAAGTATCCTGGTCCAAATGCCATTGCTGTATTCCATTTTTTATCACAGTTATCAGGCAGTTTTGCATTCAAAGGAGGTACTCAAGCTGGAATTCACTAACCTCCCCTTTTGTCTCATTTCCCCCAAGTCACTTACTAACATCCCCCAAGAGGTCAAGATCTGCTTGAGCCTCTCAGTTTCATCATTTCCATGACATTCGCCTTGGTAAGGATTTGCTTTACTCAAGGACTGCTCACTCATCATCTGTGAGCCTTCTTTTCCCCAACAAAGCCTAAGGTCTCATACCTTAGCGCCCTCTTTTCATCTCCATATTAACTATTAACTTTATTATATAACTCCATATCAGTTTTTCCCTTTCCCTATTAAAATCATGTATATAAAACTCCCCTATGCAAATACCCCCTCCCTGGCAAAATAGCCATATTTCCTATAAGTCCGGGAAATCACAGTCCATCTGGGGCTGTCTTTAGCCCATCCGAGCCATAACAGGGATTAATCTGACACCTGGCCAGATTAATAACCTCTCCCCTAGCCCTAAAACCCTCAAAAAGTCACTTTGCCCATATCCTAAGATTTCGGGCGTAAATTGCTAAAAACCTGCGCTCAAAACCCATACTTTACCCCTTACCCTAAGCCCTGAGTGAAAAAAACATACTCCGCCTGTTTATAATCCCATAACCCACTAAACTTATAGTTTTTACCCCCGTCGCACTATATTAAAAACGGAATATACTGCGTATATTCCCGTCCTAACCTCCTGCCGCCTCACACCTACCGCCAACCGTTGGATCGCCCGCCCTGCAGATCAACGGTGGGCGGGCCGCCCCACCCGTGAACCGCCCGAGCTTTAGTGTCCGGGAGATGGGTGGTATTGCCGCCGTACTCCTGCCACGCGTCAAGCTTTGGGCTGTGGCGGAGCGCCCCCTCATGAAACCACCATCCTCAAAAAGCGGTGCGCCACAAAACCACTTACCGCCCGTGACGTCACATCCCACGTCACCCTCTGCCCAGTCACCGCTTGCGTCACCCCCTTTGCCCAGTCACCATGTCGAGTCACCTGCCTGCGTGGCCTCCTGCCACGTCACTGCCACGTGTCCCTGCCACGTCATCATCCGTACATGATGACATCATGCTGACGTCATCTCGCCACGTCGTCCTGCTGACGTCACCCGCCGTATAGTGTCACGTCATGCTGACATCATCATCAGCTTTTTTGCGCGCAGAGGTGAAAATCGCACTTCGGAGCCCCGGAATATGATTCTGAGGTAGTTTTTGATGAGCGATTTGCATCGCTAGATTTTTTGGGCCTAAATGGGGAATATTCAGGGAACCTTTTTATTCTGCGGCCCCCAGCAAGCCCGAAAGGCGCCAAATGACCCATTTTTCTTCATGAAGCTTGCCGGAAGGAGCAGAAAACAGTTTTAAAGGAAACAGAGGCCGAACAGCGGCCATTAAATTGTGAATAAGACCCACAGCACGACAGAACAACATCAATTTATTGCCAAAGAGTATCAGAGGAGGAAGGAGAGCCAAAGAGTATCCGCCGAAGATTTTTAGGGGCTCGAAGCACTTGAACATTGATGAGCCCCCCAGAAAGTCAAATCAAGAGGAGTAAGCCCATCCTAGCTCTCAAATCACAGTCAAAAGCATTCAATACCGCCGAACAGCAATGGTGCAAAGACCAATGCACAGTTATGACAGATGAAAAGCACAGAGCCACCTGGACAGATATTAACTCATTTTGATACAGCTGCCCCCAGCATAGCTCAAAGATATTTTCTGGCATTTATTTCTGGATAGGATTAGGTTAAAGTAATCAATTTTCTGTCGGACCTATTAGGTCGGCTGTAATAGATAATTTTGGATAAGTCTTCCCTATATATACCACCCTCTGTATTGTTTTAAGGGTTGGTTGGTTGATAGTTTTTCAATAGAGACTCGCACTCTATACCTCACATGTTTTCTGTAATCAAAGACTGTTGAAAAGCTTGGAGGAAAGATTGTCTGCTTTGTGTCTAATGGTTTGAAGAAGTGAATTTGGAATTCTTGTCCTGCAACATGACTCAATAAGATTTCCTATCTCTGTTTTTTCATTGATATACCGTCTAAATAGCAGAAAGAAAGAATAGTCTAGAATTGGTTAACTGCCCTCTATGCTCATTTTCTGCTCTTTCTTTATGTTTTCCTCTGGATCAGTCATGAATATGAATTCCCTTCGGCTCATATTTCCCCTAATCCATTCATCTTTGACAGTTGTCTAGGAATTCTTAATTGCTCCTAGAAAAAGTTCATTCACTTTCCCCCTTTTAAGCTTAATGAGAGATTATTTGTTGCCTCTCATTCCTTATCCTTCATCCCATCCTTATAAGCTTTCAGTGTTGTTTCATGAGCAGCTACCTTGCTCCTTATTTCTCTTGTGACCAAGAAAACACACCAGCCGTCCCACTCCTTGACTCCACGCCCAATGGTTTGAAAACTTACCAGACTATGTCTTGCCTCTCTACTTGAAACGTCTTCCTTCCCACCAAAAACAATGCAAAACCCCTATGCATCATATCTAGCCTAAAATCATCCATTAAACAAAGCTAAACCTAAAAGAGAGAGCCCTCTCTGACTGCAAGCAGGCTAGAACCTGCAGTCCAAAGTTGGTTTGTGGTTACCTCGGCCGTATCCTTTTCTGGAGCTTTAAGGACAACCTGAGTGATAACATAATGGCGACTCCGCTGGGGACCTTCCTCAGATAATTTCACAAAGTTTCACGAAGAAAGTTGGAAAGCTCCGCTATGAGGAACCAAACCTTCACAGCCATTCTTCAAATCTAGTTCTGATCTTTGATGGTGGACAGAGATCAGGCACTCAAAGTTAATATATCCACCTGGCGACTCCACATCATCCTCATAATAAAGGCTCCACTGGAGGAAGGAACCCAAAAGAAATGTATGAGCAGATCAGGCTTTTGACCTAGATTTTGATCCAAGAGGTCATGTTCTTTCTCTTCCATAAAATTTTGTTGTACATATTGTTTAAATTTAACTTTTATGCTTTTCCTTTAGAAAATGTTGAAGAAAGCCCTCCTTGCACATTAGAACAACAACCTCTAAATGCTGTTGATGCTCACCTCATGGTCAAGGGGGACACTTCTGTCAAATCAAATCATCCTATCCCTGTTCATACCGAACCCAATCATTTAGCCCCTGTACACAATCCCGTGCCTCGTAAGGTTCCTGATAGATATAAGCCACTCATTCTGCCTCCCGTGCTCAATCCTTTACCCAAAAATCATCCCATGAAACTCCCAAAATTTGATGGAGAGAATGGAGTTACTGCCCAAAAGCATATCCAGGCTTTTGAAGATTATTTAAACATTTTCGAGGTAGAAGATGAGGATGTTAGTGTTAGGCTGTTTGCCCTTTCTTTGCAAAGTGAAGTTAGGACTTGGTTTAAAGCATTGCCTGAAGCAAGCATCTCAAATCTCCAGCAGCTATTCAAACTCTTCCTTGATAGATGGATGATCAAAGTCAATTTCCTCATGCTCATAGAAGAATATCAACAGTTAAAAAGGATTCCAACTGAATCTGTTCAGCAATTTTCTGAGCGATTCAATCAGGTTTATCACTCTATACCATTGAATATAAGACCTCCCCCTGATTTGGCTCTACTACATTATCCAGCAGCATTTGATCCCGAAATAGAATTTCATCTGAGAGAAAGGAGCCCCTCTACTATGCAACAGATGCAGAACATGGTAGTAGATGTAGAGGTTAATCTGGAAGTTAGGGAGAGGAAGTTAAAAGCAGAAAAAGAGGGTAAACTGGATACCTTGGTAAAGAAAGCAGAGGAATTAAAGCAGACATTCACAATAGAAGTTGAAGGTTTAGAGCACCACAAAAGATCTGTTTTGCAAAGGGAAAGTAATGGTATTCCTGAACAAACCTACTACAAAACAGATGACTTATTCTTGCAGCCATACATGATGGAGAAATCTCCTGATATAATATATGAATATAACAACTTCTCTTCTTTCAACTGTCTGCCCAAATATGATCAGTATGACGATGATTATGAACCTAACGACCAAATCAGCTTCACAGAGGGATCAGAGCCTATTTTGGCAGAAAGCATAGTTCAGGCTCATTTGCTTGAACCCAATGATCAGCAGGCCCAGTTTAGTTGTGAAGAAAAGGAGGAAAACGCAGATGGCGTCGAGTTCAGCGAAGGAACTTTACCATTTTGTTTCAAGTCTTTTCAGTTTATTAGGGGAGATCATCATCCCATTTATAATCAAGTGTCACCATATTTTGATGTTGACCGGCTAGAGGAGAGTCCAGGCCCCGCTCTTAATGCATTAACCCTAGATTTGCAGCCCTAAAGTGCCAGTGAGTGTCAGATTGAGGAAGACTCAAAATCGGCAATGCATAACCCGAAAACCCAACTGGATTTACTGCCTATTGGTTTTCAGCCATCTCGGATATTTGAAGAAGAAAAGGAACAGTCAGCACAAATCTATCAGGTGCCATCTGAGCAGGCTTTCAAAGAATTACAGGTTCCATTCCATGTTTTGCACAACCCATCTGATGGCAAGTTATATGATGAGGTAAATCACTGCTCTTCTCTGCTAGCAGGCTGCAAAGCTCAAAATCAAGTTGTTGATGATTCACCAATTTCAAAGCATGATAGCTATCCCAAACTTTTGTACAGTTCTTCAAGTCAGTCTAGCAATAATGTATATATGCTACAGGACCCTTTTGTACAGTTTCTTGTTTCAGCAAAGAAGGTTAGCAGCTTCCTGATCTTCTCAAAGATTAATAAAGCCATATCAGATTGCAAGATCTCCATTTCAGGTAACAGCAAGCATAAGCAGCATGGGCCATTCATATTTATAATGCTTAAGTGGCTGCATTGGCTGTTTCATTTCACTTAACGGCAAAGAAAGTATTGGTTAGGGTAGGTAGGTAGGATTAATAAGGCAACCGGCCAAGCAAATTTTGCAGAATACAGCAGCAATTGAATACAAGGCAGTCTGACCTGCTGTTCTTGGCTTTTCACAACGAAAAGCCATCCCCAAGTGGAGCCATTGTTAGCCTCCTGCTGCAACAGGTATTCATTTTTCATGATTGACATTTTCACATGCCAAATATGTCATACTTTGCAGGCCGCAGTGTTCCATATTTCCAGAACAGGCCAATGAAGATGCCATGAAAGTATCCTGGTCCAAATTCCACTGCTGTATTCCATTTTTTATCACAGTTATCAGGCAGTTTTGCATTCAAAGGAGGTACTCAAGCTAGAATTCACTAACCTCCCCTTTTTCTCATTTCCCCCAAGTCACTTACTAACATCCCCCAAGAGGTCAAGATCTGCTTGAGCCTCTCAGTTTCATCATTTCCATGACATTCGCCTTGGTAAGGATTTGCTTTACTCAAGGACTGCTCACTCATCATCTGTGAGCCTTCTTTTCCCCAACAAAGCCTAAGGTCTCATACCTTAGCGCCCTCTTTTCATCTCCATATTAACTATTAACTTTATTATATAACTCCCTATCAATTTTTCCCTTTCCCTATTAAAATCATGTATATAAAACTCCCCTATGCAAATACCCCCTCCCTGGCAAAATAACCATATTTCCTATAAGTCCGGGAAATCACAGTCCATCTGGGGCTGTCTTTAGCCCATCCGAGTCATAACAGGGATTAATCTGACACCTGGCCAGATTAATAACCTCTCCCCTAGCCCTAAAACCCTCAAAAAGCCACTTTTGCCCATATCCTAAGATTTCGGGCATAAATTGCTAAAAACCCGCGCTCAAAACCCATACTTTACCCCTTACCCTAAGCCCTGAGTGAAAAAAAATACTCCGCCTGTTTATAATCCCATAACCCACTAAACTTATAGTTTTTACCCCCGTCGCACTATATTAAAAACGGAATATACTACGTATATTCCCGTCCTAACCTCCCGCCGCCTCGCACCTACCGTCAACCGTTGGATCGCCCGCCCCGCAGATCAACGGTGGGCGGGCTGCCCACCCCCGAACCGCCCGAGCTGTAGTGTCCGGGAGATGGGCGGTATTGCTGCCGTACTCCCGCCACGCGTCAAGCTCCGGGTTGTGGCGGAGTGCCCCCTCACGAAACCACCATCCTCAAAAAGCAGTGCGCCACAAAACCACTTACCGCCTATGACGTCACATCCCACGTCACCCTCTGCCCAGTCACCGCTTGCGTCACCCCCTTTGCCTAGTCACCATGTCGAGTCACCTGCCTGCGTGGCCTCCTGCCACATCACTGCCACGTCACGTCATCATCCGTACATGATGACGTCATCTCGCCACGTCGTTCTGCTGACGTCACCCGCCGTACAGCGTCACGTCATGCTGACGTCATCATCAGCTTTTTTGCGCGCAGAGGTGAAAATCGCACTTCGGAGCCCCGAAATCCGATTCTGAGGCAGTTTTTGATGAGTGATTTGGGCATGAATGGGGAATCTTCAGGGAATCTTTTTATTCTGCGGCCCCCAGCAAGCCCGAAAGGCGCCAAATGACCCATTTTTCTTCACAAAGCTTGCCGGAAGGAGCAGAAAACAGTTTTAAAGGAAACAGAGGCCGAACAATGGCCATTAAATTGTGAATAAGACCCACAGCACGGCAGAACAACATCAATTTATTGCCAAAGAGTATCAGAGGAGGAAGGAGAGCCAAAGAGTATCCGCCGAAGATTTTTAGGGGCTCGAAGCACTTGAACATTGATGAGCCCCCCAGAAAGTCAAATCAAGAGGAGTAAGCCCATCCTAGCTCTCAAATCACAGTCAAAAGCATTCAATACCACCGAACAACAATGGTGCAAATACCAATGCACAGTTATGACAGATGAAAAGCACAGAGCCACCTGGACAGATATTAACTCATTTTGATACAGCTGCCCCCAGCATAGCTCAAAGATATTTTCTGGCATTTATTTCTGGATAGGATTAGGTTAAAGTAATCAATTTTCTGTCGGACCTATTAGGTCGGCTGTAATAGATAATTTCGGATAAGTCTTCCCTATATATACCACCCTCTGTAATTGTTTTAAGGGTTGGTTGGTTGATAGTTTTTCAGTAGAGACTCGCACTGTATACCTGACATTTTTTCTGTAATCAAAGACTGCTGAAAAGCTTGGAGGAAAGACTATCTGCTCTGTGTCTAATGCTTTGAAGAAGTGAATTTGGAATTCTTGTGCTGCAACATGACTCAATAAGTTTTCCTATCTCTGTTTTTTCATTGATATACCATCTAAATAGCAGAAAGAAAGAATAGTCTAGAATTGGTTAACTTCCCTCTATGCTCATTTTCTGCTGTTTCTTTATGTTTTCCTCTGGATCAGTCATGAATATGAATTCCCTTCGGCTCATATTTCCCCTAATCCATTCATCTTTGACAGTTGTCTAGGAATTCTTAATTGCTCCTAGAAAGAGTTCATTCACTTTCCCCCTTTTAAGCTTAATGAGAGATTCTTTGTTGCCTCTCATTCCTTATCCTTCATCCCATCCTTATAAGCTTTCAGTGTTGTTTCATGAGCAGCTACCTTGCTCCTTATTTCTCTTGTGACCAAGAAAACGCACCAGCCGTCCCACTCCTTGACTCCATGCCCAATGGTTTGAAAACTTACCAGACTATGTCTTGCCTCTCTACTTGAAACGTCTTCCTTCCCACCAAAAACAATGCAAAACCCTTGTGCATCATATCTAGCCTATAATCATCCATTAAACAAAGCTAAACCTAAAAGAGAGAGCCCTCTCTGACTGCAGGCAGGCTAGAACCTGCAGTCCAAAGTTGGTTTGTGGTTACCTCGGCCGTATCCTTTTCTGGAGCTTTAAGGACAACCTGAGTGATAACAAAACCTTCCTTCAAACCTTCCATGTATGCTTATAAACCATTCATTCGCCTTTTATTTCTACTTTGAAACCATCCATGTTGCCTTTTAAACCATCCATGTCCCCTTTTAGTTCATCTTTGGTTGCTCTTTGTGAGAGTGAAATTTGTTGCACTTGGTCTCGTAATTTTGATATATCATGTTGCGATTCTTCCTCTTCATGAGTCATAGTAGATATTTCTGAGGGCTTAATGGGTCTAGAATTATTTTGTTTGGGGGGGATTTAAGAGTAAAAAACTTATATCAATGCTTCAATATGCCCTTTTAATTGCTTCAAATAGATTTTCCAAACAAAATTTATGAAAAAATTAAAAAACAACCCACTTTTTTCTTGCTTTTTAGGAGCTCGACGTTGAAGCTGTTGTATCTCTGTAATTTCAGATCTACAAGGTTAGAAATTTTGTCTTTTGGTAGCCCTATGAGTCTTCTTTCCAACCCCATAATTCATACTGATATTGGATTCTTCAAGAAAGAGTTATGCCCAATCTTCCACGATGACCTGATTATAGACTGGTTCAGTAGAGAAAACTTGTACGGAGTGCCACGCATCATTGTTTCAACCTTTAGCCCTAAAACTGATATACGAAAAGCTACAGCCCATGCAATGTTTGTCACTCTTTACAAAATTCAAATCTAATTCTTGGAGAGAAAGTTAGGATAGTTTACCCTAGGTCTCCTGTTTGAGATTGAATTTTGGTGCCTGCAAAAAACACTAACTTCCTTGGATCATATATTCGAAAATATAACGAACCAAGCTCTGATATTAATATACAAAGTTCACTAATATTTTGGCTCCATGTGGCTACAATTTCAACTTCTGAAGCCTCTAAGAAAAAAATTTCTGTCGAAAATTCCAAGATGTCATGTTTGAAGAAGTGAAACCCTGGAATCCAAAGCTCTAATGCCAATTGTTATGAAACTAACTCATAAAATAGAAGAAAAGATAGATGAATGAATTAACAATTAGCCTTTTCGAGGGGAAAACCTCATTTACATTACATAAATGAACAATTATTGGATGATACAAATGATAAGACTTCCTTGGTATATATAGGAGTCTAAGGGGTCACAATATATCTAGAGCTACATAACAATAATAATGTAAGGACACAAAAATAACAATAGTTGGCTTCTATGGGGTACAACAATAACAACATAGGGGATACATGGGCACAACAATAACAATAGGTGGCTACAAAAACAATAACAATAAGAGAAATACACTAGTATTATAAGGATCTAACATCCTTGTGTGAGTTCAGATTTTATTTATTTATTTATTTTTATTATTTATTTTATTATTTTCGCGGGGTGGGGATAAAAATCCCACATTCATTGGATGATTATGGGCATATGACTTTATATGAAGAGTGTGTTTCAATGTAAATTTGATGATAAAGGGTGCTAGTTGGTGTTTAGTGGATGAGCATTGGCGTAATGCTTGGGTTTGGTGCTTTGTTTGTACATGTGCCTTGGATTGGGGTTTGGATATATATATATATATATATATATATATATATATATATATATATATAGTTATTTTCATAATCTATATTTATATAATCAATACAATATATGCACAATAATTAAAAGAAATGTTTTTTAACTAATTATATATATATATATATATGTTCATACACATTAACTAATATCAGTAATACATGTTCATATATATATATGGAAATGGTCAAGCAAGGTATCCAAAGTAATTAAACTTAAAAAAAGACAAATAGAGCGTCAAAGTTCTATCCACTAAAAAACCCACCAAAAGAAGCTCAATAAATAAGAGATTATCGAAAGTCAAGTGAGATTTATGCAATCCAAAAAGGATTTGGGAGAGGCGAGAAAGAGAAACATGATCAAGATCCATAAATGAAAGCAAGAACCCAAAGATCGAGACAAAGATTGTGATCAAAACACCATGCTAAACCTGGGGTGCGCAGACTAAGAAAATAAGATAATAATGATTACCTATAACGAGTGAATAATTAACACATGCTTTATCATCCTTAGGTTATAACCATCAATTGATCAGGAATAGGCATTATAACTTATACACCACTCTATAAGAATTGACATGAAGGCATATATCAATATTATGAAGACTATTTACTAAGAAAATAGACGTGAATTAGAGCTGTTACAGAACCATTCAATATGTAGTGGCCCTTTACACTTTAAAATCAATGTGTTATAAAGAGTGTTAGTGTATTCATAACTTAATCTAAATAGCCTAAAAGAGATGATTTTTATGTTGCTATTGAATGGGAGAGTAATCTGCTAAGCCAATCAATTGTTAAGAGCAAATCCTTCCCATGTATCAAGGCTTATTAACACACATCAAGATAAGTAAAAGCAAGTCATAGAAGCAACCAATATGATATGAGTAAAATATCATGGTAACCCTGGAGGATTCAAAGTGTGAAATCCAGACAATGCAGATAGAAGAAACCTTTGATCAATCAAATGAAAATAAAAGAAGGAATTTTTCAAAAATTTTAATGGGGGCCCTACATTTTGAACCAAAATATAGGAAAGCTGTTAGTGGGCCAACATGTTCGTAAATGAAACATTAAATCAAAACATAATAATATTAAAACATAATGTTAGCTAAATTAAAAAATAAAAAATATAAAAATAATAAATAAATTCACTTCAATGTATTATATTATAATTTTTTATTAATACAATTATAAATGAAAATAAATTTAGATAATAATGATTCATATTCATAGTAATCATGATATTTTAAAACATATAATTAATAAATATATAAAAACTTAATAAATATATTAAGTGAAATATAATAATAATTATTATCCAATTTTATGGTCACAACCAAGCCATACTCCAAATTGGTGTATGAAACCCCCTTGTTTGTGGGACAAGGGACCCACCTTAGTGCGATTTGACTGCTAAGTCAACGAGACATACATACTCTACCCCCCTCAGGTTTTGAACATGTGACCTCTTAGGAGGAAACACATGGTCTTAACCATTAGTTATAAATTATTAACATATAAATTAAAATAATGATTTTTATGTGTAATTGTTATATTTCACAACTTCATATATAAATTATATATATATATATATATATATATATATATATATATATATATATATATATATATATATATATATATATATATATATATATATATATATATATGAAAAACAGCATATATACATGTAATTATATGTGTTATGAGAGTTTTAATAAATTTAAAAATAAGAATAATTTATTCATAGAGATGTGAAATTTGTGTAAATATAAATAATATTATTAAAAATCGGTATAGATCCATTTTAACTCTAGATCTCCTAAGCTTCAAGAGAAATCAAAACAATCAAGATGCAAAACTTTCTTTATGCAAAACTTTCTTCAAGTTTTACATTTAAAATAAAGTTTACATCTTGAGAGATGTGATTGTTATCAACCCTTGGTAAATCTAAAATTTAAATAGATCAACAATAATAATAATAAATTTAGAAAAATATTTCATCTAAAAAATTTGATTTCTCTTGACATTTCATTTCTCTTTACATTTAATAAATTCAAAATTAAAATGAATTTGACTCATTTTTATTAAATTATATAATAATATATTTTCAAATCAATATTCATTTACTTTTGTGTTTTTTTTAAATATAAATATGCAACAAATAAATTATAATATTGTTATACTTTATTTTTGTAATTTGTTTTTTAAGTTTAATGGTAGTGAATATAATCTTTAGGAAAGTAAAATAGATTTCTAATTTTCTTTCTTTCTCATTTTTAATTTACTTAATCACAAATAAATTCCTAAAAATGTATTTTTTTAAGTAATGGGAAGACTTTAACTTTTTCATTACTTTATTTTATATGATTTATATTGTAATTCACATAGATTTATATTATAATTCTCACACATATATAGTTGTATTTTAAAATTTTTATTATATTGTAATTTTGTTTTTATTAATAAAATATAAAGAAAAAAATTTCAAAAAAATAATAATAATACCAATACTATATTAACAATTTAAAATTAATGTCATTTACATTTTTAATTATAATATTTGAAAAGTTTATATCTAAATTTAATCAATAATCCTAAAAAATTAATATTTACAATAAACTCTTATATGGATATTAATGATAATGTAATTTGTGCTATGTATATCATATTATAAATAAAATAATAAAATAATAAAACATGTCTAAGAAAGTGACATGTTCCTATTTATACATTTTTTTTGCTGGTCAATTTTTTTTATTAGGTCTTCAAAATTTTACATTGGATAATCCAATAGACCACTACTCTCTCGGTCTCACTCTAACCAGATTTGTTGGCTAGGAGAGTTATGGAAACACTGAGTAGAAATTTCCATGCTTTACATAATTTCCAGAAAAAAAGACTAGATAACCCAAAAGACCAAAAGGATAAGTAAACATAGAGTAGTCATCATTAATTAAGGGGGGGTATCATGTGCCTAACCAACACTCGAAGTTGCATGAGACACTAGAATTCTATGGGCATGGAATTCCATGTGAGCCAAGCACACCTCCATCACATCAAGATGGTCCTTGGTGCGCCTCTGGCTCATACAGAAAGAAACCAAATTCTCCATCATATCCTTATGGTTTTGTTGCAGGTCATTCATAAAAGAAATGACTTCATTTTGATAATCATGCCTCTGCTGTTGTAGTTTTTCCATATATTCCATGATATTACTCATTGGCATGTTAAGGGAAGCCAGAGAAGGTGGCTGGTCCACCCAACCTGGCGACGACACCCGCTTCAGAGCGAATTCCTCCTCCACCACATCACCCTCCACCCCTTCTTCCTCACCAACTTCCACCTGCTCACCTCTCCTCGTAGGTTGGCCCTAAATTCTCACTCCCCTCTTGGCCTGACCTTGTTGGTGAAACATCACCAAGGAGACAACACCATGTCCAAAATTAAAACCCACTGCATATCGAACACGCGACCCACTCCAATAGACCCCAGGGTCCCCGCGCACACTCAGAACTTTGAACAATCCACCTAGTACTAGAAACACAACTACAAACTCTAGGTCCTCACCCAACTTCCACACTACAGGAGCCTTGAAGAAAAAAACCTCGAGAGAGGAAATGACACTGGGGAAACCACCACGACTATCCAGATGCCAATGAGCAATGACCCAACACCCCGACTGCTAGTGGGGGGACAAATAATTATATAAAGACTATCCTACCAACACCACAAAAGACACAAAATTCAACAGAGTGAAGGACCACACAGATACACTTACCAGAAAATTAATGAGTGGACTAGGAGCTAAAATTCCACAAGTCTCAGTAACTAGATGCAACACTCCCACGTCCTCAACCTACAATGAGCAAGAGAAATGAGGGCTCCTCCGAACCCTATCCCACAAATCCCACACTGAGCGAGAGGGCTTCCAAACTTGTAGACATTGTATTTCGCCCCACCTCACAACAATGATACAACTAAACTTTTCCAAACAAGCGGGCATGCATAGGTTAGCAACCTATGCATACTCCGCTTTAGAAATTACCAAAACACTCTTACCCATACCAAAAAACCAACAACCACATAAAAAATTGCCTTCCATGGTTTAAAATGCTCAACCTCCTGCCTGATAATTCTATTCCTTTGACGCCAGTTGTCTTAGCCATTCCACCTACCATCTGCACACATAATTAAAACGTGTTATGTCCCCTCTGCAATGAGCTCTTGTACCTAGATCATTCATCCCGATTGGGGTGTTCCTATGTATACAATTAGATGTATCATGAGGGTTTTAATATTTTTAGCAATGAAGATACTTAATGTCCACTTTGTATTATCTCTATAGTAATATTTTGAATTTTCTCATCCATGAGGGGTAGATGAGTTGGTTTGAGTTTTATCTTTACAGTAATATTATATGTTTACTCACCATGAGGTGTAGAGTAGTTGGTTTGAAGGGTGTTTATCCCCTCTATGTATTAAGTTAAAATCTTATGGGGAGAGGTTAAGGATGGAAGCCACTTTTGGGGGAATTAATCAATCCCAAGGGACATACAAAATCGAACTAGCTTTGAAAATCTTGGTAATAACATCCCACTATGACTAGATGATTCTTTCATTCAATAAATGAGATGACCCTGACCTAGGCTAAGGCTAATTACAAATAAATAAATAAATATTATGTATTAAATCCAATAGTATTTTTAAGATATAATTAAAATTATAATGAAGGAAACATCAAATAAAAATAAGTGACTATGTTTAACTTCACAATAATAACATATATCATATATATATATATATATATATATATATATATATATATATATATATATATATTTTTATTACCTCAAAATTTCATATTACATCATTCTAAATTTATGAGATCAACATAGTTCATAGCATTATTGGTGTCAATCTACCATGAGGGAAACCAAATCTGTTGACTGAAAATGTAATAACATGAGTCAAAATAAAGTGCTTGCTACAATAGTCAACTAGAGATAACAGAGTTTGAGTAGCATAAAGAAGCAAAAAACCAAAGCAAGTCACGACAAGAGATCAAGAATATGATAAGGTCACTACAACAGGATCATGTGCACTAGTACCGAAAAGAGAAAAAGGTTTGAGTTCACATTGAAGATGGCTTTCCATATGATCTAGTCGACCATTCAAGCTAGCCAAACATGAGAATTGATGACACTACACCCTCTTTATCTCATTCAGGGAAGAAATGATATCATTACAATCTTCATGTTTCTCTTCCAGGACTCTCTCCAACAAATTTTGCAATTGCTAATGGGGGGTGATAAAATTCAAATATTGGTTTGCCTTCCCCTAGTATGACCAGGGTTAGGAACCAAATTGACTACTTCTTCCATGATCTCAGAGTCAAGGTCATTAATGGTGAGAGTTTCGAGCTAGAAAATTCTTCATTAATATTTGGAGGAGTGGCAGAGTGAAAGATGGTAGCAACTTCTTGAGCCTAGGCCTTGACACATAGTTGGTGTTGTTTTCCTTTGGCTCAAACACTCCTACAACTACACATGTGTTGTTGTTGCATTTTCACAAATAGAAAAAGAATTGAGAAACACAATAGACCCACACCAGACTCAGGCTAAGAAGGAGTTTAAATAGGCTGAAATAAAGGACAAGCCCAAAAGAATAGAGGATTTGGGGTGACCCAAACCTGTGTGAAAAGAATATACCATACATCAAATACAAATACAAACACCTCCAAATAGAGACCCCCTCATGCCAGAAGACACCAGAGAGCCAATCCTAGTGCACCCCATAAAGATTTAAAAGGAAATCTTTGGAATTAAATGAGTAGAGCTCAGAATCAGAATAATAAACAATAGGAAAAGAGGGATTAGACTGAAACATGCTACCTCTATCCATCTTCACCATGGCCAACACAATCTCAAACACTAAGTATAGGGTGGTGCCTCCAACAATAATTGTCTGCAATCCAAGTGCAACCCACAACATCTCTTGGTGCGGAAGCTTAACATATGCTGGTTCTGGCTCTGGACCTGCATCCACCTTCTCATGTGAGTTGCTATTCCTTCGGGACTCGGGGGACGAAATGAATTGCATGCAAACCTAGGTCCCTGACGCTCCAAAACTAGAGGCATGAAACCTATACTCAGAAAAAGCTAAAGGCATGCCATTTATTTGTCGAATTTCCTCCCAACGTTGGTTTGATATTGACAGGTTGTCGAAACAATAATCCCACTTACGGTAGGGATGGAAGTAAGAACCAACATAAATTCCAAATATCAAATTCTTGGTGCATAAGTCGAATTGACAGAGGAAGACAACCCATCATATAGAATGAGGAATTAAGTTCGCATGTGTTGCATAGGGTGGGAAGGCCACGCCACCCTGCACTTAAATGTTATATAGGTGGCAGTGTGGCAAGCACCCCAACCTCCAATTCCACCTTGCTTATCACCCTAACCGAGGGAACAATAATATATATATATATATATATATATATATATATATATATATATATATATATATATATATATATATATATATATATATATATATATATATATATATATATATATATATATATATATATATATATATATATATATATATATATATTTGTATTATAATTTTTTTTTTTTTTTCGTTCCCACTAGCGGTAGGGATGTAAGTAAGAAACAACATAAATTCCAAATATCAAATTCTTGGTGCATAAGTCGAATTGACAGAGGAAGACAACCCATCATATAGAATGAGGAATTAAGTTCGCATGCGTTGCATAGGGTGGGAAGGCCACGCCACCCTGCACTTAAATGTTATGTAGGTGGTAGTGTGGCAGGCACCCCAACCTCCAAAGCCACCTTGCTTATCACCCTAACCGAGGGAACAATAAAATAATATTATATATATACCTATATATATAAACAATTTGTATTATAATTTTTTTTTCGTTCCCACTAGCGGTAGGGATGGAAGTAAGAACCAACATAAATTCCAAATATCAAATTCTTGGTGCATAAGTTGAATTGACAAAGGAAGACAACCCATCATATAGAATGAGGAATTAAGTTCGCATGCGTTGCATAGGGTGGGAAGGCCACGCCACCCTGCACTTTAATGTTATGTAGGTCGCAGTGTGGCAAGCACCCCAACCTCCAATGCCACCTTCCTTATCACCCTAACGAAGGGAACAATAAAATAATATTATATATATATATATATATATATATATATATATATATATATATATATATACAATTTGTATTATAATTTTTATTTTCGTTCCCACTAGCAGTAGGGATGGAAGTAAGAACCAACATAAATTCCAAATATCAAAATCTTGGTGCACAAGTCGAATTGACAGAGGAAGACAACCCGTCATATAGAATGAGGAATTAAGTTCGCATGCGTTGCATAGGGTGGGAAGGCCACGCCACCTTGCACTTAAATGTTATGTAGGTGGCAGTGTGGCAGGCACCTCAACCTCCAATGCCACCTTGCTTATCACCCTAACCGAGGGAACAATAATATATATATATATATATATATATATATATATATATATATAGATATATATATAAACAATTTGTATTATAATTTTTTTTTGTTACATTTGATAAATTTAAAATTATAATAGATGTATGTTAATTAAATAAAATAATTTTTATACGTTTAAGTTAATGTTGTTTTTGAGATAAAGTTTTATTTGGAGTAATAACTTCACGTAAATATTATTAGTCATTTTTTACAAAAGCATTATTTTTGGCCTACTTTAAGTTTAGATAGTTTGGTGAATTTGCAAGTAAATTTTAATCAATTATATATATATATATATATATATATATATAGTCTCAGGGGCAACTCAATTGGTGATCGAAGTAATGTGAAATCTGTGAAAATATAGAGATCCAAGGTTGAAATCCCCTGGTCGTCCCTGATTTATGGAAAGGAGAACAAGTTATAAAACTTCGAAATTTACTTATAACAATGTATTAAGCAAACTATTGAGTTCCTCTAACATAAAAATAAAATAAAACTAATATAATAAATAAATTTAACATTTTAGTTTAAATTTTATAATTTTTTCCACAACAAAAATTAAATGTTTTTTAAATTATATCTAAAGTTAATTCTTATTTATTTATTTATTTTTAAATTTAAATATAAGTTTTTGAAATTTTTATTTATTTATTATTTTTTTTTAATGATATATGAAATTTATTTGGTACAAAGCAATTTTTAATACATTTAGCATTAAATTAAGTGTTTTTACGAGACAAACCACTCACGATGTCCCTATTAAAGATGTTTGCTAAATTCACATCCATCGTGATGTTCGAGGGTATGTTTTATTACAATGTTTGGTCACACTTTACGTTATAACACTAAAGATCAACCAACATACTATGGTGAAGGCACTCACCTTTAGGATGGATAGAAAAACCACACTTGACCAAGTGACAAGGTTGTTAATTTTTTGGAATGAGAAAATTTTATGCATATAATTATGGTACAAAATGTGGGGCTTAGGTGTTGTGTTTGGCCAATGCTGAGAATATTTTCCTTTTTGTCGATCGGAAAAAAAACCACATGTGTGGTGCAACAATAATGAAAGTAATGGTTGAGTTAGGAACTAAAACAAGATTATATAGATAATTTTGTTTTATTTTGTTTATTTGTTTGTTTTCATAAAATAAAAGAAATTTAGTATATAAATAGATTCAACATAATATTGTATTTTATATATTTATAATTATGTTAATTTTTTTTTTTTTTTTTTAAGTTGTGGTTCACGGTCACTAAATGGCCGCTATATCCACGGGAAAATATCGAGGCAGATCTACCTGAAGGGATCTACCCGTCGGCCAATCTTAATAGGCCTAACCCCGAGGGCATCGAGGAGATTTGACCCCGTGACCTCCCAAACTGGGAAAGTGCTTTAGCAACGGGAACTCGACCATTTGAGCTATCCCTTGGGGCTATAACTATCTTAATTTATTATTTTAGTAGGTTTGTAATATTGTTTGACTTTTTATTCACTAATATTACAAAATATGGTATCATATTGAATATATTGTCTATTAATGTTTGTAATACTTTTTTTATCAAGTTACCTCTTATTTGTTGTTAGATGACATTAGGCATTTATACTTTCAATGATACTACTTGATAGTTTACATAAAATAATTCAAACAAAATCACTTGTCTATTTATCTTACAAATAGATGAATTATGCAAAGCAATGCATAAATATGAATAAATGACTTCTTGAAGTGTATAACCTACTCATTAGTGCTAAACATGTATGAAATACAATCACACCACATACATTATTGGTCTTATATTAACATGTGCAACTTGTTGTTGAAGAGGTGTTGATGCATAATTCCATTTGCTCGAGGAATAATGTGATTGATTAGTGTGCAAGCATTTGTCATTTGTTTATTCTATAGGGAAATGATTCAGTATATAACTCTTGGTTTTATATCTTTGCTTCTTTGAGATTATTAATAAATTTATATTTATTTTCCTATTCTTTCTATTTATTCCCACCTAAGCATTTACTAGTTCCTTATACATTATAGGAGATACCCAATCAATGATTTCAACATCCGATCTATATAAAAGCAATCCATATTTTTTGGTGAAAGTGTACCCAAGTATTTTCTAGTTCCTTCTACATTAGAGGAGATACCCAATCAATGGTTTCAACATCTGTTTACATAAAATAAATCCAGATTTTTGGGTCAAAGGTGCAGTAGTACTTACATTTTCAATCCTCCTATATCAATTCAACCATACAAGTAGTATGATTGAGATATAATTTCTATTGATGAAACTCTTTCTTATACATAATTCTATGAAACTTGGAAATGAAATATCAATTTTTTTTAAAGGCTTTCACTAAAAATTATCATTTGCTTGCATTGTAAGATTGATACCCACCACAATTTGGCCTTTTGGTTAAGTTTTTGCACAAAGGGAGAATGGAAGCAATGTTGTAGAAGGAAAGTAAGCTCTTTTTTCTAGACTATGGTAAGCAAAGAGTGATTTGTACAAGTGATATGAGGTTGTGGTATAGAGAACGGGAGGCATCGTGCTTTGCATACAACATAGGACAAATGCAATGAGCAAAGAACAAGTAGGCATCATGTAGTACATGTTGACAAGTTGATGCATTATATGGTTTATCAACTAAACTGAATTATTAATGTCAGAGTACACAAGAAAATACATAGCAAATGATAAATCGTGCGATGAATATTATTCACAAAATATACATATTTACATTTTGTGTAACCCTTGGTTTTCATCTTCCAAAATGTCTCTTGGACTTCTCATGAAGGTTGAACTTCACTTGACGACGCCAAGTTTTCATAATCCAAGAAGATTATTTTTCCAACAATATTCCCCTTAATCCAAAGGGGTGTATATGAGTCAAAGAAGAGAGTTGAAATACAAAGGTGGATAACAACTAATTGCTAGTTGGGATATAAAAAATGGTGGTTTAAATAAGACCACAAACCAAATGAGGTAGCAGAAGTCAAAGTCTTCTATTGGGGGCAGTTTAAGGCTGACCACCAACTCTAGAACTTGGATCCAAGTAGTTCCTGGAATAATTTCAATTATGGCTAGAAGTTAAAGTCTTTTGTGAAGTGGTAGTGCTCCTTGATGTTGGTTTAAATATGACCAAAAACTGATGAAAGGGGTTGCAGAAGTTGATTTTTTTACCGGTAGTGGTTTAAGGTTGGGAACCAACCAAATCATGCTTGTGGAAGAGGAGTCTATATTTGGTTACGTCTTTGAATTTGAAACTGACTGAATTTAGCTCCCGGGTCTAGCTGCGGGCTGTGGTTCAAACTGCGGCTCATGCTCACTTGATATAACTTCAAATCTAGTAGTTAACAATCAATTCCCGCCATTGTTATACACAAGGTGAGAAGGTGAAAATTTATCCACAGTAAGGTTTGTCAATACTTGAGAATGAACTCTTTGGTATGACCGATATATATTCTTGGCTATTGAAGACAATTTCCAAGAAGTGATCCATCCAAGGTTGATATTTTATCTTGCAAGAGCCTTGTGTCTGAAACATCTGTCTGAATGATAAGTATGCTTTCTGTAATGCTCACAAGGGTGAAGACCAAAAAACTATTTTTTCACATGGCCAACCTGATCACAATGTTGGCATCTACAAATATGAAGTATATGAGGAGAAAGTGAAGATGAACTATCCTAAAGAAACCAGACACTCTAAAAATTGATTGGTTTGGAATTGTATGGAATGTGAAAGGCCACTTCCTTTTCATATCCAAGACTAGTTTTATTCTTGTTGTTAATGACTTCTTCCCAAGGCCTGACAATGGGCTTAAGAAGTGTAATTAGAACCTCTACATCTCCACGTAAATCTTCCCCTAAAATGGCATCATTATTCTGACCATGTGTTGATTTCTAATAAAATTCTTTCTCAAACTCAAAAAGAGAATTGTTATGAACAAGAACCAATTTAGAATGTTGAAACTTTTGTTGTAATTCATCTCGCTTGAGTTGTGACTCGAGTTGAAGAAACTCAATTGTCAGGTGCATGTTGTAGATAGATTTGAATATCAACAAGAATGATTTTTTTTGATTTTGATAGTATCATGAATAATGGAGTATATCAAAGTATTCAGAAACTCTAATATATTATTAATCCTTGCCCTTTTTTCAAAAATCAAGTAAATGAAGTATCTTAGCTTCAACTGAGAATACACCTATTTACAATGTGATTCAATTAATAAAATTATACTATTTACAAGTTACAATATGCCATTTCCCATTTGTAGCAAGCAAAATAAACGATACAAAACCAGATCAAAAGTAAATAATGAAAGCTTTTCCAACACCTTTCTTGGCTTCTAATTTTGTTCTTGCATTTGCATAACTCATAATTTTCATTCCAAGATGGATAGAAAATATAGATGTCAAAGAACAAAGAAAAAAATTATTTTGCTGAAATAACATTAGCAAAGGTTGGCTTGCGCATCACTTCTTTGTTGTATGTACAAGGTTGACTTTTTACTTAATTTCTCCACTAAACCAAGGAAAATAATTATGAAGATTGTGAAGTAGACTATGAAAATACACATGTACCAGTGCTCAACGAATAAAAATGAGTTCGCTCCATCAAAGATGGTTCTTTAGATCTCTACCCATTTATTGCTGAAATTGTGGTCATTAATCCCCTCCTCTTCTTGATCAAGTCTAAAATTGGATTGACATACACATAAAGGGCCTCCAAAAAAATATACAACCAACATTTACATAAATCTCCCATGTATACTTTAGTGAAATTGAGATTTGTTAATTTTTTCTAGACCAGGAGGATTCGAAAATGAGGAACTAATACATTTTAATCAATTTGTAACCACCATCACTTATTTTTTAATAAAATGTGGAGAGATTAACGTTGCAATATCAAACATAGTAACGTTTTATTTTTGACCAAATATGGATTTCAGTTTCTTGTAACATAATACCTCTCCTGTTTGCAGGATTCTGGAGAAATTTTGTCTTTATGTGCTCTGAGACACTTTTAATGGCTTATGGCTAGATAATCTTTGAGATGTCAAGAGTTTCTTCACTACAGGTGAAAGGAAGAATGACAACATAAGACTACTACGTTTTACCACCTTAATAGTATATTTTGTTGCTATCATACTCTCCACTATTTCTTTCATTACAACCATGGTGTTCTATGGTATGCTAAGGCCTTCAAGATGGGTGTTATCATGAGTATGCCCAAGGACAATAATGGCTAGTCAAAGTTTTTCGGAGTAGAATGGAGAATATTTGAGCTTGTGAGGGTTTCTTTGACCAAGATAATAAGGAAAAAAACACACATGAGTTTCGAGAGGTAGCATAAAGAGCTCGGGGATAGGTAGTGAGTATTAGGGAGATAAAATTCCTTAGGTATGTTCAAGAAAGAATACCATAGAATGGAGAGTGTGTCATTAACAGTGATGGATCACTAGGGTTTCTAGATAGGAAAATGGGCAAAAGGGGTTTTTGATAAAGAAAAAATAAAACATGCATGGAATGGAAAAGTTGAAAGGTCCATAACTAATAGGATCTAGAGAGTGCCTAGGCCTTAATACCATTACGACCCCATGATCTCCAAAAAAACATGGCCTAAATCCTTAGGATTTTGAGAACATTTTCCAAGTTGGCCTCCCTAGATAGAACTATTGATGCCACTACCACCATTGTCATCACTCTTGGTCCAAGTAAAGAGCTCCCACATGTAGTTAAGTATCATCATCCCAAATATTATTAAGGTGGAAATATTGTTCCATTTGTGCCACCCATACTATCGGGTTTGAGCCATCAAATCTGTACATGTCCAACTTGAGTGTCAGGTGGCTCGAATATTGGTGATATATTGTTGGAAATAGTGAAAGATCATAATTCCAGTGATGTGATTCACTTGAAGCTGCGTCGGGAAAAATTGGGGACCACATGAAAATTGGGGGCTTTTAAGTGAATGGTACCACTGCGATCAACTCGTTGTTTAGGAATCTTGTGGGTAAGTTTTTTTTTTTTTTAATACTCAGAAAGGAGTTTTACTCCCAGCTGATCAATATTGTGGTGTCTGAAACCCAAAATTCTTGATACTACCAAATATCCTATAAAAATCGGGGTTGTACTGTAGTAGTAGAAACCCCAAGGTCTTGGCACTGCAAAATGTGTTGCGACAATCTGATCAAGACTATGGTAGCCAAACCCTCATTGCACAAAGAGTCTAATCGACTCTGTGAAAACCTCAACTGCTGAATTTGGTTTGTACAATGGTGACAAAACCACAACTGCTAGATTTGATATGTACAATGGCGATCGAACCCCAATTGTTGGATCTGATATGGACGAAAAGGTAGGGGGTGATCTTTAGATAACTGAGGGAACTATGGTCACAAAGGATTTTTAGGTACTACAGATTGTGATATACACAAGGGTCCAAAAGTAGTACTCGAACCAATATTTCAAAGCGCTAACTAAGGAGGATCAACCATACCCTTAGCCATACTACCTGACTACCCTATTGTACATGCGAGTAATCTCCCCAAGTGTTTTTCTCAATATATTGTAGTAGAAAGATGACTGACGGCTTATCTAAGGTTAGGTTTCAGGTTACCCTACGGGGGCTTCTGATATACCCAAGGGTACGTGGAAGTGTAGTCCTTGCATGGTTCTTTCTAATGCACTACTACTCGAAGGGGTACGCACATGGGTTACAAGGGAGTCCAAGAAGCGTGACCACCTCTTGTAGTTCCTGCGTGCATGCCTCCCCAAATCTGTAGGTTTATGCGCTCAATGAAAAATCCCATGGTTTAAAGACGTCAGAACATGTCCCTAGCCTAAAATAAATTCTTCCAAAATTGGAGGTACAACTAGCCCTGAAAAGTGTTGTGATACCACTTGTTATGCACTTGACCTGCGAGAATAACATAATGCCAGAAATACGAAACAATATTTCCTGAAAAACATAAATATCACAGGAATTGAGATAAGCTGTAAAGATATTTTATTATTCAGAAGAAAAATACAATGTTCACTTGCCTCTTTGAGGGGGATACCTCCAATGGAGCAGAGCTCAATTACAATAAAGCTCGATGATTCTTCCCTTGACATCTATGACTATTTATAGCTTATGACATCCAAAACCCTAACTACTAGTGGTCCCTTGCATAATACAGATTAACCACTTTAGTTATTAACTATGGCCCATTTATAACTAATTGTGATCCCTTTTAAATAATGCAGGTAAACCACTTACAATTATTATTAATACTGATAACCGCTTACGAGATTTATTAACCTAACTAACTAACTATGACTCTCACTAGGCCCCTTGGGCTTGTTACATAAATAAAGGGGTTAGGGTTGGACCCTAACAAAAAACAAAGGTCGGGGTAACTCATGTATCCATGATTTCCCCATCCTATATTTGTATGCCCAAATATGTGGACATCCCTCATCATTTCCATCCTTGTCCCCATGGAATTTGGCCTTGAGACTCCTGTGTCTCCATCCATCTCATCATTATTCATATGACCCATATCACTTGAATAATGTACCTTGCACATATCTTTCCCTTAGAGGCTAGGAACACCTAATAGGGTCATTTATTAACTACTCCTACCTAGGGAGGTAACACTATTTAGATCTTAAAGTCCCAAATTTGGAAGGGAAACCCACATATGAAGTCTCATTGTGCCCTTGATAAATAAGCTTATTTCACTTAGGTGCACTACTGAATTATTTTACCTAAAGGTGAAGAGGTTCATTGAACATTATATGTAATTTGCAGGTGGTTTCATCATGGGTTGGGAAACTTAATTGGGTCCCAAGTCCACTAGAGGAACATATTGACACCACAAGGGATGTGTTTAGAGCCATGGGACTCCCATCATGTGCAGACCATTGTTTCACACCATGAGCATCCATAACACCTTCAACAACTTGTTTATTTCCCCACATTATTCATGAGATGATGCACTTGGACCAATGGGCCCAACCGATGTACTATATGGTGTGGCAGTTGATCCAAGGCCCAAAGGAGTTTTTTCCACCCTTGAGACATGGGAGGGTAGCACCATCATCAAAATCCTCATTTGGATCATTATACAGGCTTATCTATCATGACAAGACCCATAAGACCAACGTTTATGCCCCAAAACCACTTTGGGGCCCCACACGATGACTTGCATGGAGAATTAGGTGCCATCCCATAATTGGTGATTTATGGATCTCTCTCTCATCTTAGCACCTAGAGGACTCAACGCTGTTGAAAATAGAAACAAGAAATGATAAAAATAGAATCTAGAAATTCCAATTTTAATTTGTCCTTGAATTAAAATTCGAATTTAGTCTCACCAGCTACTTGGAAACAATTAATTAATTCATTATGGATTAATTAGTTGGAGAAATTCAAGTGAGAAGTATTTCTGTAGTCATGCAACAGTTATCCCTTAAATTAAGGAGATTATCCCTCAATTAAGGAGATAAGATTGCATTATATTTGAGTTGTAATTAATTAGCTCAGTTTACTGAGTTAAGTCCAGTTAAATTAGTTCCAAACCGTTTGAGGAACTAATTGTGAGTTATCAGACAGTTGATGCATGCATGCACTCAACCAGTGTACTCCAGATAACTGAAGATTCCCTCATCAGAAACTCATGCATGTCTATTCTGAGAAAGACCTAGTTGAGCTAAATGTCAAGGACAGTGTATTATCAGTTGCATGTGTTTTCCTATAAAGGAAACTCATGCATGTAGTCAAGGTAAGGTTCCTTGAGGATCGCGCAATTCTGACAGGGTGTAGATTCAGTGTGAGAGATCAGAATTCCACTTGGTAACAAGAGGATCACCTACGAGAAACTACGCAAGGAAATAGGAGCTTGGAGGGCATAGGAGAAGGCTTGTGAGAAGCTTTGATTGTCTGTGAGCATCCAGAAGGATTGTACTGAGAGCTGGCTAGCTGTGAGAGCTAAGGCTTTGTACAATTCTGATGTATTTCCACGTTGTATGATAATACAGATAGTGGGGTTTTTATATGAGGCTTTCCCTTGAGTATTTTTTGTGTTTCATGTGCATTAATTCTTCTTCTTCTAGTTATATGTGTTCAACTCTGGTTCATCTCGATCTTTAAGCTTTTGCAAATTGATAGTAGAAGTAGATTATAGTATTTTGCTTTGGTTATATTTCATTATCGGGTTAATCTACAGTCATATTTTCTACATGATCTTAGAGGTAGATTTGTAGAGAATTTGCAGAATTTCTACATGGTATTAAAGGTAGCTGATCTATAGAGAAATTTCTACATGGTATCAGAGCCAAGTTTATCGGAGCCAAGTTGTTATGCTCTTAACCTGTAAAATGATACCCAAATACAGAATATGCGAAGAGAAGATACCCAAAACACAGAACAACAATGATTTTATTATTCAGAGAGTAAAGTTCACTTGCCTCTTCGAGGGGGCAACCTCCGATAGAGCAGAGCTCGATTACAAAATAAGACACAATACTCCTCGCAGGGAGTCTCTATCCTTTATATATGACTCATACATGCAATACCACGGATCAATACCATGGGTTTTATTAATACCATCTATCTAATACTACGGCCCATTTGCAACTAACTGTGGTCCCGTCATTAATTGTGGGTTAATCACTTACAATTATTAATATGGTCTTTATTGACTCTTGACTATGACGTGATCCCATTACATAAATAAGGGGTTTAGGGTGGGACCCTAACATGCCCTCCCCCTTAAGACTAGCCTTGTCATCAAGGCTGAAGCTGCGGAAACTGCTGAAGAATAGTGGTTGGTTCCCAAGTTGCATCTTCCGGAGAGGTGTCTTTCCATTTGACGAGGACTTCCTTAATCATGCGGCCGCGCAGTTGCTTGTATCGTGTGTCTAGGACCTGTTCGGGTTGAAGCCAGATGGACCTTTCTTCGTCCAATTCAGGTATACTGGTCTGAATTCTGCAATTGTTCCCAATTACTTTCTTGAGGCATGAGAAATGGAAAACTGGATGGATTTTTGCAGTAGGTGGCAAGGCCAACTTGTAAGCCACTTCTCCAATGCGCTAAAGTACTTGATATGGTTCGTAGAATTTGGGAGATAGTTTCTGACACCCCTTGTCTTTGAGTGATGTTTGCTTATATGGTTGTAGCCGTAAAAAGACCTGATCCCCTTCTTGAAATTGGCACTCTGAGCGATGCTGGTCTACCTGTTGCTTCATGCGGTTCTGAGCTTGATGAAGATTCTCTCTAAGATGGGCGAGCATGGTTGCGCGGTGTTGTAGGAGTTGATCCACTGCTTGTACTTTTGAGCACCCCTTGAGATACGAAGTAGGTGAAGGCAGGAGTTGACCATATACTGCTTCATAGGGAGTCATTTTGGTGGTGGCATGATAGTTGGTGCTATACCACCATTTAGCCAGAGGTAACCACTGTACCCAAAGGTGTTGCTTTTCTGAAGTGAAACACCTAAGGTAGGTTTCTAGACATTTGTTGACGACTTCGGTTTGACCATCCGTTTACGGATGATAGGAAGTACTGAGTTTTAGTTGAGTGCCTTGTATCTTGAAGAGTTCTTGCCAAAAATTACTGGTGAAGATCGGGTCGCGGTCAGACACAATAGAAGTGAGCATGCCATGCAATTTGAAGATCTGATCCATGAAAGATTGAGCGACCAAAGTTGGTGTAAATGGGTGGGGTAGGGCGCAGAATTGAGCATACTTCGATAATTGGTCCACAACCACCATGATGACTGACTTGTTCCCTGACTTTGGAAGACCTGTAATGAAATCCATAGAAACCTCCGTCCAAATTGATGCCGGAATGGGCAATGGTTGTAATGTGCCTGGTGTGTTGATGGTTTCCCCTTTGTGGCGTTGACAGACATCGCATTCTGCTACGAAAGTAAGGATGTCCTTTTTCATGCCTGTCCAAAAAAATGATCTTCTGGTGCGAGCATACGTCTTCTGAAAGCCCGAATGTCCTGCAATGGGAGATGAGTGAAATTCTGCCAAAATGCGACTTTTGAGGGTGGATGTTGGTGATATTACGACTCTTCCCTGTAGCGAAGAATATCATCCTGCCACGAGTAGCCCTTGGTGGAATTTGGATCTACCTCCAATTGAGAAATGAGTTGGGAGAGCCCGAGGTGTGAAAACCATTCCCTGTGAGCCTCTTCAATCCATTCTGGAAGGGGGAGGGAAATTGCTAGTAGAGTACTTTCCTCCTCAAATTGGCGAGATAATGCATCTGCTACACTATTGTCTTTCCCTTTCTTGTAAATGATCTCATAATCATATCCCAGCATTTTGGCGAGCCATTTATTTTGCTGTGGGGAGGATAGGCGTTGCTCCAAAAAATATTTAAGACTGTGATGATCTGTGCGGGTCTCGAAACGTCGCCCCAATAAGTAAGGTCGCCAGGTCTCGACTGCATGTAAGATGGCGATCATTTCCTTCTCGTAGGTAGATTGGCGCAGATTCCTCCCACTTAGTTGTTGGCTTGTGAAGGCCAAAGGTCGCCCTTCCTGCATTAAGACCGCCCCAATACCTATACCCGAAGCATCACATTCAATGACAAAAGATTTGGTGAAGTCAGGCAGTGCTAAGACTGGAGTGGAAAACATGGCATTTTTTAGAGCTGTAAAGGCCTGTTGTGCTTCCTCATTCTAGAAGAATGAATTTTTCTTTAGGAGTTGGGTGAGGGGCTTCGCTATGCGACCATAGTTGCAGACAAATTTACGATAATAGCCTGTGAGACCCAAAAATCCTCTCAAGCTCTTCAAGGTCTTAGGTTGAGGCCATTCCTGCATTGCCTGGATCTTTTTGGGGTCCACCTTGACACCTTTACACCCCACAATGTGGCCCAAATACTCAACTTCTGCCATGCCAAACGAACACTTGGACATCTTGACAAATAATTTATGCTTTCGGAGCAGTTGCAAGAATAGATCTACATGCTGAAGATGTGTGGCCCAAGTGCAACTATAGATGAGGATGTCATCGAAGAAGACAAGGACAAATTTCCTGAGATATGGTTTGAGAATGTGGTTCATAAGGCTCTGAAAAATAGAGGGGGAATTACAAAGACCAAATGGCATGACCAGGAACTCATAATGGCCTTCATGAGTTTTGAAAGTAGTCTTGGGAATGTCGACTTCCTTCATGCGAATTTGGTGGTAGCCTAAGCGAAGATCCAGCTTAGTGAAGAATTGAGCCCCATTGAGTTCATCCAGCAATTCGTCAACCACCGGGATGGGAAATTTTTCTTTGACTGTCAACTTATTGAGGGCCCTGAAGTCGGGACACATCCGCCACTCCCCATATTTCTTGAGCACCATGACCACTGGGGATGAATAAGGACTAATGCTGGGACGAATGGCACCTGCTTCCAAAAGTTCCTTGATTATTTTTTCTATTTCATTCTTTTGGGTGAACGGATATCTGTATGGGCGCACCTTTGGGGGTTGGGCCCCTGGAACCAAGGTGATGTTATGATCATGTTCCCCTCGCGAGGGTGGAAGCTCATGAGGCTTGTCAAAGACCGGCAGATGGTTATTTAAAATCTGTTGCATCTCAGGGTGAATTGGCAGAGGCTTGGTTTCGACTGCCTGGATGGCATTAAATTGAGCTACAACTCCATGATTGCCCTTTTTTAACAATTTTTCCATCCTATGCAAGCTGATGATAGAGGGGGCTCCCGCCTGGAGTCCACGGAGGGTATGTGTGTAGTTGTTCTGCTTAAAAATCATATATAACTCCTGGAAATCCATTGTGATTGGCCCAAGAGTGCGGAGCCATTCAACGTTGAGGACAATGTCGCAGCCCCCCATGTGTATGGCAAACATGTGGGTTTTCAACTGATAATCCCCCATTTGAAGTTTGACATTTTCACAGCGGCCTTCACATTTCATTGTGCCTCCATCCGCAATTTGGACTTGGAAGTTAGAAACTGCTCGTACAAAACAATGCACTGCTTCTGCGACTTTTTGATGGATGAAATTATGTGTACTTCCACTATCAGTCAAGACTACTACTGGGTGATGTTTAATAAAACCTCTGATTTTGAGAGTTTGAGGGGAAGAAATCCCTGCCAATGCATGCAACGAAATAACTGGTTCATTAGAGACATTGTCCTTTTGGTTGTCTTCTTCTAGCGGCTCATGTTCCTCAAGTGGTGGATCTTCCTCTGTTGAGTTGTAGTCAGTGGCATCAATTTGAAAAAATTTGGGCTCCTTGCATTTATGACCTGGGGAGTATTTTTCATCACAGTAGTAACATAGGCCTTGCTTTCTTCTTTCAGCCATTTCCGTAGGTGACACCTTTTGGATCTTAAGTGTTTGAGTCGTGTTGTGAGCCTGTGGGGGGCGACCTTTAGCGGAGAAATTTGGGCGATTGTATTGGGCTGCTAATGCACGTTCCACATTACGAGCTACCTTGCAAGCCTCCGTCCATGTGGGAGGGTGGTGCAATAGGACTTGGGCTTTGATAGCTTCTTTAAGACCACTGATAAAACATTCTGTGTAGAACACATCTGAGAGACCCCAAGTGTGGAAGGCTAAGGCTTCAAAAGCTGTAATATATTCATCCACTGTACTAGTCTGTCGGAGCTTAGTAAGACGACCCAAAAAAAAAGATTCCTGGTCAACTGCAACGTCCTAAAAGGTCCATTGCAACGTTGATGCCATTCCCACCATTGCCACCTTTCATTGTCCAAGTACATGCTCCCCACCATAAGCTGAGTCTCATCATCTAAGATGCGATTCAGATTGAAATACTTCTCCATTTGGGCTATCCATGTCGAGGGGTGAGAACCGTCAAATTTATGCATATCCAACTTGGGAGGTCGCTGACGGGGTTGTTGGTGGGTGTGCCAGACGTGAGGAGAGTGGCTAGACTCACCCTCATTGTGTCCATTGCCATTATACACCTCCTCGTGGGCTTGCTCCTTGCCCTTCTGGAGCATGCCCTCGACCAAGCTATTTAGTCGGTTAAGCTGAACGTGGATGGTTTGCATGGATTCTTCAAGTTTGTCCATCCTTTCATTGGCCATCGCTTGAGCTCTAGTTTCTACCATACACCAACCTGATTTTTTTGGAAAGTTGGGACCACCTAAAAAATTTCCACTAAGAATTGAATGGTACCACTGTGCTCAGCTCGTCGTCCTAATTCTAATGGGCTAGATCACCAATAAGCGCCCCAGAAGATCTCAGACTCTTTTTTTTTTTGAAAACTCCTAACGGAGTTTTACTGCTTCCTTATCAATACTGCAGTTGCCAATTCCTCAAAATGTCAATGCGGCCAAAAGTCCTGCGAAAATTATACCTCGGTATAGGAACCCTTCACAACGATTCCGATCTGGTGGATCTGAGATATCTGAATGGCGGATCGGATAGCTCTGGGCGACGGAACAGACTGATGCTGCGGATTTGATGGATCTAATAGATCAGAATGGTTGATCTGCGAACTTGAGACTACGGGACTGATGTTTGCTACTGCTGCACCTCTTTGCACAAGCGGATCTGGAAGAGATGATGTGTGATCCCCTGATAGAAAAGGGAACTATGGTCTTGAGGAGTGTCAGGTGCTACAAATCGCAATATACATAAGGGTCTGGCAGTAGTACTCGGCCCAATGTTTCAGGGCTCTAACTAAGGAGGATCGACCGTACCCTTAGCCGTACAACCCGACTACCCTATCGTATGGGCGAGTAATCTATCCGAGTGTTGTTCTCGGTGTACTGTAGCCGCAAGACGGCTGATGGTTTATCTATGGTGAGGTTTCAAGGGAGCCTAGGGGGCTTCCGATATACCCAGAGAGTACGTGGAAGACAGTCCGTGCACTGTTCTATCTAATGCGCTACTACTCGAAGGGGTACCCACAGGGGTTACAAAGGAGTCCAACAGACGTGACCACCTCTTGTATTTCCTGCGTGCATGCCTCCCCAAATTCGCAGGTTTATGTGCTCAACGACAGATCCCGTGGTTTAAAGACGCCGGAACACATCTTTAGCCAAATTTTTTTTTGCTAAGAAATGAAGATCCCACTGGCCCTGGAAAGTGCTCTGATACCACTTGTTATGCTCTTAACCTGCAAAACGATACCCAAATACAGAATATGCGAAGAGAATATACCCAAAACACAGAACAGCAATGATTTTATTATTCAGAGAGTAAAGTTCACTTGCCTCTTAGAGGGGGCAACCTCTGATAGAGCAGAGCTCGATTACAAAATAAGACACGATACTCCTCGCAGGGAGTCTCTATCCTTTATATATGACTCATACATGCAATACCACGGATCAATAACGTGGGTTTTATTAATACCATCTATCTAATACTATGGCCCATTTGCAACTAACTATGGTCCCGTCATTAATTGCGGGTTAACCACTTACAATTATTAATATGGGCTTTATTGACTCTTGACTATGACGTGATCCCATTACATAAATAAGGGGTTTAGGGTGGGACCCTAACATAAGTTTATGAGAGCTTAGTTTATCGGAGCTGTGAACAGTATACGGAGAAGAGAATTCGAAGTTTGAAGTTCGGGGTTGCAGGTGCAAATCAAATTCATATCATACTTCAATGGAGATGGGACATTATGCGACTAATTTCCCATCAAAGAAGTGCAAGAAGGGATCCTTGGAAGGATCAGAAGGTAAGGCATTAAAATCTCAGTTTGAAATGGACTTTACCCTCATCGCATGCATGGTGTCATCGATGATGGGTTGTGTTTGGTATCTTGACAATGGAGCCTCATTCCACATGACCAGTGATAAAATTTTATTCAGTACCTTGTAGGAGAAAGACCTCAAGATGCGCATAGAGATGGGTGAGGATGGAAGTTATAATGTTTCAGGAGTGGGCATGGTTGCTTTTCAGAGGGAGCACGGAGCTCCTATCACCTTGACAGATGTGAAGTATGTGCCTGGACTGAAGAAGAACTTGGTATCGGTCGCGATGTTGGAGGACAAAGGCTACGATGTTGTCTTCAGTAAAGGAAAGGCGTTCCTTAGACACATCACCATGAGACAGGTGAAATAGATCGGTTCACGAATTCAGAACCTATATGCTCTTAAGATTCAAGATGCATGCAAAGCCTTGAGGAGAAAGACAAATGTTAGAGACTTGGTGGTTGAGAGGGAGAGTACATTACCTCTCAACATGCAGTCCCAGAAGAAGTCTTAGAAAATTATGGAGGAGCCATAATTGGAGAAGTGGGCAGAGGGATCACATGCAACCATACCTCTAGGTGTGAGGTGGGGTGATGTGAAGTGATAGTCTCAAGAAGGGTGAAATTGGGCAGTGTCCATTGAGAGGTTTTATCTCATGGATCATACCTTGCTACGGGAGCCCAAAGTAAATAGTAGCGGGAGGAATCAGTGGGATTGATGTAGTCAGAGATCAAAGTGACAGAGGCTAGAGCAGTCAGATACTGAAGAGTGAAGACAAGGATTGACAACAGTGCAGAAAGGTAGAGTCAGCCGAAGCGCAAAGTTTTCAGTTGACAGAGGCAATAACAGTCAGAGACTTTGATGACAGATGCATCATACTGATTCAGGTTGGATTTTTTGTTTGTTTGTTTGTTTCTGGAGTTGCTGGAGCAACAACACTAGAGAGAAGTGTTGCATGCATAACATTCCAAAGGTTCATGATCAGGATCGAGTTGAATTCCTTTCTTGTTGAGAGGGAGTGTTGAAAATAGCATCAAGAAATGATAAAAATAGAATCCAGAAATTCCAATTTTAATTTGTCCTTGAATTAAAATTCGAATTTAGTCTCACCAACTTCTTGGAAACAATTAATTAATTCATTATGGATTAATTAGTTGGAGAAATTCAAGTGAGAAATTTTTCTGCAGTCATGTAACAATTATCCCTTAAATTAAGGAGATTATCCCTTAAATTAAGGAGATTATCCCTTAATTAAGGAGATAAGATTGAGTTATATTTGAGTTGTAATTAGTTAGCTCAGTTTACTGAGTTAAGTCCAGTTAAATTAGTTCCAAACTATTTGAGGGACTAATTGTGAGTTATCAGTCAGTTGATGCATGCTTGCACTCAACCAGTGTACTCCAGATAACTGAATACTCCCTCATCAGAAACTCATGCATGTCTATTCTGAGAAAGACCTAGTTGAGCTAAATGTCAAGGACAATGTACTATCAGTTGCATGTGTTTTCCTATCAAGGAAACTCATGCATGCAATCAAGGTAAGGTTCCTTGAGGATTGCATTGTTTTGATAGGGTGCAGGATCAGTGTGAGAGATCAGTCTTCCACTTGGTAACAAGAGGATCACCCAGGATAAACTACGCAAGGAAACAGGAACTTGGAGGGCAGGGGAGAAGGCATGTGAGAAGCTTTGATTGCCTGTGAGCATCTAGGAGGATTGTACTGAGAGCTGGCTAGCTATGAGAGCTAAGGCTTTGTATAATTCTGATGTATTTCCACCTTGTATGATAATACAGATAGTGGGGCTTTTAAATGAGGCTTTCCCCTAAGTATTTTCTGTGTTTCATGTGCATTGATTCTTCTTCTTCTGGTTATATGTGTTCAACTCTAGTTCAGATCAATCTTTAAGCTTCTGCAAATTGATAGTAGAAGTAGATTATAGTGTTTTTCTTTGGTTATATTGCATTATCGGGTTAATCTACAGTCAGATTTTCTACATGATCTTAGAGGTAGATTTGTAGAGAATTTGCAGAATTTCTACATGGTATCAGAGGTAGTTGATCTATAGAGAAATATCTACAAATGCGACCCTCCAATGGCCTTACATCAACATGACATCATGAACTTGGCAAGCATTTGGAAGGAAAATTTCTAATTTAAAAAATCTACCTGCTTAGCTTGTGACCAAGGCTTGTATTTTGCACTTTTTTATAATGTTAGGTGCCCCTAGGATAATAATTCAACTTAGTGAGTCTCATATAAATAAAAATCACTCTCATTTGTGAGAGATAATAATCACACTTGGATTCTTTATCTTGTAAAGAACTCACACTTCTTCTTTGGAGCTATTAGAGACTCTTTTGATGAATCTTGATGTGTGGAAGATAATTCACATTTCTTCTTTGGAGATTCTTCTTGAATGATGGATGGATATATTGCATGAATCTTTTAAGTGCGTAGTATTAATTTTTGAAGATTAAGTTTGTAAAGCCCTTCTAGTAGAGTATTGCATATGTCATTCAATGCAAGGCATGTGATGCATGTTACTAGTGAATGGATGTATTTGATTCTTCATGAAACTCCATTATATCTTGAAGAAGGTAAATGTTTGAAGTTGGTACCTAGGGCATCGATTTTGAGCCTCCTTGGAAGAATTTTTATCTTCTATTAAGAATCTCAAGACTCCATCCCCCGAATGACTAGGTAGTAGTCCAAGGATTTTGGTGATCAAACTCGTCTTTCTCCATATTTTCTCCTCCTAAACTTTGGTCCCCTAAAGGTAGGGCAAAAATCTAGGGTTTGCAACAAAATTTTAGGGAGATGTTTTTTCAGGAATTCGAGGGTCCAGACATCAAGCTGAGGGTTCAAGCTACCTATTCTCGAATTTTGGTTGGCATTTTCCCAAGTTTCATCCATAAAATATCTTGCCCTAGGTGCTACTCCAAGAGGGAAAACGTAGGTCTTTCTCGCTCACCTTAGGGACTTCTTAGAGGGTTGCATGAGCTTAGTATTCATTGGAATAAATCATAAGAAGCACTTTCTTCTCTTGGGCCTTGACCTTGTGAATACCTATTACCATCAATAAACCTCATAACCCTAGGTATTGTATATTCTTTTCTAGGGTTTTTCTTAGAGAGCGATTTTGTTTTTTGAAGCCTCGTACTTTTCTTGAGACTCTCTTTGAATGAGATCTAGCTCCATCACCTTGAACCTTCAAAACTAGAATATATATTATAGGTGATCACAATCATACTAGGACTTCTCCCATTAGTGAAAGCACATAAAGGGTATGGGACCTTGGCTGTGTTGATAATGGGACATAGTCCTATTGTTGTCACTTAGTCTAGTAGTTGTACTGTAGGTTCCCCCCTTAGGGCCCTACTATATTTTGTGGTAACATTTTTGGCACCATTATTGGCGATGAAGTTGGTCTACCTCCTTGGTAAAAATTTGAAGAAGTGATTCCTTTAATGACAATATAGATCCTCTTCTGGCGACTCCATTGGAAGAATGAAGCCCTTGTTCTTCATTTAACCTCAAATTCAATGCTTTTAGGGTGAAGCAAGCATCTCTCAAGGCATTTTGAATTCACCCCAGAGACTCTTGCATGATTGATATGTGTAACCTAATAGAATGTATTAACTTGATGAGATTCCTACCCTGAACATCCCTAACATTCCTGGGTACCTATATCATTTGATTTTCAACATGATATTTAGGGTTCCCAAGTTTGATGATGATCCATCTTCTGCAATTGATCATGTGGCAATATTTGCTACATATTCCTCAAAAGATGATGTGGTTCATCAAGATGTTATAATTATGTTGTTTATAATGTCCCTTCAAGGTCATAATTCATGGTTATATAATTGCAAGCCTAGGAGTATTTCATCAATTAAAGTGCTTTTTGATAACTTTTTGGAGTATTCTCGAACTAAGGACTAGGCTTACCCAACATTAGATATTGATCTTAGAGAAGAAGTTGTCACTAAGCATGAGGACGATCATGAGGAAGAAGAGGATCGATTTTAGATCATCAAGATGAGGTCATTGACGAAGATATTAAGGGAGATCTTGAATGGGAGCAAGATAAGGAGCTTGATGAAGAGGGTTTCTTGGAAGGTATAGTTGAAGATAACCCCATTTTTTCAAGGACATTGTTAGAGTCGGTCTTTACATCGCTCCGTTAGAGATCAATTCTCTTATTTCATTTCATTTTTAGGTGTCTCATTCAGTTCTTTTATTTTCATTCCGCTAGGGGCATGCCATAATCTGACGGAGGGTCTTGTTATTCATTACCCCTCATGCCTTATACCTTCTAGCTCAGGTCTTTTAATCAAGCTTTTAAAGTCACTTACAGTCCTGTTTTAGTCTTTTGATCAGCAGAGTCAATTCAGTCACTAGGTCTAGGGTTTCACAAATTGTGTCTTCAAACTGTCCAATAATGCCAGCAGGCTAGAGGGAGGTTTTATTTCACAAACTTTTATCATCATATGGATGGATTATGACTTTTCTTCAAAACTCTGTTTTGAAGAAAATTCGTCATTTCGTTTTGTAATAAATTGCCATGTAATTTTCACAATTCTTTAGTTGTTGAAATCTCCAGGCGCAGCCCTGGTCTTCCTTTGTCAAGACATGCCATTATCCCTGCAAAAAATGCCAAAAGATTCATTATTCAAGTCATAAAAATCAGAAGGAAATTTGAAAAGACAGAAGTTGTATTAAATGCAAAAAGTGCCAAAGTTAAAAACATTACAAAATGGGTTATTGAGAAGCAAAAATTTAATCCATCTCTATATAAGATATTTCTCAAGTTATTAATCCGTTTGCATCAAGAGATATTTTAAAATCCAAGAGAGAAGGCGATGTTGGAGTTTGAAGGGGCGAAACTTTGAGTTTATAAGGCCGACTGTGTGTTGGAATACAACGCGACGCATTGGGATAGGCCGCGGCGCACCCACAGAACGTGGCGCATAGAGCCGAAATACACTGTGCATTTTCCAAAGGGCATGGCGCATCCACGGGGCGCGGCGCACTGGGCTTGCGCGCGGCGCACAAAACCTCCAAGACAAAAAATCATTGTGGCCTCAATAAAAATCAAACCCATTACTCCATGAGGCATTTTCATTGCTTGAAACATCTATTGCTATGCCAAGAGGTCAAAGGATATTGATTTGAGGGTTAAAGGAAGGAATTTTGTGGTTGACTGTGCATTGAAGGGCCACGCGGTGCATTGGAGGAGGTCGCGGTGCACATAGGCCGCGTGGCGCATCGGGTGAAATTCTGCAGTGTTAAATTACAGTGTCGCGGCATATCCAGGAGGCGCGGCGCACTAGGTTTGTGCGCGGTGCACAAAACCGACAAGTTGGTTTTTTATCCCTGCAGTCATTAAAACTCCAATAGCGCCATGTCTTTTTCTCCAAGAAAGTCTGAGCACTCTTGCTATTGAATTTAGTTTGGTTGGGTATTGTTAGGAGGGAAGCTTTAAAGGTTTGAAGTGTGAAAATATAAACCCTACATTTATATCAAAATCTTCTCCATTGGGTTTTGTGATTGGTGTTTTTAAATGATGATTTTGGTGCCAAGTCTCCTCTCTCACTTGTGATCCCTTCCCTTTCATAATCCTATCATCATTAAACTCCCAAAACACTCATATCCCTGCTTCCCATTTTCCCTATACTAAACTCCTATCATTCCCTATCATTCTCCCTCTCTCGTATCATTCACAAAATCCTTAAATCCCCACTCCCTAAACACAGTCAAGTGACTATTTGCACATTTCTTCACTTGACAAACTCCATCATCCACTTTTCCCACTGTCCCATATTCCTCACAGTCCCATTTCCATTTGGCACATTCGGCATTGAAAAACACATCACCTATTTCTCTTTGTCAAACCAGTCAAACATACACATTGCAGCACCATGACAGAGACAGATTCATCATATGAGCAAGAATATGAGAAAAACAGTGACTCAACCACTGAGCTTAATGTGCCGAGAAGGCCTCGAAAAGGCGGCAGACATGGTAGGGAAGAGCCTATTTCTTTAACTCAATTGCAGGCCTGCCCGCTCGCAATGACATGCTTTCAGTATTGTGAGATGATTGCTCAGATCCAACATTATCAGGAGTTAGTTCGGTTCTTTGTTTTACATTTGCATGATAGTCATGTTACTCTTGCTAGAGTAAACTTCATCTTGACACCAGAAACCATCTCTCAGGCCACCGGGATACCGAATATAGGGGAAGAGTGGAACAAGAGGTAGCAGCTGGATAGATCATATTATGAACCTTACATCAGGCCTAGCTATTTGAGACAACTCAGGAGAGTATTCCCATTTCAGTTTCTGAAGGAATCTTATGCGCCATTGATGAGACTCATTATCAGATACTTCAGTTGTGAAGGTCGCTTCTCATGCCTCTATGCATACCATATCAGGTTATTGATGCATTTCACGAGAGTGAGGTTGATGAACATTCCATATTTCATGTGCCGAAACATCGAGAGGATGACAACTCTTGTGCAGAAGAAGACTCCGGAACAGTAGTACAACAACATTTACCACTATGCGCTCATCAAGATCATTGTTTTGCATCAGCTTGGTTTGCAGGGTATCACATGGGAGGATTTCATTTCCCGTGAGTTTTTCACAGCTTTTGTAGCTCATCAAGTGGTTGTCCATTATACCGGTGAACCTTCATATTAGCATGGAGGTCAGGAGGCAGAGACTACTAGTGTGCCGGCATATGTCACCTATCAGAGAGGCACGAGAGGATTGTTTGCAGCAGCAAAGCGAGTGTTATCTCCACCCGGTGTGCAAGGGGCCTCGCTTCCTACATCAACATCAAAGGTACAGGACAGAGGCAAGATGCCAATGCAGGATGAGGGGCCTTCAGGTGATCAGGACTTTATTCTTATTCAGGATGACGATACAGACATGGGCCCACAAAGTGCACATCTTAGAGAGATCATCCAGGAGTAGCAAACAGAGATCAAAGCCTTATCTCTTGACTTGGAGAGGGCTAAGTGGATAATGAAATACTTGGAGCAGAGGAACAAATAGCTTGAAGATCAGCAAGCAATCATGGAGCTACAAAACATCCACGAGAATTGCCAAGCTGCACAAAGGAGGAGGATTGAGCTCACTTCATTGCAGCAAGAGATTACTGAGGATCGAGAGTCTTGGCTCAAAAGAATCAAAATCCACTTGAAGAGACTGCTGGACAAGGCCGATAGAGATAAATCATTGTTGAGACACATGGTTTTCCTTTACAGGGCGTGACATATGAGTTCCAAGGCACGAATAAGGAATCTAAAGGCAAAATTGAAGAAGGTGGCAAAGAAGCAAAAGAGGAAAAAGGAGCATGATCGACTCCAAATTTTGGCCGAAGCTTGAGCATGGTACTTGATTGGGGACCTACAGCCCAAATTTCAAGGAATTTGGAGAAAATTTTGTCAATTTTGAATTTTTTGGCTTTAAAACAGGTTTTTCTGCCCAACGCGTAGCGCCACTTGGCGCGCGCTTATAATTGGGAGGTCCTCTGGAGGAAAAATTTGTATTTCTGAATTTTTCATCAAAAGTTATGTATGCTCATGGATTACCTAAGGATTTCATCAAGTTCTGGGTTGCCTAAAGGGTCAAAAACACCCTAAAAATGACCTCACCGATCCTATTTTGACACACAGGAAGCAGTCTTGGGAGATTGAAGTTTTGGAGGGGCAAATGACATCCAAATGTAGAAATTCCACTTGGGTTGGAAAGTAGACATGCAGGGATTTCCAAAAAGCACACTTGGGCTCAATTTGGACTTCAGGAAGTGCCTCAAAATCATCTCCAAAGTGGCACGACACATACAGGTTTTGGCGCGGCGCATAGAGAATTTTGGTCTGTTTTTCACTCAGAAGCTCAGAATTTCACCCAATTTTGACTAGTTTTACTCTTTGATGTAATTATTGATCTATCTTGATGTAACTTGATGACTATGATATAATTTTGGCACATATTTACTTGTTCTAGAGGATTCATTCACTAAAAGGTGAAAATTAAATGAATGAATCAATTTCCTAGCATATAGGGGTAAGTTGTTAGACTACCTAGATTTCAGTTCCTTGTTTAGAATTAGTTCAAAAAGCTCCTAGAATGATGATCTAGACCCCTAGAGGCAAGGGAATAGGTTTGGCTTGTCTATATTATGTAATTTCTAAGTCATTTTCAGGGTTGGATACTTGGGATTGCTTGGCACTCTATTCTACATTTCATTTCTGCAATTTTGGCAAAGGAAAGACCAGGGTTTTGCAGCACTTGTTGGGATCCATGTGGCTCTATGTTTTGGTGGTGTGTTTCTCTATGTATTTGTAAGTTCAATGATGTTTATGTGTATCATTTTCCCTTCTCTTGTCTTCTACAATTAAACAAATGAGAGATTAAGGTAGAATTCATTGGACTGCTATGCTCTGCCTAGATATTTTGTTTAATTCTTCATGTTTCCATTTGTTTGAGGAGGACTCTTGAGACCCTCTTTCCCTCCTTGGAATCTCACCAGTATGATCCACCCATTCATTCAATCCAAAGCATCAAAACTACTACCTATCTTGCCCCTACCTGAACTCTGCAAAAATCTGGCCTCATCCCCGGACCCAAAATTTGCCTTTCCCATTTTCCAACAAAACCCAAAAAAATTCAAAACAAATCCTTGCACTTCATACCTAGCCTAAGATCAGTTATTAAATCAGTCATCTTCAGCCCCATTGATTATCTTTCACTGAGATTTACCAGGAGAGAGCCTTCTCCTGTCCTCGTAGGGCTAGCTACGAGGCTGAGCATGGTTTGATGTGGACCTAGAACCTTGTCTTTTCAGCCTGAGGCAAATCTAGACTCTAACAGAAATTATCTCTGACTTTGTGAATATCAAGGACCTTGAGAAAAATGACCCCATTAGCTCCTTGGATGTTGAAATTAGTGATTACTTGCAAATTGAAGTAGGGAAGTGGGAGATCACGAGCCATCATTTTGACAAGGACCCTATCCATGATACCATTGATGATATCAATAATAATATTGTCTTTCTCTAACTTCCTCATGATGTTTGAGGTGTTTTCGAATCATCCATGGACCCTCTCATCATTCCTCGATGAAAAATCATTAATGACGATGAGCCTATGTCATTTTCACCTTTTGATTATGGTCATGAGGAAAGGTAATTTATTTGTGGTGATCCTTCATTCCAACCATCCCTTCATCATTCTCATCATGTTCTCAAGAACTCCATGAAGCATTACACCACTAAAGAGACATTTGAGAAGGAGTGCTTCAGATTAGTCATTGATTTCTCCATATTTAGGGTTGAGGGAATGATCCGATGGGTCTAGCCCGATTCATGTTCTTCTCATTTTTTCCATGCCCCTTTTGTATGATTCATGGTTGCATTATTTTCCCACCTCCCAACCTTGTTACCTAAGATATGAGTGTCATGATTATCATTTGTGTTTGAAAATGTATATCATTATTGATAACATGCGTAGGCAATATAATGTTGACCTAATGATATGTTGGTTACATTGGCTATATGATTATACTCGACACATGCATAATGTAGCATGCATTGCATATTGTTTTTACATAGCTACTATGATCATATCACGTTCTCATGCTGTTATACAAGTGTTGAGTGATAAAAGGTGTCTTTTTAACTCCTAATTATCTTCACATTAGTTATCAATCCGGGTAAGACTTTCTATTTCAAGAGTGTACACAGTATGTGGCGGCTATTTAACTCAAAGAGTAATGCTTCTAGATTGCAGTACAGTTCTTTCGAATACAAGAGTAAATGGATGCAGCTAGTAAACTCTAATTACAATTAAAAGAAAGCTTAATTCGCTAATGAAACCAAATCAGACATTCATTCAAGTATCAGTCAAGAATACAGTAACAATAACTCATTTCTCTTTTAACTGATTGATTTTCCAAACACAATTTCTAATCTAAACAACAAGGATCTCAGTCTGAGAGCGTAGACAACAGTAGTCAATACTCTTTACAATAGAGAATCTCAAGATAGCATGCTGAGCTAAATAACTAGATTGGAAATAACAATAATAGAATGTTGAAGCAGATAACTAGATCGGAGATAATAACAACTTGAATCAATATTACTGCAGAATGTAAAACAGAGCAATTTCGTTAAGACTGGAAATATGAAATAGCAAAGCGATGCGATTACAGTAAGTGGAAATCAAACCAAACCATCACACGACAGAAATCATAAAAGAATGGTACAGGAACAACAAGTGAATCCACCAAGGTCGGGCCCTTAGCCGCTAGTGAACACCACCGGATTACTTCAGTAGATGAGAAGGAACAACAACTACCTTATATATTAATCATTGCAAAATAGTTACAGCCAGTTCGTACTTTGCTTTAACAACAAGAGTCGATGATCAAAGTTACAAATACAATAGTAATTATTGAATAATGTCTCCTCCTCCTGTGCTTACAATCGCTGCCTTTTATAATGGCAAAGAGGTAAAAGGGTAAACAGTAACAACAATCCCTCAGGATCAAGAGATCCTGAGGGATTCGCGCAATCTTCTAACTTTAGTCATCTTTCCTTCCTTGCACTGGTCCTGTGATTCACTTTTCTTTTGTCCATAACTGCACGCTCCATCCTTGGCTTGCTTGTCTTTTCACTGTCGCTTGGCTAGGGAACAACAATTGTCCCATTTCATCTTTTTCCTACATAAAGAGGGATAATAGTAAGCTAAATCGTGATGATAGATAATTTCCTCATTTTTACCATAATCCTTTGATATATTAACATTTTAGGATATAAAAGGGGATATAACTAAAGAAAAGGATGATGAAATAAATACATATGCATACCTTTTCCATAACTCAACATACTCCCCTACTTACCCTTTTTCATGCCCTCATGAAAACCATGTAGTTTTTGTGCAGAGAAGACAAGGAATAGACTGGAGAAGGAATGTCATGAAGTGGTCTGAAACCATGATTTTTGGCCAAGGTTTCAAAAATGTGTCCTGTCTGTCCTTTAGGTAATTCATATATAGCTTTATAGCCTTCTGCAGGATACCAGACAATAGGACTATGGAACCGATAGCCTAGCCAACATGGGACTTCCCTCAAGATGAGGTTGCTATAAGTAACAAAGCATCTGCAACCAATTTAAAGTTTTTGTAGTTAAATGGTTCTCTGTTCTATACATTATGATTGGAAACTGTCCATCTAAATTTCGCTGCAGCCAAGGAGTTGTCTTTAATAGAGAGAAAATACTCTACCCCCTGTTGGAAAATTTCTTTGTGAATAGGCCCCAAGATCTGGATTACTCCTTCGTTTTGCATCAAACTTTTGTGTTTGGCCAGCATTTGTAGTGGGTTCTTCGGTTCACCTCTGACCCAAAGGTCCAATCCATTTTCCTACCTCTGGAATGTATTATGGGCTTTAAACCATTTCAATTGGTTAGCAGCAAATGAAATGAAGGCTTGAAATTGTACATCCCCCACAAAAGGGCTGGGATTCTTCTCCAATTCTTCTTCCAATACAAAATTATGCAAGTAAAAATCATAGAGTAATCGTTGAAATTTCACCCCATGGTGTTTACAGCAGTTCATGAAATCTTCAACATTTTTTAATTCTATGGGTTTCCCTGCCTTCACAGCCTTGATTTTGAGCTGTAAATACCTTTCTAACAAAAATAAAGCATAGTTATTGGCAGGGGACCTGCATGCCAAAACATCCGTGTATAGTGAACAAAGAGTATCCATTTGACGCATGACTGTCTCCAGTCTGATCTTTATTTTCTCAGTTCTTTCTTTTGCCCTTCGATATTTATCGAAGGCCTCACTTTCCGATGCATTGATATCCCGCAGTTGCCTTTGTAATTCTTGGTATCTCTATTGGGGAACAGTTTCTTCCTCAAGCCTTTCTATGGTCAGCCGAGCCTGTGCCAGATTTTCTTGAAGATTTGTTATACAAGGGTCACTACACATCAAAATATCTTTGGCTTGGATATCTGTCTGGGTGTCCGCGTTGTTGGAGGGTATCACCTCCATTTGAACAACTACATTACAAAAATGTACATTCTCTATTTGGGCAGCTGCTTTTGCAATAGTTGCATGCTGTTCCTTATCAATTTGAATGAATATGGGCTCAGTTTGAGTCCCAGTAACCCTTGTATCATGAAATTCAGTTTGCCTAAGTCTTTTAACTAATTTTTGCAGCCTCTGCTGTTCCTTTCTAAACCTTTCAATTTTTATTTTCTTCTTTTTGGGAGGAACAACTATTTCACTAACCGTTTCTATTCTTAGCAAGCTCGGTTGCTCACCTGGGCTTTGCTCTCCAAGGGCTGTGTCTTTTCCCTGACTGGTTTCTGTTTCTCCTATTTGGCCCACATCCTCTGTGTTTAAATTGACCCAACTAGGTTCTTCTAGATGTGTACTCCTAGTTTGGTTTGCCTCTTCCTGAGTAACTTCTGCCCTTGTTTCTTCCTCACCAATTACATTTTTCGTCATGCTCCTATTGTGGGTAGAGTTTTCTTCCAATTGTTCTACTTCAACATTAAGGTTGAGTGGGCTTTCGGGTTGTATAAATTCACTCATATTGGCCAAAATCTGGGCCAATTCAACATCATGTAATAAGTCTTGTGGTGGACTTGTGCTGGGAGTTAAGGGAAGTTCTGTTTCATCCCTCTCCTCTTCACTAGTATGCTCTGTTTCCTCCTCAAGTTCTGACTCTTGGTTATCTCTTCCTTCCAGCTGTAAAGGTTGCTCATTTTTAGGGCTAGATAGTTCTAAGGGTTGGCTGCTGCTACCCTGGAGGTTTTCAGCTATTCCCAAGCTTGTCTTGGCAGAGCGTCTACATTTTTGTGGTCTGTTTGCTGTGCTGGTAGTCCTTTTCCTTTTTGGAGCAGGTAAGGCTAACCCCCCCTCTATAGTAAACACTAATTCTTCCCAACTGGTTTGCTGCTGGGCAAGGTTGTAACTTACTATCAGCCTAATTAAACAATGGTGACTTACGACAGTCTCTATATGCCAGGATTTCTTTATGCTTTGAGCAGCGTCATGCAACAAGAAATTCAAATATGCAGGAAAGTTTACAGAACATTTCTGTTTTAGAACTGCTAATAATTTAAGGTGGTGTGGCCTTACCACATCTTTTCTTCCATTGCATGTGATATAGCTCTGAACGACTCTAGCCAGCTCTATCCATGGTTCTCCAAGAGATGAAGGTTGAACTCCCTTGCCTTTGACAATCAGGTTCTGTCCCTCATCCTAAAAGGTGGCAATGGCGGCTTGTAGCCTCAATTCTTTTTATGCGTCCATATGGGTCCGACTATTGGTAATCCGGACGCCTCAGCTATTATTGCATATGTTACTATCATTCGCCTTCCTCTTATTATAGAATGATCATCCTGCAAATTCTGTAAAAATTCGATAGCAATGGTTTCATTGGGTTGCTGCAGTCATGTAAAGTATGTGACCCATCCAGCCCGTAGTAGAATTTCTCGGGCGGCATCGGAAGCAACTAATATCAGTGGCTCCCTTCGCACTGTTCATCCTCCCATTTTGTCTGAATTCTGCACACTGTTAGCTTAACACAGCAATTCACAGAGCCAACAATGGAACAATAATTTGTTAATATCGAATAATACTTTTTCAGCATAGATACCATTAAAACTTGCTATTATGGGATATCATGTAGCCCAATATAACCAAATACAGGACTGACATGCATGCAAAAGTGCTTTGGAAGTCACCCGCGCCCTGCCTTAAAATGATAGGTCACCTTCGACCAGTTAAATGAACGGATGACATACTGGCAGAAACATACAGGAGTGGTAAAAATGGCAAGGTATACATATTTATGATAAGATCACAAAAATATCGGGTTGCTAAAATCGAGACATAGAATGAAAATTATGAATAAATGTGGATATGCCGTGGAGTGATTCGAAAAGGGAGAAAGGACATTTGATGTGGATGAGATGCTATGCGGTCATTATTCCACTTAAACCGTTATGATTGAATTTTTAAACGATATATCATGCATAAAGGTTCAAAAAATGAATTAGGAACATAATTTCTCTGTAATAAAGATAAAGAAATAAGAAAATGGAGTTATAATCACTATTGATGTTGAAAATATGACTCTAATACCATCAGTAGCGCTTCTGTTGTCCACAGGTGTTTATAACCTTGACAGAGTTGCTTTTTCACCCTTTGGAACCATGATCCTTTATGTATAATTAGGAAAGTGCCTTGTGATGTCAGAATGGAGGCCATTGTACTGGCTTGGTAACCAGATGGATCACAATGCCATTCATGGGTAGGCCGGCTCATGATGAGACCTCATGTTCCAAGGACTTTATTTTTCTGATGTATCCATTGGATCATATCCCTGGTGTGGTGGCCATAGTGGGAATTCCACTTCACTGCTTCCTTATGATCATGGTAGGATGGCTCATGATGAGACCCCCTATCCTACATCTGACAAATCATAGAATTGTTAGTAAACATATATATATTTTTTCTTTCCTTCTTTGTTTCTTTTCTTTTAGATAGCACTTCCTATTTATATATAGAGGGTGGCTCAACACTCCTTAAGAGTAGGGATGGTGGAAGAAGTCTGAACATACCAATAGAAGAAAATATGCCCTTACTCTTATTCAATGATAATAAGTAGAGAGAATTATGGGGATTAGGGAAGAACCAGCATGGTACAAATAATCAATCAATTTGAGTTATAGTGAAGATAAGGACAACAAAGTGATATAGATGGTTGTGTCCTCCCCTTTTCTAATCAATACAAAGCAATCTCATTAAGGATGATATTTTTTTTTGATTTTCTTGTTCCAGTAACCTTCAAATTTTGTATCTTTACATATACGTTTGTATTCTTGCCCTATAGAGGATGATAGAGAGTAAAATAATTTTGAAAAGATGTTTATTTTCTAAAGAAAAGCCTCTCAAAAAGAGTGTTGTTATTTAGGAGGAACAACATGAAAAATACACACAAAAAAAAGGGTGATGTTCCTTAAAAGGAACCGCAGTTGTTCCTTAGGAGGAACAACAAAAAGACAAAAAACCGCACACGAAACTGTTGTTCCTAAGGAGGAACAACAAAAAGACAAAAAAACTGCACATGAAACTGCTGTTCCTTAGGAGGAACAACAAAAAGACAAAAAAAACTGCACACGAAATTACTGTTCCTTAGGAGGAACAACAAAAAGACAAAAAACTACAGACGAAATTGCTGTTCCTTAGGAGGAACAACAACTGTTTCTTAAGAGGAACAACAAAAAGGAAGAAAAATAATAGGACACGAACTTGTTGTTCCTTACAGGGAACAATAGTTGTTCCTTAGATGGAACAACGGAAAAATAGATGCAGGCGAAAGTGCTGTTCCTTAGAGGGAACAACATTAAAACAAACCTAAGCGAAACTATTGTTCCTCAGAAGGAACATCAAAAAGAAATCGCACACTAAACTGCTGTTCCTTAGATGGAATAGTTGTTGTTCCTTGGATGGAACAGTTGTTGTTCCTTAGATGGAACAACTGCTATTCCTTTAAAGGGAACAACAACTGTTCCTTAAACGGAACAACAAAAATGAATGTACACGGGACTATAGTTCCTTAGAGGGAACAACTGCTGTTATTTAGAGGGAACATCAATTGTTCCTTAAATAGAACAACAAAAAGAAACCCACAAAACTACTGTTCCTTAAAGGGAACAACAACTGCTCCTTAAATGGAACAGTGAAAAGAAACACGCAAGAATGTTTTTCCTGAAAGGGAACGACTGTTGTTCCTTAGAGAGAACAACAACTGTTCCTTAGAGGGAACAACATGAAAATCATACAGGGAACCGCTGTTCCGTAAATGGAACAACAACTATTCCTTAGAGGGAACATCGGCTGTTCCTTAGAGGGAACATCAGTTGTTCCTTAAATGGAACAACAAAAGAAAATACACACGAAACTGTTGTTCTTTAAAGGGAATGACAACTGTTCCTTAAAGGGAACAACAACTGTTCCTTAAATGGAATAGAATGAAAATCAAATAAACAAAAAACTGTTGTTCCTTGGATGGAATGGCTGCTGTTCCTTAGAGTGAACAACAGTTGTTGTTTAAATGGAACAACATGAAAATATGTACACAATACTACTATTCCTTTAGAGGAACGACAATTGTTTTTTGGAGGGAACAACAACTGTTCTTTAAATGGAACAACAAAAGAAAAAAAAAAGGGTTTATTTACAGTTTATACAAGCAAGTTCAATAGAAAGAAAAGTTTATATACAAAATTAAAAAACAAATGAATTATTCACTGGATCGATGCTGAGGATGGGTTTCCCTCCTCAATGAGAATTTTCATGGTGGAATATTCCTGTAACTATTGGCAAAAGGACTCCCTGGTAAGCGGTTTGCAATAAAGTCGTACTCGATTACCATTCACTTTAAAAGAATATCCAGATCCATTAGTGGTTGCTAATGTGATGGTGCCATTATCATGCACCTTTTGTATCTTATAAGGTCCTAACCATCTAGTCTGGTTTTTTTCGAGGAAATCCTGGAACCTAGAATAATATAGGAGTGCCCAATCTCCTTCGTGGAAGATCTTGTTTTTAATAAGGGCATCATGACATTTCACTCTTTGTTGTTGGATTAATGCAGTGTGATGAAGAGCTGATAGCCTGATTTCATCTAATTCATTGATTTGCTATAATCTATTGATCTGAGCTTCAATTAGGTTCAAACCTACCTCCTGAGCTGTTCTTAATGTCTAAATTTCGAATTCGATTGGAAAAATAGGTTCCTTTCCAAATACTAGTTGATATGGTGAATATCCCGTGGTATTTCTCCATGTTTTACGGTATGCCCACAAGGATTTTGGCAATCTGGAGGCCTAGTCACATCTGTGTGATGCAACTGTTTTTGTGAGTATTGCCTCGATTACCTTATTAGTGCTTTCTACTTGGCCATTTGCCTATGGGTGGTATGGAGTTGTAATTTTGTGGAGAATATGATAATTTCTCAATGTTGCAGCAATCTTGTTGCCTACGAATTGTGGTCCTCCATCTGTAATTATGTCTCTCGGCAGGCCATATCACACAAATAGTTGGAAAAGAATGTATCAGTGAATCCTTGTTTACCCTTGGTAATGCCTCTGCCTTGACCCATTTAGTAACATATCCTGTTGCAACTAGTATGTATGTTTTTTGATTAGATGATGGGTTGATAGGACCAATAAAATATAGTGGCACCGCTCAAAAGGCTCGATTACTAATTGTGGGTTCAGAGGCATCTCATCAGATTATCCAGGGCGTCCTGCCCTCTGGCAGCTATCACATTGTCATGCGGAAAGAATCAATTTTGCGGACAAAACTGACCTCCCTAGAAGCTAAGGCTTTCTAGTGACAAACAAGACAAATAAACACTACCTTTCTCTAAATATGCATTTAGAATACAAGTAATCAGGTGTTTATAACATACCTTTAGTCCAACGCTTTGTAGTAGTCCAGCCTCGCCGATCCAGATGAGCTCCTCCTTCTCTTCAAAACCTGCATTCACTAACAAGCCAAAAGATTACATAGCACCTGATAAACTTATAAAATAAAACATATTCATCATACATACCAAGGAGTATATGAAACAAATCATGAATAACAATCTGTTGAGAAAAATGAGTTTATTTGTATTAAGTGGAAACAAAAGAAACCATTACAACCTGAGCCTTGGTGTTATGCAGGTCCCTCCTAGGGTCCAGCAAGAGTTCTCCTTTACTTTTATCAGCTCACCCACTTCCAAATAAGGCCAGGAAAGGATGGGAATCTCTCCTCTCAAGCTCTATAAGGGAGTCCTAATTCTAGGAGCATCTACCCTTAGGAATGTTTAGCTTTAAACCTCCCCTCCTTCTGGCCCAATGCCTGTATTTATAGTGCTCTAGAGGAAGTTAATCAGGTCCACCATCAATGGGATAAGCCCCTCTTTGAATGGAATAGCTCCCCTCTTGATGGGATAAGTTCCTCTTTCATAGGGATACATGAACCATCTGGAGGTGCTCAATACACGTCAAACAAGCTTCTAGAATGCTCTATAAATGACCACAAGTAACTTTTTTGAAGTGAAACTTGCACCTTTTGACCTTTACAGGAGTACGCACCCACCCCTTTACAGACAGAGCGTACAAGTACACAGGTATTGTGAACTTGAGGTGCGTACACGCAGGTACGACTAAGATAAACTGCGTACCCAGAGATATATAGATTTTTAAAGACTTTCTCTCTTTCTTGGAGTTTGACATAAAGAGCAGAGGTATAAGACTTGCCAAGGAGGATAGTATGACAGTTGATGGAGCCATACTAACTGCAATAGTCATGGTGACAAATTTTAGTGTAACAGATTTCCCCCTAAAGTGCGAAGCCTGTAGTAGATTAGGATTTCATATCATCTAGGAAGGGTGAATTACTTTATCATTTCAAGGATTATCTTGTGGAGAGCCCAGTCGGAACCTACAAGTATTCAACACAAAATAAATATATAAGATCATATCATCGCTGAGGTAGGCATTCCCATACTCAGATTGAAAACTTTAACTAACAAACTAACTACTGCTCTGATATAGGAATGATTTTGCAGTACACCATAATCATAGACTTGTGTAGACACAGCATGGACACAGCCATCTATTTATAGTTGGTCTACTATACAATGAATACAAAACTCCTCGCAGCCTGGATGGTGGAAACTAGATCCAGGGTCTTCATTTCTACCTCCCAAAATAGTACGATTCTATCCATGCAAATAAATGAGTTGATGTCGAACATGGTAGAAACCACTTGATTACCAGTCAATGATGTAAACTGTTAACAAGTGTGAGAGAGACCACCAGTGATGTCAATGGTTCTCAAAGTACCCAGTACAATCCATGAGATGTGAATGAATGAGTTGATGTCAAACATTTCACGGAATCCTTCGATCGAAAGTCAATGATGTAAACTGTCGTCAAAGGCGAGAAACCTACCATTGATGCATGCAGATTTCAAGGTACTGACGATTTCTAGGTCATCTTTCTAGATAATGTGCTGATGTCGATAGAAAGCGACCCGTTGCAGGCAAGCCCACAATATGAAATCATAGATCAAGTTGAAGAAATGTAGCTGTAAGGACTGACTCAGGGATGGTCGAGATGGATGATGGGTATTTTGCAGATGAATGGTTTATTTGCAGTGACCTCTTGAACACATAACGACACAACAGATGGCTTGGTGACATTTGACCCAAAGTTAATACCCGACTGAAGACTTTCAATGTGGTTTGATCAACTGTGAGGCAAAGGATTTCCCAACCCAGGTGAATGAAAAGTGTCGTGTTCAAGAGTGGTGATAAGGCTTCTTCTGATACAAAGGATAACAAATAGGCTCATTTTTCTCTCTTTTCCCCCACCATTTCTGGCAAGTACCTCTTTATTTTTTACAAGCTTGAGGACAATAACATATGCTTGATTATAAGCTCATCCTTCGGATGAGTCCAACTTAGTTTTGATTCGAACCCTAAGAAGGAGTGGTCCGTTCCTATTTGTAATCGAACAGGTCCTTTACTGTGAAATTTTAACGAGTCCAGTATAGGAGAAACTCGACGTTTTTCAATTTTAGAGAGTCTGAAAAAACTTAAGAAAACTCCAGGTTTGAACTTTTTCGTAAATTTGTGTCCCCCAAGCCCGAAAAAGTATAAAATAATACTTGAGAGAACCGCTTGATCTTGCGACCAAGGATTACTTTCATGATTAGTGTCTTTGACCTAAAAAGTAAAAAGCGATCAAGGACACGTCGTTTTATTTCCAGTATCGAATTTGAAACGACAAAAATCCGGCAATCTTTTCTTGTTTTTACGGTCAGAAAAGGGCTATAAGGGGACCGTCTTTTAATTCCGTTTTAACGAGTGTACAAGAAACGCTCGGCAATCTTTTCATGTTTTAGGAGTCAGAAAAGGGCTTAAAAGATGACTCTGATGTTTTTGTTTGTGAAAAATGACAATTTTCCCTGAAAATCCTTTTACCCTGCACAAAAACCAACACATTACTTATACCTGTTTAAAGATAGATAAAAATACTTTGAAAAATACCTTTTCACGGTGGAAAATAAACAAATTTGACATTTATTTACTCAAAAAACCTATAAAAAGGGCTTTTACCATTTCATTTTTACCATTTTACTGTTGAGGAGAGAAAAAGGGCTTTTGGCAAGAAACTTCCCGTGGACATTGCGGAGAATCCGATCGTCGAAACTGAACGCTGTCTCATCAGGTATTCTACAACATCCCCCTCTTCATTTCCATCCGTTTAGAATTTGCTTTTAAGCTTTAGCTTCATTTTTTGGAGGCCTTGGGGGTTTCAAGGTCCGCTTTTCGGGGTACGCAGGTGCTCCATGGGTGACCTGCGTACCCCGACATTTTCTCAGTTGGGAAAATTCCGAGCGTACGCAACTTGCCTTAAGAGAACCTGCGTACATACGCCCTGTCTCTAAAGGCGGGCTGCGTACACCGCGGAGAGGATTATCAAACCTCCATTTCTCCAAAATGAACCAAAAACTTTTAATTTTATGGACTCTAACAGATGTTTTATGGTGTGTAGATTGCCCACCATGCTTGATTGGCGTGAGAGAGAACACGAAGATGTTGATTTGGCCGCGATTAATCACCAACCTTCCATTGATGCTTTGAAGGCATGCGGTCTTTACAAATACTGGGCCATACCTGGCATGAGGGCCCAGGTGCGCTTTCTAGAGTGGCTGGTTGAAAGGTGGAACATTCAGGATCAATGCTTTTAAATTGGAGGGCACCAACTCGAGATAGAGCCCTCAGATATTTACTTTCTCACTGGTTTGCCCAAGAGGGGCGAACAATTGACTCTGTCCGGGACTAGGCCGGGTGGCCAGTCCGTTGCTAGTCTCCGACTAGAGTGGTGCAATAATCAAAACCAAGATAAGGGGATAGAGATTAAAAAGATATCCCGACCTGAACTTATGGTAATTGCCTTTACAGTTACTAGACTTTGCGGGGCTGCCGCTTTGCATATTGCCACTGGATCCCAGATGCGGATGGCGATTGATTGCTATCGGGGCACCATTTTCAACTGGTGCGATGCTGTGTTGGCCAACTTAAAGGGCCAACTAACTAGGACCAAAAACGGACAGCTGAAGACTTTTGGTTATGGGCCTTTAGTTGTGAGTTTTTCCCTAGAGAGGGTTCCGATGTTGATCCCACAGCAGCTCACTGTTGAGGTTGGGCCTCCCCGAGAGCCTAAGTTGATGCGATGGGTTGCGGTGATGGCCCGTCATCCTGATGAGGGCACGGAGGTTGTCTGATTTAGACCGGAGTATTTTCACTGGTTGGAGAACCAGGTCTTCTCGATACAGGATTTTCCTTATGCCGGAGTTGATTTTCGTGGAGATCCGGACATGATTCTTCCACCGGGAAAACAGTGGGATGACACAGGTACTTCATTTTTCACAAGTTTTTAAATTATCTATTTTTTTTGTTTTTATATCGTTTCAAGGCTGATAGTGACAAGTTTCAAAATGCAGATGTAGGTCCACAGTGTCCAGCCAATCTCCGGCCTTTCGAGAGGAGAGTACCAGTTGCACCAGCACCAGCCCCACAGGATGCGGCCGCAGAGACCTTAGCTGAGTTGGAACAAGACCTAGAGCATCTTACGACATACATACCAGAGACGACCATAGATGATATTCCTATCAGACTTCAGCGCTATGTGGTCGTAGTCCCTGGACCTTTTAGGAGGTTCTTGTGTAGGGTAGCCCGTGCAGTGGTGTCGTATAGAGAGCACCACCAGTGATTGGATGGTCACTTTGTAGACACATGTGACATTTTGGTTTTTTTTTGTACTTATCATTTTTGCCGATCATAAGGTGTTTTTCAACCTATGATCGAAGACGATGTATTTTTTGACACACTCCTATCTATATATATCATTATTACCGGCTTATCTTGGTAAACATGTGTGATGAAATGTTTTTAAATTTACATGTATGATTATCGCAAATGTCTGTCTAACATTCGAGAAGCAATTGCATCTGCTAATGTATTTAAAGACCTTGGAATATGCTGATATTCAATGGAATCAAATTCACGTTCCAAGAGGCGCACTCTCAAAAATAACCTTAATAACACTGGATTTCTAATGGCATACACTCTATTAAGCTGTAATACAACGAGTTCAGAATCTAACCTCACTATCAAACTCCGAATCCCAAACGAAATGGATTCAGACAATAATTCAATCACTGCACTGTATTCTGCAATGTTGTTTGTTGTTTGACCGAGGCTCACCCCATGCATAGAAACTAACTCGTCAGAGGGCGAATAGATAACCCAAGCTGCGGAAGAGATATTCTGTATACTACGACAAGCACGATCAGCGAATCCAATGTACGTTTGGAGAGGCGTCGACATCTACAATATCAAGAGTAAAACCAAGATAAGCCAGAATAACGACGAAAAACACACTCTCTAAGCTAAGCACACTGTCTATACTAACCAACACACCAGCTAGAAAGAAAAATCTAACCTAACTAAAATCTCCATACCCATCATTTTAATCATAATACCTCTTTAGGTAAAGTCCATTTCTGGGTTTACCCAAAGAGTCCCCGTCAAAATCTACCAGCTCATAGGCCCCTTTTGCTAGCTTTCGCTTGACAATGTAGGGCCCATGCCACATAGGAACGAATTTTCCAGCACCTAATTTATCGTTAGCTTGATCATATAATAGCACTAGGTCTCCTTCCGAAAAATTTCGAGGGGTCACATTTCGATCATACTGAGCTTTCATACGTTTTGCGTGAGTCTCGATTTCCAATGCAGCGTCACGTTGAGTCTCATCTAACTGAGCTAAGTATAATAAACGCTTCTCCTCTTCGGAAGTAGATGGAAGTAACTCGACAACCATTTGAAGTGACGGGATTTCGCATTCAATGGGCAGCACAGCTTCCAAACCATAAACTAGTTGGAAAGGAGTGAACCCTGTTGATGTTTTCACTGAGGTTCGGTACGCCCAAAGCGCGGAAAATAACATGTTGTGCCAATTCGACCGATGAATACCAATGATTCGTCGGATCATGATAACTAAAACTTTGTTGATGGACTCAACCAGACCATTCACTTGTGGATAATAAGGAGTTGAGCTATCGTGACGCAAACCAAGCTGGCCTGTAAGTTCTGTCATCATAACGTTTCGAAAATGGCGCCCATGGTCAGTGATTATCGCTTGTGGGACACCAAACCTAGCAATAATGTGATTGAATATGAAAATTGCAGCTGTCTTGCCATCTGCCTCGAATGTAGGCATCGCCTCGGCCCACTTAGTAAAATAATCAACCGCAAGGATGATATACGCATGCCCCCCGGCCGAGTGAGGGTTACATGTAATAAAATCGATACCCCATTTGGTGAAAGGACCAACGACAATTATAGGGTGGAGAGGAGCAGGTGGTGCGCGCATCTTGCGATCAAACACTTGACAGTTGTGGCATTTCCGGACCGCAATAATACAGACTTTAAACAAGGACGGCCAGAAGTAGCCAGCGCGCAATATCTTTTGGGCTGTGGCATACCCAGACATATGACCGCCACATGCTCCAGAGTGATAGTCATTCAAAACCCTTTCAGCTTCCTCATGAGTTAAGCAACGACGAAAAACCAAGTCCGCCCCACGGTGAGAAAGAGTATCTCCAAGAATTTTGTTTTTAGTTGGGACTGGAATCGAATTTTCCGACGTTCCGACTTTGAAACTTCGGGCCGAAAGGATTGGGTCTAGAGATAGACGATTATATCTCCATACCATGGATCTAAAGTGCTGATGAGAAACAAAGATTCGTCCGCAATGGGTTCCTCTGCCACAGTTTCCGTGTCAGCACGCGGGAAATCACACATCAACTCTGCAAAAACTAAAGATTTCTTAGACTTAGATTTTTCAAATTTCAAGTCGAACTCCTACAGGATAACGATCCATTTAGAGTACTTTCCCCCTAGCAATTGTTTAGTCAAAATGTAGATCATAGGGTTGCAATCCGAAATGACTGTAGTTTTACGGAGAAGAATGTAGTAACGAAAACGTTGGACAACTTGAACGACTGCCAAGGCCAATTTCTCCACATGTGAATATTTGAGCTCAGTGGGATTTAAGGTCCGACTAAGGTAATATATCACATGTTCCGTTCCGAATTCATCTTCCTGAACTAAGACCATGCCAATGGTGGAATGGGTAGCGGCGAGGTACAAAAAGTAATCCTGGTTGTAGTTGGGAGGATGCAGCAACGGTGCATGGGTCAACGCGTGCTTGAGCGCATCGAAAGATTTCTGAGCTATCTCATCCCAAGAGAATTGAACGTTCTGTTTCAACAACCGGGTAAAACCCTTGGTAATCTCGGCGTAGTTAGGAATGAATCGGCGTAAAAAGTTTGCTTTCCCCTGCAAACTTTGGAGTTGGCGAAGACTCGAAGGAGGAGGCAATTTGATGATAGCTTCTACCATCGAGGGATCGACGTGAATGCCGGCTTTTGAAACTACAAATCCCAGCAATCGTCCCACTTCTATACAGAAGACACATTTGTGTGGGTTCAACCGAATCCGATAATGCCTACACCTCATGAAGATTGCTCGTAAATGGACAAGGTGATCAGCTCAATGTAAGGAGTGAGCGGGCAAATCATCGAGATACGGTTGCACAATGTGTTTGATGTCATGAAATGCATAAGACGTCGCCCTTTGAAAAGTGGCTCCAGCATTCTTAAGCCCAAAAGGTAATTTTCAATAAGCAAATGTCCCCCATGGACAAATGAAAGCCGTTTTTGGTTGATCGGCAGGTAGAATATTAATTTGGTTGTAACCGGAAAAACCGTCCATAAAGGAAAATATTTCACTGCCGGCACAATCATCAATTATTTGATCGATATAGGGTGTTGGATAGTTGTCCTTGGGACAAGCACGATTGATATCCCTATAGTCGATACATATTCTTATTGTTCCCTGTTTTTTGTTAATCGGAACAATATTCGATACCCAATCCGTTAACGGGATCGGATAAATGAAACCTGCTTTCAACAGCTTCTCAACTTCTGCTTTAATTGCAGCCTCTTTTCGTGGGTGAATCTGGCGCAAACGTTGCCGGACGGGTTTAGCATCCGGGTAAGTCTTGATCTCATGGACAACAATTGCGGGATAAATTCCTGGCATTTCCTCATAGGACCAGGCAAACACGTCGCGGAATTCTTGAAATAGGGCCTTGTATGTCTGAATTTCACCATCTGAACACGAGGCACCTATATGAATGTGTTCAACAACTCCGGGCTTGACTGAAATGTCAATGGGAATAGTGCGAGAAATGTTTCCCAAATTCAGCTCTGAATCAGTATGTTTCATTGAACTCTGAGCTTCTTTGACATATTCAGCTGTAAAGATTGATGAGAAATCGTTTTCAAAACGATCATCCTCAGGTAAAAACGAAGATCCATGATGGAGATCTTCCCATGGTAAATCGTCTACGCACAGGACTTCACAAAGTTGTTCGTCAGATGACACAACTTCGGGAAACGTTATTAACTCCGAGGTTGACGCGAAAAGGGATTCCTCACGGACCACATTCATTTGGTCGATTTTGGTTGAACTCGGGTCGGTAAAAGACTGCACGGCTTCATAGGAAATTTCATATGGACTCAAAGGCATTGCATCACCAAATGAGTCTATCTCAGATTCAGAAGGAATGATCCAAGGATCGTCATAGAAAATGGTGTCTGAAGTAATCATATGAATAGATGCAAACGAAGACACTGCGTTGATTGGAGGAAAAGGAAAAGTTCCCAGTAAACCGACATCTTTAACTAATTCTACGCCAACATCCTTGTAAGGGATAGTCGTTTTACCGACATGCTAGATACTCTCTGAAGAGGCTGGGTCGGATGAAAAGTAAGCCAGCTGGTCTATGGTTACGATCTTGCCATTATGTGGAAACTTTATTACTTTGAAGACCGACGAAATGACCACTGTCATAGCGTAAGACCAACTTCGACCCAAAAGAAGGTTGTAGTCTAGAGGGGCATCAACCACCTCCACATCCAGACTAACGGTTTTTCCTTCAACCCCTATAGGCAAATCCTGTAGAATGCCAAACGGATGGAACCCACAGCCATCAAAGGCCTTAAGAATTGTCGGGGATTGATTTAGTGAAGGAGAACCAAGCGATCTCCAGCACTGTATCGACATAATACACGTGGAAGCTCCCTCATCAATTACAGTCCGATGAATAGGCCTGTTTTTGACTATCATTGGGATCTAGAAAGCCATCTGATGAGGCAAACGTGGTGTACTATTTTCTAGATAAAAGATTATTAGGTTCGGGTCCTGAACATCAACAGCTCCTATAGCCGACAAAAGTAATTTTCGTTGTGCTGGGCATGATTGCAGCACTTCTAAAGCCGACATTGCTGAGGATGAAACAGCTAAATCCTCAACAATGTTGTAATTCTGGGCTGCTCTCGCATGTGGATTGAAAGCAGACCTTCGAAGTACACCCTTGGTGGGTGGTTTGATTACTAAGTCAGGGTTAGGTTTCTCGATTTGTAGTGGATCGGAACTGGGAGCTGAGGTTGATGGATTTGAATGATAAGATTCTGCTTCTTTCGATCCATCAACAGGACTTTTACTACCATAATCTTGCGATCGAGTCGCAATCCTTACATGAGACATCATCAATATGGGTTCTTCACTGGCACTCGAGGAAGAACCTATCATCTTACTCTCCTGCTTTGGAAATGGATCTTTCAAAACAACAGGAGTTGGGGAACCCTTGACGATTTTCACAACCTCGGCCCGATGAGGGCAATCTCTTGTAAAATGATCCTCTTCACAAATAAGACAAGGATATCGAGGTTTGCGCTTTTCGTCATTGGTTTCTGACTTTTCTGTTTTCTCCTTTGGAGTCTTGTCTGCCTTATTCTTCTTCTTACCTTTCTTCTTCCCACCGTTTTTTGATTTAGCCATAGATGACTCTACAACGTGAATATCAGCGGAAACTTTAGCAGAATTCTCTCCTGTCGGGGAGTCTGGTAAGGTTATAATGGGCGAAGAATTCTTTGAAGACTTCTTCTTGCTTTTAGTATTCACCGTACCAATCATGCCATCAGCAGCATGAGATCCCGAAGGAGCAGCAGCGATTTGATTTGACTTTGGAAGATCTGGGATCTTTTCGTGTAACGTACCTGACTGAGTGTAAACTAATTCAAGGTACTGCACTTGAGCAATCACTTGCTCCTCAGTAACTACTCCAGCCTTAGCTACGTCTTCAGTAATCTTCGGTAATAATGATTTAACAAACCATTTAGCTAAGATTTGGTCCGGGATAAAAACTTTCACTAATCGCCTTCGACGTCTCCATTCATGTATATGATCAGAAATATAAGTGGACGTCGACTGTTTTAATGAAGTTAGTAACTCCGTGCCATTATCATATCTGACCGGCAACTGAAAATGAGTTAAGAACGAGGTAGCTAACTGGCTAAAATTATAAAAGGAGGCCCGTGGTAACTCAATGTACCACTTGGCCGCGAGACCAATGAGCGTACGCTGGAAAAGACGTAAGCGAATCGAATCATCCGAGAAGGAATTTGAAGCACACCAGAGGTGGTAAGTCATCACATGATTCGACGGGTCCTCTCCAGACTTACACTCGAACTTGGGAATGTCACTAGGCAACTTATTCGGCATTGGCGGCCAAAACGGAAGATAATTGATCGGATCGTTCGTTAGGCGCGACAAGTCTGGTAAATCCAAAGTTGCGATAAACGGTAATTGCCGATTAGGATCCCTAAAACTCTGGGTCACAAGACCAGTCCCAGGAGGAGGATATCCTGGATAACTTGGAATAGGAATCGCATTCGGGATATTGTATCCTCCCGGAAAACCAGGATTAACCGGACCGTACTGGGGTTGCTGAGGTTGTTGATAAGTGTACCCAGGATACGGTTGATAGTGGTAAACTGGTTGTTGGACATCAGGCCCGTATTGGTACTGTCCCTGGTACGGTTGATAAGTGAATTGTGGTTGAGTAGTGACAACCGTACTTAAAGTAGGCTGTCCTACAGGCATCTGAACCGTAGTTTGAATCGTGGATCCAGACAATGGTAAAGATGTCTGAGGAGTAGTTGCAGAGACGGTAGAAACCGGATCTGTCGATACTCCAGAAGTAAGTGTGGTGGATGGTACAGATGTTGCGGTAGTTGCAGCAGTCGTTTGAGATGGAGTACTAGGTGCAATGGGCGACTGAGTAACTACCGAAGGTACAAAAGTTTGAACATTAGACTGGACTGGTTGCTGGGGTGAACCAGAAGCTAAGGGTTGTCCAGTTTTAGATGACAACTGTATGCTTGGCTGCAACACTTGTTGAACTTGCGATGGATCCCACACTATGTTCATTCCGGGGTATTGACCCATGACAGGTTGAGGATATTGAGATCCATAACCGTATTGAGGGTAGGATTGATAATTGAAAGGTACATTTCTCGTACCTTGAACATAAGATTGACCTTGGGGTGGTTGATAACCTTGACTCGAGTACTGACCTTGAGGTAGATACCCTTGAGGTAAATACTGATACTGGGGTTGACCTTGAGGGATAAATTGATACTGAGGTTGACCTTGGGGTACATATTGAGGCTGGGGTTGACCTTGAGGAATGTATTGCACTATGGGTACATACTGTCCTTGAGGTTGCCCCCAGACGCAATTTGTGTACCTTGAGGTTGCCCCCCAGGCGTTAATTGAGGCTGCCCCCCAGGCGGTAACTGGCCACCTTGAGGTTGAGAACCGGGAATTGAACCTGACATCATGTAAATGTCTCCTACACCCAACGGTTTATTACCATTGTTTCCAGCTAATAACCCATGTTCAATGGGTTGAGGAGATGCTCCCGCAAAAGTACCAGAAAGTGACTAATACCCAAAGGGAACAGACGGACCGCTGTACAAGAAAGATTCAGGAGATTGAGTGAACACGGACGACTGACCAGACATATTTACAGGAGTATAAATACCTCCGGGTGGATAAGGAGTACGAGGTGGAGAAAAACTTGACCCTGAGTTGTCCAAATAATTGGTTAATGAAAGATACCAAGTAGTACTTCTAGGAGGACTGTAAAAGATGGATTCACGCTCCCCTAGATCAATAGTAGGTTGATCTTCAAGGATAGAGATGCCTATTTCTTCTTCTGGAGCAAGTTCTTCAATAGCTATCAAACTAGCAGGAAGATTTTCGGTGATGACTCTTTCTACCCTAGGTGAATCAGGAGCACTAGAAGTTGGAGTAATAGGTTCAGATATTTCAGGTTCTTCGCCTATATCACTAGTAGATGAAAAACTACCAGCAAGCTTGGAAACTGCAACAGCTTCGGGATTATAACCTGTTTCTAGACCTTGGTAATCTGGATGGACTACCAACGACGACTCTCCTTCTTCAGGTGAACCTACTTTACTGCCACTAGGAGTTACAAGGACTTTCAAACCTTCGTAATGACCCGAGACGTCTTCAGGAGGTTCGCCCTGTAGTCTACGGGACTTCCTCAACAAATCGGCCACGGTAACAATCTCAGGAGACTGGCCCCGAAGTCTATGGGACTGTCTCGGTAATTCAGCCACAGTTAAAAACTTTTAACTACTGCACACGCAAACAAAGTAAAATCTCAAAGCAAACTGCTAAAGTCTCTAAAGAACCAAACAAATTCGAATCACACACCTAAAGAATCTAGGGCGCCAAACCATACACAAACAGTAGCCTTCCGGACCGAAAACACTAGTTGGAGATGAAACCCAACATCGCCAAATTCAGTACAGAAGTGGTGGGTGGAACAGTTACCCCGGCAACCTGCTTAATGAATAGACCAGCACAAGTTCCTCCACTTTAACCGTCTCGAGTGAAGTGAACCCCCCGGAAAATCCAAGTGAGTCTAGCCGACGTCTGCTCCAGGTATAGTGGGATCTTCCCTCCACCGTCACCTCAGGTAGAATCCTAAAGATAATGGTCACTAAGGTTACCAACAGCAACAAATATACCTGGGGGAACAGTCTACGACCCGATAACACGCAAGGGCAGAGTAACAAGCTCAATCCCCTTGCCGGCTCCTTAACAATAATCCAAGGTTTACCGACAAGTGACCCCAGGCTCCTCGACAATAATCCGAGGTTTACCATTTGTAGTACGTGCATATCTGGCGTCTTTCCCAATGAAGGAGGATTGATCCCCTCACTGGTTCAGACACAGTCTCGCGCTTCTCCTTTAAGAGGAGCTTTCCCAGAGTACAAATGAAACAGTTGGATTTATCCTACCACAAGATGAGCTACTTGTTTGGTTTTACTGTCTTGGAGAGTTAATTACTCTCCTACTCCAAAACACTAGCCTGATCTATATTGGTGTTTCAGAGCCCTAGTAAATAAAAAGTTACTAAATTGATTTTACTTTAAGCGTTAATTTTTATGGCTTTTCTTTAGGACAAAAGGTAGCGGAGATGAAAACTGATGGTGTGTAGACTCGACTGAAATCCACTAAAAAGATGCACTTAGGATGATTTATACTAATTTTCTTTTTCAATGAATTCCCTAGCTAAGAGAGTTGGAGAATGCAAAATTGATATAAAGACAACTTTCTTGGCAATGAAAATCAAAGAAACAAACTCTTTATCTTTTCCAAAGCATACAACACATGACCACTAATTACTTCACGAAAATTCCTTTTCTTTTCAAAGACTCAAATGCTACTAAAGCAAACTTTTCTTCAAAAGAGTTTTTTTTTTTGGATTTTTCCCTATATTAACAAAGCATGTAAAACTTACTTTAACAGAAATCAAAGTTAAAAAATCTATGGCAATCAAATCAACTCAATTTCACCCAAAAGCAAATCTAAGAGAAATTCACCTAAAAGTAAATCTAATGAGGCAAAAAGCCTACCAAGTATGATTCCAGGATGTTTTACTCAGTCAAAATTTAACTAAGGACTAGTTAATGCAGAATCAAAAACCAGTCAAAAACAAAAATCAAAATCTTATGTTCTTTTTCTTAAGAATAAAATTCAAAGTTTAATCAACAAACTTTTTCGAGATTCCGCAAAGGGACAACACAAAGGTAGGTTTCTCACAAGGGTGGATTCTATGAAAGGTCCGACTCCTAAGAAGGCTGAAAAGACCAGGGAGATCCAAGGTTTTACAACTTCTAAAGCCAAAGTCACTATAGGACCAATGCAAAAATCAAACCCTAGGGCAAAATCTCTATGAATTTCACTAAAACTCTTGACACTGATGAAACAAGCTTAGGTGAAGATTTATGACAGGTAACCAGTGGATCTGGGTAGTAAAAACAAATTAAAAACAAAATCTAAGAGGCAAAAAAGAAGAAAATTGAAAATTTCTCAATTTTGACAGGGTACGCAAGCAACCTGTTTGCACAAGTGCGTGTACGCTCTGTGCACAAAGTTGTAGTGCGTACAGGTACGCACTGTGCTTAACTCAGAGGGTGTGTACTGCTAGCAAAACCAAGAAAAACTAATATCTAATTTAACCCTAAGCTATCCCACCCAAATACACAGTCAAACAGCCAAAAACCAGGAAACAAACGACTTTTCTCAGATCAAAGTTTCACAAAAAGGAAAAATCATTCACATCAATGGAGTCCCCAGTGGAGTCGCCATTTTGTCATGCGGAAAGAGTCAATTTTGCGGACAAAACCGACCTCCCTAGAAGCTAAGGCTTTCTAGTGACAAACAAGACAAATAAACACTACCTTTCTCTAAATATGCATTTAGAATACAAGTAATCAGGTGTTTATAACATACCTTTAGTCCAATGCTTTGTAGTAGTCCAACCTCGCCGATCCGGATGAGCTCCTCCTTCTCTTCGAAACCTGCATTCACTAACAAGCCAAAAGATTACATAGCACCTGATAAACTTATAAAATAAAACATATTCATCATACAGACCAAGGAGTATATGAAACAAATCATGAATAACAATCTGTTGAGAAAAATGAGTTTATTTGTATTAAGTAGAAACAAAAGAAACCATTACAACCTGAGCCTTGGTGTTGTGCAGGTCCCTCCTAGGGTCCAGCAAGAGTTCTCCTTTACTTTTATTAGCTCACCCACTTCCAAATAAGGCTAGGAAAGGATGGGAATCTCTCCTCTCAAGCTCTATAAGGGAGTCCTAATTCCAGCAGCATCTACCCTTAGGAATGTTCAGCTTTCAACCTCCCCTCATTCTGGCCCAATGCCTGTATTTATAGTGCTCTAGAGGAAGTTAATCAGGTCCACCATCAATGGGATAAGCCCCTCTTTGAATGGGATAGCTCCCCTCTTGATGGGATAAGTTCCTCTTTCATAGGGATACATGAACCATCTGGAGGCGCTCAATACACGTCAAACAAGCTTCTAGAATGCTCTAGAAATGACCACAAGTAACTTTTTTGAAGTGAAACTTGCGCCTTTTGACCTTTACAGGAGTACACACCCACCCCTTTACCGACAGAGCGTACAAGTATGCAGATATTGTGAACTTGAGGTGCGTACACGCAGGTAAGGCTAAGAGAAACTGCGTACCCAGAGATATATAGATTTTTAAAGACTTTCTCTCTTTCTTGGAGTTTGACATGAAGAGCAGAGGTATAAGACTTGCCAAGGAGGATAGTATGAAAGTTGATGGAGCCATACTAACTGCAAATAGTCATGGTGACAAATTTTAGTGTAACACACATGCTTGAACAAACTTTTTAGTGTCTTTAAAGATAGTGGGCCAGTAATAACCTATTTGTAATATTTTGTGACCAGTTCTGCAGTCTGCAAAATGTCTGCTGCATGGCCCATCGTGGCATGCTTTTAGAATGTCAAACACTTCATCTTCCCTGACGCATATTCTAATGTGCATATCTGCTCCTATATGGAATAAATAGCCCCCGATCCAAGAGAATCACGTACTGCGCTGCACTATTTATTTTCTTTCATTAGGCGTTAGGTGCTTGGGTAATTTGCTTACTGCCAAATAATTTGCAACGTCTGCATACCATGGCATTCTGGCATTAACAACGAATAAATGTTCATCAAGAAATTGATCCTCAACTGCTGCTGCATCAGCTGGCTTTGGCATGCATGAGACAAAATTAGCTACAGGATTTTCTTTTCCCGGTCAATCCTTAATTGTGATGTTAAATTCCTACAAGAGAATCAACCATCTTGTCACTCTTCCATTTGTAATAGGTTTATTCACTAGATATTTAATGGCAGAGTGATATGTATATAAAACTACAGGATATCCAGTTATATAATGTCGGAATTTATTAACAGCATATATTACAGCTAAAAATTCTTTTTCAGTCACAGTATAATTTAATTTAGTAGGAGATAGATTTTTGCTGATATAATATATTGCATATGGCTTTTTATCTTCTTCCTGGCCAAGCACTGCTCCGATTGCTATGTCTGAAGCATCAGATGAAATCTGGAATGGCAAATCCCAGTTTGGGCCCCTTAACGCTGGGGCTATTGATACAAGCCTTGTTAAATCCTTAAAAGCACTATCACATTTATCTGTCCAAATGAAATCAGTATTTCTTGTTAGTGCATATAATGGTGCAACAATTTGAGAAAAATTCTTTATGAACCTTCTATAATAACCAAAAAATCCCAAAAAACTGCGTACCTCTGTTTGTCTGGAAGGGGTAGGGATTAAAATAATTATCTGAATTTTAGCTGGATCTACCTGTATTCCAGTTGTTGAGATATAATGTCCCAAGATGAGTCCCTCGGTCATCATCATATGACATTTTTCATGGCTTAAACAGAGCTTGGTGGCAATGCATCTTTGCAGCATTTTTTCTAATACTTGTAATGTTGGCTCGAAGTCATCTCCATAAGGTGTGAAGTCATCCATATACGCTTTGAGCCCTTCATTTATTAAATCTGAAAAAATACTGAGTACAACCCTCTGAAATGTGGCAGGTGCATTGCACAGCCTAAAGGGTAAGACCCTGTAAGCAAATGTTCCCTAAGGGCAGGTAAAGGCGGTCTTATCCTGATCTTCAGGGGCAATCTGAATTTGATTGTATCCGTTGAAGTCATTAAGGAAAGAAATTAATTCCTTTCCTGCTAGTGTGTCCAATATTTGGTCAATGAATGGAAGGGGGAATGGTCTTTCTGGGTTGCTTTATTAAGTTCTCTATAATCAACACATATCTGCCACTTCCCATTCTTTTTCGGCACCACTACTAATGGAGAGACCCATTTGCTGTCAGATATTGGATAAATAAAGTTTACATCTAAAAGTTTTTGTAGTTCAACTTTAACAATATCCTTAAGGTGAGGATTTAACCTCCGTTGAGGTTGTTGAATGGGTTTGGCATCCTTTTCTGTATAGATATGGTGCATACACAATTGGGGGTCAATTCCTTTCATGTCTGGGTAGTCCCATGCAAAGGCCTCTTTATATTTTCTCAGGAGTTGAACAAGTTTATGTTCTTGGTTAGCAGTCAGGTTTTTGTTAATATTCAAAGTTTTTCCCGGCTCAATTTCTATGGTTTTGTTGTTATAAACAGAGGTGGTTAGTATTGATTAATCGTTAATATCTTTTATGGGATCTTCTTCTACTTCACTATCGAATGTTGCTTCGATCATGCGACATTTTAGATGGGATCCAACTTCTGGTCGGTTAATGTAGATGTTAATGATGTCATATTCTGTTTGATCTTTAAATTCAAGAGCATCTTCTATGGTTAGCAGTGATCTAATGTTTTCAGTTAGATATGATACAGGTTGTTTTCTAGCTTTGATTATTGTTAAACTTGGCTGAGTTGGAGGATATAAGGCTAAATTCTTTACATTGCTTCCTCTTGCTATAGTCATGCTGCCTGTTCAACAGCTAATGTAAGCATCCGCAGTTGCTAGCCAAGGTGTTACAGGGAAAAGTGTCTATATAGAACTGCTCTATCCCACTAAGGTGTGACAGCTACCTTAGAAACAAACAGAGAAAAGCTACTTTTGTATTTCCTTTATGAATTATAGATAGAGAGGAATAGAAAGAACCAACCTGTGTCTTGCGCTAATCCTTTGATTCGATCCCTCTCTTCTTTGATAGTCTCCAGCTACCTGCTCCCTAGCACGCCCAGCTTCACAAAGTACCTGCAAGATCATAGAAACATAGTACTATACAAAGACATGGATCTATATTCATAAACAACTTAGGATCAGATTTAAATTGACCATACAAATGTAACAAGCATTAATGATACAAAAGCATGGAGGAAAACTCAAATAGCTTTTATTGATAAACAAGAAAAGATCCAGGAGGAGTTACAACCAGTGGTTCCGACCCAGCATCAACCTCCCAGCAAAGAAGCCCCTCTTCACCTCAAACAAGCATAGATCACCCAACAATCTGATATTTGTCTCTAGAAACCAACAACAATTCCTTACAATATGCAAAATTCCAGCCTCTGGATCTCTGGGATGAGGGATCCATATATAGATATCCGTAAGGAGGATGAGTCAGCTTGTGCTTTGATTAGTGTCTTCTCTTTGTCAGTTCTTGCTTCCACTTGGAGACTGAGGGCCTCTTACTCATCCTTGGTCGAATTCAGTGAGGCAAGTGTCACAGGAGAAGATTCTGGAAGCTTCCATTGCCTCTCCACCTCGCGGAATGACACTGCCATTTGTCATTTCTCGCCCATCGTACCCCATAGAAGGGAGTTTTGAAATGCAACACACCCTCACAGTGCATTTGGGTGAGATGCAACGCACCTAGCTAGTGGAGCAGCTGCAATGATCCTGTTTTGACCAATTTTGAGTAGTTTTTCATGGAGAACTTCTGGGAGAAGCTAATCTATTGACCTTGTTCCTTTAGGGGTTAGAACAACACTTTTAGGGACTTAGGAGCCCTTGGTTTATGGACATTTCATGCTTGGAGTTGTAGGGCACAAAAATGTCTATAACAGTTGCCCCCTAAAGTATGAGGCCGTTAACCTTTTGGTGTCGGGTGAAATGCTTTATTATGAGGATCCAAAGTTCTTCCAATGCTGGGAGGATACCTGTAATAAGATACAATACAATACATTATCTTCATAATATTTTCATGATCTAGCTGAGGTGGGCATTCCCATGCTCAACTTTATAAATTCATTTTCATGTACATAGGACAGACAACCGTCTGAGTGTAGACTAATGATTCTGATAGAGCCATCATCCTTTTGGTAGGATGATTATCTGTGCTGCAATGCTGTACATTTAATGTCTTTATTTCCCTAAATATATATTGCAGCCCGGATGGATGAAACTAGATCCGGGGTCTTCAATCTCGTCCGATCTTCACTCGAAGTACAAGTCGATCCATGTGAGAAATGTTCTGAAGTCGAACATGGAAAGACATCGCTTGATTACCAGTCAATGATGTAAACTGTTAACAAGCGCGAGAGGAATCACCGATAATGATAATGACCCTCAAGGTACTTCAATTCAATTCACGTGGTGTGAATAAAGGACTTGGCGTTGAACACCACGCAAAATCTTTTGGTCGAAGGCCATTGATGTAAACCTGTTGCCAGAAGTGAGAAACTTGCCATTGAGGCATGCAAGCTTCAAAGTACTGAATGGGGTGTTCCTAGATCAACTTCTTGGATAATGAGCTGATGTCGACAAGAAGTGATCCATCACAGGAGGGCCTTAATGAATCCCACATCAACGACACGGAACGGAGCAAATGATTTTGATGGAGGTGAAAACGATATGGTGATATAAGGTTCAGGGTGGCGGTCATGAAAGAATGGAGTATAATGTATGGTAGTGGGTGAGACACAGGTGACTTCTCTGGATGACTTCTCTTGAACATATCAGCGACATTGATGTGATGGATTGGTAGCATTAACCCCAAATGTGGATGGTATGGCGTGACCATGGTGATGTGACCGGTGAATGAAACAACCCAACCCGACTCGGACACGGAGTGGAAGTGTCATGTTCAAGAGCGACTTGCTACCAACAAAGTTTCTTTGAGTTTTCTTCCCAATTTTTTCCCCAGTCATTGCTGACCAATACCTCTTTATTTTTGTCAATCTTGAGGAGGATAACATATGCTTGTTCTATAATTTGACCTTCGGGCAAACCCATCGCTATGTTTTAACGAGCCTAGCGATAGTGAAGCTCGTTCTCGTCTAAAGACAAGTTTGTCGCTATTAATATTTTTAACGAGTTTAAGGACAAAGATAAATCAGTCCTTTTCAATTTTAGAGAGTCTGAAAAGGAACGTAAAGGTAACTCCAAAATCCCTTTTTCGTCATCTAATCCCTTAAGTCCAAAAAAGTATAAAACAATACAGAAGGGATGAATTTTCGATAGTTTTAACGAGCCGAACAAAACAAGTGCTCGATCTTTTTGTGTAATAATCCCTCAGGTCCAAAAAGATTAAAATCTAGAGGAGGGATAGCACTTCCTGTCCGTTTAATGAGCTGGACAGGCCAATGGCTCGACAATCTTTTCATATTTTACGAGTCAGTTGAAAAGAGCTTAAAGGAGACTCGTCTTTTGAGGAACGAGTGATAAAACAGGTAGCAGCTGATTCCAAGTAAGGTTTGGAATTTCCAATCACGGCAGTGTCACAAGGATGGCTAGTGAAATCACTCTTCGCAGCTGTTCCTCAAAATGGGTAAACAATCAGATGGAGGTGATGGTGCAAACACGACCAAGGTTTTAATGGCTGAAGTACTACATTCACGATGGTTATTTACCGGGGAATAGTTCATTTTTTAACGAGCTTAAACGCAGGTGGAAACATTTGCTCATGTCTTATGTTTATTTTTTTAACGAGCTTGAACTATGTGCTAAAACTGCTCGATGTGGGTTTATTTTTTAACGAGCTTGAACCTTGCGGTAACACTGCTCGATTAATCCAGTCTTGTGATAAGAATGTCTCATATAAAAACGACAATTTTTAGAGATTTTCCCCACATCCTTTCTTTATGCAAGTTAGGAAACGACCAATCCTACGAGTTTAAAGGGTTAGAGGTCCTAAAAATTTAAAAAAATAAATAGTCGCTCTTCGCTTGCACTCCAAAAGGTTTGCATGCCCCCAGGTATAAAACAGAGTTTCAAGGTTACCCCTTCTTTAGTCCGTTAAAACATTTGTTTTACCGAGAGAGGCCTACCTCTTACAGGTTACCCAAAGATTGCTCTATTCACGGCGTAAACAAAACACTTCTCTGGCGATTTCTACCGAGATAAACAAAGGTGAGCGGCGGTGCTCGCCACCTCACATAACTTTGACAAGAGAATCTTGTTCCAGTCCAACTCCCCCTTCCAATCACGGACGGGAGTACGGAGGTCATATTCTCTCGCGGAAACCTACCCTATACCCGAAGTTTTCCTGACGAAGCAGACCAGGGTGCATGCCCCCTGGGTTTCAGTCATATCCCTCCGAATCACTCGCGCTCATCAGGAGGACGGACTAGAGATTGAGACATTTCTTGCGTGAAAAGACCATTTAGGGATGGTATATGACTATTTGCTATGCGTGATCTGGGAAATGAAAGCTGGTCCATGAGCTTGACCACTCTTCCTTTGTGCGGAAAACACATCACTCTAAAGAGTGATGAGACAATGGCTCTCATGCAATAAATATAGTCTCGTCCAAGGAGTAGATTGCAATCCAGGGGTCCTTGAACTACCATTACGTTCATGTGAACTGTTTTCCCTCTCAATGTTATGGGCACATCGGGAAGGATCCCTAATGGTCGACTGGTTCCTTTATCAAAGCCTGTCAGATTTCTCATCTCAGGCAAAAGCGATGGCGAACCAAGCGCTTTCCAAGCAGTTGAGGAAAGGATACTCACAGAAGCCCCCTCATCTATGATGGTACCAGCCATAGCCATTCTATATATTTGAACAATAATTCGTAATGGTACATTAGCTGGTAAACGGGGTCTGCCTAGTTGATTCCAGTCGAAGGAGACAACTAGGTTGCTTGGAGGTGGGACCGAATAGACGGCCGGGTACGACTCTGACGAACTTCCTTCCTGCGGTAAAGGAACGGGTAAATTGCCCCCATGTTTGTTGGAGTTTGTGCTTATGAAAAGAATTTGGACAGTGTCATCCTTATTCTCTTCAGTGATTGTATCATTTGAAGATGGAACCTCTGAAGGCAAAACCGGGTCAACTGCCGTCTCGACCTTTTGACTTTCGTCTGGTATGGATTCAGATGGTTTATCTTCAATAACAGATGCTTCAGCCGACCACCTGAGCGGGCCAGCCGGATTTTCAACTGGTGACAGACTCGGCAAGAGTTTTTTATGTCCAGGAGGAAGTCGTAACGGTGAAACCGGACGATCATCCAAAACTCTTTTAGCTTCGTCTAAGAATGGACAACGGTGGACGGCATGATCGCCTTCGCACAGTTTACAAGGAAATCTATATTTTCCTTTTTGTCCTGGGGCTTCACTTTCACTAGTTGACGGTGTGTTTTCAACATGATCATCAGAGGTTGACGACATCGGGTTGTGCAAACGAGGAGACCAGTCCCTTAAGATCCGAGGGATGCAAGGACAATCTCTGTGAAAATGGTCTCCTTTGCAAATGACACATGGCGATTTATGCCTGGTCGGTGTAGTGTGTGGATTTTCATTAGACGACACTCGTTTGCCCCCATTCGCTTTTGGCTCCTTCTTCTTCTTCTCTTTCTTCTTTTTTTCCTTCTTCTCCTTAAGTACTTGACTTTTGGCTTTACCAGCCCCATCAAGCGAAGAGGAAGGAGGAGAGGAAGAATTAGAGGAAGTAGAAGGTTGGTGGGTAACTCTGGACTCGTCTATTTGTTGATTCGATTGTTCAGGAATTGTGGTGTTCTGAATGACAGAGGTCAAGAAGAGCCATACAGGCAAACCAATTGTCAGTCCTGGAAGCGACAATGTGGCCATATGGGGTGCACCAACATCTCCCCAAGAGGAGAAGGGACTAGGATTTCCTCCAAGGGGAATTCCTTGGTTGGTGGAATCCATTTTCTCAACCCAAGATCAACATAGGAAAGGGGTAATGAATATTTCGTTTAAAATAAATTTTTAGACGCTTTGACACAACTTGTTTTTTCAGTTTTTAAGAGTCGAGAAAAAACAAAAGATGACTCTAGTCGCCTTCGATTTTTAATGAGCCTGAAGTGACAAGTGCTCAGATGGACCTTTTCCGTTAAGGAGTCTGAAAAGGAATGAAAGGGATTACTCTGGAAGTCTAGGTAGAGGGAGTACCAAACTAATCGCAAAACTGCAGAATACTTTTTATGGTACGGCAGTCAATCTTTCCGAATGCTGTGTTCAGTGCATTGCGATCGATAGGGCGGCAGACACGACTTCCTATGGATAAAGGATTTAAGCCTTTAGGGGTCTCCCAAAATACACTCGACGGTACGTGGGAGCACAAGTCCGTACTGGCACTTATCGTTTCAAAGTGGAGAATCATCCAACCATCAGTGAGAACAACAGTTACCAGGCTTTACGACGCCGGAATACGTCTCTAGCCTAGACCTCTAAATGTTGTGCGTTAAGTTCCAAAGCGTTGTTAGATTCATTGAATTTATTTTAAGTTGATCTTGCTTATGAAGTTTTCCTTTTGGGTTCACCATGAGATGTAGATGTAATTCCTAAAATGCAATCTAAAGATGATAAACAAACTTTTTATCTCTTTTGTGCAATGAAAATCCTAGCTACTAAGGAAAAGAAAGACATAATCTTTTCAAAAAGAGCAAAGAGCACACTGTAAATGCAATTTCCTAAATCAAGCCAAACAGACTGTCTATATGCAAATTCACATGCATGTATTTGTTTTCGACTTTCTTAGTATTGATGCTAAAAAGAAAGCTGATGTACAAATCTGAATTTCTTTCCAAGCGACAAATATAAACAAGCTCTTTTTCGAAATCAAAAATAGAGATGATTACGACACCTTATGATTTTGAAATGAACACTCGTTCTTGACACTAGAAAATTACAAATTCAGACCAAAGGAAATAGTAACAAGATAATCGACCATCAACAGCAATCAAACTTTCTCCTATGATCGAAATCGACACTTGCGACAGATTCAAATCAAAGGACGACAGTACGACTATGCTAATTTTGCAAAGGAAAACTGTAAACGACTCAACAAACACACAAAAAACATCTACAGTTCTTTTGTACAAAGGAGGTGGAATAACAGCAAGGAAAAGGGGTTTCAAACAGACATATACTGATCACAGGCAGCAAAATTCAGGGATAGAACTGGAAAGAATGAAGCACAGGAACCACAGCTGCACAAAGCTAGTCTGATCAGCGCACCTGTAACACAGAGAATTTGAAATGCAGCGCAAGTTGTCCCTTCGAGAAGTGTGCTGAAATTCAGAATCTCTGAACAGTACCTGCGCTGGGCTAGAAACGAGACTCTGTCCGGGTTCCGGGTCATAGTTTGCAGTTTAGTCCTTGGTCTTTGGCCGAGTAATAAGCAATCAGTAATGCAACAATCAGGGGTAGATCTAAGGAGGATCCAAGAGCTATCACAAGGGCAATTAGATAGTTTGTGAATCAGCTGTTTAAATCATAAACAGATCCAGTGAATGGATTGAAGCAGCAGTTACCTACTTTGCATTTGTTATGGCAAATGCAATTCGAATGCTACTTATAAGTTTATGAAACAAACAACAAAGAATGATAAACAAACAAACTAATTATCTCCCCAGCAGAGTCGCCATTTTGTTACAGGGAAAAGTGTCTATATAGAACTGCTCTATCCCACTAAGGTGTGACAGCTACCTTAGAAACAAACAGATAAAAGCTACTTTTGTATTTCCTTTATGAATTATAGATAGAGAGGAATAGAAAGAACCAACCTGTGTCTTGCGCTAATCCTTTGATTCGATCCCTCTCTTCTTTGATAGTCTCCAGCTACCTGCTCACTAGCATGCCCAGCTTCACAAAGTACCTGCAAGATCACAGAAACATAGTACTATACAAAGACATGGATCTATATTCATAAACAACTTAGGATCAGATTTAAATTGACCATACAAATGTAACAAGCATCAATGATACAAAAGCATGGAGGAAAACTCAAATAGCTTTTATTGATAAACAAGAAAAGATCTAGGAGGAGTTACAACCAGTGGTTTTGACCCAGCATCAACCTCCCAGCAAAGAAGCCCCTCTTCACCTCAAACAAGCATAGATCACCCAACAATCTGATATTTGTCTCTAGAAACCAACAACAATTCCTTACAATATGCAAAATTCGAGCCTCTGGATCTCTGGGATGAGGGATCCATATATAGATATCCGTAAGGAGGATGAGTTAGCTTGTGATTTGATTAGTGTCTTCTCTCTGTCAGTTCTTGCTTCCACTTGGAGACTAAGGGCCTCTTACTCATCCTTGGTCAAATTCAATGAGGCAAGTGTCACAGGAGAAGATTCTAGAAGCTTCCATTGCCTCTCCACCTCGCGGAATGACACTGCCATTTGTCATTTATCGCCCATCGCACCCCACAAAAGGGAGTTTTGAAATGCAACGCACCTAGCCAGTGGAGCAGCTGCAATGATCCTGTTTTGACCAATTTTGAGTAGTTTTTCATGGAGAACTTCTGGGAGAAGCTGTAATCTGTTGACCTTGTTCCTTTAGGGGTTAGAACAACACTTTTATGGACTTAGGAGCCCTTGGTTCATGTACATTTCATGCTTGGAGTTGTAGGGCACAAAAATGTCTATAAGACAAGGTCTACCTAGAATTAAGGGGTGTCCATCGAGTCGGTTTCTAGGATTGATGATCAGAAAGTCTGCAGGGTATTCCCAAGAGTCTACAGACACCATTACATCATGTAATGTGCCTTCTGGTTTGACTACCGATCGGTCAGCCAATTCCAACAAGGTTGTGGTTGGGTCCAATGATGTAATGCCAAGCTTTTGGCAAGTTGTGGTTGTAAGAATATTGATTGCTGCTCCTAAATCAACTAAGGCATTGGGGAAGGAGCATCCATTTATTTGCACTGTGACTATAGGATTTCCTGGGTCCTCATATTTTATAGGTGTTTCTCTTCCTGATAGTAAATCAGATAAGGTACCGACTACATGGACAGTTGGATTTGTTGTTATTTTCCTCTTTGGCTTTTTCATACATAATTCCTTGATATTTTTTGCATAAATTGGGATTTCTTGAATATCTTGGAGGAGTGGTATTTTTATACACAAAATTTTCAATTCTCCCAGAAGATCAAAATCAGGGTGTTCAATTTGGCGAGGTATGATTAGTCGTTCTGGGAATGGTGGAGAAGAGGTGGTTTCTTGATCATGAGTTTTCTGTCTAACCATGTTCTCTTCTTGTGGTGCTTGTTCTATAGGTAACGGATCTTCAATTTGAACATTTTTATCCCCCTCTGATTCTATTATATGCCCAGATCTTAATTGAAGGTCATTGCACTCCCTTAACTCATTTTTGGTTTTGGTCCTTCAATAATTTGCACAGATTGAACCGGTCTGTTGTTGGGGTTCGGGTTGGGTTGGGTTGGGAGCTGTGGTCTTAAGTTGGTCTGGGGGTTTTGTTGCAATGTGTAAGGTGCTGGCAGTGTGGGTTGAGGTAGGGGGATTGTTCCTACTGGCTGATTTGTAGGTCTCTACCAGCTTGACTGCCAGTTCTGATTTTGTGAAGTTGAGGGTGGCCATTGGGATTGATATGCATTATTTTGCCAAAACGGTGGGAAGTAAGAGGAATTTGGCCAATTGTTATTTTGATTTGGTTGGTTGGGCTAGGGTGGCATAGGGAATGGTTGTTGTGACCAATTGGAAAAAGATGGTTGGTTCTGCCACATGGTTCCTAGGTATTGTTGAGCACTATACTGAGGAGGCTGAAAAGAAGAGGATGGGTCAATGGGCATACTTGTTTGTCATGCTTGCCACTAGCAGCGTTGATTTATCAAGTATACCGGTTCTGTTTCTTCTTCTGCTTCTTTGTAAACTACTTTCAATCCTGGGAGTGATGGGTAGCTTTCTATGGCATGATCTTTCGTACATATGGCGCAGATTTGGACCATATCCAGCGGGCACTCTTTGTGGCTATGCTTCTTTCTACATCTAGGATAGAATATCACCAAGTTTTGTTCTGCTTCTACTTGCTTTTGTTTGGCTTGCATAATGTCCAATTGCATTTTCAGAGTCCCTAGAATATCAGTTTTGAAATCCTCTAGCAGATTGCCAATTTTTGCGCGAGTTATACCTCCACCAGAGATTTTGTTATCCCTTGTGATCATGTCGCGTTCTGCTGGCTTCAATCTTGTGCTGCCTCTTGAACACCTGATACACAAATTAATGATGTCAGCAAAATTTTCCTGATATATATCACCTTTACCCATAATATTTAATGTTTCTACCCATTGTTCTTTCATCCCTTTAATTAGTGTAGTTTTCAGCACATTATCAGGTAAAGGCAGAGTTGCATAGGGAGACCGCTGAAGGTTATATTGAAATCGTTCCACATATTCTTCTAATGTTTCACTTGGTCTTGCTACCATCTGAAATATTTCATCTTTCAATTCCCTAGATCTACAATAGTCCTGATACTTTTTTAGGAAAGCAGTTTTCATTTGTTCCCAATCGTTTATTGTGCCTCCACCTAATCCCATAAACCATCGCAAGGCTGCTCCTTTCAATGTAGAGGGAAACAATTTTAGTTTTTGGGGGTTGGTGGTATAATCATAAACCCGACATAATACATCAAACTCAAACAGGAATGTGTCTGGATCCTCTGATGTCAGCCCATGAAAGGTAGGAATATTTTGGAGAGGGATGGCTTTCATAGGTGCATTGACTGCTGTGTCAACGATGGGATACTACAAGGTGGAGGTCTGAGGTGCTTGTGGGTTGTTGGCCATTTGATCAAATATGTGCTAATACCCTTCTGGGATCTCTAGAGAGTTATTCCTAGGATGACTAGAAGGGGTGGGAATGAGCTTAACAACGCTTCCCTGGTCAGGAATAATGAGTGTTCCTTGCTGAACTACTACCTGAGGGGATCTTGGCTCCTCTGTTTCCCCGGTTTCTTCTTGAATGAACTTAATGACACTCCCTTTATTTGGGGTGTTGAGTGTTCTTGGTTGAATTATTACCTGAGGGGATCTTAGCTCCTTTGTTTCCCCAGTTTCTCCTCCTTCACGAGATTACTAGAATTCCCTTCTTGTAAAGAAATTGGGCGAGAATTTTCAATTTCTTGAAAAATCTACTCAGTCTCTTCTGTTTTGCTATGGACCTCAATGAAGGCTACAGATGGTGAGCCTGTGGCTCGAAGGGAGCCAGTAGGTTGTCTAGAAGCAACTTTTCTAGGACCTACTGATGGCTGAGATTCAACTTTCTTTATAATGTCGTCTATGAAAGTTGATTGTCCAAGGGTCACCGGTCCCTTAGATTTGTCGGGTTTGGGTAGGGAAATTGGATTATTTTCAGGTTTTTTCTTCTTATTCATACACAAAATTCAAATATTTACCTCTATCCTAAATTCTTAACAATTTTGCTGGAAAGCGGGAGGGGGCGCAAGCATTTTACGTGCTCCGTACGCAGGTTTTTACCTTTCATTTTTAATACCCAATTCTCTCCTAACAGATAAGCATCAGATGTACACTACTCTTCAGAAATGGCTACACTCTCCTCGGCAATGGCGCCAAAATGTTGAGTGATAAAAGGTGTCTTTTTAACTCCTAATTATCTTCACATTAGTTATCAATCCAGGTAAGACTTTCTATTTCAAGAGTGTACACAGTATGTGGCAGCTATTTAACTCAAAGAGTAATGCTTCTAGATTGCAGTACAGTTCTTTAGAATACAAGAGTAAATGGATGCTGCTAGTAAACTCTAATTACAATTAAAGGAAATCTTATTTTGCTAATGAAACCAAATCAGACATTCATTCAAGTATCAGTCAAGAATACAATAACAATAACTCATTTCTCTTTTAACTGATTGATTTTCTAAACGCAATTTCTAATCTAAACAGCAAGGATCTCAGTCTGAGAGTGTAGACAGCAGTAGTCAATACTCTTTATAGTAGAGAATCTCAAGATATCATGCTGAGCTAAATAACTGGATTGGAAATAACAATAATAGAATGCTAAAGCAGATAACTAGATCAGAGATAATAACAACTTGAATCAATATTACTGCAGAATGTAAAACAGAGGAATTTCTTTAAGACTCGAAATTTGAAATAGCAAAGCGATGCGATTACAGTAAGTGGAAATCAAACCAAACCATCACACGACAGAAATCATAAAAGAATGGTATAGGAACAGTAAGTGAATCCACTAGGGTCGGGCCCTTAGCGGCTAGTGAACACCGCCTGATTACTTCAGTAGATGAGAAGGAACAACAACTGCCTTATATATTAATCATTGCAAAATAGTTATAGCCAGTTCATACTATGCTTTAACAGCAAGAGTCGATGATCAAAGTTACAAATACAATAGTAATTCTTGAATAGTGTCTCCTCCTCCTCTGCTTACAATTCCTGCCTTTTATAATGGAAAAGAGGTAAAAGGATAAATAGCAATAGCGATCCCTCAGGATCAAGAGACCCTGAGGGATTCACGCAATCTTCTAACTTTAGTCATCTTTCCTTCCTTGTGCTAGTCCTGTGATTCGCTTTGCTTTTGTCCATAACTGCACGCTCCATCCTGGGCTTGCTTGTCTTTTCGCTGTTCCTTGGCTGGGGAACAACAGTTATCCCATTTCGTCTTTTTCCTACATAAAGAGGGATAACAGTTAGCTAAATCGTGATGATAGATAATTTCCTCATTTTAACCATAATCCTTTGATATATTAACATTTTAGGACATAAAAGGTGATATAACTGAAGATAAGGATGTTGAAATAAATAACATATGCATACCTTTTCCATAACTCAATAACAGGAAAATGACCTCCTCATCAATTCAGAGGAGAAAGACATCATGACTGAAGGATTGACCAAGTTCACAGGCCTAGTTATCAAGCTAACATTGTCTAAACACTAGCAACTTTCCTTATAAAGCTTCCTAGCAAGGCTAACAGTGCATTAGTGCTCAAATTAACTCTGTCTGTTACCTTGGGAAGAGCATTAGTGAACCCTAATGAGTTTGTATGGGTCAAGAGAACGAGTTGACTGAGAAATATCCCAAGATTCTCTCCTATTTCAGCTCACAAAAGCAGGGAAACATCAGGACTTGACCTATTTGGGGGAATTACTAATTCCTAATGGAGTATGCAAACGGGAAAGACCACAAAGGCATGAAAACATCACTGCTTTTTCCTAATGGAACTCATGAAGGACTTGGCAACCCTATCCTCACATGCTATATATGCAAGGTCAGGGCCATTGCGAAAGAGGTCAAACCATTTGAAAGGATTGCCTAGTTGACTATCGAGAAGAGTCTCAGACTAAGGCATCAGAAGAGGCTAAGATGGGAGAGAGAGAGAGGAGTTGGAGGGGTAAGGGAAGGCTGATGCAACTGATGGTTGTAATCACTCTTTCTATAGCAATATAGAACTCAATTGTGTTGTCCACTCCGAGATGTTGATAATATGACTTGTTTTTATGTTTATTAAATATCATTAGCATGAGTGGCTTAGATATATTCAACTAGATATCTTTATATGTTCATACATTGTTTATCAAGGTTTTATGCTGTGATATTACGCTTGTCTTTTCTCTATGCAGGTTTTGATCTGGAGCTGGCTCAGTGGTCTTCTGCCTAGCTACATTGCACTCTCCAGCAACACCACACTAAGACTCGAGGTAATAATTCCTTCTCACTTTGATATTCATTTGTTAAAAATAGATATGCATGTATCTTTGTGACAACTACAGCTAATCTGACTACCTTCCAAGGATCCTGGGAAGATCTTTGAGGGTTTATACATCACTAAACACTCGTGCATTAATCCCTATAGTAGAATTAGTGACTTTGCTGGGGACTACACTTAGTTCCTGGTTTGTCCCAGAAATTTCGTAGATCTCTCTTTCTTCCAGGCCTTCCTGTACTTCTTCATTCCCTTTCTTACCACTCAGGACCATACAACACCCTTCTCTTAGTGCTCAACCCTAGATCTAATCCCCACAACCCATTTTTTTGAGTATTTTTCCTCACTAACACTGGTTACTAGTGTAAACAGTGCTTTATAAAGCAATGTGTCCTCACAAACAGTGCGTTAGTACTGAAACTAACTCTCTGTAGCCTCTAGTATAGAGTGTTAGCCAACCATTTCTTGACAAACAACTAGCTCTGTGATCTCATGGGTTGGGAAATCTACTTGTAGACTGATTAGGGATCTGCAGCTGCACTTGTTTGACTGAACTGTGTCCTGAACAATTTTTTTAAGACAATAAATTTACTTCTTAAAGTTTTTGTTTTCATTAAAGAAAAAATACAAAATTTTTACTGTTTTTTGCTTAGCTAGTTAGATCTGCATTATTTGGTTTCAATAGTTGTTAGTGAGCATTGAAGTTCTGTCAGTTATGCTAGTGTTTTACTGAATAGGATGCATAGTATATATATTTAGGCATGAATGACTCTCCCTTCGTAGAAGAAACTTATTGATCGAAAGTGAAAATTTACAGGCATTGTTTTTGCATGATTTGAGTCAGAGTCCCATATAACTTCATATGTCAACACCCCTACCGAAGACTCTAATGAAGTACATTTAAAATCTACCTAATAAAATCAATTAGCAACTCTTTTTAGAGTAAACACACATTAGTTTAGGCTAGGATCTTGGGATAGGCAGTGTGATTTAATTGCCCAAGATCATACACCGAAACTAGTGTCATTAAAGAGAGAAATCCTTCTACACTCATACTATCTGGTACCACTCCAATAAAAGCGGAACTAAATACGAGACAACATCGGACTGTAAGTGAAGGTAGCCCACCTTTTCTTACATCTCCTTTGGGTATTCTGTGTATCGGGGATCCCTTCGGGGATATCAGAGCTGAGTCGGGGACTCAGGTATCTTGCCCACACAGTGTATTGTCTGCGACTATGTCCCCCCCGTAGTGTTTGTGATTTGAGGTATCCTTAGTGGCCATACTTTTAGGGATGAACACAAAGTGACTGGGGCAGGCTGCCCTGGTACCTAACACAAACGAACCTACTCTGTCCTCGGTTTTTGGGAGGGTGCTTGTCTTCACAAGAGTACTTGGCCCTTAATCTAAGGTTCAAGCGAAGCTCAAGAGTAATTGTAACTCTACATTTAGCCAAATCTCTCTATTATTAATTGTCATACAAGGTTTCATCTCCAACGATCAGTGCTTATCATGCAAGGTCATTTCTCTCTGCTTGTTGATTTATTTCCTTGGTGTATTTTTTATTTTTTAAGTGCCAGAGTGTTATCACTGAGACTTTAATAAACATCACTGTAAAATTTATTGATAAAATTTATCGGCCACCGTGGCTACATCTGGCCCTCTACGTCAATATAGACGGTTGTTAGGAATTCCCCCACTCATTGTGGAGGATTCGCTAAGCCCCACTGAACCAAATTCCCCATCCTCGGGCAATCAATATTCAAGATCTAACACAAAATTAGTTTGGACATCCCACGATTCAAGCTTACTGGAGTATTTCTTTACTGAAGGATTTCTTCCTCCATATAATCCTCTGATCATGAATTCATTTGGACCTCCCCTCTTGTAACTACTCATTATTTCGATCTCCTCAATCAAGTCCAAACTTTGGACGAAGCTATTAGAGAGATAATGTGTTTAGAAGAGCGACCTTGGGAGGACTCTCGCCATCATGTTTCAATATCTGATTCGGACACGATGTCTCTTCAAATCCTGTCATTTGATGCACCTGAAATTCTTTCCTCACCATATACAACTATCCAAACTTTGGACTCGGAGGGAAACATGGGAAATATTTCAAAGAAATTGCTCGTTGATATTTGACAAGAATCGTATAAAACATCCAAGTTGGAGCAGATTGCACACCAGAGGAAATTGCAAGCTTCACCTGCCTTTTTAAGGAATTCTGCGATGTATTTGCTTGGTCTTACGAGGAAATGCCTGGCATAGATCCGTCTATTGTCGAACATGAGATCAAGATATACGACAATGGTAAACCTATCCACCAAAGGCTTCGACTAGTCCACCCCCATAAAATGGCAGGCATCAAGACTGAGGTCGAAAAGTTGTTACGTGCTAGTTTCGTCTATCTTGTTCCCTTAACAGAATGGGATTCCAATCTGGTTCCTGTCGATAAGAAACAAGGAACCATCCGCGTATGTGTCGATTATCAGGACTTGAATGCCACGTGTCCAAAGGATAATTATCTGACATTGTTGATTGACCAAATCAACAATGACTGCGCTGGTTGCGAACCACTCTCATTCATGGATGGTTTCTCAGGTTACAACCATATTGCCATAAAACCCAAAGACCAACACAAAACCGCCTTCCTTTGCCTATGGGGAATCTTTGCCTATCGAAAACTCCGATTCGGTTTAAAGAATGTTGGAGAAACATTTCAAAGGGCCATGGAATACGCATTTCATGATATCAGACATATCGTTCAAGCTTACTTGGATGACCTTCCAGCGCATTCCAAGAAGTGAGCGCAACATATAGATCATTTAAGAGCTATATTTCTTAGGTGCTAATTTTATAACATATGTATGAATCTGCATAAATGTGTTTTCTTTCTCGAGTCTAGACGCTTACTTGGATTCAATGTCTCCAAGTACGGGATTAGGGTTGATCCCGATAAGGTAAGGAAAATTACTCAATTGCACGAACCACAATCTATTCTACAACTCCAACATTTGTAGGGTGAATCAAACTTCTTACGATGGTTCATCGTAAACTATGCTCAGTTAACAAAAGGCTTTATGCGCCTACTTAAGAAGGGAGTGCCGTATATGTGGGATGATCAAGCTCAACGATCATTTGATGCCTTGAAAAAGGTGCTTATATCATCCCCACTCCTTAGCGCTCCCAACTATGGGTGCGACTTTCTTCTATACCTGGCAGCTTCGCCATCCTCTCTAGGAATGGTCTTGGTTCAAACTCATGATGACCGGAGTGAGCATGTGATATAATATCCGTCAAAAGGCCTGGCTGGGCCCGAACTTAGCTATTCACATGTGGAAAAGCTGTCCTTGGAAGTTTTCTTTGCTGTCAACCGCTTCCGACATTACATACTGTTGCGACAGACTACTGTCATCGCCTTGGAGAATCCCATGAGACACATTTTATCTCGTCAAGTCATTAGAGGGAAATATTCCAAATGGATAGTGATCCTCCAACAATTTGATTTGGTTTTCACTGCTGCTAAGGCGAAAAATGCCTTAGTCTTCGCCGAACTTTTGTCGGTTCTTCCCATTGTCGATCCTAATGAGATAGCCTACGATCATATTCTGGATGAAGTTGTCTATCTTTTCGACACTACTGACCCTTGGTATGGTGACATGATTGTCTACCTTGAAGCGCAACATTTCTGCCCTGAACTATTGTTAGGTGATCGTCGTCGCATCTGCCACCAGGCGCAGCACTATTTAGTGCTTAACGATACGTTATATTGTTGTGGTGTTGATACAGTTCTTAGATGTTGCCTCACTCATGAGGAGGCGAAACAAATCTTAAATGAATTCCATGTTGGGGCATGTGGCGGTCATATTTCTGGCATATCTATTGCTCAGAAAATTTTGAGCGCATGCTACTACTCGCAAACCTTGTTCAAAGATTGTATCAAGGCTATCTAGCAGTGCCACCCTTATCAAGTGTTTACAAAGAAAAAGCATGCTCCTCTAGCCCTACTGCACCCAGTTATCTTCGTTATCCCCTTTTCCAAATGGGGGATATACTTCGTAACTTGCAACACCACTTCATTTGTTGGACACAACTATTATCGTAGCTGTGGACTATTTCATGAAATGGGCCGAAGCCCTTCCCACCTTCCGAGCCGATGGAGAAACTGTGGTGCTATTCCTATTTAATAAAGTCATATATCACTTTAGTGTGCCTTGTACGATTTTTACAGACCATGGGTCTCATTTTCAGAATCACATGATGTCTAACTTAACATCGTTGCTCAGTTTTCGCCAAGATCAATCATCCTCCTACTACCCCCAAGCTAATGGTCAAGTAGAGGTCGTCAATGGTGTCTTAAAAACCATGATCCATAGGTTAGTAAGGAATCATAAAATCCACTGGCATCGAATGATATATCCTGCGCTGTGGGCATACCGAACTTCAGTTAAAACTGCTACAGGCTTCACACCTTTTCAACTAGATTATGGCCTGGAAGTAGTTTTACCAATGAAGTGTCAGATTCCTTCCTTACAAATCACCGTTGAACTCTTTCCCAACACCATTGTTGAAGAAGAAAGCCTGCTATACCTAAATCAACTAGATGAAACCCGTCGAGATGCCGAATTAACACTCGAATCCCACAAGCGTCAGGTCAAAGCCCAGTATGACAAAAACGTCGAGCCTCATTCTTACCGAGAGGGAGATCTTGTTTTACTCTACGATAAAAAACATGACATCTTGGGGACAAGAACACTTCAACCCTTATGGCTCGGTCCATATGTCGTTAAGAAAGCCCTGTCAAAAGCGGCATATGAACTTCAGGACTGGGAAGGATTCCCGCTCACTAAGCATTCTTTTTTGGGACTTTTTTCTCACTCATAAAATTGAAAAAACACCAAATTCCTTCTTAAGGCTCGTTAAAAAATTATGAAGAATCTCTGAGCATTCTTTTTAGGAAATTTTCTCGCTCGTTAAATCGAAAAAACGTCAAGTTTTTCATCGTCGGGCTCGTTAAACACTTATGACGACGTTCCAAGCAACTCTTTTTCCCTCTTTTTCTAGCTCACTAAACTGAAAAAGATCGATTGAGCATTCTTTTTTGGGACTTTTTTCTCGCTCATAAAATTGAAAAAACCCTGAGTTCCTCCTTGAGGCTCGTTAAGAACTTATGAAGAAGCTCCAAGCATTCTTTTTAGGAACTTTTATCGCTTGTTAAATCGAAAAAACCCCAAGTTTTTGTCATCAGGCTTGTTAAAAACCTACGACGACGATATGAGCGCTTTATTTTTTGGACTATTTCTTGCTCGTAAATCGAAAAATCCCCGAGTTTTTCCCTTCCTCAGGCTCATTAAACTTACGAAGAAGGAATGAGTAGTTCTTTTGCCTCTTTTTCCTCGCTCACTAAATTTAAAAATATACCTCGAGTTTTCTTCATTTGACTCATTAAAATTTGATGAAGTTCTATTGAGTTTGTTGTCGCGTGACTCATTAAAATTTCACGACAAATATCAAGTTTACTTCGTCTCCTCATACTCATAACAAAATGAGGAAAACATCTATTGAACATAGGTTTCTATTTGTCCAGACTCAGTAGATTAACTTACAGAAAAGGAACTGTTTCGGGTATACTATTAAACCTTTGTCGCACCCGGTTAAAAACTATGACAAAGGGACCACCTTGGAGTCTTTCTTTACTATCTTTTTAGACTCTTGAAATATGAAAATACCATCGAGTGGTCTCGTCTAGACTCATTAAATTACACAGATGAGGAATATAGTTGCTCTTTTTACGATCCTTTACAGACTCTTAAAACATGAAAAGATTGATGAATTTGCCTGTTTAGACTCATTAAACTAATCAGATAGGGTATAGAGTCGCTATTTTTATGGTCCTTTTCAGACTCTTAAAACATGAAAATATCGATGAGTTTACCTGTCTGGACTCACTAAACTAATCAGATGGGGAAAGTGGAAAATACAATTGCGTTATGTTCTGTATTGTGAAAAGAGTTTTTTGGCAGCAGTCGCTCCCTTGAGCATGGCACTTCCTCAGATAAACCTTCCTTGTGATGGCCTCTCAATATGAATATTACCATCCTATGAGTTTAGCCTATATACCCCGATGTTCTTGCATCTCTGTATCCTAACACTCTTTGGTGTTCATGAGTCTAGTGCTGCATGGTTAAAACTGTTGTCGTGCCTTCTATTGTTCAAGGGAAAACCTTTATCTTTTGTTTCCTCCATCAAATCATCAAGCATATCCTATCATCATGCCCTCTGTCGCTTTAACCAACACTCAAAAGATTCCTCAAAAACAATCATTCTTGTCCTGTTTCGTGTCGACTGATGTAGGACACCTTATTGTCTACCTTTCGACAGGTCTCTTCCTATCGACTTCGACACTCTATCTAGGAAGAAGAGCGAGAAACACTTCAGTGCCTTGGTACTTGCAGACATCAGTGGCATGTCACCTTGTGTTTGGTCAGGGGTTTTCATTATTGGCTCCTAGTTAAGCAATTATACAAGTGTTCAATGACAAAAACATTATTCGCACTCACTAGATTCTACTGTGCATCTTGGATACCATCACCATTATCAGTGGCCATCATCGCTTTTGTTAACGGTCTCCATTATTGACTGGTAATCATACGATTTTGTGCATGTTCGACATCAATGCCTATATTCACATGTATCGATCTATACTGTTGCAGTGAAGCAGAAATAAAGACCTTGGGTAGAGGCTTGCATCACTCAACCTTGTTTCCTCTCCCAAGTTGAGTTTATTGTTTTTTGGAGACAGCTCATCAGAATGATCCTATTATGACGCAGGTTTCACATTATGCTTATCGGTGGCCAGCATCGTCATATCTCTTTTTCCGAGAAAATCACTTTGACATAGCTACTGAGTGTGGGAATTCCCGATTCACGACATGATTTTAGTTGTTTTATATATATGTGTTGTATCAAGTTTCTTGTACTGCCCGAAGCTTCGATTCTCTCTCTCTCTTTTCCAAAGAAAAGGACAGTTAAATATAAAGCATTTCAGCCATCGTCGTAGCCTTTGATCTCACACTTTAGGGGGCATCTGTTATACAAGAAAATGACCTACTCATCATCTCAAAGGAGAAAGACATGATGACTGAAGGACAAACCAAGTTCACAGGCTCAGTTGTCAAGCTAACACTGTCTAAACACTAGCAACATTCTTTATAAAGCTTCCTAGCAAGGCTAAGGGTGTGTTAGTGCCCAAAGTAACTCTATTTGTTACCTCGAGAAGAGAGTTAGTGAGCCCTAATGAGTTTCTAGGGGTCAAGAGAATGAGTTGACTAAGAAATATCCCAAGATTCTCTCCTATGCCAGCTCACAAAAGCAGGGAAACATCAGAACTTGACCTGTTTGGGGGAATTACTAATTCCTAATGGAGTATGCAAATGGGAAAGAGCATAAAGGCATGGAAACATCACTGCTTTTTCCTAATGGAACTCATGAAGGACTTAGAAGCCCTATCCTCACATGCTATATATGCAAGGCTAGGGCCATTGTGAAAGAGGTCGAACCATTTGAAATGATTTCCTATTTGACTGTCGAGCAGTGTCTCAGACTAAGGCATCAGAAGAGGTTAAGAAGGGAGAGAGAGAGAGAGGAGCTGGAGGGGTGAGGGAAGCATGATGCAACTGATGGTTGTAATCTCTCTTTCTACATGAATATAGAACTGCTATTGTGTTGTCCACTCCGAGATGTTGATAGTATGACTTGTTTGTATGTTTATTCAATATCATTAGCATGAGTGGCTTAGATATATGCAACTAGATATCTTTATATGTTCATACATTGTTTATCAAGGTTTTAGGTTGTGATATTATGCTTGTCTTTTCTCTATGCAGGTTTTGATCTGGAGCTAGCTGAGGGGTCTTCTGCCTAGCTACATTGCGCTCTCCAGCAACACCACACTAAGACTCGAGGTAATAATTCCTTCTCATTTTGATATTCATTTTTTAAACATAGATATCCATGTACCTTTGTGGCAATTGCAGCTAATCTGATTGTCTGCCAAGGATCTCGGGAATATCCTTGAGGGTTTCTACATCACCAAATACCCGTGCATTAATCCCTATAGCACATGCTAGAATAGATGCATTTATATTAGAATTGCATCACAGAATATATTTTCTTTTCTATGGTTTTTTTATTTGATGAAAACATGGGCAATAAAATTACGCCCAAGATACATGCTTCCAACATTATTTTTGATGTGCAGGATACAAGTCTATGGTCTTAGAGGAATTTTGGTGTTCTCATGACCTCCCCATTCAATTACTTTGACTTTGCACTCTACAAAGATCTTATGTCCAAGTTGGAGCCATATGTTACCCTCCAAAAGTGGGCGACCTCATAGGAGAATTTTTCTCCTAGACATCTCTTCAGCCGGTAGCCAGCAACCCCTATCAGCCACCGATGTTGTCAATGTGTTGGGCCATTTGATATTTGTTCCTTGAATCAATCATATCTCTAGTCGCCCATTTGTTAAGAACATGTGTTCGAAGGTGGGAAATCCCACCCAGAAGGTATGTTTTTCATTGTGCAATCAGATGCTTCTACTTATTTTTCATTAGGCATCTTGGGCATGGATTATTGGGTGACCTAGAAAAAGGAAGGGTTTTGACAAGGGTCTTGTTCCCTCACTATAAATGGTGGGTTAATCCTCGACCCTAGTCCCGTGGGATCTCCCCTATTGGCCTATATATTTAGCAATGGAACTACTTGGGAAACCTTGATTTTGGTAGTGCAGTCTCATTTTGCCATTTCACATTTCTCACTCCCCTCCACACATTACAAGACATATTTCATTAACTTCCCCCTTTGGGTTCACAAGGCACTGACACACCCCCTCCCCTTGTCAACATGTCTGGGTCAAGCTTTGAAATTTTTCCCCGAAGGTTGATGCAACTGAAAGAAAGTTAAAAGCATATCATGGCCACAAGTAAGAAATGAAAGAAAATAATATTATAAAATGAAAAAGATGGTTGGGCCATTAAAATAGCATTTGGGAAAAATCCAAACATTAGATATACCCCTTATCATTATGGGCATCACCCTGGTTCCCAGGGCCCCATGAGTGCCCCTACATCATTAAGGAACCCATGCACATCCCAAACCCTAGTGGCGATGAACTGCCCCACCTTAAGGAGGTAATAAATGCTTACATCATACACAACATGCTCTCATTTCTTCGAGCCCCGACTAATAATACAAGGAGAAAATAAAAAAATAGGAAAATGGAAAATGAAGAAGGGTGGAAAAACAAATGTCAGGGTAGCTCATGTATCCACAATTTCTCCCTCCTACATATGTATTCCCAAATATGTGGACATTCCTCATCATTTCCACCCTTTTACACATGACATTTTGCCTTGAGAACCTTGTGTCCCCATCCATCTCATCATTATCCATATGACCCCTCTCTCTTGAAGAATGTACCTTGGACTTGTCTTTCCCGTTAGGGGTTGGGAACACCTAATATGTTTATTAACCACTCCTACCTAGGGAGGTAACACTACTTCTAGCTCAAAGCCCCAAATTTGGAAGGGAAACCCTATATGAAGTCTCATTGTTCCCTTGATAAACAAGCTTGTTTCACTTATATGCACTAATTATTTATTTTACCCGAAGGTGAGGAGGAACATTGGACATTATATGTAACTGGCAAGTGGTTTCATCATGGGATGAGAAACTTAATTGGGGCCCAAGTCCACTAGAGGATCATATTGACATTGTAAGGGATGCAATGAGAGCCATGGGACTCCCATCATGTGCAGAGCATCGTTTCAAACCATGGGCATCCCCAACACCTTCAAAAATTTGTTTATTGCCCCACATTGTTCGCGAGATGGTGCACTTGTACTAGTGTGCCTAGCCGGCGTACCGTATGGAGTGGTAGCTGATTCGAGGCCCAAAGGAGGTTTGTCCCACCCTTGAGACATGGGAGGGTAGCCACCAGAATTAGAGCCCTCATTTGGAGCATTATACAGGCTTATCTATCATGAGGAGACCCACGAGACCAACATTTTTGCCCCAAAACCACTTTGGGTCCCACATGATGACTTGCATGGAGAATTACAGTCCATCCCATAATTGGTGATTCATGGAGCCCTCTCTCTCATCTTAGCACCTAGAGGAATCAACGCGGCCCTCCAACGACCCTACATCAACATGACATCATCAAATCAACAAGCATTTAGAAGGCTAATTTATAATTTGAAAAAGCTACTTGGTCATCTCGTGACCAAGGCTTATATTTTGCACATTTTTATAATGTTAGGGGCCCTTGGGCTAATACTTCGACTTAGTGAGTCTCATATAAATAGAACTCACTCTCATTTGTGAGAGATCATCATCACACTTGGATTATTCCTCTTGTAAAGAACTCACACTTTTTCTTTGGAGCTATTGGAGACTCTTGTGATGCATTTTGATGCATGGAAGATAATTCACATTTCTTTTTTGGAGCTTCTTCTTGAATGATGGATGGATATATTGCATCTCTATTGTAAATGCTTAGTATTGATGAAATTTTTCTTTGAAAATTGTTTAATGTATGGAATTTTTTCTCTATAATATGCGAATTTGTGCCCTAATTGTTGAATATTATGTTTGGGAAGACTTTTTAGTAGAGTATTGCATATGTAATTCAATGCAAGCCATGTGATGAATGTTCCTAGTGAATGAATGTCTTTGATTCTTCATGGAACTCCATTATATCTCAAAGAAGGTAAATGTTCAAAGTTGGTACCTAGGGCATCGATTTTGAGTCTCCTTGGAATACTTTTACCTTATATTAAAGATCTTAAGACTCCATCACCCAAAGGACTAGGCACTAGTCCAAGGATTTTGGTGATCAAACTCCTCTTTCTCCATATTTCCTCCTCTTAAAATTTGGTCCCCGAAAGGTAGGGCACAAATATAGGGCATGTGGCGAAAGTTTACGGAGGTGATTTTTTGGGAATTTGAGGTTCCAAACATCAAGCTCAGGGTCTAGGCTACGCATTATCCAAGTTTGGTGGGCATACACCTGAGTTTCATCCATAAAATCTCTTGCCCTAGTTGCTATGCCAAGAGGGAAAACTTGGGCCTTTCTCTCTCACGCTGGGGACTTCTTTGAGGGTTGTATGAGCTTAGTATTCATTGGAATAAATCATAAGAATCCCTTTCTTCTCTCGGGTCTTGACCTTGTGAATACTTATTACCATCGAGAAACCTAAAAATGCTAGGCCTCGTGCCTTCTTTTCTAGGGTGTTTTTTAGAGAGAGGTTTGCTTCTTTGAAGCATCGTACCTTTATTGGGCCTTTCTTCGAATTAGCTCTAGCTCCATCACCTTGAACCTTCAAACTTAGAATATCTATTATAGGTGATCACAATCATACAAAGACTCCTCTGATTGGTGAAAGTTCATAAAGAGAAGGGGACCTTGGCTATGGCGACAGTTGGCCATTGTCCCATTTTTGTCACTTAGTCTAGTAGTTGTCCCGTAGGTTTTCCCTCCTTAGGAACCTACAATATTTTTTGGTAGCACGACCAATAAAAGAGCATAATGGACAAAAGAATAATCATGATTCCAATGTAGCAGATCCCAAAATTTAGACTAGTACCTTATGTAGTGTAAATTTTGTTTTTTGATAAGAAGTTATTGGAGGATCTGTAATTACAAAAATGTTGATAATTTAGAATTTTAGAGGAAAGAAAATGTAAAATATTATCAATTGTGGTATGTATCAAGTTCAAACACTCTGCCTTCAAAACTCATTTTTGCTCTCTAAGACTCTACAGTTTTATTGCATGTCTCATGCAAATTATTAATATATAAAAATTTTAGTTATGGTTAAAAAAATTATAAACTATATATTAGAATCCACAAACAAAGTTTAAACTTTGTCCTATCTTTACTTTGAGTATATATACATCTTAATTATTTAATTAAAATCTTATTATTTAAATTTATATAATTGTCCTATATTCACAACTATTTAAAATTATATCAGACCTTACCACTTTAAAAATCAAGATAACAAATTTAAAACAATAATTAACTCTTAACATTACACACACATTTTTTCTAAGTTTAACCATTAACTTGGTAAACACTTTCCAGGCTATTTTGAGTTTTTTGAAAACCATCACAATGCTAGACTAGTTCCTATACTCATGGTTTAGAATTTTTAGAATTTTTGTTTATAAACTTATTCTAATATCTATTATTATACTTGGTTTATGATATTAGGCATTTAATTTTGCTTTTAACTTATCAGTTTGTCTTTGTCCAAAAATTTATGCTACTTATTCATAGTTTAACATTAGGAATTCATTTATTATTATTATTTAAATTGATTTATTTGTAAAGTGATTGGTTAAGGTCTTATTATGGATTGTTTAGTAACTTCCATTTCTATTGGTTACTAATTTTTTTGTTTTTAGTTTTATTTATTTCTATTTTTTTTTCTATTATGTCCATGAATTATAATTTTTTTCTTTTCAATTTAAGATGACAAATTTTAAAAAGAATAAAATAATTATTTTTCCCAATAATTATTTTTTAGTTTTATTACTTTTTAATTTAACTTATATTTGTTTTTTTTGAAATTTTCTATGGTTTTTTTTAAATGACAAATTTTAAAGAGGAAAAAATAATCAAAAAAATATTTTCTGGATATATATATATATATATATATATATATATATATATATATATTAATTTTCTTACTTTTTCATTTGACTTATTCTTTTTTGTTTTTTGTTTTTTTTTCTATTTTTTTTTCTCTACTTCAATTCCAATTACATTAATCATAATTTTTTTTCTTGTTTACACACACTTTACACATAGATTTTATAATTAATAACTATTATGATAATTAGTTATTAAATCATTCCTAATTTTGTTAAGAAAGTTTTATTGATGCATAGTTATTAATTTTAGGATCTTGTGAGCATTTTTTTCCTAACTTTGTTAATTTTTTTTATTTAAACACAGTTTTTATAATTTTTGCCTCCAAGTATATCAAATTTTCAAGAAATTGATCTTATAACAAGAAATTGAATTCAAGAATTCAAGAAATTAATCTTCTTGAATTCAAGAAGTTTTTTTACTCCAAATGGGATATTATCATGATCACACTTTGAAGTTCCATATTCTGTTTCAATTTGATGGAGATTTTTTGACATTTATTGGGATGTCAGTATTCAATTTCTCATCTGTTTCAATTAGTTTGTTAAAGTTGTTTTTATCTTCTTTCCTTGAATCAAACACAGACGATTACCATGCAAAAAGTTAATGTGTGATTTTTTTAAAAGTGGTTTAATCTACTGTAACTTTATTCTTGGTTTGATTCAAAGTGATTATCAAATTCAATCAATTTAGTACTAAATCACAAATCCTAGACAAACTTATAATATCTAGAAAGAATTTGAAAATGGTTAATGATATATTTTATTTAAACAATTGTTACTACAAATTATTCATAAATATTAGTTAACATGTCTTTACAATTTAATTTAAAAATTAATTTAATACTAAATAAAAAATTATAGATCATCTCAACTCAATTTTGCTCTGCAAAAGAATGAGACTAAGTGATAACAATAAAAGCTTTTTTTCATATTCCTATGTCTTCACTCCCACAAACACAATTGCATTCAACTCTATATCAATCATGTTCAATTCTCATGAACTTTGTTGGAGACAATTAGTTGTGCAAAACAAGTTTCTTGGAATTGACATCTCATTGAGTTGAAACTTAGTTTCTCCATATCAATTTGAACCAAACATTGCCAAAAAAATAAATTTATAAAGCTTCATTACAACCAATGAGGTAGAGCGCTCACCAAAAAACAACATTTTAGCACAACATTTTCGCTTTCAATTCTATTTTTTTATAAAGTTATAAAGCTTCATTACAACTTGGGTGCTCACCAAAAAGCAACATTTTAGCACAACATTTTCGCTTTCAATTCTATTTTTTTATAAAGTTATGAAGCTTCATTACAACCAATGAGGTAGGGCGCTCACTAAAAAGTAACATTTTAGCACAACATTTTCACTTTCAATTCTATTTTTTTATAAAGTTATAAAGCTTATTACAACTAGGGTGCTCACCAAAAAACAACATTTTAGCACAACATTTTCATTTTCAAATTTATTTATTTATTTTTCTATAAAGTTATAAAGCTTCATTACAGCCAATGAGGTAGGGCGCTCACCAAAAAGCAACATTTTAGCACAGCATTTTCACTTTCAATTCTATTTTTTTATGAAGGCTTTAATTGATCATCTCACACCATGTCATTAGTTCATACTCCAAGTAACTATATTTAAACTAAGTTCATACTCCAATTAACTATATTTAAACTAAGTGGTAGGTACTAACTACTAGGTAACACTTGTTTTACAAAAGAATTAGAGCTCCTTTGAGTTTTTTTTAATATGCTATCATAATATAATTTACAACTATTTTTAAAATTTCAAAAATAAATAAAATCTGTATTTTAAAAATAACTTTTATAGGTATTTAATATAAGTAAATTATTTTTTCTATAGATTATTTTTACATTATCTTAAATATAAAATTAGATGAAAGAGAAATCAATTTATTATAATCCTAAAGAATGATTATTTAATTTAAATTTTTAATAATAAATAAATTAGATATAAGTCTTTCGGATTTATCACATTAATAGGATTTGGTCGAAGTTTCGAACCAACTAATGTTGTTCATCCTCAGGACAAGGTGAGAAATCAATCGATCTATAGGGATAAATAGCATGGATGCATCATTGCCCAGAGTTAGTCGTTGGTAAATTAGTTAATAAGGTAAGTAAAGTATTATTTAAGAATTAGTGGTAAGGAGTTGTCTATTAAAATATTATATATTTAGTTAAAAAATAATTTTTATGGAGTAAGTAAATATAAAATATTTTATTTTAATATTTTAATAATTACTTATTAATATTATAAATTTATATAATATAATTATTTATTAATACTATTTGTTAGGGGTTAACTTGTTCTTATTAAATAAAAATATATTTAGTTACAAACTAGCTCTTACGAATAATTCAATCTAAAATATTTTATTTCAATATTTTAATAATTATTTATTAATATTATCAATTTATATAATCATTATTTGATAGAGGTTAGCTTATTCCCTTTAAATAAAAGTATAGCAATGTTGAATTATATAAAACTAGAGTTATAGGTGAAGAATTGGTACTAGAAATATATTAATAATATATAAAATAAAAAGAGGTTACATCATGTTATATAAATATAAAAAAATTATTAGGCATATACATATTTTAGTTATATTAATAAATGGAAGAGGAGGATGCAACACATATATATATATATATATATATATATATATATATATATATATATATATTCAGAAAGATGAATGGTCAAGAAGGGAAATAAAATAATAACTAAAATCTAAAGGGTTTAAAAAATGCATAATTTAAAAAGGGGGCTATTAAAGAGATAAGAATAATTTAAAAAGAGGCCACTAAAAAATAATTACTATGATAAACAAATGAAAATAAAGAATATTAATAAGGATAATAGGGGCCTATAATTGATGAAAACAAGAGAAAATAATAGTAAAAAAAATGAAAATAAAAATTATAAAAAATATAAAAATCAGAAAGAAATAAAAAGGAGAAAGGAGAAGAAAGGGAGGTAGAATTATGAAGAGAGAGCTAGAATCCTGCTCTTACTCATACTCAATTTCCAACCATCATCTCTATTAAGATTTCTGGCATGCCACTTAATCTCAATCGCTTCCTTAAGTTCCATGTGGTGGAAGTGATCAACCCTATCAATGACTTTGGCTTCTTCAATTCAGACATGGCACTTCGATTTCTCTGCATGTTCGGCTAGGGATGATGCACATGAGCGATTGTGTCTAATGTCTGCAACATGATCATGGATTATCTGTTTAATAGACCTACCTGTTTCTCCAATATAGGGAATACCACAGGAGCAGGGAACAAGATAGACCCCCTTCGTGTCCTTAGGGTCAATAGGGTCTTTAACAAATCTAAGAGAATTTTTAATGGTATTGAGAGGCTTGAACGAAGAAGAGACATTAATCTTCCTAAGGATATGGGCAATCCTATTCGTGGTTCCTTGGATATATGAGAGATGAACCTTAGAGATAGGATCAGCACAAGCATGTTTAACTCTTGGTGCTTTGCAGGCCTTATGAAAGGCCTTGAGGCTTTGAGATCTGATATACCCATTATTTTTAAAAACCTCAAGAAGATGATATTTCTCCTGTTCAAGGTGGTTATCATCAGAGATTCTTAGAGCACGAGTAGCAAGAGTGCTGAGAACACCGAATTTCTGAGTCGGGAAATGATGAGAACTAGCATGGAGATATTGTTCTGTGTGAGTTTTCTTTCAAAAAACTTGGTGACAAACGGAACCGTCATCCATCCTAGAAAGGAGAATGTCTAGAAAGTAAAGGAATCCATTCACCTCAACTTCCATTGTGAACTTGATGAAGTTTGATTGAGAATTAAGGTGGTTAAGAAATAGATCCAGCTTCTCATGACCATGAGGCCAGTTGACACAAGTATCATCAACAAACCTTTTCCATTGTTTAGGGTGAAATTGAGATGTGTCTAAGGCCTTGGTCTCAAAATATTCCATAAACAAGTTAGTGACGATAGGGGAAAGAGGGGAACCCATCGCAACATCACAATTTTTCTCATAGAACTCATCTTGGAAACTAAAGAAAGTCGAGGTGAGGTAGAGGCCAACTAACTTGGTAGTGTCTTTTTTAGTGATGCAATTTATGATATCAATGGCCTCTTGGATGAGGATTCTAGTGTATAAAGATACAACGTCAAAACTAACCAACAAATCTCCAGGTTTCAACCTAATATCTCTCCACTCTTAAACAAATGAGGTAGAGTCTTTAACCAAAGAACCAGTGCAACAAAAAGTCTTAGATCTAACCATAAATAAATTATAAAGATTTTTAATATACATATTATTTTTATAATTAAATTTTCAATATTTAATTAATAAAAAAGTGAAGGTTAAAATTTTATAAAATTTATTATTTTAGTTTGTTTAACTTTAGACATTTTAATATAATCCAATGTGATAAATATTTCACAAATGATTGTTAATTCTTCACAATTAAAATTTGACTATGATATACTTTAATTCACTTGGGGAAGATGAAAATGTGTTTCATGTCTTATGAAATCAAGTAGTATAGTAATTGTTTTTGATATTTATGTTAGGTAAATTTTTATTTTAAATTTGAATAATAAGTTTTTAATAAATATATTTAAAAATTATATATAAAATAAAATTATAAGTTTTTGCAATGGATTTGTTGTCGACGATTATTAGTTTAGTATTGATCTATACAATTTATAATGTCTAATTTTGAAAAACAAATATTTATTCTTCAATATTATTGTAAAAATTAATTTTCAAACATTTGTTTGGACCATAAACTTGAAGGTATTATTGTAGCCGTGTGCCACGTGGATAACTGCCTCAATTTTTTTATGTCATAATTTTTGGATGCAGTTCTGTTGTGGTGAAAACACAACCCTCCCATTATTGATTTGCTCGACTCAAATAATGGGGACCCTTTCTATAAATTTTTTTGGCTAAACACCTTTTAAGATTTTTATTTAATTGATTATCATACGCTTTTGTTAATTTTTCATTTTCTTTGGATTCTTGTTTTGATTGCTTTGTTAGAATCGATTTTTTATAAGCTTCACATTGACACTTGTTTCGTCCCATTTGGTCAACTGGTTTGAAAATGGCACTCCTTTGAAGTCTCATCATTTATCTAGTCTGCGTTAAAAATGCATAAAATGTACAATATTGCATTTTGTAAATAAATTAGTTCAATAATGCATTCATTTTAAATATTAACCCATAGCGACTTTTTATTAAGATTTTTCCATTTTTAGTTATGCGGCCAAATCATTAATTATCGGGATTTTAAAAAATTCACTCTAATTTCCAAATCAAATCCTAATCTCGAAAACCCAAACATTTAAGTGGCTGTAGTTTTATTTTTATTTTCATTAAAGTGGCTGTAATTTAGAAACTTAAATTCATAAAAATAAAACCAAAATAAAAAATTTATGTTTATTAAATTTTAAATTAATTAAAATATTAAATATAATTAATTAAATTAAATTAAAATTAAAAAAATATATATATAATAAAATTGTTCTGATCGCATCGGGACTTTTAATCGGATCGGAAGATTTAAACACAACTTGTTTAACAAAAGCCCCGACACCACACCATACCCCGATGCCGATATCGGATCGGGGATTTTGCATTGTGCCAAAGTTTAAAAACCCCGATACCATATCCTCCCGATTTGCTGATGCAAAGGGGCATTAACTAAGTCTTATTATAAGGCTTATGTTATGTTTTGTTTTCAAAACTCATTCGAAATAGGTTAAAAGGAATGGAGTTAATAAAAGGTAATGGAGGTAGGTATATATTTATTATTTTTAAATATTAGTTTATATTAATATTTTATATGTAATATATTATATTAATTAAATTAATTAATATATATGTAATATTTAATTAATTTAATTTAAATTTAAATATCATTTAGATTAATATTAATTAGTTTTTAATTAGATTAAATTTGTTTATAAATAACTAATTAGATATCAGTTAATTAGATTAATAAATAGTTTATTAATAATTAGTTTAGTTTATAATTAACAGTTAATTTAGAATTAATTAGAATCTTAATTTAGGATTAGATTTTTAACCCAACAACAAAATTTCTAGATCCATGCCAGATTTGATCCATCAACTTTGGAGGCTTATAGATTGAGTTATACTTGGACAAATGAGGCCCAGGATGGCTCATTGGAAAGATAAAATCAAGGAGAATATTTCTGAGGAGGTTACACTAATAGATTTGGTCATTTATTGGATAAAAAATCAGACAGAAAATAAAGCTCCGAATTTTGAAAACAAAATCAATTTTCTGAGTTTTTATTTTCATTTGTCCAAGCCTCTTCTAATTGCAGATTCACTCGTCAATGATATCCTTGGCCAATCAAACCATCCCATGCATCAATAGAAAGCTTACATTTTATTTTCAATTATTTATTTAATTGAATTAGATTGGATTTGATTTAATTGCCAGAAATGATATTTTGATTGCATCTTAATTTATTTTGATTTCTTTTTGCAGGAAAACAGTGGAAGAAATATGGAGAAAAGGATCTCAATCAATGAGAATGCTCTAGCAATTGAAGATCAGAATTTTGAGCAAGTAAAATTGGATTTAGCATATTTCTCTTCAACAAACTCCTCTCAAGAATTCCTTCACAAATATTATAAATAACAGATTGCAAAATGTAATTAGAGGGCTGCTCTCCTCTGCAATTTTAGACTTCTAAAAGCACTACTGTAATATGAATTTAGAGTTGTATGTGGGGAGGAGTGGAATCTTAGATCTCGGGATTGTTGAGGATTTTCCCTTTGTATCTTGAATTATGCATGAAGGGCAAAGTTTTCACTATTGTGGCTTTAGCTTTGAAAGTAGAAGTTCAAGCAATGTAAAGAGCTGTTGGAGACCAAGGACAGAGAAATGGATGCAATAAATTGGTATTTCTAATACTACTGTTTCAAATATCAGTTTCATTTTTATGGTAACAAAAATGTCTCATTTTATTCATGTTTGTGCACTATTGTCAATATGTGTAATTTGTCTCGATCTTGTTATTATGTATCTATGTTCTTATGGATTAAATTATGATTTCTGAGTTACTATTTGCTCAGAAATCTGCTTTATAAACTGATTTATTGAATGGTAATGTGTTGTGAACTATTTCCACATATCATTATTCAATTATTGGATTTACTGATTTTAATAATTAATATAATTTTTGTGAACTACTTCCTGAATGTTGTTGGTTTATTATTTCAGTTAAGAGGTCTCAATAGGATGTTTTTTGGTAACCATAATATCAGTTAATTGAACTACTTCATTAACTTGATATTCATTATAAAGAAGACACATTTAAATCCCAATACTTTAATTATCTTGCTCTTAGTTGGGTTAGATCTATATCTGCCTAATTAAGATAGGATTTAGATTAGTTTCTTTTGCTTGCATCATAGAATAAGCTTGCATTTAGAGTAAAATTCTACATTCTTTTAAGTCCTCTCCTCAAAGAGGCAAAATTTTAGTTGTGGCTTGGTTGAACCCAAATCAGCTTAAGGGTCATTCTCTTGCCTGATCAGCAAGAAGAAGTGATCTGATATCCCTGTCTATTGGTAGGTAAAGATACATCATAAACCAATAGCGATAGGGAGAAGGTAACTGAACTAGTTAAACTAGTCAGAGCCGCCACACCAAACGGAAAAGGAGTTGCTTTAAGGTCCGGACCGGGTGGTTATCCCCCATTGTTGTTGCAGCGATTTTCGAGGCATCAACATTTTTGGCACTAGAAGGAGGACTGAGATTTTTGTCTATTGGAGTATTTTCAATTTTAATATTTTAAATCACGATGGCTCCTCTTAAGCTTCCAATTTGGAGTTGTATCCATGGATGGACATCTTCCAATACTCTACCCAAAGTGGTAAGACTCTTGTCTCAGGTAAAGTTTAATGGTAAGAGAAATTCTTCTGCTTTTAATCATGTCCTTCAATTTATTCAAAACGTTTCAAATTATGATTTTCAAGGAATTGATGAAGGCATTTTATGCAGAATTTTTACTCTCACATTTGCGGTAAAAGCTAGAAACTGGTGTAGAACTCTTCCGGTTTCCTCAATCCACAGCTGGAATTAATTTGTTACAATTTTCATTTGTAAATTTGACGGTTATGATTATGAACAGGTATGTGAAGAAATTGAATATCTATGAAGGTTTGAAAATGAGTCTGTTAATGATTTTAATATTCGATTTCACTTGAATTGTTTAAGATTTAAAGTTGAAGATAAACCTATCGAAGAAGAATCACTAGATTGGTTTGAATATATTTGTTCTCTTCCTCCCGTTCCCAATCCATATGAAATTAATTCAAGCTTTGTTCCATCCCCTTCCAATATAAATGAGAATCTCAATTTGGATGTGTAAATAAATTGTGATGAAGTGGTTTCATAAATCTTAGAAGATATTTCTAATCAAATGCAAGAAGACAACAACAACAATTTTGGAGAAAGAGTTGCCTTGGAATCTGAAAATTACTCTGCGGTCAATTCAGAAAATCAGATTGCAAATCAACAAGTACAAGCAGCAATCAAAGTAAATAAAATGCAAATTGTTGTACAAATTTATGAATTTCTCCATGATGAGCAAATGCCGAAATCAAAGCAACAAAGCAGCCTTCTTCAAGAAAGCATGAACACACAAAGGAATGATTTACAATCTGAATTTTACAATGAGCATAATGCACAAGAGTTCTCAAACAAAGACAATTTTAAATGCATTGTTTCAGGTTCACATTTTTCCCTTTATCCTGATATTTTTAATGATGGTAATTTTTCCCCTCTTGGTATTAATGATATTTCAGAAAATAAAGAGGATGGTATAAATGAATTACCAATAAATTTTTATCAAGATAAAGAAACAATAATTGATCATTCTTTTGCCACTAATGAACATGAAATTATTGTTCCGCCTTGTTTGGATATATCGGATGAGATAAAAGGGAATTGTAGAGAATATTGTGAAGTCATTTATGATAATTACTCTGACATTGAGGATGTTGATTTTTATTCTTTTCAAGAGAATCCTCATGATAAATTTCGGATAACATCTGAGAATGGGGAACCCTTCAATTTAGAAATTATCGCAACCAATCCTCATTTTAGAGCAGCAAATTGTCTTCATGATTTCACTATTCGAGAAAACATCCCAATTTATGATTCATATCAGGGTCAAACTCCCATTCCTATTCATATTCATAATTCGTTTTCTATTTCACAAGTTGGAATTCGAAATTACCTAAATTTCATAATTCTAGCCAATTCTTGTGAAAAAGAAATCATTTCAAAGCAATCCCAATTGTGCTGTAACATTAGTTGTACAAATAGTGATTTCATTTTAGTTTTTCTTTCACGGTTATTTTGTTTAAATTTAGATTTATTTTCTGATTTTATTTTGCAAAATTTTCACACTTTTTGCTGGCATATTGAGCACTTTACTATCAAACATTCAATTGATGCATTGCCCTATTGGGAAATTGAAGTTTCATGTTATAACCATGAACATAAAAAACTGTTAACATATCAATGTCAATCGATGTTCATTGCTTATCAAAAGCTTCTATCTTCTCAAAGGCAATATCAACGAAAGAATGTATTTTTACAATCTGGCCAGCAATCCAATTTAATTAATAATTTTCCATTTTATTTGAAAGAATTCCATCCATTTTTCATTAACCCATTTGAAAATTGTTTGGAAATTTTTCCTTCAAGGAAAATTGTCGATGATTTAACATTTGTACATAATACTAACAATTTTTTTTAGGCCTTTGAAATTAAAATCTCATCTTTACAATTTGGCCTGTTATCTCTTCCTTTGAACATTTCTCAATCCTTAATAGAAATCCATCCAGATTTCTATGATCCAGTTGGTATTCAATTGGAAAGGAAATTTCAAGAGAAAGAAATTTTAATTAAGTTACTAACAATAACTGTACATTCTGATTTCAAATTTATTTTCCTCAATTCAGTTAGATTTGTATTTTTATTACTAGCATTTGAATTGTACATATATGCGAGAATAAAAATGAGAAAATGGCTACACTGGAAATATCACTATACCTAGTCATTTTCATGTATATGGTTAGAATAGAAGTATAATTAATTTAGTTAGTTTGTTTTGTATAGTTAATTTGTTTTTGACAGTTTTGTAGATTAAAAAATAAAACAAAGCAATCAGCTTTCTCATGCATGTTCACTGAAACATTTTCTCCTTATCAGAAACTTTTAATTCTTGCTTGCCTTTTAAAATTTCTTGCAGTAATACCTCTATTCTACTTATTTTGAATAATGTTTTGAATAAATTCAATTGAGGTTGCGCTTGGCATTGATCGCCTCAAAGCCACTTTTCTTCATTTTGAGATTTCCTTCTAAGATTTTCTTTTGAAATTTATATGGTAAGGATTTGAGGATATAAAAGCTTCATGATCCCATTATCCCATGAAATGTATGACTGTCTATGATAAGCTTAATTCTAATTCAATCATTATTAGTCAGTCTAATCTTTCACAGTAATCATATGAAGTTCATATTATCTTCCTTGAAATTTGCTAAGGATGTCCATTCGGCTGTGTGCACACATTCAAATCTGTTTTGATATTTTTCCACAATTAGTGGCTTAATCTCATTCTAATCTTTAGTTTATTATCTGATGCTGCAAAACACATCATCTTTATTTACTGAAGGCATTATTGAACAGTCACTATAACAATACAGATTTTTCTCAAGATTAATTCGGAATGAGCAGAGGTAATAAATTGCTGTTTCACTTCAAAAGGGAAGCATAGTTGCATATTTATTTCTAGTAAATTTTATATTCCCTGGACATGAATAAAAAGATTTTATTTAGGCTGATTGCACACTTATATTTAGAATAAATGATGAGATGATTTTGAACAAAGTCAAAATTTTGATAAATCGAAGGAAGAATTTGAAGATTCATAAGGTAAAATTTATAGACAAATTCCTTTCAGGTACGCATTTACAAGTTTATTCTCATCCATTATTAGTTCATCTTTTCCTTAGTTTATTTTTGATTTGTGTTCTATTTTATTTGCAGGTTTTTATTTCTTTTCAAAACATAAAGTAAGCAGTAAACCCATTTCAAATTTGCAACAGGTTCAGGGAAATTTTATTTTTTATTCATTATAATTTGAACATTCGTTAACATTGCTTTTTTCACTTAGAAAACCCAATTGAAATTTCAAGGAATATCATAAGACCATTCGCATCATAAGATTTCATCGGAAGTAGTTCTTAGCATTTCTTTTGATAACAAATTGTTCATAAAAGACCTCCGATGTATTATCTTACTCATATGCGATATCTCATTTCGCATATCAGAGCTTTGCAGTTGAAGTATACTTCCATTATTGTGAATCGCCAATAATCAACTTTACCGATATTGCGATGAACATATAATCCCGAACCTGATATGAAATTCAAATCAAATTCATAAAAAATATCGCGTCTGTTCAATCGCAATAAAAGTAAGGGCATAACTTTAAAGGGCCGATGTCTTGGATCCGATATGTTATTAAATTTTCATTATAAAATTATTGGGTCCACTCTTCATCGCATATCGGCATCGCAAGAAACATATTGTATTACATCAGATGCTTAAGATTGCCGATCGCCGATTAGTTATGTCATTCATCGCATAGCCAATATCGCAATCGCCTCCTCGCATTTTTATTTATGGCCATACCATTATTCCGAATCTGCAAAGCGCAATGTGAAAAATACAAATCGCAAGATGCGGTGTGCGATCTGAGAATTACAGCATGACTGTCCCCGATTCGCAATATAACAGCTCTTCAATAGTGTGATCACTACATCTCATCGCACATATTTTCTTCGCATGTTCTCATATCTGCAATCTGATATTTCAACCACCGATGCGATAGCTTCTAATGCATGCCTTTGAGCCATTAACATTTAATCAATATATAGCATAACAAAAAAGGTGAAGTCTTTCAAATTAAACTTGAAGCATGGTGAAGAAACATGTTATGTGAATCATCCGATACGGCGATATGTTATTTTAAAAGCGAGATTGGGAAACCATTATGGGAAAAAAGCAATTGTTGACAAAATTGCAGCATACAAAAATCATTTCAATTTCTCATACATTTTAGTTTTAAATATATAATTCCATAATTAAAAATGGAATTCAAGACCTCTCTATCTTCATATTTAAATTTTATTATCTTGGATTTGGTCTTGATTCTGGACAATTTATAAAATCATGGAGTTTATATGAAACTTATAATATTTTGAGAAACATTCGTTACTGCAAATTCTCATTCTCATTTCTGATGCATATGTTTTAATTTCAACTCCCCTGAGCACCAAGCATTCCATTTTACATTTTACTGCTTTCTCTAATGTAAGTAAAATAAATAATGATTTTGGGTTATATGATTTTGGTTAGTTTGACTTCTTCATGTTTTTAATGTTAATTAAAATAAGAAGTCAGCTAGTTTGGAGAAACTGATACCTTTCAGGTAAGATCAAAAGCAATTATCCAATGGTAAGATTCATATACCCACTTTCATTAATTCGTTACTTTAGTTTCAGTTTTGTTTTTCTGATATAAAAAATCTGTTTTGCAGTTCTCCATTTGAAGCTTCCAATCCTCCGCCAGATCATATTTTCGAAGTCTATACTCTTCTCCTGGCTTAATTTCAAGAAGCAGCGACAGTCTTCATCGAAATAGCTACACCGGGGAATTTCTAAACCATTAGTTTGTTTCTTTGAGCATTCCTGTTATTAAAAAATGATCAAGACGATGCTTTGAAACAAGAAGATTGATATCAGATAGAAAATTTTAACTGTGGCTAAATTTTATCGTCACTGCTATCCAAAAAGCCAAAAACACTTACAACCCTGCAAGGTATGATTTTTCTAAATCTCAACATAAGAAGGAACGATTACATGCCTATTTTCTTTTTCTTCATATTGTTGAAGAGATTGGTATAAACATTCTTGTTTGAGTTTATCTTTCAAACTTGGATTTTCCTTTCCATTTTTTTTAAAATTTCTTCATTTTTTGTTTTGTTTGCTGATTTCTTTTCACACTTTAGCATAAGATTTCTTTTCTTTTGGTTTTCAATTTTGATTTTGGTGACTTTGCCGTGATGTATATGGAAGGCCTTCTTGTTACCTAACTATGGTCAGCATTCATGGAGAAAAATTGTTAATAGTTACCTATTAGCTTTTTCTTAAATCTCTTAGTAAAGTTTGATTTTCTTATTATAAAAGTAGACATACTTAAGGAAGAGATTACCAATTCAGAGAAGTTGACAAAGTATCATAAAATCTGCAAAAAATTCATTTTTCATCAAAATTGTAATAATTTTGAGATTCCAAAATTTTATTAGAATCTTGCAAAGTTCTATTATCAGTCAAGAAAAGTTATTGTAGAGTTTTTTGTTTTTTTTTAACTTGTATTCACATTTAATTTATTCATAGGAGAGGTCCTTTACAACTAATTTCCTTTTAAATAATAATTAACCTATAATTTTTAACTATTTATTAATAACTTTTAACTAACTATTATCACTAATTTAAATTATTTATTTATTAAGGGATTGGTCCCCTGTATAACTTATCTCCTTTTTTTTTATTATTAAAAAAGTTTTGATCCTGGTCCAATAGTCAATATTAGCGGTTGGTCAAATTAGCCGTTGGAGGCTCTGCTCGGTCTATTTAACATGCTAAGCTGGATCTGTTTCTTCAACTTGTCCTTATGATGAACCACACTGGTTGGTTCGAAACGCGTCGACAAATGATATTTCATGTGATCTTCGCCGAAAAATATTTTGTAAACTTGATATGGATCACAGAAGCCTCAACTCTACAATTGAATCCCTGCACGGAAAAGCCATTGCAACCAAGGTCCATCATTTTGAACGGGCACGCTTGCAGGTTTCAAGGTTGAAGTCAGATCTAGCGTTTCTGAAAAGATGCAGAGACTCCTCCACCATCCCTGTCTTTGCCCGGATTAAGCATCGCCTTCACACTCCCCAAAACCATCAGGTTTTCCTTAAGGCGAGTTTGGCGTTAATAAGGGCGGAGATCAGCAAGGTCAGAAAATCCCTGAATCTACTTTCTCGTTTTCTTTTGGATTTGCATCTGGATCTCGGGAACTTATTTTCGGCCTCCCTTTGGGCCAGAATAGATGCCTGTTCGGCTCTGAAGTCCCTTCAGTTAGAGGAGATTCGGAAGCAGAATCAAGCTTCTAAGTTTCAAAGGCTCGTTGGGAATTCAGCGGTTCTTGATAAATCCGTGGGAGCAGCTTCCCGTAGCCGTGTCTCTTCTGGTCAAATCTCAGCGCTTAATAATTGGTTATCTAGCAGCTCTGGAGATGACCGAGCTGTCCTTGCTCCCTGCAGGTCGGGGTTTGCTTCCCAGGAGAACGTTCTTCCCGGCTTCTGCGTTGAGGGAAATCTCTCCGGGGATAACGAGTTCTCTCCTCCGGTCGCCAATCATCCAGAACGCGATTCTGTTCCAGGCGTAAATCAGGCATCGCAAGACAGAAACCGGGTTGTAGGTTATTCTTTGTCCTTGCCTTCTTCAGGTTCCAAGCCTGCGCTGGAGGGTTCTGATCCGGGGGTTTTAACTGCGGTTTCTCCTTTTGATTTCGCCGCTTTCTCTGCTTCCTCGTTGCGTAGGAGGACCTCGAAACCAGTGGGTAGTTTGGCAGGCCAGTCTGGTGTGGCCAACCAGGATTATGATCTAGTGGTTTTGAATTCGCAGGCTCCGAATGATGGCTCCGGTTCCCCGTTGCGTAGTTGGTCCTCGAACGTTGATTTGGCTGGCCGGTTGGATGTGGTCAGTGTGGGTTCTGATCCGTTGGTTTCGCCTGCGTTGTTACCGAATTCTGGTCACTCTGCTTCCTCGGTGCATGGCAAGATCTCAATGCCCGTAGTTGGATGGTCTTGTCGGTCTGGTGTGGATAGAGAGGGTTCGTCCGGAGTTGGATTACCTCGTCGGTCTGGTGTGGACAGGGAAGGTTCGACCCCCTTTCCCCGCCCTTCATCGTTGGGTAAATATCCTGCACGCGATATTGTTTCACATAATAATATTTATATTGATTATAATTATAATAATTTGAATAAATTTGATAGGAATTATAATATAAGTAATAATAATAATATTGATATTAACAATAATAATATTTGTATTAATAATAATATTAATAATTTTAACATTAATAATAATAATAATAATTATAATAATAATAATAATAATATGAATAATAATAATAACATCATTAATAAGAATATTAATTATAATAATATTATGAATGATAATAACAATTTGATTAATAGGAATAATAATATCAATACGATTAATAAGAATGATAATATTAATAGGAACAGTAATTATAATTATAATTTGAATAATAATATTAACATTGATAATAATAATAATTGTAATATTAATAATTTTAACAATTATAATAATAAATTCATTAATACTAATAATAATAATTTGATGGTCGAGATTAATGAAGATTCAGTATTTAATACAAACTTTTCTAACATAGAGAATAATAAAAATAATAGTACTAATGGTATTATTAATCATTTCCTTTCTTCTTGTTCTAGTAACAGGGTTATTAATCTTTCCAGTTTCTCCTTTCCCCCTTCCGTTTTTAAAGTTTTGGGTAAAGGTTTAAATTTTGCCTTAGCCCCGAAAAAGATCCCTGTGGATGATATCATTTGTGACATAGAGTATGGGATCAGAGGTTTACCTGATAGGATCAAGGATACTATTAGGCAAGATTGTGCGGTTGTCTTGAGAAAGGCTAAGCCCCCTAAGAGCAACCCTAGCAAGGAAGAATCAGCAGCTCTCAGATCCTTAAACCAGAACAAGGATATCATTGTTCTGAAGGCAGACAAGGGTGGTGCAGCCGTCATTCTTAACAAGGCTGATTACCGCAGCAAGATGTTGGATCATCTTCAAAATAGTGGTAGCTACAAAAAGCTTCCCAAGAATCCCTTAAAGAAGGTTGCTAGGAATGTGGCCCTTGCCATTAAATCCATTAGCTCAATGAGTCCCTTGCATCATAAACTCATTGAGAGCAACCCTATCACTCCTAGAATCTATGGTCTCCCCAAGATTCACAAGGGTGGAGCCCCCTTAAGGCCCATTGTCAACACCATTGGAGGTCCGACCTACCTTCTTGCTAAGTTCCTTGCGTTAAAGCTTAAGCCCTTGGTTGGTTGTACGGAGTCCTTCGTAAAAGACTCTGCTTCATTTATTGAGGAGCTCAAGGACATCAAGCTTGACCTTGGGGACATTCTTGTTAGTTTTGATGTTGTTTCCTTGTTCACTTGCATCCCTATTAATGAGGCCATGGATGTGATCAACCGTCTAACAGATCTTGACACTGCTAAGTTAGTTGAGATCTGTCTCACTTCCACCTTTTTATGTTTTGAGGGAGAGTTCTACGAGCAAACCTGTGGGGTTGCCATGGGCTTACCCCTTTCCCCTGTTGTTGCTAATATTTTTATGGAAGATTTTGAGTCCAAGGCTCTAAACTCTTCCCGGCTCTTGCCTAAGCTTTGGAAAAGATTTGTGGATGATACCAATGTTATCTGGTCGCACGACCAAGAAGAATTAGATCTATTCTTCGATCATCTCAATAATCAATCCTCTGCCATTAAGTTCACTAAAGAGCAGGAAGTTGATGGTTTCCTTCCATTCCTCGATATTCTTATTTCTAAGAATAGTGATGGTTCCCTCGCCCACCAGGTTTTTCAGAAGAAAACCCACACTGAGCAGTATCTTCATGCCAGTTCCCACCATTTCCCGGCTCAAAAGATGGGTGTTCTCAATACCCTTGCTACTAGAGCCCTAAGGATCTCGGATAAGTAGAGCTTTGAGAAAGAGAAATCCCATCTCCTTGATGTCTTTGTTGAGAATGGTTATAGTAGATACATGGGTCAGGAGGCTTTCTTTAAAGCTTCCAAGAATTCTCTGTCTAAAAGGGAACCCAAGGAACGTGTTCCAGGTGTCCATATTCCGTATGTTCAGGGGACTACTGATAAGATTTAAAGGATTCTCAGGAGGCATTATGTCGTTGTGACCTTTAGGCCCTTGAACACCATTCGTGCGTCCCTCATATCAGTGAAGGATCCTATCGACCCTAAAGATATGAAAGGTGTGTATTTGATCCCTTGTTCCTGTGGGACCCCCTATATTGGGGAGACTGATCGCTCCATTAATCAAAGGATTAGTGAGCATTCAACGGACCTTAAACATAGGCGAACTAAGTCTTCCGCTTTAGCTGAGCATGCTGAGAAAACCAATCATCATATTTGTATTGAGGAGGCTAGTGTTATTGCTAAGGTTTCGCACTTCCATCATCGGAAATTTAGGGAAGCGCTTGAGATTGAAAAGAGGCCGAACAATCTCAATAGAGAAGATGGTTGGAAAATTAGTAGGTGTTGGGTCCCAGCACTCCTTTCCTAGTCATTTTTCCGCCTCCTTTCTCCTCTTTTGTTTTTTTTTCCTATTTTTTTTCTAATTTTATTTTTTCTTGTATGTTTAAGTTTCTAATTTTATATTTTTTCTTATCCTTTTGTTTTTATTTATTTATTTATTATTATTATTATTATTTATTATTATTGTTATTGATTTTATTATTATTATTTATTTATTTATTATTTTATTTATTTATTATTATTATTATTATTATTTATTTATTATTATTATTATTATTATTATTTATTTTTAATTTGTATTCACATTTAATTTATTCATAGGAGAGGTCCTTTACAACTAATTTCCTTTTAAATAATAATTAACCTATAATTTTTAACTATTTATTAATAACTTTTAACTAACTATTATCACTAATTTAAATTATTTATTTATTAAGGGATTGGTTCCCTGTATAACTTATCTCCTTTTTTTTATTATTAAAAAAGTTTTGATCCTGGTCCAATAGTCAATATTAGCGGTTGGTCAAATTAGCCGTTGGAGGCTCTGCTCGGTCTATTTAACATGCTAAGCTGGATCTGTTTCTTCAACTTGTCCTAACGATGAACCACACTGGTTGGTTCGAAATGCGTCGACAAATGATATTTCATGTGATCTTCGAAGAAAAGTTATTTTAACCAAGTAAAGACACTTTACAGCAAAACACCTTTAACTCTGAAATTGTCATTCTTAACTCTTAAGGAGTCAATAATCCTCCCTGTCCCAAAGAGTTTTATTTTTCTAAAGTGTAATCCAAAAATATATTTGAACTTAAAAGATAAGAGGTCTTATCATGAGCCTGCTTACCATGATCATAGGGGAAAAATAGGCTGACATTACCAACACTGCTAAACAAACCAGGGTAATGGCTTATGATTGCAAACAACTATAAGACAAGGGGTCTCATCACGAGCCAGCTTGTTCGGTCTAATTATAACTAGTGAATAGCATTGTCAACTATCTGGCTACCAAACCAGGACAATGACTTTTAAGAATTAAAAAATAAAAATAAAAAAGAAAATAAACATATATATATATGGATTTATTTCTAGATCAATAATTTTTAAAGAGATGGGATTCTGAACCATTGATGATTAAAAGGTAACCCTGCCAAGACTATAGATGTTTGCTGGCAGCAGTGGCTCTACCTGTGACAAATGAGTATATTTTAAAAGCTAAGTTGTAAAGTGACCCCTGCTTTATCTCTACAACTAATTAAGGACTAATATAGAATTTTGAAATATTTTAATTTATGAGAAATTTTGAGAAAAATTACAGATAGATGATTCTTGTTTTTATTAAGATTAATGAACCTAGTCAAGCATTCCAAAAAATAATTCTCTCTTCTTTAATTATTTTTACTTTAATTTTAGGAAAATCTCATTCATATCAAACAGAGATAACTGGTTCTTCTCCCGTGTGTCGCCATTGTTGTGGTGAAAACACAACCCTCCCATTATTGATTTGCTCGACTCAAATAATGGGGACCCTTTCTATAAATTTTTTTGGCTAAACACCTTTTAAGATTTTTATTTAGTTGATTATCATACGCTTTTGTTAATTTTTCATTTTCTTTGGATTTTTGTTTTGATTGCTTTTTTAGAATCGATTTTTTATAAGCTTCACATTGACGCTTGTTTCGTCTCATTTAGTCAACTGGTTTGAAAATGGCACTCCTTTGAAGTCTCATCATTTATCTAGCCTGGGTTAAAAATGCATAAAATGTACAATATTGCATTTTGTAAATAAATTAGTTCAATAACGCATTCATTTTAAATATTAACCCATAGCGAGTTTTTACTAACATTTTTCCTTTTTTAGTTATGCGGCCAAATCATTAATTATTGGGATTTTAAGAAATTCACTCTAATTTCCGAATCAAATCCTAATCTCGAAAACCCAAACATTTAAGTGGTTGTAGTTTTATTTTTATTTTCATTAAAGTGGCTGTAATTTAGAAATTTAAATTCATAAAAATAAAACCAAAATAAAAATTTTATGTTTAAAATTAAATTTTAAATCAATTACATTAATTAATATATTAAATATAATTAATTTAATTAAATTAAAATTTAAAACAAAAAAAACATATAATAAAATTGTTCTGATCGGATCGAGGCTTTTAATCGGATCGGGGATTTTGCATTGTGCCAAAGTTTAAAAACCCCGATACCATATCCTCCCGATTTGCCAATGCAAAGGGGCATTAACGAAGTCTTATTATAAGATTATGTTATGTTTTGTTTTCAAAACTCATTCGAAATAGGTTAAAAGGAATGGAGTTAATAAAAAGTAATGGAGGTAGGTATATATTTATTATTTTTAAATATTAGTTTATATTAATATTTTATATGTAATATATTATATTAATTAAATTAATTAATATATGTAATATTTAATTAATTTAATTTCAATTTAAATATCATTTAGATTAATATTAATTAGTTTTTTAATTAGATTAAATTTGTTTATAAATAGCTAATTAGATATCAGTTAATTAGATTAATAAATAGTTTATTAATAATTAGTTTAGTTTATAATTAACAGTTAATTTAGAATTAATTAGAATCTTAATTTAGGATTAGATTTTTAGCCCAGCAACAAAATTTCCAGATTCATGCCAGATTTGATCCATCAACTTTGGAGGCTTATAGATTGAGTTATACTTGGCCAAATGAGGCCCAGGACGACTCATTGGAAAGATAAAATCAAGGAGAATATTTCTGAGGAGGTTTCACTAATAGATTTGGTCATTTATTAGATCAAAAATCAGGCAGAAAATCAAGCTCCGAATTTTGAAAACAAAATCAATTTTCTGAGTTTTTATTTTCATTTGTCCAAGCCTCTTCTAATTGCAGATTCACTCGTCAATGATATCCTTGGCCAATCAAACCATCCCATGCATCAATAGAAAGCTTACATTTTATTTTCAATTATTTATTTAATTGAATTAGATTGGATTTGATTTAATTGCCAGAAACGATATTTTGATTGCATCTTAAATTATTTTGATTTCTTTTTGCAGGAAAACAGTGGAAGAAATATGGAGAAAAGGATCTCAATCAATGAGAATGCTCCAGCAATTGAAGATCAGAATTTTGAGCAAGTAAAATTGGATTTACCAGATTTCTCTTCAACAAACTCTTCTCTCAAGAATTCCTTCACAAATATTATAAATAACAGATTGCAGAATGTAATTAGAGGGCTGCTCTCCTCTGCAATTTTAGACTTCTAAAAGCACTACTGTAATATGAATTTAGAGTTGTATGTGGGGAGGAGTGGAATCTCAGATCTGGGGATTATTGAGGATTTTCCCTTTGTATCTTGAATTATGCATGAAGGGCAAAGTTTGCACTATTGTGGCTTTAGCTTTGAAAGTAGAAGTTCAAGCAATGTAAAGAGCTGTTGGAGACCAAGGACAGAGAAATGGATGCAATAAATTGATATTTCTAATACTACTGTTTTAAATATCAGTGTCATTTTTATGGTAACAAAAATGTCTCATTTTATTCATGTTTGTGCACTATTGTCAATATGGGTAATTTGTCTCAATCTTGTTATTATGTATCTCTGTTCTTGTGGATTAAATTATGATTTCTGAGTTACTATTTGCTCAGAGATCTGCTTTATAAATTGATTTATTGAATGGTAATGTGTTGTGAACTATTTCCACATATCATTATTCAATTATTGGATTTACTGATTTGATAATTAATATCATTTTTGTGAACTACTTCCTGAATGTTGTTGGTTTATTATTTCAGTTAAGAGGTATCAATAGGATGTGTTTTGGTAACCATAATATCAGTTAATTGAACTACTTCATTAACTTGATATTCATTATAAACAAGACATATTTAAATCCCAATACTTTAATTATCTTGCTCTTAGTTGGGTTAGATCTATATTTGCCTAATTAAGATAGGATTTAGATTAGTTTCTTTTGCTTGCATCATAGAATAAGTTTGCATTTAGAGTAAAATTCTACATTCTTTTAAGTCCTCTCTTCAAAGACGCAAAATTTTAGTTGTGGCTTGGTTGAACCCAAATCAGCTTAAGGGTCATTCTCTTGCCTGATCAGCAAGAAGAAGTGATCTGATATCCTTGTCTATTGGTAGGTAAAGATACATCATAAACCAATAGCGATAGGGAGAAGGTAACTTGACCTAGTTAAACCAGTCGGAGCCACCACACCAAACGGAAAAGGCGCTGCTTTAAGGTCCGGACCAGGTGGTTATCCCCCATTGTTGTTGCAGTGATTTTCGAGGCATCAACAAGTTCAAATATTTATGCCATGAACCTTTATATATTTTTGGAGTGATTTTTCATTGTTAGACTTAGTAGGAAAACCAATCAAAATTAAAGTCTTTGAAAATTTAAGCAAGTATTTGTATAAAAAAGGGAGAGTAATAAGATGTAAATAAATATACTTTCCAAGAGTTATTACACACCATTATTTATGTGTTCTTTAGCACTTTAATATGTAGGATTAAAAATGTAAATGTGTAGAGTTGCTAGTGGTTACTAACCACAAAAAATTATGCAACTCTTTGCCCCTTAGTTGGCAATTAATTTTTCCATTTCATATATCAATTTGCAATTTTTATGAAAGCATAAGGACTATGCTTCCTTGGCGATGTGATGCATTTCTCTTTGTGAAAAGCAAATTTGATTTTTTCATGGGCACATTCTAGTGGCTATCCCATAACTGACCTAACTACATGGGAATAACAACAGGTTAGAGTACAATGGTTCTTATCCATTAGGCCAAGAACATGCATGTTGAACATTTCTTTTAGGTTATGTGCTTGTTGAACCAAAGGCTTTCTCACTGTAGAAGTAGCTGGAATATCAGATTTTGCTTAAGGGTAGAGCATATAACATATATAGAGAGTGGATATTAGAATTTTTTTTGTAGAGATTATATGAAGAATTACAAATATATATTTTACATTTAGAGTCTTGATATAGAGACTGGAACATTAGATTTTGTTTTTTGCAAGATTATATGAAGAATTATAAATATATAGTTTACATTCATAGTTTTGATATTATTTATCTTAAATATGCCTACATGCGTCGAAATGTATCCAAATACACCTAGAATATGGAAGGTGTAGCAGGTGAAAGCTTGGAAGCCCATTGTTCTTTTGTCAAATTTAGCTTACGAGAGGAGATTCCCATTTGCATTGCTATTTGTAAATTCCTTCCATGCATATTATGTATATCAGATTCAGGTTGTGTATTAGAAAATTCCTTCCATGTTGATAATTTGTATTGGAACAAAATTATTTTTATATTAAAAAAATATTTTAATTATTAATACATAAACTATTTTATCTTTTTTCCTAGGAAACCATTTTATCTTATTCCGAAAGAACTATCTCAAAATGATATGAATCACAAAAGTTTGAACTCAAAGATAATATTTTTATATGTTTTTTTTTTATCGAAAACCATGGCTATCCAGGTTTATGGAAGCATTTAATTTCTTTGAATAGAGATGCATTTAATTCCTTTGAATAGAGATGGCTAACCGAGTTTATGGAATGTAGATTTTCAACCCGACAGGCAGTCTCCCATTTCATCATCAGATCGAAAATTATAAGAAAAGATTTTGTTGAGCAATGACATGGATTTTGTAGATTACCCTACCCCTTAAGCTCTTAAAATTGAGGAATAAAAAATTATAAGAAAAGATTATGTTGAGCAATGACATGGATTTTGTAGATTACCCTACTCCTTAAGCTCTTAAAATTGAGGAATCGAAAATTATAAGAAAAGATTATGTTGAGAAATGACATGGATTTTGTAGATTACCCTACTCCTTAAGCTCTTAAAATTGAGGAAATTCCATGAATTGTTAATGATTTTCATGTTGCTTCCATAAATGCTAGGATGCAATTGACTGCCGTTCATATTTTTACATTTAACCACTTAGTAAGTTGCTCTTACCATAGTTGAGTGAAGTCTTACAATTTTTTTTTTAATATTATATTTCTTTTAGTGCATAATAAGTTTATAGATATCTTCAAATTAACAGTATACGTTTAAGCATTTTTTATTTAAAATTAAAACCCTTGTTCTAAAATGTTGTTAAATTGCTATATTTATCTATAAAAGATAAGAACTAATTCTCAAATAATGAGTGTAAAGCAACTAACATGGATTTAATTTAAAGACATATACAATATGTTGATTTACTAACAATATTTCAGTAACAATAACATCAACTTATTTACCTAACATTTAAAATTATTGGAAAATATTTTTTTTAATGATGTATGGTGATTATAATTATTTAATTTTGTATATAAATATACATTGTATTAATTTAAAAATATCAGCATAGTGATATAAATTAAATGACTAATAAAGATCAATAAAATTCAATTTATAATAAACATTAAAATACTTATTATATGATACATTTCACATTGTTAAAATTATTATTAAAAAAAATACCTAAATTATAAATTTATTTTAAATTATCATTATTAATATAAAAAATTAACATTTAAGCTAAACATATATACATTTAAAAAAATGGAACAAGATTCTTAATAATGGATATTTAATCCACTTTAGCATGGAGATTTTCAATTTATAAATAGGCTTTGTTAGAATATCATGAGTCAATACCATGGATTGTCAATACCATATGCTCAAAAAACCATAACTCACTTCATATGACACTCATTCATTTGTCATTCTTTTAATTAATCAATTTATTTGAAAGGGCAAAAAGAGTATAACTACTTGAAGATAAATCTCAACCTTTGATTTATGTATACTATTATGAATATCTTAGAATATTCGATGGCGGTTAAATCTCTACCACTTATCTAATAATTATTAATAATTAAATTAAAATTAAAAAAACCATATTCCAAAATAAAAATACATATTTACATAATTAACTAAAATAAACTTAACCTAAAATTGTTAAATTATGCAAATACAGAAAAATTCCACTTTTGATAGCTTATTTGATGGAGATGATGATTGCATTGAATTCCTCTTTTCGAGAGGACTAGAACCGACCTAAAGATCATCAAATTTGGACAAGGAAAAGTGTACTTATGAAGAAAATCCCACATATGCACATTTGGACAAGGTTGGCCCTAAAGCAATTGGACAACCTTAGAAGCCTATAAATAAAAGTGACCTCAAGCTCATTTGGACATCACCAAGCATATTTTTCTTCTCTTCTTCTTTGATTGGCTCGCACAAGTCTAAGGTAGGGATGACAACAGAAGTTTGCAAAGGTAAAAAATTATAGGGTCTGATACTCGCCTCTGTTTTAGGGTGTTTGGATTACAGTCGCAGACACATCACAGGGAAAATTAAACCACAGTCATTGTCTTTCAGGCATCAAGGGTGCGACTAGAAGCCTTTGTGTTATTGGGAAATCTAGTGTCTATGCAGAGCTGCTAGTCACACTAAGGCTGGTAGCTACCTTAGAAACAAACAAACTAAAACCACTTTCGTTTTCCTTTATGAGAAGTAGATAAGAGGGGAAAGAAGGAGACAAACCTCTATCTTGCGCTTGGTTCTTTGCTTGATTCCTCTCTCTTCTGATAGATCTTTGTCACTTGCTTCCTCGTCTACTCAGCTTCAAAGAGCACCTATAGAATCAAATCAGAATAAAACTATCCAAGAAGATAGATCTACTATCATAAACAATATAGGACCACATATATTGACCACACGAATGCATATATCATCAATCATACAAGAATGTGGAGGAAAACTTGAGTAGCTTTATTAATAATCAAGAATAGCAAAGAGGATTACAACCAATTGTTCTGACCCAGCATCATCCTCTCAGCAATAAAGCCCTTCTTCACCTCATGAAAAGCTTAGATCACCCAACACTATGATGTTACACCAAGAAACCAACAACACTTCCTTACAAGATACAAAATTCCAGCCCTCAACCTCTAGATCTCTGGGATGAGAGATCTATATATAGATATTTGCAGAGGTGTGAGTCAGCTCTGGGTTTTTGATTAGTGTCTTCTCTCTGATATTTCTTGTTTCCACTTGGAGATCTCATTGATCTCTTACTCATCCTTGGGCGATTCTGAGAGGCAAGTGTCACATGAGAAGTTTCTGGAAGATTCCATGATCATCCACCTCGCAAACTGTCTCCGCCACTTGTCTATTCTCGTCTATCGCACCCTATAGAAGGGATTTTCAGTATGCATCGCACCTCCCGTGTGAATTTAGGTGGGATGCATCGCACCCTCAGCACTGAGCAATCAGTATGGTCTAGTTTTGACCATTTTTGAGTAGTTTTTCGTGGAGAACTTATGGGAGATGATGTAATCAGTTGACCTTGTTCTTTTAGGGGTTGGAACAACACTTTTAGGGACTTAGGAGCCCTTGGTTTATGGACATATTTGATTGGGGTTGCAGTGCCCAAAAATGTCTATAACACTTTGGTCACTCGAACAAATCCTCATGCAAGAGACTAGGAAGTTTGATTGAAATTGACCATTGACCGCAGTTAATCGTAGACGGGAAAAGTTGTCTCTGGTATATTCGGATGCTGGAAACTTATTTTTGAATGTTATTGGGTGTTTTTGATGATGATATTGTATTGGGATGATTGTACTCTCTGTTGAAAATTTTATGACAATTTAATAGAAGAATAATTTCAAATGGTTTTCCCTCTAGCGGGGATTTTCCTTGGTCTTTGACCAAACCTAGTGTCTCTTGGTAATGTGTTGATTGTCTCCTTTGTCAATGCATTAATGTTTTATATTCAATTATTGTTGATGAATGGAAAGACTAATTGTTATTGAAAATATTGCTAATTGAAGTATTGAATTGGGATAAAGTAATTGATACAACATAGAACAATCTAAAAATTTAACACGAGATCAGAGCTAAGGTGAAGGGCAAGCCCAAAAGGAGAAAAGCATTGAAGCAATAATCTTTGGGACAGTTGAAGGAGTCGATCTAGCTAAGTCAAGATGACTTCCTTCTTCAAGGAAAATGAGAAGTTGGGCGACTCATCCAATTTTGCTGCATGGGAAGTCAGGTTGGAAATCATAGCTGATAACAATGACGTTTTGGACTACATTCAAGGAAAAGTACCTGGACCTCCATAGAATGTTTTCGTAGCTGCCAAGAACAAACACAAGATAGGTGAGTTAAAAGCAAAGAAAATAATAGCTGATGGTTTACAAGATAATTTACTTGCGTATGTTGGAAACTTGAGAAGGTCTAAGGACATGTATGATGAGGTAGTTGACATGTATCAAGATAAAAATTTGAATGAAATTATCTCCTTGAAAGATCAACTCAAAGACACAAAGATGAACAAAGGAGAGTCTGTGCAATCCTACATAATGAGGATATATCATCTTATAGATCAATTGCAAAGAGTTGGGGTATCTGTTCCTGACAAGGAATTGGTGATTGTGGCTCTAAGATATCTCCCTCCTATTTTGGAAACCTTCATTACTATTATAAGTAACAAAAATTTCCTCCCATCATTTGATGAAATTGTTGGAAATATCACTCAAGAATAATCAAGGATGATATCAAGAGGAAGGATTCAAAAATATGTAGAAGGAGAGCCAATTCATTCATCACTCAAGACAAGAAGAAGAAGAAAGGAAAAGGAGTTCCGTCAAATTCAAGGAATCCTCCTCCTAAAAATTGAAATAGAAGGAAGGAATTCTTTCACATCAAATTTTATAATTTCCATAGGGAAGGCCATTATGCTCGAGATTTCTTTGAGAAGAATAATGGACCACTTTGCAATATTAGAAGAAACAACAACATGATATAGTACCTAAGGAATGATCATAATGGAAGAGATGAAAGAATAAGAAGAGATGCTCCAAGTGATCATGAAGAAGAATGCTGTCCACAAAAGAATTCAAAATTCTCCAGGTATGAAAGAAATGTTGCAAATCAATCTGAATATATTCTTATTTCTGCCCTTACTAGTTCATATCCTCCATATTCATGGAATAGTTGGTTGGTTGATAGTGGGACCAGTCATCACTTCTCTGGTTATAAGGAAGTTCTCTCTAATTTGGTAGAGGGAGTCATATTTGAAAAATAATTCTTGGAGACAACTCCACTCATCCCGTTAAAGGTTTTGGGTCCATCAAATTTCATTTGAATTTAGGAGAATCTATCTTGCTCCATGATGTGATGTATGTGCCAGGGTTGAAGAAGGATTTGGTATCAATATCCCCTTTGGAAGACAAAGGGATGAGGGTTTCCTTCATTAAGGGAAAGGTTCTTACTTGGCCTGTTGGATCACCTATGAGAGATGCATTCACAATAGGATGAAGATATGAAAGACTCTACAGGGTTACCGGAAGACCACTTCCAACATTGGTCCATGATACTAATCATCTAAGTGAGCTATGCCACTGAAGATTGGTCCATCTACATTATGATGTTCTTCTGAAATTTGAGAAATTAGTCTCAAGGATTCCTAAGGTTCAAGCCTATCATGATGGAGTATGTCCAGGTTGTGCAAGTGGAAAGAAGACAAGGGGACCATTCCCCTCTAGAGAGAAAAAGGCAAATGATATCCTCCATCTCATTCATTCTGAAATATGTGGTCCAATGCCCTTGCATTCTATTGGTGGCCATTTATACTATATCACCTTCATTGATGACTTCTCAAGAAAGACATGGATATATTATTTTAAGCACAAGGATGAAGCCTTTGAAATATTCAAAGAGTTCAAAGCTTTGATCGAAAATCAAACAGGGAAGAAAATAAAAATATTTAGGTCCGATAATGGTGGAGAGTACACATCAAAGGAGTTAATTGATTTTTGCAAGAATGAAGGAATCTATAAAGAAAAAAATGTGCCTTATACTCCCGAAAAAATGGAGTGGCTGAAAGAAAGAACATGTCCATTATAGAAGTTTCCCGTGCCATGCTCCATGATCAAAAGCTATCGAAGTTCCTTTGGGGAGAAGCAACAAATGCCTCATATATGTTCAAAACAGGGTACCTTATCAAGCATTGGACAACAATACCCCTGAAGAAGTATTCATAGGTGTCAAGCCCGATGTTAACCATCTTCATATATTCGTCTGCCTTCTATACTTTCATTTGCTAAATGACAAATGGAATAAGCTGGAAGCCTTGGGAAGAAAAGGTATTTTGTTGGACATTTATGAAAATTATAAAGCATTTAGAATATATATTCCTTGTGAAAGGAAGGTTGAAATTAGCATGGATGTTACATTCGATGAAGATGCCACACTTATATAAGCAAGGGACCTTCGTCTATCTCTTCCTCCTAAGGAGAATGATGATATGGACATTTTAGATGGTACTTCTGTGCCTGAATTTGAGATAAATATTGTTGATGATACCATATAGCCCATGGATCCCCTAGATCCTTCTCCATGTGATCCTCCCTCTAGGAAGAGGTCACTTTGGCTCTGTGATACTTTACATGATGACGAGAGACACATTCCCGTTCGAAGATCATTTAGAGAAAGAAATAAGCCATGCAGGTACTAGGGATATGTTGCGGCCATGAGAACTATGATTCAAGCTGAACCTCTTACCTTTGAAGAAGCTGTGAAAGAACAAGTTTGGAAAGATGCCATGACCAAAGAATATGAATCAATTATGAAAAATGACGTATGGGATGTTGTGCCAAGACCAAAATGGAAATCAATGGTTACTTCAAAGTGGCTATTCAAGATTAAGCATGGAGTTGATGGTAACATTGAGAAATACAAGGCGAGGTTCGTGACTCAAGGATTCTCCCAGAAAGAGGTAGAATATTATGATGATATATTTGCATCTATGGCTTGATATACAACCATTTTTTTGATAATTTTCCTTGTCGCAAGTCAAGGATGGACCTTTCATCAGATGGACATGAAGGTTGAATTCCTCCATGGCATGTTACAAGAAGAAGTGTACATTGAGCAGCCATAAAGATTTGAAGTAGAGAATTGAAAGACACATGTTTATAGGTTGAATAAGGAATTGTATGGTTTGAAGCAAGCCCCCAGAGCATGGTACACCCGCATAGACAATTATTTGATGAAATTGGGATTCATAAGAAGCAATGTCGATCCCAACCTCTACTTCAAGGTATTCCAAGGTATGTCGTTGATTTTGGTTTTATATGTTGCCGATCTATTCTTGATAGGTATTGAGCCCCTAATGATTGAGTGTAAGAGGGATCTAGCCTTCAAAATCAAGATGAATAAACTTGGACTTATGCACTACTTTCTAGGACTTGAGGTGTGGAAAAGGTACAATGATATTTTTATTTCACAAGGAAAATATATTGTGAATCGTGATTTTTTTAGAAAGATTTGGAATGGAAGAATGGAAGTAACTACCCACACTGATGAAAATGAACTTCAATAATTATGTGGAGAAGCTGCAAAAACTGATTTGGAAAATCCATTTGAGTGTATATAGTTGATTAGGGTTCTGATGTTCATAGTGAACAACCATTTGGACATATGCTATGAAATGAATACGTTGATTCAATTCATTACCGAGCCCCTCCATGCACATTGGATCACTGCCAAACACATTTTGAGATATTTGCATTGGACGATCACACTTGGTCTGAGATATTTTAGTGGAGATGTTCGACTTCATGGATACACCGATGTTGAATGGGAAGGAAACATTGTCGACGAGAAGAGTACATCTAGATGTTGTTTTAGCCTTAGATCTACCATGATATCTTGGATGAGTAGGAAGCATAAGTCCATAACATTGAGTACCACTGAAGCAGAGTATATTTCCGCTAAGATGGCTAGTTTCCAAGCAGTTTGGTTGAGGAAGCTCTTTGTAGAGATATTTGAGCAGGTCATAGATACTATAGTGATATATTGCGACAACACGATTGGGATCCATCTAGCAGAGAATCTCCTATTTCATGAAAATTCCAAGCACATATAGATTCAATATCACTTCATTCGAGACATGATGCAAAGAGGAGTCATCAGACTCCATCACATATCAATATATGAGTATATTGTAGTTATTCTTACCAAGGCTTTGTCGAAGGGGAAGTTCTTGGTCTTCATAGAGTAGCTTGGACTAATGGATGTGAACCTTCCTAATAAGGGGCATCATTGATCGAGGACACTGAGCCAACTCTTCCCCCCTATTTGAGCTCCCAGGGTGTGGAATTGAGATAGAGGGCTCCTAGGGTTGAGGGATCTCTATACAATAGGGTATCACCCCTATCTGTTACCCATAAGGTTGGAGATGTTGCTCCCCTATATTGGTATTTGCAGAGTATATTCTAGTTGGCATCATACCCACAAGTCAATATTGTTGGGATTGTCCCTCCTTATCTGGCCAACAGGTTGAGGAGGCATGGGGGCATGTGATCCTTACCTTTTGGTAAGTTAGGTATCTCACCTAAGCTCAGATTATGATTTTGGTGTTCTACCACATGAATCTTGAGGGTCATTGTTTGGAAGATTGGTAGGAAATAGAGTGGGTTGAGATGTGCTCCCCTATATCACCTATTGCTCGATATGGGGTCAAAGATATTTAGCTCCCCCATGAGATTCCGAGTTGATATGTACTCCCCAATTTTTTTTCAGATCAAGATATTCTCTTAGACGATGTAGAGGGTGGAAGCATTAGCTCCCCGATGATTCTTATTCTTTAGATTCGAGAATGTTTCAGCAGATAGAGTTGAGTAGATATGTGACATGATATGACGACAGGATATACATGACAGATTGATCGATATTGATAGGTGGAATTCTCCGTAGTTGAGAGGGAGTGTTAAATTATGAAACTAGAGTCAAATTCCACTTTATACAAATTATTTTATGGATATTATGATTTCATTAAATTCTTCTTTTCGAGAGGACCAAAATCGACCTAAAGATCATCAAATTTGGAGAAGGGAAAGTGTACTTATGAAGAAAATACCACATATGCACATTTGGACAAGGTTAGCTCCAACGCAAATTAGACACCCTTGGAATCCTATAAATACAATTGACCTCAAGCTAATTTTGAAATCACCAAGCATATTTTTATTCTCTTCCTCATTGATTAACTCACACAGGTATAAGGCAGGGACGACAACAAAAGTTTGCAAAGGTCCAAAATTACAGGGTCTGAGGCTCACATCTATTTTAGGGATTTTGGATTATAATCACATGCATGTCACAGGGAAAATTTGACCACAGCTGTTGGCTTGCAAGCATCAAGGGTGTGACTGGAAGCCTCCAGTCGATCACACAACTCCTCATGCATGCAACCTGGAAGTTTGATTGAAATTGATCGTTGACTGAAGTTGACCGCAGACGGGAAAAGTTGTCTCTGATATATTTTGATGTTGGAAACTTATTTCTAAATTTTATCGGGTTGTTTTGTTGATGATATTGTATTGGGCTCATTTTATTCTCTGCTAAACATTGTATTGGGCTTTCCCCCCTAGTGGGGTTTTTCCCTAGTCTTTGACCAAACCTGGTCTCTCTTGTTGATGTGTTGATTATCTCTTTTTTATTGCATTTATTGTTCTATATTCAATTACTATTGATGAATGGAAAGACTAATTGTTATTGAAAATATTTCTAATTGAAATATTGAATTAGGCTAAATAATTAATACAACATAAAACAATCTGAAAATTTAACAAAAAAATATATAAAACAAACAAACCAGCAAAAACAACTTACTTTTATATAATTAAAGCATTATGGAAAACATATTTTAACGCATTGAACAAACTCAAGAAAATAACCACTGACCTTAACACCATATACATTGTATGTGAGAGGGTTAATTATCTTTATGCATGGCAGAGGGTTAATTATCATTATGGTTTAAACATTTAAAAAATAAAAGTTAACATAAAATTAGCTTTCAAAAACACATAGGAGGAGTATCCAAAAAATAAATCCATATATAGAGAGCGCTTTTTATGTTATCTTTCCACTTGTTTTTAAAGGGAGTTTACTTCATCTATGGAGAATTAGAGAATCAAAATATTTTATTTTGAATATTTATTAGAGCACAAATTTTTTTAGTGTGTATTAAATTATATATATATATGATTGAAAATCTTGATTTATATAATAAAACTTTAAGTATTTTTATTGATAATTTAATTTTAATTTTATTTTAAAAAAGTAATGATTATATTTAAAGAAATATATCATGTTATTTTCTGTAATATTTGAATTTACAAATTTCATCTATTTATTAATTTTTACCTCACGAGGACTATAACATTCACTTCATAATCAAAGTGCATTGATTCTGTATTAATTTATTGAGTTTTTGCAATTTTAAACAAAGTTTTTGGAAAATGCTGAATATTTCTATTTTTTTATAAATTCAAAAATAATTTTCTAATTTCTAGAAATTTTATTTCTAATTTTCCATTAGTTGAGTGAGCCTTGATGCGACATAATTCCCCTGGTGGAGGGCGATTTATTTTTGGTATTTGTCAGTTCCTAACAAATAATTTTAAAATAAAAAAGGCTAATTTTGTGAGCGGCCATTCCGTCAGTGAGTGCTTTGACACTGAAATGGAAAAAATGCTCTAATCAGGTCCTTTACGTAAGTGGAGGGGGTGTAGAAGTGGGGTGTTTCTTTGGTTAGATATCTGACACTAACAACAAGATATGTATTTCTAGTTCCTTTATATCCTAATATTTCATTTTAAACTCTTTTCCATTTAAAACTTTTATAGATTTAGTTGTGAAGAAGCACAGTTGCATAGAGTTGTGAATCTATGCGGAATGAAGGATGTGGAGGACAAGGTATATGCGGGAGAACATGGGTGAAAAAGGAGCTTTATTCCATAGACAAAATTAATTTAACTATCTATTTGATGTGTGAGAAAGGAGTGTTGTGTGGGAGAACAGGTGTGCGATTCAAGGAACAATCAAATTAATTCATAGTGTAACAAAAAATTTCATCTACAATGTTGTGGTCCTCCACATAAATTTCCGTCAGAAAATTTCTTCCACACACACATTCTAACTACTTAAATTTGTGAATTAAATGCTAATTATCAGATATCCAATTAAGTGTATTGTTAATGCATGTGAGGAAGAAGTGTTGTAAGGGAGAATGAGTGTATGGAGAAAGAACATGAAACATTGATACATTGTGTGGCCCCCTCACTTCGTTCACACTTCGATACTCGGTACAATGTATCAACTTTACGAAGATCTAGGTTAATTGAATCTTGCTCCCTGCCTCACACTGGTTTACGTAAGCAACTTGCAATTGCATGAGTTTTGGCATCATTGGGTAGAGTAATAGCATAATACTGGTACAATATGAACGATATGCAAGGAAATGACCTGCGCATTCATATATTCGATGAATTGAATGCTTAAAATGATGATATTTACCCATTGTGGTGTTTTATATTAATGAGAGGACAAACATTGGGATGATAAAAATTTGGATGTCAGCTTTATCTCTAATACAAAGATTTCATAACATGTTTCAGATGAAAAATAGTACCAGGTGGCTAATATAGAGGGAAACGAGTTAGAAAGCATTTGAAATGGCTAGTAGAGTGAGGAAAGAAGCTATTTGCAGTGATATAAATAACTCATTTTCTTATATTGATAGGAACTTTCACTGATCGATTGCATATTTGAAATAACGGGGTGTGTAACGTTTTCTCTTTGCAAAATGAGTTTAAAATTTGTGGGTATTGTTGGAGCTTCTATTGCCTTACATAAATTGTTATCTTCAAAGTTGAGGTCACATAAAGCCACATCCTTGACTTTCAATAGTGTTTGAATGGTGTGTCTAATTATTGTATGAAGGGTATGAAATTATGAACAGAAGACCACTAAGATGCAATATTATTTCACAGCTGATGGCAATTTAGGGTTCATGAAGTGGTGTGTCATGAAAAAGGGATAAGTCTATCTCATAGAAATGTAGTGTGATGTTCCTTGTTATTGATAGCTAGTACAGGTTGGAAATGTCATTCAACTCAATTGGAAATCGAGATGTGATTTATGTGATGCCAGCTCTAGCATAAACTATTAATTCATTGTTGGTGGAATTAGTTGGGGAATACTTTAGTGTATGGTGATAGCCTTTTTTTCCAGTATTTCATATTATTTTGTATTATGTTCAAAGATTCAGATATTTTACACATTGTATATGATGGCTAACTAATTGAGGTAATGTATGCAAAGGTACAAAATATTCCGAAAGAGAGTTTTTGTTCCTTGATTTTTGTAGCTCACTTGAATGCATTGGTTTTTTATTTTGAATGAATTGTAGTGTTTATTTCTCTTTGCATTGAAAGTTTCAAAATTTCCCTGTGTGTGCGATCTTAGCATTTATGTTACTAAAATCAACTGACTTGAAAAAATTGAACATAAATCTACTGGCATAAATTATTAATTCATGGTTGGTGGCATTAGTCTGGAAATACTTTAGTGCATCACAATAGTTTTTTGTCGAGTATTTTGTATTATGATCAAAGCCAATCCTTGTCTATGTTCAAGTATTTGGGCTTAGTATTGTGAAATAGGTAGGTACGCGGAATAAATGTGTGGGGGAATGTATGCAACTCCATGCAGCTGGATTGAACACGTTGTGATAGTTAGCTTTTCGCCACGATGTTCAAAACCACGTGTAAGGTTATTTGTAAATCAAATTTGGTTCAATTTTTTTTTTTCATTCCAATATTAAATAAAATGACCGACATCGACATAGTGGTGGGGACTAGCTTAGTGATCGAGTTGATTTTTGGTAGAAGGTAGTTAAACACATCTCCGCATAATATTTATTTGCAATAGTCCTTGCACAATTTTCTATTTACAATTATTATTGACATTCTCTTAGCTAATTTTAATGATCACAGGTAATTCATATTGATTTTATATTGTAAATTTCTATTTCTTATGATACGTATATCAATGATATTAAATCAAGAGAAAAGTGCAGAGTAAATGGACAAGATGGTTTTGGAATTTCGAGATGTATTTCTATTACTTTTCATATAGATTGAGTTTGGTATTCTCAATTGATATTTATTGAGAGTGTCGTGTGTAACATTTTTTACAAGAGTAATAGTAATAGTTGTCGTACAATGGATGTGCGAAGCAAGGAACATAAACTTTTTACTCGCAATGTTCTATATTATTGTATGCATTCAATATTGTTGAATTTCATAGCAAGAGGATGTTGTTATAGGCTAAGAGTGGAAAAATGGAAACATTAGGTTTTTTAACAAATCTATAAATATTTTATATGATGAATTTGGCATTAAAAGTCCAAGTGTTAGCATGACTATGTGTAAACTATAAGGGGCAATTCAAAAAAATGTTGAATTAATTAATGAATTTTCCAAATAGTAAGATTTATTTCAAATAGGAGAGATTGTTTGAGTGTGGAAACTAGTAGGGAAAGGAAAATGCAGGAGACGGAATAGTGCACAGAGCTCAGAATCACGCAGTCTGTGACCCTAATGGAGGCCCGCAGAGGAGGGAGCTCCACTCCCTCCTACAAAGAAGCTGTAGCCGGCAGAGACAAGACCCATCTGAGTAATGTCAAAGGTTTAGGGGAAGAAAAAAACAGAAATAAGGAGAAGGAGACAGATGAGGCAGAGGCAAGGGAAAAGGGAAACTCTAAGGACAAGAAGGAAGAAGACAAAAAATAGGGAGGAAAAAAAGATGAAGTCAATCAAAAGGGACCGTGTAGACCCAGAGCGAACATCACTCCATGAGTAGTTTTAAATAATCTGGCACTACAGGAGCATAGGGAGCATATGGAAACGTATGCCATCATATGAAAATTCATGGGGTATGGCTCATTGAGAAAGCTTTGCAAACCTAGATCAAATACCAATGGAAACCTAAGGGAAGCATCGATCTTCACCTTGGGTCCAAGGGTTTCTTCACAGTGGTGTTCACAAACATCGAAGACAAGGATAGAATATTCGAAGGAGGGCCCTACTTTTTTGCAGCAGCAAGCCTCTATATGCGGCCTTGGGTGATGAACTTTGTTCCAGAGAGGGAAACCTTCACCTCAGTTCCCGCTTGGGTAAGGATTTTTTCACTTCCCCTGGATTATTGGAAAAATGACTCACTTGTGGCTATAGGAAACAAACTAGGTCGTTTCATCAAAGCTTCGGAAGCTACCAGAAGGGGTAAATATGCTTCCTATGCAAGGATTTGTGTGGAGATGGACCTTTTAGGAGCTCTTTCAGACGAAGTCATCTTGGAAGTCTTTGATGAGGAATGGGTGCAAATGGTGGACTACGAGCATATTCTGTTCAGATGATGTAAATGCCATGAACATGGACACTTGATCAGAGATTGCCCTCTTAGTAAAGAAGAAGACAAAAGTAAACTAAAAGCAAAGAAGGACACTGAAAACTTTCATAAAGTTTCAAGCAGAGGAAAAGGAAGCAAAAAAGAACCAAAGAAACAACATAAAGAGGTACAGAAGGCCAATCAAAACAAACTCCAAGCGTTGGTTGAGATGGAAGACATGCCATTCGAAAACTAGTCTTTGGAGAAAGACCCTAAGGAGAAGGAGAAAGAGGAAAACAACACTCTAGAATAGAATATCAATGAAGAGGAAGAATCCAGGATGAGTGAAGCAGAGCTAGAAATGGACTAGGAAATGATCTAGAGCGAAACAGATTTGGAGGAGCATGAACTACAGGAAATACTAGATAAGGAAAACCTAGATCTGGAAGGATTTCTACAATAGGGAACTAGGGCGGGGATAGATTCTTTACCTCTAGATGAATGCAATAGAATACAACAGCTGTTTCTGTGGAAAACCCAAGAAAAGGGGGAAGTCAGAGGAAGAAGCAACAAAGGGTAGGAATACATAGGCGTGAAAGCGATGAAGGCCAATCCAGGTTTAGCAACCAAAAGTTCAGGTAAGAAACGAGGAAGAAATAAGCAAAAGGAGCTTTTAATGGAGTGTGGGAAGCTGATGATAGATTCAGGTAAGATGAAAGACCTGACTAGTTACTCCTTCACAAATCTTTAATTATGAAGTTTACATCTTGGAATATAAGAGGGCTGGGTAGTAAAAGAAAGCAAAGAATGCTAAGTTTGAGAATAAAAAAAGATACGTCGGACATAATCTTCATTCAGGAAATGAAGTGTTCCATTTAGAAAATAAAAGTAATCCATAGAAAATGACTTCAAATATTTGAGTTTTTAGAAGTCAAAGCAGATAACACAGCGGGGGGCATTCTCACTCTGTGGAACCCTCAAAAAGTCAGAGTTTTAGATGCAAAGGCATCCAGAAACTACTTGTTAGTAGTCATTCAACCAGAAGGGGTGGCTGAAACCTTCCTAGTCACTAATGTTTATGGTCCTCAAAGAGTAGAGGATAAACTCAGACTGCTAGAATCCCTCACTGATCTCAGGAACAGACAAAATGGCATCCCCTGGATCTTGGGAGGGGATTTTAATATGATAAAATCTCTTTCGGAAAAGAAAGGAGGAACCAGAGTGCTAAACAAAGATGCATCAGAATTTCAAGCATTCACGGAGAACTTGAAATTGGTTGACTCAGACTCAAAGAATGGCCTATTTACTTGGAACAACAAGAGAGGAGGGGAAGCCCAAGTGGCCTCCAAGTTATATAGGTTCTTGGTATCAGAAGAGATTATGCTTATAAATAATGAAATAATAGCAAGAATTCTTCCCTTTTGAGGCTCGAATCACTGGTCGATACAGTTGGACATTAAGGGTTTGGATTCTCCAAGGAATAGACCCTTCAGATTCGAAAACATTTGGCTTACCCACCCAGACTTCTTGAGTAACATCAAAGAGTGGTGGAGTGAGGACTTACAGATCCAAGGATCTAAGATGTTTCTCCTTCACAAAAGACTAAAGCATATTAAGAGCAAACTCAAAGACTAGAATATGAAGGATTTCAGAAACATTTTTGTGAACAAGAAATCGGTGGAAAGAAAAATTTAGGAACTCAACCAGAAGCTGATCCAAGAAGGCTTCAACTATGACATAAATGAACAGTCTGACAAACTGCACCAGGAGTGGGAAAACCTATGTAAAAAAGAGGAAATATTCTGGAGACAAAAATCCAGAGTGCAATGGCTCAAAGAAGGGGAGCGCAATACGAGCTTTTTTCATAGATCCACCATGGCCAATAGGGCATTCAACAGAATCTCGGCAATAAAGGATAAAAAGGGAGAGACTCAGAACATTCATAAGGAAATTGAAAAAGTGCTTGTTCAACATTTTCAAGACATTGCACGAGAAAACAATCTAGACAGGGAAGATTCCATAAAGGAAATTACAAGATATATCCCTAAGCGGGTGTCTAGAGAGGAAAATATCAACCTAAATAGACCAGTTTCTGAAGAGGAGGTTAGCGAAGTTCTCAAAGAGATGCAGAATGGAAAAGCACCAGGCCCATATGGTTTTAATGTGGATTTTTTCAAAGCTTGTTGGGATATAGTTAAACTGGATATTTTAAATGTGGTGGAGGATTCCAGAGTCAATAAATCTGTTCTGAAAGCCCTCAATACCTCCTTCATCTCCCTGATTCCCAAACAGGACTCGGCTTAGACAGCAGATAAGTAAAGACCTATAGCTTTATGCAATGTTGTTTACAAGATTATATCTAAAGTAGTGGCGAACAGACTCAAACCCCTCCTTCCTAAACTAGTGTCTGAGGAGAAATCTGGTTATGTGGAGGGTAGACAAATTTTTGATAACATTATTCAAGCTCATGAGGTGGTTCACTCTCTTAAAAGCAAAAAGCAGGCGGGGATGATCATGTAACTAGATATTGCTAAAGCGTATGATAAGGTCAATTGGGGTTATATCAAGAAGATACTCATAGCCTTTGGGTTTGATCACAACTGGATAAGATGGATAATGGCTCTGGTAACTACTTCCAGATTTTCTATCTTGGTTAATGGCTCTCCCTCAGTTATCTTCTTTCCATCTAGAGGCCTAAGACAGGGAGACCCGCTCTCTCCCTTTCTCTTCATCCTCATGATGGAAGGACTAGGCAGGGCTATCAAGCAGGCTAAAACTTTGGGCAAAATCAAGGGTCTTCAAGTTTCAGAGAATGGACAGATCCTTACTCACCAAAAATTTGTAGATGATGCCATGTTACAAGGTATTCCCATAGTCAGAGAAGCGGCTGCCTACAAGCAAATCCTCAATGCTTTTGCAAAGGCTTCAGGTATGGAAATTAATCTCACAAAATCAAAAATATTCTTCTTTAATACTAACATTTCTATTCAAAGGAATATCTCAAGAATCCTTGGCTTCCAAAGGGACTCCCTCCCTCAAAATATTTGGGAGTACCTCTCACAGACAAACCAATGCAAATATATGGGAACCTATGCTGATTAAGTTGCAGGACAAAGTTAAAAAATGGACCTTCAGAGCCTTGAACTTGGCGGGAAGATTGGTTCTGACAAAGGCAGTTCTTCAATCCATCCCAGTTTTCATGTTATCAGCCCTTCTAGCCCCCAAAGGAGTCTTAGAAAAATCAGAAATATTCAAAGAGATTTTCTGTGGGGCAAGGAGGAAACAAGGAAGAAATGGGCCCTGGTTTCCTGGGAAAAAATCTGCAAACCCAAAAGCCATGGGGGTCTAGGCTTAGATGATTAGGAGATTCTAAATAAAGTTCCAGGAGCCAAGCTTTGGTGGTGATGGGTGAAAGAGCCAAGTGCCCTTTGGGCAAGGGTCTGGAAAGAAAAATACACCAGCTCTTGGCACACTAATAATCTTATCAGAATGTTGGGAGATATAAGGGGCTATCTCATCTGGAATAGGGCTTGGGAGCATAGAAATTTAGTGCAACAACATAGTTTCTGGAAAATCAGAGATGGTGAGCAAGCACTCTTTTGGGAGGACAATTGGAAACAAGAAATGGTGCTGTTAAAGGAGCACTTCATGAGTCTCAAACAGGAAACAGATTCCCAAGGATTGTACAAAGTTAAATATTTCTGGAACTTCCTCTAGGGCCAGGACAAGTGGAGAAACTGGAGTAACATTGATTGTAGAAATAACAGTCTCATAACAACAAAAGCAAAAGCATTGAGAAGCATTTTAAAACATAGGATGATCATGGTCACAGAGGGGCAAGATCAATTAATATGGGGTAACAACAACAAAGGCACCTTCAATCTCAAAGAGGCAAAGTATATTTTGCTGGGGTTGGAGTCCCGTGTTCCAAAAAAATCTTGGAGGCATCTCTGGTCTCATCAAGGATGGATGAAAATCAAGCTCTTTATGTGGCTAGTGCACCATAAGAAAATTTTGACCTGGGACAATATTAGAAAAAGGGGGATCTTGGGGCCTTCAAAATGTCAGCTTTGTGAAGAGCAAGAGGAGACTATGGAGCACGTCCTCAACTGCTACTCTCACACCACTTGGTTATGGAATTCCTTCTATAACATTTTCCAACAATCAGACAGGGATAGAGAGAGTATCACAAACACCCTAAATAATTGGAGGAGGAGCTTTTCAGATAATGAGGCGATTAATCGGGCATGGGTTTTCACATCAGGATTCATTATCTAGAATGTGTGGAAAGAAAGAAATAAGAGAATCTTTAAGGATGAAAAATCCAACCCTCAGAAGCTATATGATTTGATTCTAAAGTAGATAAGGGAAACAGTCAGCACCATAGTGTGCAATATCCCAGAGACTCCTCCCTCAACAATGGAGTTGAGAACTCTTAGACTGTTGGGATTGCAAAAGATCATCCCGCAAGGGCTTGGAAAAAAGAAAATGACAATGAATACAGAGAAAGATTGCTGGCAGCCTCCTCCGAATAACTACCTGAAATTCAATATTGATGGAGCCTCCAAAGGTAATCCCGGAGTCGCTGGGTTTGGAGGAGTTTTAAGGAATGAAGAGGGAAGAATCCTATTAATCTTCCACAACCATTTAGGTAAAGCAACCAATAACATGGCGGAACTAATGGCGATGGAGCAGGGCCTAGAGATTCTAATTAAAAATCGTAGCTCAAATGTCATTATTAAGGTAGACTCCGAAATCACCATCAACTCTGTTAAAAGAATCAACTGTGGATCCAAACCAAACAAAGTCTCAAATCATAGGAGACTAATCCTGGTTTATCAAAGGATTCAAGCTCACCTTCAAAGTTTGGGATCAATCAGCTTCAATCACGTGCGCAGAACTGCTAACAAGCTTGTGGACATTCTAGCTAACCAAGGGGTGAGCAATGAAGATTGCAGGATGGAGAAGAAGTGGTAGGATTTGCCCCAAAATCGTTTAAAGGTTCTTTGCTTTAACCAAGAGGCAGAAGACATTCAGGAGGTCCGTAGTAATGGGAGGGTTTCTAGCAGAGGCGAAGTGTCCCCACCCAATGATTCCTCAGCCTCTTGATTTTCCCTCTGGGTGCCATTGGTTCGCGGAGGGTTTTGAGACAATTCCTTTCACCTCTTCTGTTCATCCTATGTTTTTGGGGCCGCTGTTAGAGTGGAAGAGGTGGGAGAGCTGTTCCTTCAGCTTTCAGATTAGTTCTCCCTGTCGATTTTGTGTAGAGAGCCTGGTTGGTTTTGTTCTTTGGGACAAACAGGCAAAAGTATGGCCCTAGTGGATATTGGCGGTCGGTTTTTCTCTTCCTATAAAATCCTCAGAGTTTGGCACAAGTTTCCCCCATTCCCGAAAAATTCTTTGGTCAATAATCATAGTTAGTGGAGCTAGGAAGCGGTAGTCAGGTGTTTGCACCGCTTTCCATCAGGAAGTGCTTTTGGAGTATAGGCAACGATTCCATAATAAGAGTGATACGTGGTGGTGGGATGGATTCAAAAAACACCCCCATTGCGCCTTAAATTTCGGTGTATTAGGTCTGTGCGATATCAAGCACAACCGTCCTTTTTATCCTAAGCCATCCGACGGTCTGGAGGGGTCGAGCAGATTTGTGGCATGGAAGTGGTTTTTTTGGCCCCATCAAGCGGGAAGTGGTTTTCCCCATTCGGAAGTGATCACTATGGTTGAGCTCCACATGGTGGTGGGGTCGGGTGGAAAACCACCCTCATCGTGAGTTATCTTCCGAGCTTGTTGGCAGGTCCGATTTCATTTTACTCCGTCGGCTGGATCTTGGGGTTTCAACGGTCCAGATCACCCGTGCAGGTTTGTGGTCCCCGGGTTCGGGCAAGCAGCACTTCATTAAGTTCTTGGACCGTTTTTCCTAACTAGGGTGGGCTTTCCTTGGTTTAACTTCTCGGGCGTTGGAGCCACCTCTTCTTGTCGACCGCTTTGGGTTTTCCTGATACCTTGGCGAATCTCATCTTTTTCTCTTCTTCAGAATGGTTTAATTTGATGGTTAGAAGCAAGGAAAAGTTTTGCTTCAGTCCTTTTCCTTTGTCAACGACCTTGAGGGTTGTGTTGTAACTCTATGTAATATATTTCTTGCTTAATAAATGGGAAGGCCCGACTCTTCCATTAGCAAAAAAAAAAAGTTTTATTTCAAATAAAATCAAATTCGAAAAATCTTGTGGATCTAGTTTTAAGCTAAAAGGCTTATTAATAGCTTCACATAATAGTCATTATTTGGCTTTAACGGGTTTTCGAAACAAGGAACATAAAGTTTATTTCGCAATGTTTCGGCCTTCCGAATAAATTTTTTGTTCGCAAAATTATTCTACACATCTCTTCGGTTAGTGCTCTAACACTGACATAAGACAAATATTGATAGTGTGTTTATCTCTTATTATTTCATTTTAAACTCTTTTCCATTTAAAACTTTTACAAATTTATCTCTGCGGGAGAAAAAAATCATAAAGTTGCGAATCTATGTGGAATAAAGGATGTGCGTAGGATGACATATGTGAGGGAGAGTGGGGGTGAAAAGGGAACTTTATTCCACAGACACAAAATCATTTTAACTAGGAACAAAAAAATTAATTCGTAATTTTTGGTGGATCGACGTGGGATGTGTGGTTTTCAAAACTATAAATAATGGTTTACAAATTAGAAATAATGAATCTATGTGCATTTTTATGTGTATGAATAAGTAGTGTTGTATGAGAGAATGAGTGTGCGGAGCAAGGAATAAAGACTTTCTCCTGCAATGCTTCAGTCCTCCTTCTACACATGTCTCTTCCGCATGACAAGACATGTTATTAATCAATTAATAATGTGGGACGTAGTTGTATGGGAAAATTTATTCCGTAGAAATGAAATTATTTAAAATTTAAGCATAAACTTAATATCCCATATAATATAAACTTATTATCCAATACAACTTTAAGATGAGTGTGCAGAGCAAGGAACATAAACTTTAATTCGTAATGTAACATAAACTTTCATCCGCAATGTTTCCATCCTCTGCATAAATTTCCCATCAACAAATTTCTTCTGCACACTCATTTTTCTAGATGATTTCAAATACTATGTGCATTTGTGATCTTACATTTGTGAATTAAATACTTATTATTAAATATTCAATTAAGTTTCTTTTTAATGCATGTGAGGAAGAGGTGTTGTGATGAAAGAACGAGTGTGCATTCAATATTATTGAATTTCATAGCAAGAAAAATTGGAAGCATTAGGCTTTTTAAAATTGAATTGTCCAAAATTCATGTGGAGTGGGGGATTTTGCAGCTACAAGGGTTATTAAATATAGTTTCACAAAAAATTATCATTTTCCTTGAGCAGGTGTGTGGAGTAAGGAACAAAAAGTTTCTTTCGCAATGTTCCAGCCATATGGATAATTTTGTTGTCCGCAAAATTCTTTCACACATCTCCCTCCTAAAATTTTTGAATCTGTAAACATTTAATATGATTCATTTGGCATTGAAAGTCTAAGTGTTATCATGAATATGTGTAAATTGTGATGGAAAATTCAAAAGAATTTATATAATGAAATTTTCACTACCAACAGGAAATGTTGTTTCCTCGTTTCTTCGTTCGCACACCCTTGTTTACGTAAGAAACATGCAATTGCATAAATTATGAATTATTGGGCATAACAACAACATAATACTAACACAATTTGAATGATATGTAAGGAGACGACCTGTGCATGCACGTATTCGGTGAATTGAATGCTGAAAAGACTGATATTTACCCATACCGGTGTTTTCTATTAATCATATATACTAATTAACTTTAATCACGAGTTATTGGCAATGTTTTTATGACAATGAAAAAAATGGTGATATGAATATATTAACACTGGTTAGGACACAAATATATCCACACTAACACGAGATTGGTCAATGAGGACAAACATTTGGACGATAGAAAATTTGGATGCTAGATTTGTCTTTGATACAAATATTTGGTAACATGTTTCACACGCAAAATAGTAGAAGATTGTGGCTATATAGGGAAATGAGTAAGCAAGCATTTGAAATGGCTAGTAGAGTGAGGAAAAAATCTATTTGTAGTGATACAAATAACTCATTTTCTCATATCAATTGCGTATTTGGAATAACAGAGTGTGCAACATTTTCTTTTTGTAGAATGCGTTTAAAATTTGGGAGTATTATTGGAGCTTCTATTACCTTACATAAACTATTATCTCCAACGCTGGTGTTGCATAAAATGACATCCTTTGCTTTCAATTGTATCTGAATGGTGTGTCTAATTATCATATGAAAAGTACGAAATTCTGAACATAAGGCCATTGGGATACAATATTAATTCACTATTGATGAAAAATCAAGGTTAAGGAAGTGGCGTGTCATGACAATGGGATAAGTAGATCTTAGAAAAAAGTAGTGTGATATTCCTTATTATCGATAGTTGAGATAGGTTGGAAATTCCATTCAATCTCAATTAGAAATTGATATGTCATCTTATGCGATGCCAGCTTTGGAATAAACTATTAGTTCATTATTGGTGGAATTTTTGCATTAGTTGGGGATTACGTTGGTTGAGTCCCTCCGGGTCCTCGATTTAGGGAGGCCAACACATAAATTAGACACAAAAATAATGGAGTTTATTATCACTGAACCATTTCATGACGTTTCTCATAATTGGCATGCTCATTCATAATTGGCAGGATGAATTCACAATTGCTTTTGGGTTCAATGACTTGTTATCCTTGCTTGCTTGAATATGAAACCAAGGGGTTGACATAAATAACTCGAAGAAGTTATTGGTTTAATCCGTTATCCTAGAAAATGAAGTTGGTGCAACCCATAGTTAATATAGGTTGGAAATGCCATTCAATCTCAATTGGAAATCGAAACCATCTTATGCGATGCTATCTCTATCATAAAATATTAATTCATTGTTGGTGGAATTTTCACAGTAGTCGGGGAATACTTTAGTGTATCGCAATAGCTTTTTGTCTAGAATTTCGTGTTATGGTTAGAGTAAATTCTTTTCTATGTTCAAAGATTGGGGTTTCTGGATATATTGTATATGATGGCTAACTAATTGATATATATGTAGTTTTGTGAGGGAGGGATGTGTGCAGAAGAAATGTGTGGGTAATGTATGTGGAGGTACAAAATATTCCGTAAAAGAGTTTCTATTCCTTGCTTGGCACAATTGGCTTGAACACATTGGTTTTTTATTTCAAATGAATTGTAATGTTTATTTCTCTTTGCATTAAAAATTTTGAATTTTCCACAATGTGCAATATTAGCATTTCCTTTACCAAAATACTCTGTCTTGAATGCATTGAACATAAATATACTGGCATAAACTATTAATTCTTTGTTGGTGGCATTAACCTGAGAATACTTTAGTGTATTGCGATAGATTTTTGTTTAATATTTCATATTATGATTATAGGCAATCCTGTATATGTTCAAAGATTTGGGTTTAGTGTTGTGCAGAATGTAGGTGCGTGGAAGAAATTTGCAAGGAAATGTACCTGAAGGCACAAAATATTTCGAAAGAGAGTTTATGTTGGTGTTCTGTGAAACTGGCTTGAACACGCTATGAAAGTTAGCTTTGCACCATAATATTCAAAACCGTGCGTTAGGTCATTCATAAATTAAATTTGATTCAGATTTTTTTTTTTTCAAGTCCGATATCAAATAAAACAAATCGGCATCGACATAGTGGTGGGGACCAGCTCAACCATCAAGTCAATTCATGGTAGAAGGTAGCTAGACACATCACCCCATAACATTTATTTGTGATTTTATTTGCACAATTTTCTATTTAAAGTTATTATTGATAGTATCTTAACTACTCATCATGATCACAAATAATTCATATTTATTAATATCATAAAATTTATGTTTCCGATGACACTAACATCAATGCTATTGAAGTAGGAGAAAAGTGCGAAGTAAATGGACAAGATGGTTTTGGAATTTCGAGATTTATTTTCATTACTTCCTGTAAATGTTGGATTTGATATCTTTAATTTCTATTTATTGAGAGTTTCATGTGTAAATTTTTTCACATGAGTAATAGTAACAACTGGTTATTGTGAAGAGAGCCAAAAATTGTAAAATTAAACAGGATTTGAGAACATTATTGACATTTTTTTTTTAATGCAAAGCGAAAATGGGTAGCACAAGAAGGAAAGAGGCTATTTGCAATGATATGATTAACTCACTTGCTCATATTGATGAGAAATTTCACTAGTATATGACATATGATCAGTATGTGAATCAATGGAAGAGAAAAAAAGCAAGAAGATTTGGAATAGCAAATTAACGAATGTTGTGTGTGTCCTAGAAGTCTTTTTTTAATAGATTGTTTTATCTATACACAAAAATTTTTGATTCAAGAACAAGAACAGTTATGCTAGCAATGAAGAAGATTCATCTAAATCCCAAGGAATTTAGATGGTTACCCAAGTTATTGGAATGAAATAAGTGTTTAAAATTGTTCGATGTAGATAGTTTCTTGAAGTCAAGGCTGACATTATTTGAGAATTCATTTCCCTAACTTCTAAGGTTCCTTCCAATCTTTCTCTACTAGATATTTCTTTATTTAGACAACCATTTAGGGACTTTTGTTGGCTTTGTTCCCACGTGATGGGCCGAGAAACTACAACGAATGTTCAAAAATTCATTTTTTATCTGCTTTATCACTCTCTCTCTCTCTCTCTCTCTCTCTCTCTCTCTCTATATATATATATATATATATATATATATATATATATATATATATATATATATATATATATGCATATGCATATGCAACTGGGCTGATGTCATTTCCAATGAATTAGCTTTTTAGTTAGTTAATTTGTCCAAGCTAAATAGATTCTTTATGATTGCGTATTTGATAACAACCCTCATGTCAAGCCATGTGTTTGATGACTTACCTTGTAACCCTAAATTCAATTTTACGAGGAACCAATGCAGTTCTGGTATCCTATACTGTGGAAGAATATGTCTTATTTAATTTTTTGTTTAATTCAAGATGTCGTTGTAAAGAAAGTCTATTATATGATAATTGGACAAGAGCCTCCTTGAATATCTATGTAGGCTTAAGTTTTCCTATTTGGAAAAGGGGAGCATGAAAAAAGAGAAAGTAATATGGTAATTTGAATTTATGGTTTTGAATATAAGCCATTGTTGTTGCAAAAAAAATATTCTAGATATATATCTTGTTACTAAAGTTTGCAGGAAATAACATTGTTGGCTAGTTATATTTGAACAGAAAAAGAAAAAAAATATTTATTCTCTGTTTGTTGGAGAATTCACTGTGAAGAATAAAAATCATGCTATGGATCTTGCAAAGCCTTTAGATCATTTTAACTTAAGTGAAGTTGAAGCCATTAAATCTTTTGATGCAAAAGGTTTTTTGGTAGACACCTAGAGTCTGTTAGGTATGAGAAATTGTTTGCAAGAGCTAAAGAGTAGAGCGAGGAAAGTCAAAGTGCACCAATAAAAAAATCAAGAGCTTCTAATAGATGCTAAAGAAATCATTGAAGAATAGAGTGCCAGCATGAGAGGAAGATACAAGCAAAGAGGCACAAATATTACTGGGAAATATTAATCTTTCACACATGGTAGTAGTTCGAGTTCATCTACCATTCAAAAAAAGAGAAAAAATACTGCAAATGAAATATTGGTCCGCAGTGGGCTATTAGATGGCAGAGATGACAAAGATCCTCCTCGTAGAGTCACCTCAAAAAGAGTGCACACAACTAAATCAACCAAATCCAAGAGTCTGTGCAAAAAAGGGAGCACTGAATGGGCTATGGACATGGAAATTTATAGAACTATACTACCTAATTGAGTTAGTATTTGTTTGCAAGAAAATCAAAAAATGATGGAGCAAATTGCTGAAGAGGTCATTACTTTCGATGAACGCCCTGTCACATTGCAAAATGTAAATTATGATAGGTTTGAAACAAAAAGGTTATTGATCGAGCAGAAATGGATGTTGATGTGTCAGGGATTGGAATGAGAGGGTTCATGAAATTGCATCAAGCTACTAGTGGTGTTCTTGCAGAGTCTATTGGCCAACAAGAAGTAGAAAATCTGAAACTGAAAGCAAGAATAAAAGAGCTAGAAGATGATCTAAACCTAGGCCCTTTTTAAATGACTCCACTATCAATACACACACTGCCATTGGAAATTTATACCCCCGGAACATCCCATAGATTTGATAAACCTATCAACATCCTTAATACAATGAAATCATATATTATCAGTAATATACTTGAAAGATTGTAAATTACTGAATATGCATGGCAAGAAAATTTTGGTTTGCGATATTTATTCCACAAAATTAAGTCATCTATTGAGAGGGTCAAAAGTGAGCTCAAAGGAGACACGAAATTTTTAGACAATGACTTACTTACTTTTAGTCACAAGCTTGATTTACTATCTGATCCATAGAAACAGAAACAAGGACTCTTGGATGTTGATCGAATGAAGCAGATCAAATTTTCATGGTCTAAGGGAATCAAAACATTAGAGGACATTATTTATGAATGTGTAAGCATAGAAAGTAGAAGATCTAATGCGTATTTCAAGGTGGTAGTGATTGTTCAAAATTTAAATAGCCTGCACATTACATATGAGATTGGATTAATTTTGAAGGACATGTTGATGGTTGAATTGGAGAAGCTAAATCAATCAAAGGCAACAAAGTTCAATGATATAATTGATTTTACTGCAGAGGAAATTAGAAAATGGATAATTTCATTTGATAGTGTTCACGAAGAGTACTCTGCCTTGGTTGTACAATTGCAAGAATAATCTAGGAGATTGAGAAGGATATATTCAATGAACATGTCAAACAAGAGATTATTGTCACTTTAAAGTTAAAGTGAAGGAATTCCTTGGAGAAATCGTGATTCTGAAAGACAACTATCAATCAAACAATCTCGAACTATTCTTTCACATACTGAAAGTGTTTTAAAATATTGGAACATTTGTTTTTATTTTTATAATGTTTAATTATTCAAGTTTCTTAGATATGTTATTGTGAACTAATCTAATTCCTAGATGCAATTTGTTATTTTTCATTGTAGGTGGATTTTTGACATTACAGTTCATAGGAGCCCAATATTAGTCCAAATTGGGGTGAATTCATTTACTTTTGCGATTTAATTATCGATATTTTGATAAGTGATTTATGCAACAAAGATTAATATATGGACCATGACTCTGTAGTCAATCCTTGTTTCAATTATTATTACTGTGTGTTCTAATTCTCAGTTTATTTACCAATTATGTAAAGAATTCTGAGATAATGTTTTGCATGAGATGTTGTATAGGTTTAAATTTTGTGACATTGTGCAAAAAAAATAATTGAACATATGTTTTCTAGTATTTTCTTTGAGATTTTATATATTATATAATGTTCTATAATTGATGATAATCAAAATAAAATTTTGAGTACTCTGTTCTAATGCTGACACTGTTTACCATTTTTGTCAAGAATTCTTAGAAAATGTTTTGCATATGAACTTGGATAGCTCTGGATCCTGTAGTGTTTTCTAAGAACATTGATTGAACATAAGTTTACGAGCGTATGCTTTTGAGGTTTTATATTCTATGTAATGGCCTGTAATTGATGATAATGAAAATGAATGCTTAGCAAGAGTTTTGGATCTTTGATATCTATTCCATCTATAATTTTTGGGCATGGAATCCCCCCAAGGCATGTTTTGGGGCTTAAAGCCCAAGTTTTGACCAAATCTTTTTGTAATAGCTCCACGAATTATGGGTGCGGAGCGCGAAATTATGATAGAGTCATAGGGTTGTCTGCCCTCATTTTTTAATGAAATTCGGCTTAATAGACCTACCCATGGTCCGCAGACCATGGGATTGTATAAATAGAGTGAGGCTCTAAGTGTAGAGAAGAGCATGAGAAGTCTAAGTGATTGAGTAAAAGTGTAAAGTGTGTCTTTGGGTCATAGAGTAGGGGAAGGCTTTGCAGTTGAGTGCGCGGACCCTTGCAGTTGAGTGCGCAGGTCAGGTCGAGTCCGTAACAGTTGGAAGAATCAATAAAGAGAAGTTTACCATATTTCTATGCATCTTTTCCTGTTTTAATATATGATTGGGTATAATTTGCAAGTATATTGTTTATTTGTTGCGCGAACTTATATGAATGTTTTGTATAAATAATTATAATGTAAGACATCCAAGTACGCAAAGGTGATTAATTGGTATAGGAAGATAAGTAAGACCTCAGGAAATAGCGTAGAGTGTGCCTCTAGCAGCGCGGAAGCTCCACAGCCCCTGGTTAGGGCTACGCGAAGGCAGTGTATCAGGGCATGAGGAACAAGGAAGTGCGTGAAGTGACCTGCGCGCAGGGACAAACAGTGGGACCAGTCGAACCTCTCAGACATCTCAAGGGTGTGGAAAATTGGTTCTAGCACCCTCCCATACTACTTCGGGTGAGACCTCAGTCCACGCTCCACAGACTGTTGCCTAAAGGGCCAGTCGTACATGGATTTGTTTGGCTAATTAACTCCAAACCTGGGTCAAGCCCCAACAAGCCAACAAATGGTTCCATTTCTAGGACCGGGATCTACATAGAGATGTCTGATGTCGTATCATTGGAATCTGACAAAGAAAGGAATTGAAGATTGGTTGGACAGGAAGATTCATGAATTCGCGGCGCAGGAAAACATGAATCTGCGACTATCAAAGGAAGAGTGGTTAGACTGCTACTTATATACAGAGATCCACGGAATTTTCTTCACATCCTTCCCCACTAAGTTATACGAGTGGATAGTGAAGCTAGCAGATAGCCAAGGAAAGTGGAACTCAATAGACCTATTGTGTGGACTCCAGAATTGGTGCGTAGAATGGAAGTATCGGAAGATAAGATCATGCATGATGTCGACCACTGGCTCGATCGAATCATAGGAGGATTCATCACCGAATTCGCTGTAGATACTTAAGTTAGTTATAGTGAGGTAGAACGACGCTTCCTCAAAGGACCGTGAGATAAGTACGTCAAATATTTGAACACTTGGATTAAAATGCTACTATGTGAAAAACGGGTTATGTGAATAAATTGATGTTTGGGACTACGCGAAGTGGGAGAATCTACAGAAACAAAGGTAGCATAGAACTAGAAACTAGCCCCTTGATTTCACCTTTGCGAGGGGGCGAAGAAAAGCTCACGAAGGTCTCACCAAGAAGTGCGATCAATCCGATAAGGTAGAGAATTCCCGCATACCACCCCAACCCATACCACTTCCAATTTCACCGACTTCACCCCTGTCTTTGCCCATACCACCTCCACCACCACCGCGAAGCAATATGGCAAGCACGATAAAGCTACCAGTGTTCAAGGGAGTAGGGAATGAAGATCCGGACCAGTTTTGGTTTGTGATAAAAGCTGTATGGAAAACACAAGCAGTCATGGATGACAATATAAAGAAGGCAACATTGGTCAACGCTCTGTAGGATCGCGCGCTGACCTAGTACATTAAGCATTCCAATGTCAATCTGAATGCAGGGATCGTGGATATCCAAGCTGCACTAAACAAAGAATTTAGCAGGCCAAAGTCAGAGGCACAGTCGATCATTGGGTTCAAGGAAATCACAATGATATCAGGTGAGACCCCGAGGGAGTTGGATCAAAGACTGAAGTGCACAATTCGCGAAGCGAACATGACATTAACAGATGGGCAACACGTGAATGGTTTGTAGCATCGTTAACGTCGCATCTACGGAGCGCGTTGTCGCAACAGAGTCTAAGCACTCAGGTCGAGGCCTTGGAGGTCACAATGAGATTGCACGAGACCCTGATAGAAGATCCCAACCTGGGAGTTCAGCAAATTCACACGCAGTTGAAAAACTTGTGGCTTGAGATGCAGAGTTTGAAACAATACAGGACAACCCACCCAGAGATGCGCGATGAGGTATGGTGCGTAAAATGTAAGGGCCAGGGGCACAACAAGGACCACTTCCTGGTGTTCGCAAATTACCTTGCGGGAGGAAGGCTAATGCCATTAAGACCAAAGGCAAAAGCAGGATCGAGTGCAGCGCCTGCACTATGGTGCGTGATCTATTAGATAGGAGGAAAGCATGCTACAGATAACTGTCATCTATTACAAAAGTATACGTAGAATTCACAACAATTGTTCTGTAATTTCTTAGGTCAGTGGGACATGATGAGTACACCTATAGAAGTTATGAGCTGATGATGGATCAAATTCCTACCTACAGAGTTTAGGCTGAAACACGGCACCTCGATCAAAATGCAGGAATGGCGTGCACTGGATTTCAGGGGCACAAACGAGCCCAAGGTGGAGGGGGACCAGGAGGAGGTCGCGGATAGCTGATATGTTACAATTGCGGAGGGCCAGGATATTATGCCCACGATTGTATGAATCCAACGCGACCATCATGCTTGTATTGTACGTTTTTTGATCATGAGACGGAGAATTTTCCCACACTGATAGCGAGGTTGCGTGATAAAGGAGCACTCCAACCTCCCCCGACTCAGAACCTACAAATGATGAGGTCTAAGTCGCGTGAGGAAGACCCTAATGTAAATATCATGCTGCAGAGTGGAATTACGACCGGGGATGACAAAGGCAAGAAACCTGAAGAAAGTACCTGGGTTCGGAAGGCTCCAATGAATGAACCAAAATTTGATTTGGAGCGTGCTAAGGAAACCTTCATGGAAGCTAAGAGGAGCTTTACTGATGCCTCCACTTTAGGAAGTAAAGACAGGCTGGAGCCCGAAATGGACCCATAAATGCTCACTACATTCTTGGAGACATGCATGAAGCTGTTGCATGACAACAAGGCTGTAAAGGGGCTGGAAGAACTCATAAATAGATGCGCTGGGACTGCGTGTAGTCCAGAAGCTCGGGAAGCACACGATGCGAATAGGGAGGGAGATAAGATTGATGCACAGATTAGGGAATATGAGATGGACCAAGTGATTCTGGATCTAGGATCGGACGCGAACATCCTGCCAAAGTAGACATGGGAGTGCATGGGTAGGCCGACACTGCAATGGTATCCTATCCAACTGCGAATGTTGAACCAATAAAAGATCCTACCTATGGGGAGATTGCAGGGAATCATAGTAGATATCAAAGGAGCAAGCGTGCTAGAAGATTTCGAAGTGATAGAGATTGTTTATGACAACAATTCCTACCCCGCGCTATTGGGAATAGATTGGACCACTGACATGAATGGAGTGATAAATCTGAAGTAGCGCAAGATGATCTTTGAAAAAAAGTCTCTGCACGTAGTGGTACCTTTAGACCCTGCAAAAGGATCGTGCTACATGAAGCCAGTGCGCGACAATGACAGTGACGACGATTTGGACTACATCTACAAGATAACTGTGCGGGAGCAAGACTGGGAAAATCCAACCGCACATGGTTGAATCTCATGGGAGCGCGAAAGCTCCTACACATCAGATTCTGACGAGGAGATAGAACGATGGCAGAACCGGTTACACGAGGTAACCATGCTCAACTGTAACATGATGATGAGATCGCTACGCTGTGCAAAAACAGAGGTAAGAGATCTACTTACATATGATGGGTTAAGTGAGGTGGATGACTTCCTAAACAAATTTGAAAGAGAAGTGCCAGAACAACAGTGCTTCAACGATCTGAAATGGGTACTGCGAGCTACGCCTGCAAGATGGTGGGGTACACACCAAAGAAGTTTTGAGGGCTACTGCAACTGTAGAAGAATGATGCGTACACGGTTTTGGGAGCCTTCGATGCGTTTAACAGACAATATTGTCGGACGAAATAGCCCGCGCACCCACCAATCCAGGTGGATACAAGCATATGGTGAGAAACCTGCACGAATGCACACAGTCCTCATGGTAGGAGACATGATCAGTAAGTAGGTGCAGGCAAGGCAATGGCATGAATGATCCCTCTGGTTGGGACCATGGAGTATGGAAAGACCAAGTGCATAGAAGGATATCCACGCAGAAGCATTTAACAAAGTATGTGAAGCGCTGAACAAGGTCCACAATGCGAAGAGGATTGACTGGGACCTGTGCTTACCAGTGGTTCTATGGGCTAATAGGATAGTGTGCAAGAAATTGACTGTGCAGGTACCGCCAAGGCTGGAGTATAAAGCAAACACTGTAAGACCTATAGTACATGAAAATCTTAGACCGCGCATGATAGCACCAGTAGATACGACGATTTGCGGAACCTTGGAAGAAGAAATCCAACAGGCAAATTCTAGGCTCCAAGAACTTGAAGAAGAAAGGGTATGATTAAGGAAGAAAAGTGCTCTAGTGGACGCAAAAGTCAAGAAGCTAGAGGACGAGATTAAGGAAGATTTTCTTGGTAAAAAGACCAGGGTGATAAGACAGGATGCGCACGATCACGTTGACAAGTTTGAGGCCTATCACCACGAATTGATCAGTTTGATGCCTTGGCTTGGACTGCACATTACTAAGAGAATCGACCAAGGTAGCATGTTGTAGATGATAAAGTGCGCGATGCGGCCTGTAACAATAAAAGGTGGGAATTTTCTAGGAAAAGTGATGGATGACAAGATGAAACTTTATATAGGTGGTGAGACCACCTGACTAGCTGAGGGAAGTACAGTTTTAGAGCTCTAGGCAGTTGAAAGGAAGCGCGGGACTATAAAATATTCTGCCTGGGAGCTGCGCGATGTTGGAGCTGTGCACAGAAGCAAAGAGTCACAAGGTCCATGACTGCGCACGGGGGGGCTACGCTGCTACGCGGGTTGGCCAAAAAGTGACCGTTGAAGTCACTATTCATGATGGGATGCTCAACTTGAGACCAAATGGAGTGGGCGGCAAGCATTTAAGACGCGATTTATGGGCAATATTTGGGAAAATCTACTGCCAAGCGAGAGTTAATGAACCGGATTTGGGGGGAATGGTCGAATTCAAATTCAAAAAGCACTATAAATTACAAAGGGCTGCCCCGCAAGCAACACTTGGTCATTTGTGAATTGAGCTATTGAGAAGAGCCCTGTTTGTTTTGTGCCGAGCATTGATTGAGACCCTGAGTTCGCAAGTGATATATTTCTGGATAGACACGATGGCAGCAACCGAGGAAGTTATGGAAATAACAGAAATGACCGCCGAGGAGGCTGCGTAGGCCCTGACTGTGGGGGATGCTCCAGAAGGCACCTGGATTGTGGCAGAAATCCTGAAATCATCGCGCACACCAAGACCAAAGAAGGAAAAACAAGCAATGGTTCCCATACGTGTGTCCCCACGGAACCTGCTGCACACCAAGCTGTCAATGGAGCAGAAGGGAAAGTCATTACCATAGAGACTGATGCGGAAGAAGAAGACCTTGAGGACCTTATCATCGAAGAGGATGAGGACAAAGGCATGGAGGAGAAAACTGAGCCTGTGCACCCCCCAACAAAGTTTCCTGCCTATGTCTCCCCATGGAAAGGGAAGGCTAAAGTGCCTAAGGACCTTGATGAGACCAAGAGCTCGCTCCAGACCCCGCTCCTCCCAGACAACATTATTTTTTAGGGCACGCACCTGGGACGAGTGCCAAGCTTAAAATTTGAAGATTTGGACCTCGCTGACCACGAGAAGTTCCCTCACCTTGAGACCTCGCACCTCATGAAGCCCAAGCAGAACACCATAGTGGGGGTTACAGAATTAGAGCTATGAAAGTGGTTGCGCGGAGTGGAAAAGGCTAGGCTACTTAACCTGCTCTGGGTGCCGCATTTCCACTGCACCCCAATAACAATTTTCGTCATCAGGCAGCTTCTCTGCTTGGTGCATGATGGGTGTTTGTGGTTGGAGGAACCCATCCTTATCACGGCAGACCTGATTCACCTAATTACCTGGCTTCCCTGCAAAGGAGAGGACCCTGCAGACATCTCAGAAGGGAAGAGCAGTGACTTGGCCATTGCAGAGGCCATGAAGAAAAAATACAAGTTGGCGAAGAAGAAAACGAGCTACGCCATATCCAACATCAACAATAAAGAAGTGAGAGTGGCAACCCAAATACTGGCTAGTAAGGCTATGTGCAAGTGCCGCGTGGACGAGGTACCCACGTCAGTGGTAGCACTTGCTGAACAGTGCATAGAGGGGGTCCAATTTAACTGGTCTGAGTTCCTCTGCAAGGAATTCTTGGAGAATTGTTGTGAATCTCAGGAATAGGGAAAAATGTTCCACTATGCATGGCTTCTGCTATCCATAGTACTCGTGGCAGGGGAATTGCTGGAAGATAGTCAATTCCCCACAATTGAGAGGGATCTGTTGGAGGCCGCAAAGTATGCTTTTCTCTGGGCCACAAAGGATGCAAATAGGATTCGCGATAGTAAGATATTATGGGTGTTCATGGAGATGAACCTCAGAATGGGGATCAACCGCAAGCTGCGGTTGTCGCCCATTGTTTACAACAGCCTGCGGAGTTTTGTGGTTGAGGAAGAAAGAGGAGGCCAAACCGCACATGGCACAGTGGGCCGAAAAAAGAAGGAAGGAGGCAGCAATAGCAAAAGCACGAGCGGTGTGGGACGCTGCACAGACACCAACTGAATAGGAAAAGGCTGCAGCAGCAACAATGCAAGAGACGTCCATGAAGGCGTGTGAGGGCCAAACATTGCCTTCACATGGGCAGGAAGTAGAGGAAGAAGAGGGAGGTGCGGACCCACAAACCACGTCAACACAGTTGAAGCACCAACACCTGATCAAGTGAACAAGGCCAAACAAGAAGGTGAAGTGTTACAGGGAAAAGTGTCTATTTAAAACTGCTCTATCCCACTAAGGTGTGACAGCTGCCTTAGAAACAAACAGAGAAAAACTACTTTTGTATTTCCTTTATGAATTATAGATAGAGAGGAACAGAAAGACCAACCTCTGTCTTGCGCTAGTCCTTTGATTCGATCCCTCTCTTCTTTGATAGTCCCCAGCTACCTGCTCCCTTGCACGCCCAGCTTCACAAAGTACCTGTAAGATCACAGAAGCATAGCACTATACAAAGACATGGATCTATAATCATAAACAATCTAGGATCAGATGTAAATTGACCATACAAATGTAACAAGCATCAATGATACAAAATCATGGAGGAAAACTCAAATAGCTTTTATTGATAAAACAAGAAAAGATCCAGGAGGAGTTACAACCAGTTGTTCCGACCTAGCATCAACCTCCCAGCAAAGAAGCCCATCTTCACCTCAAATAAAGCTTAAATCACCCAACAATCTGATGTTTATCTCTAGAAACCAACAACAATTCCTTACAATGTGCAAAATTCCAGCCTTAGGATCTCTGGGATGAGGGATCCATATATAGATATCTGTAAGGGGGATGAGTCAGCTTGTGATTTGACTAGTGTCTTCTCTCTGACAGTTCTGGCTTCCACTTGGAGACTGAGGGTCTCTTACTCATCCTTGGTCGAATTCAGTGAGGCAAGTGTCACAGGAGAAGATTCTGGAAGCTTCCATTGCCTCTCCACCTCGCAGAATGATACTGCCATTTGTCATTTCTCGCCCATCGCACCCCACAGAAGGGACTTTTGAAATGTAACGCACCCTCATAGTGTATTCGGGTGAGATGCAACGCACCTAGCTAGTGGAGCAGCTGCAATGATCCTGTTTTGACCAATTTTGAGTAGTTGCTCATGGAGAACTTTTGGGAGACGTTGTAATCTATCGACCTTGTTCCTTTAGGGGTTAGAACAACACTTTTAGGGACTTAGGAGCCCTTGGTTTATGGACATTTCATGCCTGGGGGTGCAGGGCACAAAAATGTCTATAACATGAAGGCATCAAAGTTTTCTATTGACCCAATCACCCTAACCGAGGGTGATCTGCATGACATTGGCGAGAGAGTGCGCGATGTCACTTCCAAGGCCCTCCAAAATTTTATGCAAGAGAACCAAATTGTGTTGGGGGGCCTTAGAGCATAGCTGCAGGAGTTGTAGGTGCACACTCCTCAGGCTGGTACCCTTTCAACCAGACTCGCAGTCGGAACGATGAAAATAGAATAGATGTTGCGTGCTCAGGTGACAAATACATAATGCTACCAGAAGGGGCACTCGTGACAAAAAATGAGGTCGGAAAGCCTACGGTTAGTGCGTTGAAGGGTCTGGGCATCAACATGGCTGCATTCCCAAGGGATACCTTATACGTTTTGCAGGATGGGATAACTGCAGAACCGTGGGCTAGGGAGAGCTGTGCACTGCAAGTCCTCAGCGAGAAGAAAATCAACATGGATTAGTTGAGCTTGCAGCACGACGAAGTGGTGTCACAGAATCGATAGCTAGTACAGGTACTAGATGAAGCTTGTCAAAGCGTCTCTGAGCTGGCCATCCCAACAGACACAGCAACAGAGGCACACATCCACATGCTAGCAGCAGGGGTGCGCGAGGTGCGAGAGGAAACAACAAAGGTTCAGCTAGATCTGAACCTTCAGATTGTTGTGTTGTCGTTGAAGGCATAGCCATCCACCCCTCTGGAAGTCAGAGAACAGTGCACTAGCGCTATTACAATGGGACTGGACGAGATTGGCAGTGCAGTGCGAGACTGCACCAGCATGTTGGAAGAGTCATTTGAGGTCCTCACAAATCTACAAGAGGACCCCAACATCCAGCGCTTAGAGACAGAGGCGCGAGAACTCCAACAGTAGTATGACAGTGTCAAAGGAACTGCGCAGATGGTGGCCCTCACTCAGAGTCTCGCGCGGATGCAACAGACGAAGGCACTGAATGAACAAGTGGATGCGGCACGACACAAGAAAGCAGTCCTAAAGGCGCGCATTTAGCCTTGGATCGACGAAGCCTTCACCATCATAGTAGAAATTGAAGGCAAGCTTGCACAAAATTTAGGGGATACAAGCACATATGCAGAGAATCACTTCCGACACCGCAGTCTCAGAACAACGCAGCAGCAGATCCAACAAGTGGCAGCTCAATGCGCTGCCAACCTTGCGGCAATTCGAGCAGAGTTTGAAGGACTCCATGCGAAGATCTCTGCATCGATAGAGTGACTCAAGGGCGAGTCAAAATGTTTGTGTTGGGGGCCTGTTGGGCATGGAATCCCACCAAAGCATGTTTTGGGGCTTAAAGCCCAAGTTTTGACCAAATATTTTTGTAAAAGCTCCGTGAATTGTGGGCATGGAGCACGAAATTATGATAGAGTCATAGGGTTTTCCACCCTCATTTTGTAATGTAATGTTGGCTTAATATACCTACCCATGGTTTGCAGACCATGGGATTGTATAAATAGAGCGAGGCTCTAAGTGTAGAGAAGGGCAGAAGAGCATGAGAAGTCTAAGTGATTGAGTAAAAGTGTAAAGTGTGTCTTTGGGTCATAGAGTAGGGGAAGGCTCTGCAGCTGAGTGCGCAGAGGCCTAGTAGTCCGTAGCTGAGTGCGCAGGGCAGGTCGAGCTTGTAACCATTGGAAGAATCAATAAAGAGAAGTTTACCATATTTCTGTGCATTTTTTCCTGTTTAATTATATGATTAGGTATAATTTGCAAGTATACCGTTTATTTGTTGTGCGAACTTATATGAATGTTTTGTATAAATAATTATAATGTAAGAAATCTAAGTACATGGAGGTAATTAACTGGTATAGGAAGATAAGTAAGACCTTGGGTAATATCGCAGAGTGCGGAAGCTCCACAACCCTTGGTTAGGGTTGCGCGAAGGCAGTGTATCAGGTCGTGAGGAACAAGGAAGTGAGTGAAGTGACCTGCACGTAGGGACAAACTGTGGGACCAGTTGAACCTCTTAGACATCTCAAGGGTGTGGAAACCTAGTTCTAGCACCCTCCCATACTACTTCAGGTGAGACCTCAGTCCACTCTCCGCGGACTGTTGCCAAAAAGGCCAATAGTATAGGGATTTTTTTGGCTAATTAACTCCGAACCTGGGTTAGGCCCCAACAAGCCAATAATGCTGTTTATTTTAATCATAGATATGGTGATTGGAATTTGAATCTGAATACAGTTGTTATTACTATAACTGTGTCGGTTACTGTTCAAGGCTTCTCAAGCACAAAGAATGATTACTCTATTCCAGTTTTGAGTATGTTTACTAATTTTGTGTATAATTCTAAGAGAATGTTTTTGCATAAGTTTTCAAGGATATACTTTGAGATTTTATATGATATCTAGTGTTGTTTTTATATCTGAATTTACTAGTTTAAGATCTATGTTCGTGTTGTAGGCATCAATTAGGTGTAAGACTAAATTATTCTATGCTTCTGCAATTGCACAAGGAATCAAATTGAAGCACCTATATCCATTGAAATATAATCTAAGAACACTCTTTCTTTGCTTTTTTTGTGCATGTCTCCAAATTCTCAATTCCCATGGTATTTGACATGTTCGAAACGTACCATACACTTAATCAATATTATGTGGTGGGCACTAAAGTTTATTTTAAAATTAATTGAGGTTTAATCAACATGTAATCATGACATTGTTCAAGTGCTTAATAACATTTATTCTAATTCATTGTGTAATTATCATTGTCCAGTGTCTAGAAACGTGAAAAATATTTCATTGTGTGCACGGAGATTTCGTTGTGCAGAGTAAAAAAGAAGATCATATATAATATTCATAACTATGCAGAGTGTGGAAGTGTAGAGGAAGAAACAAGGGGGTGGGGGTTGAACAAAATGCAGAGGAAGAATGTCAATAATGTTGATAAATTATGCGAAGTGCGAAGGAATATTTCTTCCTCCACATCTAAGCACTCATTTCATAAGTCCATCATGATTCAAGGCACGACCAAGCTATCCACATATAACTTCTTGTTATAATTGGTATTATGTGCAATGGAACTAGGGCTAGATTTTGTTATGATAATTCTTATATGTTGTTTGAATATTCTCATTAACAAGTTTAGCTCATTAATAAATAATATTTATCTTATATTTTCAAAATGAAAATTTGGTGACCGGTAACTAATGAATATCACTACTGATGACTAGCATGATTTTTAAGAAGAGAATCGCTGAAGAAAATTAATATTTGGTTGTATGGAATATTTTCACACAAAAATAGAATGAAATATGCTTGAAAAAATTGTTTTGGCTTCTACAAATCATGAATAACAATTTTGATTGAGTGAGTAAATGCATCCATGTGTATAAAAAATTATGCAAAATATTTTTCATGGTGCAGTGTGTGGAAGTACAATAAAAAAACCACATAATGAAATCTCTTTTCATTCTGCATACTAAATTACCTAGGTTCCATTAAATCCAATTGTTTAATATAAATTTCATTACGTGCAATGTGGAGGTGGGGTTTGTGGAAACAATTGTGGGTCAATGTAAAGAAATTACAATATTGAATCACGAGTAATATTTTCAAAGAGCCTCCCGAATGCGAATGTATACAACGATTGACAAGATGGCAGAGGGACGGGTAGGCAAGTGGCACTGCCACAAAGCTGCCCGTAAGCTCACACAGATAGCAGTTAATCCGTCTTACAGCCAGCGTAATTTCCATTCAATGTGGCACTCAAACCAATTCAACAGTGTCGTCCCGCCTCGGCTTTGCACCATGGAGGCCTCAGGTAATAATCTGCCCACCTCCTCTGTTTTAGCTCCTCTGCCTTTGAACTACAATTTCCCTCTGGATGTTGTGAAGCCTAGCATACGCACTGCAACAGGCAGGCATTGCAATCTCCTGTGCTGCATTGATTTTGGAATGAGCATCCATCACTCTCACAGCCTGCTATGCAATTTCATTCTCACCTCCGAGCCCACTGAGCCTTCTGCCCCCAATCTCCACACAGAGCAGACCTCATTCAGGCAAGCCCCTCCTCCCCGAGGCATCATGCCGAGACTGTGCCAGAGAATGCGTAGCCGAAGAGGCAGCAATAGAGGGAGACTGCAATGCTCCTCGCCTTCCCCGGTCTCTGATTCTTCTTCCCCTTCATCAACTCCCATCTCAAGCCAATATCCTGATACGCGCAGTGGCAGAAGCTGCAGAGGCCGCACTCAAGCTGTTCGTCCCCTGTCCTCGTATTCCCATCCTTCTACCTCAGCTTCCCCTTCCAATTCACAGCCAACTCCTCATTCAACCCAATTCACCTACCAAAGCACTCTGAATCGACCCATTATCAGGGCGACCATCACAATTTTGTTTCAGGAGGATCCCTCCAGCAATGGAGGTCCTCCCACTTAAGCAATGAAGAATAGGGATACTACACAAGGTGAGGCAGATACAGCGTAAGGTGAGCCTTCCACCATAAATCATATTCAGGCACGTAAAACGCAGGAAGACATGAGTCGGATGCAGGAAGATGAGGAGGACATCGACAAATACAGATGTTTCATCGTCGAAGAGCAACCGACCGCAACAAATGACAATTAGCACTACATGCGTCATCAGGCTCCAAGCTCCACGCGTCATCAGGTTCCATGCGTCATATGGTTCCAGGTTCCAGGTTTCATTTTGATTTTTTAAAGAGAACAGTTAATTTTGAAAACGATTTCATGCAAACATCGTCATATGCTTATATGATGGTTTCCCATCTCTGGGCAGTCCTCATTTTGTTTGTACTGCAATATGCCATGAACTCTGGCTAGGAACTGCAGAGGCCAGAGCCTTGTATTATTTTGTTAAAGTAATAGATTTTAGACTTAGAAAAAAAAAAATTGCAAAGAGCCAAATAGGTCTAGGATTGAATGACCTTCGAATATAAGAATACTAAGGATAATGAGATGTATTTAGCGTGATACAAACAATAGAATAATACTAAGTGTTCACCATTGCTAAATGATCCAATTGTAATTATTATATAGTTCTTAAGCTTCATTTCTACTTTTTATTGTTGAAATTATTAAAGCTTGTGCCCACAAATTTAACCCCCCAAAATTAATACATCAATTTCATTGCGACATACGAAATACAATTTCATTATGTGAGGTGCAGAGATGCATATATGCGGAAGAAACAAAACTGAAGCTTGTTCTGCATCTTCACACTTTGAATCCTGAGAAAAGTTATAAAACAGGATCGTAAATGAAGATCATAAATACTATATGAATTGCTAAATCCATGTAATAGTGTTTTTGTAACTGGATCTTCATCATAATGATCATTATCATCATTTCTTTTTGTATCTATTTCACATGCATATGCATCCTTGTTTTGATTAAAGACCACAAGTTTTTTCAACAATTCAATTTTATTTGAAATAAAGCTTACTGTCTGGAAATTTCATTAATTAAATCAACATTACTTTGAATTTCCCATTACAATTTACGCATAGTCATGATAACACTTGGACTTTCAATTCCAAATGCATCATATAAAATGTTTACAGATTTGTTAAAAAACCTAATGTTTCCAGTTTTCCAATATTAACCTATAACAACATCCTCTTGCTATGAAATTAAATAATATTGAATGCATACAGAGATAAAGAACATTGTGCAGAAAAAGTCTATATTCCTTGCTCTCCATAACCGTTCTCCCGCAGAAAATCTCTTCCTCACACACATTAAAAAGAAACTTAATTGAATATTCGATAATAAGTATTTATTTCACAAATGTAAGATCACAAATTCACATACTATTTGAAAGCATTCGGAAGAACGAGTGTGCGGAAGAAATTTGCTAATAGGAAATTTATGTGGAGGACCGCAACATTGTGAATGAAAGTTTCTGTCACATTACGAATTAAATTTTTTGTTCCTTGCTCCACACATTCGTTCTCTCATACAACAATCATTTCTAACATGCATAAAAAATACACTTAATTTAATATTGGATACTAAGTTTCTTCTTAAATTTTAAATAATTTCATATGTACGGAATAAAATTCCCTTTGCAACACCATTCCACATTATTAACTGATTAATAATGTGTACTATCATGCAAGAGAGATGTGTGTGGAAGGAGGACTGAAACATTGTGGAAGAAAGTCTCTATTCCTTGATCCACACACCCATTCTCCCACACAACACTACTTGTTCACATAGATTAAAAAGATGATTTAATATTGCATAATAATAATAAGTGTTTAATGCACAAATGTCGTTATTCACACCTCTTCACTATGCACAAAATGTAAGATATGTGTTTTGTCATTATTCAAGAATTCTTTGTTTCAGTAATTGTTTCAACTATATGTTGTTATTATCACATCTGCACGTCCACATTGTGCACAATGAAAGGAAACTCTATGTAGTTTTCTTCGCACCTTTTCATTCCACATGTGTGTCTAGTCAACAATATGTTTTATAGTTTTCGATACATTGTTCGAAATGTGGACGCGTGGATTCATACATTGTGTAGTCTCTATAAATACACATTGAGAAAATATTGAGCTATATTATATATCAGTTTATTTATGTGAAGGGGAATGTATGTGGAGGTGCAAGTTCATCCATTGTGTGGAGCCCAAAAATTCTTATTAAGCATAAATTGAGGAATACTAAATCTGGAAAGTTACAATCTTCCTTGTAATGAGTGTGGAAGAAGCACAACGCAAATAAAAAGAGCACAAAATTTAACAATTAGCGTCCTATATAATGGAAAGAGCTTTTAGTTTGCGGAGTGCATTTTCCTCATTTTTGATTTCTGCATAATGACATTAACTCAATACAAATATGTTTCAACATTCTCTTGGTGATTCAACAGATCAACACGTAATCGGGAATAGGAAGTGTTTCCACATACAATTTTTTTTATTATCAAATGGTGTCAACTAACATTGACATAGTAGTGGGTGCCAAACAAACTATGAATTTTTTTCGTAATAGAGATAACTAGCTTGGTTTCTGCACAATATTTCTTTGTGGTTTTCCTTGCATGCCTTTCAACAGAGTTATTATCAACAACCTGTAGGCTAGTTGTCATTATTACAAAGAATTAACATTTAATTTGGTTCATAAACTTCTGAATCTTAGGATATGTATATTGATGATATTAAAGTAAGAGAAAATTGTGAAGTAAATGGAGTAGATGGTTTTGGAATTTCGAGATTTATTTCCACTTCTTCCCATAGATGTCGTCTTTGCTATCTTTAATTGTTATTTATTGAGTGGTCTTGTAAAATAGATTTCACACAAAAATAGTAACAAATGGTGTTTATATAGCGTATCGAGAAATCTATACTTAAAGGGCTTTGAAAATGTTACTAATTGAGAGAATATTTTGAAAGTACAAAGCATAAATGGTTAGTAGAGGAAGGAAAGAAGCTATTTGCACTTATATGATTATCTCACTTGGGCTATCAATGAGATATTTTAGTGGTCGCTTGTATATGATTCAATGAAATGTGAATCTATATTTCTTTTTTTTTGTAAATAAGAAGTGGGACTTCTATTCATCATTAAAAACAAAATTACACACATTTTTTTTGTCTTGATTTTGCTTGATTGGAAACCAAACTAGTTCCAATATAGCCATATTCTCATCAGCATCATGCATATGGCATTGCACATATTTTTCTTCCTAGACCAACTTTTACAAAATTTACAACCAGAAAGGTAGCTCCATATTTGTATATAACTTCTAATAAATTTTCTTTTCCATCCCAACAACTTGACCCTAACATACTTTAGACACTTAACAAAACTAGACATAAGAAGACTATACAAGACTTCTAAAAACCATACCCAAAACAATAACAGAGACATATAGTATCAAATTAGTTATGAGGGTTGTCACCCACTGGGGGGGGGAGATGGTGGGGGGGTTTGCTTACTCAGGAGGGTCCTATTTGCTACCTTGGGATTATGGCTCTCCTCTCATGATGTGCACACACACTCGGTGTACAATAGTCATTTGATAATCCCCATTTCCAGGTAGGATGTCTAGGTGATGGACATAGTGCAAGAAAATATCAAACTTTTTCACCAAGGAGTTGATACAGTCATTCTAATGAAATTCAATGTCCACTAGTGTGTGTAGTTGTGTTCCAGTCTCTCTACTCTTCTCTGAAAGATGTCAAACTATCATGGTTGGGTGCCCTGAGAACCGGTATTTGCTATGAAATTTCCAATAAACATTTTTATATGTCACGCTATGTCCAAAGTTTTATGATAAAAGGTTTCTTGGGCTTGAGTGACGCTTGTATCTATCACCCAATCGACCTTCTCTTCCACGCGTCCCTCCGATGTGTTTTCTCTTTGCTCCTAGACTTCTTACTCTTTAACTTCCAAAATGGCCTTTCCTGCTTCTGAGACAAGGACCACATAATCTTGTGTAACCTCCCATTCCAAAATCTCCATTCATTTTCTTTTGCAAGGGATGGTTGATGACTAACTACCTCTTGGCCTTCCCTTGTGATAAACCTTCCTGCCACAATCCATACTTCTATGAGTCAATGTTCTTCGCAACACCAAATGGATATTATCTACCTTAACGAAGCACATATTAGTGTGAAGGAAAAAATAGAAAGTGGGGTAATAAATGGAATCATACAACTAAAGCCTAGAGTCCCCACTACTCTGCAACTTACTTATTTCAGCCATTATTTCCAGATCGAGTTGTGATAATTTGCATAGATTCATCCATGCGCACCGTGACCTCCCCCGAGTCTGCTTCGATTGATATCTTTTCATTATTGTACTATTTGACATGGGAATTAATTGTGAACACCTACACTTTGGTTGATAATCATTATTGTCCTTGGGGAGAGGGGATTTCATACCAATTATTGTACCCTCCTCTATTTCCACCTCACCGAACTTTAATCTCCACGTACCACATCTTTGGATGTTTCTAATGCCACTTTACTGTAACAATTGTCCCTTGTGTTGGTTACGATCCTACCATGTTGTCTAATTCCCAATAGTCATTAAACATTTCTTGAGGTTTGACTCCCCTCGGGGTGTGTACCTTCATGCCTAGCTCAACTATTTTATTGCAGTCATCCTTGATCTACCCAGATTATACCTCCTCCCATACATATTCATGCCAGACCGTCAACTCCTTTTCCCCTTCATTCTCCAGCATTTTGTTGGGATAGGTTCCCCTAGGGTTAGTTTTGGGGCAAAAAGCCCAAGTTTTGCTATATAGAATGTAAAGTCTTTGCAAGTTGTGGCAGCAATGCGCGTAGATAGTAAAGTGTCATAAAAGGGTTTTACCCTTATTTTATGTAAGTTGAGTCGGCTTTTGAAGATCTACCCATGGTTTGTAGACCATGGGATTGTATAAAAAGGCGTGTCTTAGGATGTCTAAGGCAGTAGTATTGATGATGAAGATGAATGTAATGGGTGAGTACAGGAAAGAGCGAAGAAGTCTTAGAGTAGAAGAGAGGCTCTACAACTATGTGTGTAGAGGCCTAGAGTAGATTCCGCAGCTGAATGTGTGGATCCCTGTAGCTGAGTTCATAGGGAAGTCTTGAGTCTGTAAGTAGAAGCGAAGTATTAATAAAGAGATTATTCCATAAATTCTTGTGTTTTGTCCATTTACTTCTATTATGAATGAACACAATTTTATGTTGTAATGAATGATGGGTTTATGAAGTAATAATGTATTAATGCATGTTGTGATATGAACACACTTAATATTATTGTTTACGTGAATCATATCTTATTGCATGTTAAAGTTCTCAATGCTTAGGTCTATCTAGGAAAATACGGGATTAAGAGTATTCATCTAGGCACATAAGTGGTTGATTCACCTGTTTAGGGTCCGCGAAGGACAGTCATGAACGTTTGTGGAGGTATAGAAACTGATTAAGGGTAGTTATATTGATAAGCCCTAATGGCTTATTGATCTGCGCAAAGGCAGGTTTAGGGCATAAAATGACATTACACTAATCTCTGGGTGCGGAAACTTGGTTCCAGTATCCCCCCATATTGCTTCAGGTGAGACTTCAGTCTGCTCTCCACGGATTGATACCAAAAGGGCCAGTAGTGTAGGGATTTATTTGGCAAAACTAACTCTAAACCTAGGTCAGGACCCTCTAACCCAACAAATGGTTCTATTTCCAGAACTGGGATCTACAGAAGGAGATGTGTGATGTCGCATCCCTGGAATCCAACTAAGAAGGAAATTGAGGAGTGGTTGGATAGAAAGATACACGAATTCACGGCACAAGAAAATAGAAATCTGTGCTTGAAAAAAGAACAATGGTTGGATAGATATCTATACATAGAGATACATGAAATTTCTTTTGTTCCTTCTCGATTGAACTATACGAGTGTATCGCTAAATTGGAAGACAACCAAGGAAGGTGGAGGCTTGACACTCCAATAATGTGGACAGCAGAGCTAGTGCGAAGATTGGAAGCCTCTGAAGACAAGATTGTGTGTGCTGTCAATCACTGGCTTGATCGCATCATAGGAGGATTTGTGACAAAATTCGTTGTTGATACCTCAGTTAGCTACAGCGATGCTTCTTCAAGGGACCGCGAGGTAAGTATTTAAGATATTTGAATACTTGGATTAAGATTCTTGTGTGAAAAGCGGGTTATTCCATTACCTTGTTGTTTGTAGCTACGCGAAGTGGAAATTTCTTTAGGGATAGAGGGAGAATAGGCCCTGAATATATCTCGCTAATTGAGCCTCCTCTTAGTGACAACGAAGGAGCGGCACAAGCTTCACCGTAGAGAGTTTTCCAATTAATAAGGAAAGGGTTTCCGTGAATACCTCATCCATCCACACCACCTCCACCTTCACCCACACTGCCACCACCTCCACCACTGTTCAATATGTCGAATACAATGAAGTTGCCTGTTTTCAAGGGCTTGGGAAATGAGGACCCAGACCAATTTTGGTTCGTTGCGAAGGCCGTGTGGACAACCCAAAATATTACAGATGATCATATGAAGAAAGCACAGTTGGTTATGACTCTACAAGATCGCACACTAATATGGTACATTAAGTACTACACTGATAACCCGATGGCTTCGTTAGTGGACACTCAGACTGCGCTGAATAAGGAATTCAGTAGGCCCAAATCTGAATCACAATTAGTCGTTGGATTCAAGGAAATCATGATGAGGCCTGGCGAAACACCCTAGGAGCTGGATCAAAGATTGAAATGCCAGATCTGCGAAGCTAACATGAATCTTATGGATGGGCAGCACCGCGAATGGTTTGTAGATTTGCTCTTACCCAATCTAAGGGTTTCTTTATCATAGCAGAAGATTGGGACCCAGGCGGAAGCCCTGGAAATTATGATGAGGTTGAATGAGACATCGATTCAAGATGCTGCTTTGGGAGTTCAGCAGATTCATGTGGAGTTGCAAAATCTTTTCCTAGAGTTTCAAAGCCTGATGAAGGATAGACAAGCTCAGCCAGAGGTGCGCGAAGAAGTTTGGTGTCTAAAATGTAAGAGCCAGGAGCATGATAAAGATCACTGCCCTGTCTTTGTGAATTATGTTACACGAGGTGGCCCAATTCCTCTGAGGTCGGAAGCTCAAGCAGGGCCAAGTATGGGGTCCACGTTGTTGTGTGCTATCTGTCAGGTAGTTGGAAAAAATGTAATAGACAATTGTTACTCGCTACAAAAATTTGTGCAGACACCGCATCAACTCTTCTACAACTTCTACAAATTGGTGGGCCACAATGAGCATAAATGTCATAGCTATGAGATGATGATGGAGGGAACATCCGCGTATCGAATGCAGATAGAGAATCAGCCTCCGGATCAAGACGCTGGGGGAGTGCGCAGAGGATATCAAGGGCGCGGATGAGGTTGAGGAGCAGGAGGACTTGGTAGAGGTCGGGGACAAGTTATTTGTTACAATTGTGGAGAGCTAGGACACAATGCACGGGAGTGTACGATCCTGACATGCCTATCATGTTTATAATGTACTCATTTTGATCACATGATAGAAGACTATCATGTATTGATATCTAAGTTGCAGGGGAAGAGGGCGCAGCCTCAACAGCCTGCCTAGAACTTGTAGATGATGAGGGCCAAACCCCATGAAGAAGATCCTAATGTGAATATCATGCTGCGAAGTGGAATGATGACTAGCGAGGATAAAGGAAAACAACCTGAAGAAAGTGAATGGGTCCGCAAGGCTCTAGAAAAAGAGGTTGGGTTTGATTTGGAGCGCACAAAAGAAACGTTCATGGAAGCGATGAAAAGCTTCGCTGAGGCCTCTACCTCAGGAAGTCAGGATAAGTTGTCTAAAGAAATGGACCCCTCCATGCTTGTTACATTCTTGGAGACCTGTATGAAGATGTTACGCGATAGCAAGGTCATGAAAGGATTACAAGAGTTGATAAATAAATGTGTCAGTAAATAAAATGCTCCTGAAGGACCTCGCATAGTCAGAAAAATTGGTAAGCATAAGGCAATAACATGGCGTGAGATGAGGCTCGCCGCACAAATAGGATAATATGAAATGGAACAAGTTATTTTGGATCTTGGGTCGGATGCGAATGTTTTACCTAAACAGACATGGGAGAGAATGGGGAGACCTACGCTACAGTGGTCTTTGATTCAATTGAGGATGGAAAATTAACAGAAGTTTATTCCCATGGGAAGATTGCAGGCAGTGACAATAGATATTGAAGGTGCAAGCACGCTGGATGATTTTGAAGTGATAGAGGTCGTGGATGACAGCAATCCATACCTTACTTTCCTTAGGATTGATTGGGCTATCGACATGAATGGCGTAATCAATCTGAAGAAGAGAACGATGTCATTTGAAAGAAAATTGCTCTGCGTGGTAGTACCTTTGGAACCTACAGAAGGACTGCGCTATACTGAACCGGTCTGCAATTATGAGGAAAGCGATGATGATTTGGACCAGATCTATAAAATAATAGCGCGAGATCAAGATTGGGTTAATTCGATAACTAATGGGTGCATTGCATGGGAACGTGAAAGTTCCTGTACATCACATTTAGATGAAGAGTTGGAGCACTGGAAAAATAGGTTGCATGAAGTATCTCCGATGCGCTGTAACATGATGACTAAATCATTGCGTTATTTATCGTTAGAGGTAAGGAGTTTGCCTTATTATGATGGTCTAATTGATGTAGATAAAATTTTTGATGCATTTGAAAGGGAAGTACCAGAGAAGCATCGCTTCCAAGCCTTGGATTTGGCGCTGCGTGCTACGCCCGCAAGATGGTGGGGTACGCATCAAGACAGTTTTGATGGATGGCATGAATACATAAAAATGATGAGATTGCAGTTTGGTTGCCCAAAATTTCGGCTAATAGAGAAATATGATGGAAGGAATTGTTAGAAAATTATATATTACAGAGCAATGCAACACATAAAATATTGTAGAAATATAAACACAAAAAACACATAAAACAAGAGAGACACAGATATGTGGTTCACCCAATTGGGGCTACGTCCATGGAGAAACAACCAGTCCTTCCTTTTATATTATTCAACAAACTGAAGAGATACAACCTACAGCAGATCCGCTGTAATTCCCTCTTCTCTCTCGCTCAATCTCCCCTCTCTTCTTGCTCAGAATACATATATACATAGATGAAATACAATTCCCTCATATATAGCGAGGGGTTTCCTTTTAGGGCAAAAAAACCTAAATTAAACATAACTTCTACCGTCAGATCTCTGCATAATGAATGACCTCGATTGACTACAAAATTACAACATTTTACAAGGCAATTTTACATCTATTTTTAACTTCATGGGCGCTGTCCCCAATCGCCCCGCCAGGAGGGGCTCCCAAAGGTCACAGCCGCCCCCCCTGGACCCCCCCTGCAGTGTATATTTTACGGGTGGGTCCAATGTGGCGATACCTCTAAAATAAAGAAGATAATCAAGCTCCACACCCAAAAATCTCCCACTTGGACACTGATTATAGTAACTCCAACGCTGCTTCATTTGTTGGACAATGAATCCACTTTGGACCTGGTTGTTTCTTATCTTCTTCATCATACTTGAAGACCAATTGAAACTGAGCAGATCCTTAGTTTCTCCTTGGTTACAACTTTTGTTAACATCTCTGTAGGATTCTGGCTAGTGTGTATCTTTTCCAACTTCAACTGTCCATCTTCCAATGCTGACCGTATGAAATGGTACTTGAGTTGTATATGTTTAGTCTTAGAATGAAATGCAGAGTTATTTGCAAGATGTATGGCACTCTGGCTGTCACTTTATAACTTTCCCAACTCTTGCTTCTTACCCAATTCATCCAGAAACCTTTATAACCAAATCATTTCTTTACTAGCCTCTGTAGCAGCAACATGCTCTACTTCCGTTGTTGAGAGTGAAAGAACACTTTGTAGTTTTGAGACCCAACTGACAGTTGTTCCACCTATAGTAAACACATACCCTGTTGTGCTCCTCCTGTTATCTCTATCACCTGCCATATCTGCATCAACATATCCCTGTAGAGAAATGTTTAAACCACCAAAGCATAATGCTTGATTTGTGGTACCTCTCAAATACCTGAGAATCCACTTCAACGCCATCCAATGTTCTTTTCCCGGATTGTTCATGTACCTACTTACAACTCCCACTGCATGTGCAATATCAAGCCTTGTTTAGACCATTTCATACATTAAGCTTCTAACTGCTGATGCATATGGAACTTTAGACATATGAACCATTTCTTCCTGAGTCTTGCGACACTCCTCCTTACTTAATTTGAAATGGCTAGCCAAAGGTATACTAACTGTTTTTGCATTCTTCATATTAAACATTTTCAACACCTTTTCTATGTACTCGCTTTGAGACAATGTTAATTTGTGATTCTTCCTATCTCTAGTTATTCTCATACCAAGGATTTGTTTTGCAGCACCCAAATCCTTCATTGCAAATGAGTTCGCCAATTTTATTTTGAGAACATTTATTTTCTATATGTTAGAACCTGCAAAAAGCATGTCATCTACATACAATAACAATATAATATAGCTTCCATCATTTTTCCTTTTGAGATAAACACAATGATCAGAGTGACATCTAGTATAACCTTGTTCAGACATAAACTTGTCAAATTTTAGATACCACTACCTTGGAGCCTGTTTTAAGCCATATAAGCTCTTCTTCAACCTGAACACTGGTTTCTCCTTCCCTTTTACCTCATATCCTTGTGGCTGTTGCATATATATCTCTTCCTCCAAATCCCCATGAAGAAAGGTTGTCTTTACATCTAACTGCTCAAGATGTAAATCTTCAGCTGCTACGAGACTTAAAATAGTTCTGATTGAAGTCATTTTAACATCAGAAGAAAATATCTCATAAAATTCTATACCCTTTTTCTGTGCAAACCCTTTCACCACAAGTCTAGCTTTATACCTTTTTCTACCTTCATCTTCTTCCTTCAACTTGTAAACCCATTTATTTTGCAATGTTGTTTTACCTGCAGGCAACCTGACTAAGTCCCAAGTCTGCTTATGTGCTAAGGAGTTCATCTCTTATTTCATGGCTTGCTCCCACTTCTTCCTGGTTTCTACCTGCACTGCTTCTTCATAACATTTTGGTTCACCAGAATCAATGAACAGTACATAATATAATGAAGGAGAGTATCGTTCAAGGGGTCTACTTATCCGGGTAGATCTTCTAACACCACTTTCAGGTGTTTGAGGTGCTTGACGTTGTTGTGATTGTTGTTCTAGCCGTTGATCATTATGATTTTCAAGTACCATCACTTTTTTTGTGATCTCATCAAGCACTTTGTATTCTCTGTTTTCTTTTTCTTGTTTTTTTTTTTTTTTTTCCTGCGGTTGATCCTTATACAAAACCTTTTCATTGAATATGACATCTATGCTCCTAATGATTTTGTGTTTTTCATAATCATAAAAGCGATAACCAAAATCATTAACATCATATCCAATAAAAGGTACATTTCTTTGATTTTTCCCCAAGCTTTGTTCTATTTTCTTTATTAATGTGGACAAAGGCTTCACAACCAATTTTTTTAAAAAATGAGTAGTTTACCTTTTTACCTGTCCATGCCTCCTCTGGAATACCACCATCCAAGGAATTTAAAGGCCCTATGTTTATTAGATAAACATCAGTATCTACAACATCTACCCAAAATTATAAAGGCAATCCTGCATGTAATCTCATGCACCTTGCATGCTCCATGATTGTCCTGTTCATCCTTTCTGACACAACATTTTCTTGTGGTGTTCCTGGAATTGTCTTCTCTCTGTGAATTCCATTCTTTGAACAGTACCTATCAAACTCTTTGCTGCAATATTCACCTCCATTGTCTGAGCTAAGACACTTCAACCTTTTTCTTGTCTCATTTTCAACCAAAGCTTTCCATTTCCTGAAAGTATCAAATATATCAGATTTATTTCGAATACAATAAATCCAGGTTTTTTTTGTTGCATCATCAATAAAAGTAACATAATAATGAGAGCCACCAAGAGATGATACCTAATCAGGTCCCCATACTTCTTTATGCACAAGCTCTAATTTTTCACTCTTTTGTTCTTTCCCAGCTCTGAGGAATCTGACTCTCTTTTGTTTTACATAAACACAATTTTCATAGAATTTTAAATCAGCATGCGTCAAACCTGGCAACAAATTTCTTGAGTGAAGAATTTGCATCCCCTTCTCACTCATTTGCACGAGCCTATTATGGCACAACGTCGTATCTTCTCCTGTAGAGGTTAAAGCATTAACATAATTAGAAATACCATTGCATAAATACAATGTACCAACCTTTTCTCCTTTTGCTATTACCAGGGATCCTTTACTAACCTTCTAGGTTTTATCTGTAAAATTAGTCACACAGCCTTCACCTCCCAACTGCCCTGTTGAAATAAGATTTTTCTTCAGATCTGGAACATGCCTTACCTCCTTCAATATCCATTGATTTCCATTCTGATGTTTTATGAAAACTGTACCCATTCCAATGATTTTGCAGGGTTTATCATCACCTAATCGAACCTATCCAAATCTCCTTGAACATAATCATGAAAATATTTCCTATCAGGTGTGGCATGGAATGAGGCCCCTGAATCTACCACCTGGGCATCAATAATATTTTATAAAGAAGGAATTAAAGCATCTTGCAACACATCACCTGTCACATTCGCTTCATGATTGTTTTCTTGTTGCACATCTCCTTCTTTTCCCTTCTGAAACTTGTAATCTTTCTTCATGTGTCCTTTCTTCCTGTATTTCTAGCACACTATCCGTGATCTGGGCATGGATTTTCCTTTCCTTGACTTACTACGATATCCTGGGCTCTTTCCTCTTCCCATTTTTCTTCCCCTAGTCTCTACAGTCAAAGAATTACCTGATGTCTCACCAGATCTTTTCCGTCACATTTCCTCGCTAAGGATTGCACCGACAACATCATAAAACTTTAATGTACTAGATCCAGAGACAGAGTTACTAATGGACATAACTAAACCATTCCAACTTTCTGGCAATGAGCATAGAAATAACAGAGCCCTAACTTCATCATCAAAAGTTACCCCTACAGAACTTAATTGACTGATAACTGTATTAAATTCATTTAAATGATCAGCAACAGATCCACCTTCTGACATTTTCATATTAAATAAATGCTTCATAAGAAATACCTTATTTGAGGCCGAGGGTTTTTCATAGTTTGTCCAATATCGAGATTAAACCCTTTGTTGCCGTTTCGTTTGAAATATTAAACGCTACTGACACCTCTAGGCACATCCGTATTGTTCCAAGTGCCTTTCTGTCAAGAATATCCCATTTTGTGTCTATCATACTTGTCAGCTTCTTTGCCTTTTCACTCAATGGTTGGTACAGATCTCTCTGATACAAATAATCTTCCATCTGCATCTTCCACAACTGGTAGTTTTGGATGTTAAATTTTTCGACGCTAAACCTACCATCTCCCACCATTGCTCCCACTCGAACCAGGAACCCTTCTCTCCAGCGAGTTTATTAGCCAAATAGACCTTCAGCTCTGATACCAGTTGTTAGAAAATTATATATTACAGAGCAATGGAACACATAAAAAACATAAAACAAGAGAGACACATATATACATGGTTCACCCAATTTGGGCTACGTCCACGGAGAAACGGCCAGTCCTTCCTTTTATATTATCCAGCAAACTGAAGATATACAACCTACAACAGATCCATTGTAATTCCCTCTTCTCTCTTGCTCAATCTCCTCTCTCTTCTCGCTCAAAATACAGATATACATAGACACAATACAATTCCCTCATATATAGCGAGGGGTTACCTTCTAGGGAAAAAAACCCTAAATTAAACATAACTTCTACCGTCAGATCTCCACCTAATGAATGACCCAGATTAACTACGAAATTACAACATTTTACAAGGAAATTTTATGGGCCCCCCTGGACCCCCCCTGCAACATATATTTTACGGGCGGCATTGCCGCCACATTACGAACTGGGGTCCAATGTGGCGATACCTATAAATAAAGAAGATAATCAGGCTCCACACCCAACAGGAATGACTGACGCAATCATTTGGAAAAATGGACTGAGGTTTACAGAACGAAACCACAACCGGAGTGGGTACATTTATTATGCCACACTTTGGATGTAATACCAATGAATTGGTACCTAGAAACAGAGCTCCGCCATGGCACTGAAGAATGGTATGTTTTGAGACAGGGATTCTTGATGACATTCAACTTTGAAGATGGATTCGAATGTATTGACGAGGTGTTGCAAGAGGTCAAGTGAATGATCTTTAGAATACCACATGATCCTTTGGACTTGATTCAACCAGATTGGAGCAACTAGCTGAGCCATGCGCTAGAGTGATATAATGTGATTGTTGAAGAAGAAGAGGAGGATCCAAGGAACATTAACATCCCAAAGGTATAAGGCCACCGTGAATTTGAGAGGCCGCAAATAGAGAATCCAAATATCATCGCACCGCTGAAAACCCGATAGGTAAACATTAACATAGATGTGGAACCAAAGTTTGTGAACATATGGGACTACTGGGATGATGCTACGGTGGACAAGGTTGCTGAGTTGCTTGGCAAATATCAGGATTTGTTTCCCACAAAATTTTCGGACTTGAAAGGAATCATTGGCGATTTGGGAGTGATGAAAATAACTTTAAAACCGAATGTGAAGCCTGTTAAGCAATGACCATATTGCCTTAATCACAAATATAAGGAAAAGGTTCATCTGGAGTTGGACAAGATGCTTGCAGTAGGTATTATTGAACCGGTGGAGGAATCTGATTGGTGTGTCCAATGGTATTTCAGGAAAAGAAGCAAAAGGATGAAATCAGGATTTTCGTAGATCTCAAAAAGCTCAATGATGCATGCGTTCATGATCCTTTTCCAACTCCGTTCATAGATGAATTATTGGATAATGTTGGCAGACAGGAAGCCTATTCGTTCACTGATGAGTTCTCTAGATACCATCAGATAAATATCACGCCAAAATATAAGAGTAAGACGACCTTCGCGACTGAGTCGAGATTCTTTTAGTATACGGTAATGCCTTTTGGGCTTAAAAATGCATTGGTGATCTTCTCATGCGTAGTCATCGCGGTGTTCAAAGAGTTCATTCACAATTTTTTGGAGGTATATTTTTATGGTTGGACAGTGTTTGGACTGGTAAAGTGCCATGCAACTAGTTTGCACTTGATGTTGGATACATGTCGAAGGTATCAGATCACGCTAAACTTGAAGAAATGCTTATTTTGAATCCCTTTTAGAATATTTCTAGGTCATGTGGTCTGTAGGCAAGGATTAATGGTGGACCCTACTAAAATCACAGTTATAATTAATTTGGAGGTGCCAAGAAGTGTTAAAAAGCTACGCGCAACACTAGGTCATACTGGATACTATCAGAATTTCATCAAGATTTATGTCCAGATTACTGCGCCAATGGAAAAGCTATTAAAGAAGGACACTACATTCTGTTGGGATGAAGAATGGCAGTGAAGTTTGGATATATTGAAGGAGAAAATGGTCATTGCATTGATCCTACTCTTCCCAGATTGGAAGAAGGAATTTAATGTGCATGTGGATGCTTCATGTGTTGCACTGAGAGCAGTGCTGACACAGACCGATGAAGGGGAATTGGATCAACCTATAGCGTTTTCAAGTAGGAATTTGTCTAAGGTTGAAAAGAATTATTTGACAATAGAGCATGAAGGGTTGGCTATGGTGTACGCGCTCCAGAAGTCCAGACATTACCTGCTAGGTGAATACTTTAAGATGTATACAGACCATTCTGCATTAAAGTACCTAGTCAACAAGTCTATGTTTGGGGGGGGGGGGAATATGCAGATGGTTATTGTTGTTTCATGAATATGATTTCGAGTTAGTTGTGAAGCCAAGACAATTGAATACAGGGCCAGATCATCTATCGCGCATTGAAATAGGAGAGGAGCCCACCAATTTGGAGGAGGGGTTGCCTGACGCACAGCGCTTTGCAATGCGCATAATAGATAATCACTTTGCAGACATTATTCACTTCCTAACTATGGGAACGACTCCAGAAGGATACATGAGTCAACAAAAGAAGGAATTGGTGGTGCACGCGACAGACTTTTCTATTGTTGCAGGCCACTTGTATAAGATGGGATTTCACGAGATACTGTGATGCTATGTGCCTAATTTTGAATGAAACAGTGTCCTAGCAGAAGCTCATTGTTATAGACATTTTTGGGCACTACAACCACAAGCATGAAATGTCCATAAACCAAGGGCTCCTAAGTCCCTAAAATTGTTGTTCTAACCCCTAAAGGAACAAGGTCAACTGATTACAGCTTCTCCCAGAAGTTCTCCATGAAAAACTGCTCAGAACTGGTCAAAACAGGATCATTTCAGCTGCTCCATAGGCAAAGTGCATTGCATCTCACCTAAACACACTGTGTGGGTGCGTTGCATTTCAAAAATCCCTTCTATGGGGTGCGATGGGTGAGAAGTGACAAATGGCAGTGTCATTCCGCAAGGTGGAGAGGCATGGAAACTTCCAGAAACTTCTCCCGTGACACTTGCCTCTTTGAATTCGACCAAGGATGAGTAAGAGATCATCAATCTCCAAGTGGAAGCAAGAGCTATCAGAGGGAAGACACTAATCAAATCACAAGCTAACTCATCTCCCTTACAGATATCTATATATGGATCCCTCATCGTAGAGATCCAGAGGCTGGAATTTTGCATATTGTAAGGAATTGTTGTTGGCTTCTTGAGACAACATCAGATTGTTGGGTGATCTAAGCTTTGTATGAGGTGAAGAGGGGCTTCCTTGCTGAGGGGATGATGTTGGGTCAGAACAACTGGTTGTAACTCCCTTGGCTCTTTCTTGTTTATCAATAAAAGCTATTCAAGTTTTCCTCCATACTCTTGTGTCATTTATGTTTTCTGCATTTGTATGGTCAATTTACATCTGATCCTAGATTTTTTATGATTATAGATCCATGTTCTTGTATAGTGCTATGCTACTGTGATCTTACAGGTACTCTGTGAAGTTGGGCATGCAAGGGAACAAGTAGCGAAAGTCTATCAAGAGAGAGAGGAATTGAACTAGGAGATTAGCGCAAGACAGAGGTCGGTCTTCTTTGTTCTTCTCTGATCTATACTTCATAAAGGAAAAATGAAAGTAACTTTACTTTGTTTGTTTCTAAGGTAGCTATCACACCTTAGTGGGATAAGCAGTTCTGTGTAGACACTTTTCCCTGTAACAAAATGGCGACTCCGCTGGGGACGATTTAGTTTGTTTGTTTATCTTCCTTGTTGTCTATATTATAAACTTACAGACGGAGCCTGAAGTCAAGCCAGGTAGCTTTCGAACTGCATTTGCTATGCAAATGCAAAGTAGATAAATGCCGCTTTAGTCAATCTCCGGGATTTATTTATAAATTAAACAACTGATTTACAAACTCTCTGATTGCCCTTGTGATAGCTCTTAGATCCTCCTTCAGATCTACCCCTGATTGTTGCATTACTGATTACCATTTGCTCGGCCAAAACCCATGAACTGAACTGCAAACTGTGACCCGGAACCCAAGAAAAGTCTTGTCTCTGCCCTAGCACAGGTAATGTTCTGTTAATCTGAAATTCAGCGCACTTCCCAAGTGTAGTAGGTGCACTGCATTTCAAATTCCCTGTGTTATAGGTGCACTAATCAGACTAGGCATTGTTCAGTTTTGGTTCCTATGATTCATTCTTTCCAGTTCTATTCATGAATTTTGCTGCCTGTGATCAGTATATCTCTATTTGAAACCCCTTTTCCTTGCTGTTATTCCGCCTCCTTTGTACGAAATAACTGTAAATGTTTTTGTGTATTTGTTGAGTCATTTTCAGTTCTCCTTTGCAAAAGTAACGTAATCGTACTGTCGTCCTGTGATTTGAAAGCGTCGCAAGTGTCATTTTCAGTCATAGGAAAGAGTTTGATTGATGTAGATAGTCGATTATCCTGTTACTATTGTATTTGGTTTGAATTTATAATTTTTCTAGTGTCAAAAGCAAGTATTCATTTCTAAATCGTAAAGTGTTGTGATTGCCTCCATTTTTGATTTCGAAAAAAAACTTGTTGATAATTGTCGCTTGAAAAGTAATTTAGATTTGTGCATTAGCTTTCTTTTCTCCATTCACATACTAAGAAAGCCGAAAAAAAATACATGCATGTGCATTTGCATTTAGACTGTTTGATTGGTTTGATTTAGGAAAGTGCATTTAGAGTGTGCTCTTTTCTCTTTGTGAAAGAATACTTTCTCTCTTTCCTTAGTAGCTAGGATTTTCATTGCACAAAGAAGATAAAAGATTGTTTATCATCTTAGATTGCATTTTAGGAATTACACATCTACATCTCGCAGTGAACCTGAAAGGAAAACTTCATAAACAAGATCAACTATAAAATAAATTCAATGAATCTAACAACACTTTGGAACCTAACGCACAACATTTAGAAGTCTAGGCTAGAGACGTATTCCGGCGTCGTAAAGCCTGGTAACTGTTATTCTCACTGATGGTTGGGTGATTCCTCCACTTTGAGACGATAAGTGCTAGTACGGACTTATGCTCCCACGTACCGTCAAGTATATTTTGGGAGACCACAATAGGCTTAATCCTTTATCCATAGGAAGCCGTGTCTGCCACCCTATCGATCGCAATGCACTGAACACAACATTCGGGAAGATTGACTGCCGTACCGTAAAAAGTTATCTGCAGTTTTGCGATTGGTTTGGTAATCCCTCTACCTAGATTTCCAGAGCAGTCCCTTTCGTTCCTTTTCAGACTCCTTAACGGAAAAGGTCCATCTGAGCACTTGTCACTTCAGGCTCATTAAAAATCAAAGGCGACTAGAGTCATCTTTTGTTTTTTCTCGACTCTTAAAAATTGAAAAAACAAGTTGTGTCAAAGCATCTAAAATTTATTTTAAACGGAATAATCATCACCCTTTCCTACGTTGATCTTAGGTTGAGAAAATGGAACCCACCAACCAAGGAATTCCCCTTGGAGGAAATCCTAGTCCCTTCTCCTCTTGGGGAGATGTTGGTGCACCCCATATGGCCACATTGTTTCTTCCAGGATCGACAATCGGCTTGCCCGTATGGCTCTTGTCAACCTCTGTCATTCAAAACACCGCAATTCCTGAACAGTCGAGTCAGCAACTAGACGAATCCAGAGTTACCCACCAACCTTCTACTTCCTCCAATTCTTCCTCTCCTCCTTCTTCTTTGCTTGATGGGGTTGGTAAAGCCAAAAATCAAGTACCTAAGAAGAAGAAGGAAAAGAAGAAGAAAGATAAGAAGAAGGAGCCCAAAGTGAAAGGGGGCAACCAAGCGTCGTCTAGCGAAAATCCACACACTGCACCGACCAGGCCTAAATCGCCATGTGTCATTTGCAAAGGAGACCACTATCATAGAGATTTTCCTTGCATCCCTCGGATCTTAAGGGACTGGTCTCCTCGTTTGCACAACCCGGTGTCGTCAACCTTTGATGATCATGTTGAAAGCACACCGTCGACTAGTGAAAGTGAAGCCCCAGGACAAAAAGGAAAATATAGATTTCCTTGTAAATTGTGCGAAGGCGACCATGCCGTCCACCGTTGTCCCTTCTTAGACGAGGCTAAAAGAGTTTTGGACGATCATCTGGTCTCACCGTTACGACTTCCTCCTGGATATAAAAAACTCTTGTCGAGTCCGTCATTAGTTGAAAAGCCAGCTGACCCACCCAGGTGGTCGGCCGAAGCATCTATCATTGAAGACAAACCATCTGAACCCATACCAGACGAAATTCAAAAGGTCGAGGCGGCAGTTGATCCGGTCTTGCCTTCAGAGGTTCCGTCTTTAGATGATACAATCACAGAAGAGAATAAGGATGACATCGTCCAAATTATTTTCATAAGCACAGACTCCGATGAACATGGGGGCAATTTACCCATTCCTTTACCACAGGAGGGAAGTTCATCAGAGTTGTACCCGGCCGTCTATTCGGTCCCACCTCCAAGCAACCTAGTTGTCTCCTTTGACTGGACTCAACTAGGCAGACCTCATTTACCAGCTAGTGTACCATTCCGAATTATTGCTCAAGTATACAGAATGGTTATGTCTGGTACCATCATAGATGAAGGGGCTTCTGTGAGTATCCTTTCCTCGACTGCTTGGAAAGCACTTGGTTCGCCATCGCTTTTGCCTAAGATGAGAAATCTAACAAGCTTTGACAAAGGAACCAGTCGACCGTTAGGGATCCTTCCCAATGTGCCCATAACATTGAGAGGGAAAACCATTCACATGAACGTAATGGTCGTCCAAGGACCCTTGGATTATAATCTACTCCTTGGACGAGACTATATTTATTGCATGGGAGCGATTGTCTCCTCACTCTTTAGAGTAATGTGTTTTCCGCACGAAGGAAGAGTGGTCAAGCTCGTAGACCAGCTTTCATTTCCTGGATCACGCATAGCAAATAGTCATATACCATCCCTAAATGGTCTTTTCACACAAGGAATGTCTCATCAATCCCCAATCCGTCCACCTGATGAGCGCGAGTGATTCGGGGGACATGACTGAAACCCAGGGGGCATGCACCCTGGTCTGCTTCGGCAGGAAAACTTCGGGTATAGGGTAGGTTTCCGCGAGAGATATATGACTGGTCTGTACTCCCGTCCGTGATTGGAAGAGGGAGTTATTCTGGAACAATATTCTCTTGTCAAATTTAGGTGAGTGGAGTAGCATCCTCCACTCACCTTTTTCTATTTTGGTAGACATCGCCGAATAAGTGTTTTGTTTGTGCTGTGAATAGAACAATCTTTGGTAACCTGAAAGAGGATTACCTCTCTCGATAAAACAAATGTTTTTGTTGGTGATTTGAAGGGTGACCTTGAAACTCTGTTTTATACCTGGGGGCATGCAAACCTTTTGGTGTGCAAGCAAAGAGCGATCATTTATCTGTTTTTTGGATTGGTCGTTTCCTAACTTGCATAAAGAAAGGATGTGGGGAAAAACTCTAAAAATTGCCATTTTTAAATGGGACATTCTTATTATACGACTGGATTAATCGAGCAGTTTTAGCGCATAGTTCAAGCTCGTTAAAAAATAAACATAAGCCATGAGCAAATGTTTCCCCCCGCGTTTAAGCTCATTAAAAAATGAACTATTTCCCACTAAATAACCATCGTGAATGTAGTACTTCAACCTTTAAAAGCCTTGGTCGTGTTCTCATCATCAACTCCACTCTATATTGGCCGATCATTCACCTCCATTTGATTGTTTACCTCTTTTGAGGAACAACTGCGAAGAGTGATCTCACTAGCCATCCTTGTAACACTGCCGTGATTGGAACATTCCAAACCTTACCTGGAATCAGCTGCTACCCAATTTTATCACTCGTTCCTCAAAAGACGAGTCTCCTTTAAGCTCTTTTCAACTGACTCATAAAATATGAAAAGATTGCTGAGCCATTGGCCTCTCCAGCTCGTTAAAGGGACCGGAAGTGCTATCCCTCCTTTAGATTTTAATCTTTTTGGATCTGAGGGATTATTACACAAAAAGATCGAGCGCTTGTTTTGTTCGGCTCGTTAAAAGTATCGAAAATTCATCCCTTTTGTATTGTTTTATACTTTATCGGACTTAAGGGATTAGATGACGAAAAAGGAATTTTGGAGTTTCCTTTACATTCCTTTTCAGAATCTCTAAAATTGAAAAGGACCGAGTTATCTTTGTCGTTAAACTCGTTAAAACTTAATAGCGACAAACTTGTCCATAGCAGACAAGAACGAGTTTCACCATCGCTAGGCTCGTTAAAACATAGCGTTGGGTTTGCCTGAAGGGAAAATTATAGAACAAGCATATGTTATCCTCCTCAAGCTTGACAAAAATAAAGAGGTACTGGTCAGCAATGACTGGGGAAAATTGGGAAGAAAACTTGAAGAAACTTTGTTGGTAGAAAGTCGCTCTTGAACATGACACTTTCACTCCACATCCAAGTCGGGTTGGGTTGTTTCATTCACCGGTCACATCACCATGGTCCCATCACACCATCCACATTTGGGTAATGCTACCAATCCATCATGTCAGTGTCGCCGATATGTTCAAGAGAAGTCATTCAGAGAATTCACCTGTGTCTCACCTGCTACAATACATTTACACTCCATTCTTTCATGACCGCCACCCTGAACCGTATGTCATCAGATCATTTTCACCTCCATTAAAATCATTTGCTCCGTTCCGTGTCATTGATGTGGGATTCATTAAGGCCCTCCTATGATGGATCGCTTCTTGTCGACATCAGCTCATTATCCAAGAAGTCGAACTAGGAACACCTCGTTCAGTACTTTGAAGCTTGCATGCCTCAATGGCAAGTTTCTCACTTCCGGTGACAGGTTTACATCAATGGCCTTCGACTGAAAGATTTTTCGTGGTGTTTGACACCAAGTCCTTTATTCACACCACTTGAATTGTACTACAGTACCTTGAGGGTCATTATCATTATCGGTGATTCCTCTCGCGCCTGTTAACAACTTACATCATTGGCTGGTAATCAAGCAATGTCTTTCCATGTTCGACTCCAGAACATCTCTCACATGGATAGACTTGTACTTCGAGTGAAGATCCAATGAGATTGAAGACTGCGGATCTAGTTTCATCCATCCGGGCTGTGATATATATTCAGGGAAATAAAGACATCAAATGTACATCATTGCTGCACAGATAATCATCCAATCAAAGGGATGATGACTCTACCAGAATCATCAGTCTACACTCAGACGATTGTCTGTCCTATGTACATGAAAATGAATTTATAAAGCTGAGCATGGGAATGCCCGCCTCAGCTAGATCATGAAAATATTATGAAGATAATGTATTGTATTGCATCTTATTACAGGTCTCCTCCCAGCTTGAAAGAACTTCGGATCCTCATAATAAAGAATTTCACCCGACATCAAAAGATTAACGACCTCATGCTTTAGGGGGCAACTGTTATAGACATTTTTGGGCACTACAACCACAAGCATGAAATTTCCATAAACCAAGGGCTCCTAAGTCCCTAAAAGTGTTGTTCTAAACCCTAAAGGAACAAGGTCAACTGATTACAGCTTCTCCCAGAAGTTCTCCATGAAAAACTGCTCAGAATTGGTCAAAATAGGATCATTTCAGCTGCTCCATAGGCAAAGTGCGTTGCATCTCACCTAAACACACTGTGTGGGTGCTTTGCATTTCAAAAAGCCCTTCTATGGGGTGCGATGGGTGAGAAGTGAAAAATGGCAGTGTCATTCCGCAAGGTGGAGAGGCATGGAAACTTCCAGAAACTTCTCCTGTGACACTTGCCTCTCTGAATTCGACCAAGGATGAGTAAGAGATCATCAATCTCCAAGTGGAAGCAAGAACTATCAGAGGGAAGACACTAATCAAATCACAAGCTGACTCATCTCCCTTACAGATATTTATATATGGATCCCTCATCCCAGAGATCCAGAGGCTGGAATTTTGCATATTGTAAGGAAATGTTGTTGGTTTCTTGAGACAACATCAGATTGTTGGGTGATCTAAGCTTTGTATGAGGTGAAGAGGGGCTTCCTTGCTGAGGGGATGACGCTGGGTCAGAACAACTGGTTGTAACTCCCTTGGCTCTTTCTTGTTTATCAATAAAAGCTATTCAAGTTTTCCTCCATACTCTTGTGTCATTTATGTTTTCTGCATTTGTATGGTCAATTTACATCTGATCCTAGATTTTTTATGATTATAGATCCATGTTCTTGTATAGTGCTATGCTATTGTGATCTTACAGGTGCTCTGTGAAGCTGGGCGTGCAAGGGAACAAGTAGCGAAAGTCTATCAAGAGAGAGAGGAATCGAACTAGGAGATTAGCGCAAGACAGAGGTCGGTCTTCTTTGTTCTTCTCTCATCTATACTTCATAAAGGAAAAACGAAAGTAGCTTTAATTTGTTTGTTTCTAAGGTAACTATCACACCTTAGTGGGATAAGCAGTTCTGTGTAGACACTTTTCCTTGTAAGACTCATGGAGGGGCTGCAGGAGGCCATTATGCAGGAAAAGCAACAACGCAAAAGATTTTACGCATTGGGTTGTGGTGGTCAACACTGCATAAGGATTCCAAAGCATATTGTAGGGCACGTGATGCATGTCAGAGAACTGACAAACCATCACGAAGGGATGATTTTCCTTTGAATCCACTTTTATCATTGAACTCATTTGAGAATTTGGCAATTGATTTTGTAGGACCGATTCAACCTCTAGGCAAGAAGACAGGTGTGCAGTATATCATCACTGCAACCAAGTATTTGACCATATGGGTGGAGGCACAACCCGTGAAGGATTGTACAAGGGAAACAATAGCGAAGTTCTTATTTGAATATGTGTTGACCAGGTTCAGTTGCCTAAAGATTTTGATGAGTGATTGTGGTACGCATTTCCTCAATGAAACGATCAACGCGCTGATAGAAGAATTCCAAGTTTATCATCAGAAGAGTATGCCATATCATCCTCAGGCCAATGGGACGGTTGAGGCATTTAATAAAATATTGGAGGGTGTGCTGACAAAGGTTTGCAATGCGCAAAGGAATGATTGGGACGTGTGCATACCAACAATATTATGGGCTTATAGAACTACTTGTAAGAAGCTTACTGGTCAGACACCTTTTAGGTTGGTCTATGGTGTAGAGGCTGTGATGCCTATGGAGTACATTGTGCCTAGTCTATGTGTAGTGGCTTTTACAGGAATAGCGAACCATGGATCATTAGAAGAAAGGATCGCACAGCTAGGAGAGCTTGAGGAAGATAGATATTTTTCTGGATTCCATCAGCAAATTCAGAAGGAACGCGAAAAGGCATGGCATGATCGACACATCAATCTGCACACCTTCAAGGTAAATGATTTAGTTTTATTATATGACAGTAAGTTTGATAAGTTTCTAGGAAAATTTCAGATGCATTTTTTGGGGCCATATGTCATCAAAGGGATTACCGGTGGTGGAGAAGTTTAGCTCGTGAAATTGAATGGAGATCCATTTCCGGGAAAGGTAAATGGAATTCGATTGAAGCCATACACTAGGGATCTGACCCAATGACTACATGATGGTAGCACAGTCTTAGTGCTCCAGGAAACTGCAAGGAGGCACGAGACTATAAACTACACTTCCTTGTTTGCAGAGTTGCGCGACAAGGGGTTTGCGCGAAACAAAAGGGTGTCACAGTGCCAAAAGAAGTGCGAAGAGAGCTACGCTATAGGGAGGAGACTGCGCAGCATAGCCAGAAAGTGACTGTTACCATCACTATTCATGATTTGACAGTGAGGAGACGGTTAAGAGGAGCAGGGGGCGACATTTAAGGCTAAATTTAAGAATGAAATCTTTGAAAATCTACCACTAATCTAGCATTTATGAATAGATTTTGGGGGGAACGATCGAATTTGAATTTGAATTCGCCTATAAATTACGTGTGGTCATCCAACGAGAAACGCTTTGCATTCTAAGAATTTTTGAGTTGAGTTGTCGAGTGTTTATGAATCCTCAGCTTTACATGGATTTGGTCATTGCCTTTGTGTTTGAGAAGTTATCTGAAGACACTCAGCGATTTATTCTTATCACAATGTCTGGACTAGCTGAGACCTCTAGTACTGGGGAAGTTATCGCCTCTAAGGGAGTTTCTCTAGAAGTTGTGAGTATGAAGGTTCCAACGATAGTGTCTACAGCGCCGAAGTCACCTAGGCTGAAGCCTACGCTGGTGAGGGAGGTCCCCAAACCGAAGAAAGATAAGCAAAAGAAGCATGTGCCAATGCATGAGTCACCGAGGAAGCATGTCGTTACATAGGCTCAAAGGAAAGAAATTCCAAGCGTGAAGGAGAAGGCGAAGTGGTAGATCTGGAGGCTTAGGAGGGTGAAAAATATATAGACATTGAGGGGGTGGACCCTATATCTAGGTTGCGGAGTATATTCCTCCGCACAAGGGAAAAGTAAAGGTCCTGAAGGACCTAGATGCAGGACAATTACTCCTCAACACACCCCTGTTTCTGGAGAAAATCACCTTTGAAGGTCTGCGCTTGGTGCAGATCCCACACTTAAAGCTCGAAGATTGGGATTTGGTTGACCATGAGCGGTTCCCTCACCTTACTATTGACACCTTCATGTAGAGGGTCTCCTACAAAGAATTTGGTGTCACTGCGTTGGAGCCTATGGAATGGATTCACAAAGTAAACAAGTCAGGGTTGTTGAATCTGTTGTGGGTGCCCCACTATCATTGCTCAAATATAAACCTGACTGTCATTAAGCAGTTGTTATGCTTGGTGCATGACAGGTGGTTGTGGCTGAACGCATCGATCCCCATCACCGATATGTTGATCCATCAGATCACGCTATTGCCACACTCCGGGTTAAATTCGACCAAGGCGTTTCGTGGAAAGATGAGTGAGTGCAACCTCGCTGAGAAGATGAAGGACAAGTTTAACCTTGTGAAGAAGTCATGATGGTACTCGATTGCTTCAATTACTGACCCCGTGGAAAAGGTTGCCACGTAGATTCTAGCTGGCAAGGTTATGAGAAAGTGCCATGCGGATGAGGTGCCGACACCAGTGGTTTCGTTGGCAGCACAATGTGTGGAGGGCATACAGTTGAATTGGGTGCGTTACCTGTGTAGTGAGTTCATCACAAACTGCAGAGAGGCATATGACGAGAGTAAGACATTCCAATATTTGTGGCAATTGCTCTCGATAGTGCTCGTTGCGTGGGATTTGTCGGAGGACAGGAAGTTTCCTCCAGTGGAGAAAGAAAGTTTTCTCTGGGCCACTAAAGAGATTGCGTGGGTCACAGAGAGCAAAGACTGTTGGGTGCTGATGGAGGCGAGCATTCACACGACCATCAACTAGAAGTCGCAGTTGTCACTAACCACGTTTGAACAACTCTCGGGGTGCGTGGAGTTCAAAGCGAACTTCCACCATGTATACATCTGAGAGTGAAAGGATCTTGAGCAAAATTGGTTCGACCTACTCTACCTTGCTACGGATGATGCTATTGAAGAAGTCATCAAGTGCTAGACCATAGAGTGGCATTCTAATTCTGACCTGGCTGCAGGGACTAGAAATTCTACGGACAAGAAGAATAAGGACGCAGACAAACAGAAGTTTTAGCAGTTGGATGAAAAGTGCAAGAAAGAGACCGAGGAGAAGGCCCGGGTAGAAGCGGAGTGCACCATGAAGAAACAGGTAGAGCAGGAAGAGTGTAGCTCCGAAAGAAGTCAGAAGTATCCTTCGCGCCCCAAATAGAGGAGGAAGAGCAGTTAGAGCAGGGTGATGGTGAGTAGCAGGAGAGCACTCCCTTTCGAGTGAAGTGGTATAGGGAGTAAGAAAAGGAAGGACCGCGGAAGAATACAAAAGCCACCAAGCTGTCACTAGATCCGATTACTTTGATGGATGGCGACCTAGATGAAATTGGAGACAAGGTGCGTGATACTACCACAAAACTACTGCAGAAGTTTAAGCAGCAGGAAAAGCAAGCACTGAGCACCATCCAGATGGGTCTGCATGAGCTGTAGATCCAAACGACAAGAATCCTAGTAGGTGCAGGACAGAGCAACACTGCATCAACAAGTTTGGCACTGGGAACCACACAAGCCGCAGAGATGGTTCAATCCTTGGATCTCCGGGCAGTCGCGCTGCCTGATGGAGCTTTGAGCATGGAAGCAGCCACTGACAAGGCTATTGTCATCTCTTTGAAGAATATTGGCCTTAACCTAGCCCCTAGCGAGTTTCTTCACAAACTGCAAGCGGCTGTGATAGTAGAGGTTAAGGCCCAGGAGTAGCACGTGCTGAGCCTGATAAGTGAGTACAAAGTCAACAATGAACAAATGTTCATGGAGGAATCAGTAGTGCTGGAGGCCCAGAAGAAAGTTCAGGTGCAGAATGACCAACTTGCAGTCGTGGTGGCTGAGGCATGCAAAACAGTTCCAGAACTACATATCCCGGAGGAAGTTGGCTGCAAGTGTGCATGACGCCAAGACAAAAGTGGCCAAGGTTCAGTTTGAACTAAATCTAAAAATCACAGAGTTAGAGTTGAAGTCACAACCCTCAACTCTACCACAGGTCAGAGAAGAACATGAAGCCGCTGTGAAGGATGGAGTCATAGCAGTGGATGCCGCTGTGGTGGATTGCACCGTGCTCTTTGAGAAATCCATGGAGGTAGTCACAGCTCTGCAAGAAGATTCTAACCTGCAAAGGTTAAATACAGAAGCCTGTCAATTACAACAGAAGTATGATGAAGCAAGAGCGATGACGCAGACGTCACTGTAGCACAATGATTGGCCAAGATGCAGGAGGCAAAACAGTTGCTTGAATAGGTGGAAGCAGCGTAGAGGAAAGAGGTGGTCCTCAAGGCTAGATTGGGGCCTTGGCTAGATGAGGCCTACATTATCTCCGCCAACATTCAGGAGAAGTTGGCAAGCCTACAGAGCATGCAGCAGAAAATAAAGGGAGGCAGTGTGGGATCAACAGCAGAGCAGCTGGTGGAGCAGATCAAACAAGAAGCCATGCAGAGCACGACTGAGGTAGCAGTGGCACAAGTAGAGTTGGTAGGTCTCCATAGTAAGATCTTCGCGCTAGCAAAGTGACTCTAGGGTGAGTCACGATCTTTATGTTGGGGGGTCGTTGGGACAGGGTCCCCTAGGGTCAGTTTTGGGGCAAAAAGCCCAAGTTTTGTTGTATATAATGTAAAGTCTTCGCAAGTTGTGGTTGCGGAGCGCGTAGATAGTAAAGTGTCATAAAGGGTTTTACCCTTCTTTTATGTAAGTTGAGTTGGCTTTTGAAGATCTACCCATGGTCCACGGACCATGGGATTGTATAAAAAGGTGTGTCTTAGGATGTCTAAGGCAGTAGTATCGATGATGAAGATGAATGTAATGGGTCAGTAGAGGAAAGAGAGAAGAAGTCTTAGAGTAGAAGAGAGTCTCTGCAGTTGTGTGCATAGAGTAGAGTTCGCAGCTGAGTGTGAAGGGAAGTCTTGAGTCTATAAGCAGAACAAAAGTATTAATAAAGAGATTATTCTATAAATTCCTTCGTTTTGTCCATTTACTTCTGTTATGAATGAATTCTCTTTTATGTTATAATGAATGATGGGTTTATGAAGTAATACTCTATTAATGCATGACTTTACATAATTGATGTTGTTATATGAACACACTTAATATTGATTGTTTACATGAAGCATATCTTATTGCATGTTAAAGTTCTCAACGCTTAGGCTGATCTAGGAAAATACATGATTAAGAGTAGTCATTGAGGTGCGTAAGTGGTTGATTCACCTGTTTAGGGTCCGCGAAAGACAGTCGTGAAAGTTCGTGGAGGTATAGAAGCTGATTAAGGGTAGTTATATCAATAAGCCCTAAAGTCTTATCAATCTGCGTGAAGGCAGGTTTAGGGCATAAAATGACATTACACTAATCTATGGGTGCGGAAACTTGGTTCTAGAATCCCCCCATACTGCTTCGGGTGAGACTTCAGTCCACACTCTGCAGATTGATGCCGAAAGGGCCAGTAGTGTAGGGATTTGTTTGGAAAACTAATTCTGAACCTGGGTCAAGACCCTCTAATCCAACATTTGTCTACCAACTTATTGGTTGATGGATGAATGAGGCTGGAATCCAATGTTTGCATGTGAGAAGGTTTTCCATGAATCCTTTGAATGATCTGGCTCGGACGCTAGTGCTTCATCACATTCCCCAAGATGGATCCACATTGTAACCTTCTAGTTACCCCGATTTCCAAAGATGAGTCTCCCTATATTGTTTAGTGGTGGATATTAGCTCTGATTAGTAGGTTTAGACCTTGTTCTAATTCAAAAAATTTCACTGCATTGTTCATCATCGTTCCTATATTAGAATAGGAGAGCTTGTGGATTTTACCGGTGTTGTCCCAAATTTCCCCACCCGCACCGGTGCGACTCGGGTTTCCCTTTGAGGCCACATCAAAATATAATTTCAGAAACCATGTCACTAGTAGTTTCTAGGAAATTGTCAATCCTTGCATGTGTGGTTCCTTTCTCCTGTGAGGCGGAGGTTGAATCCATTTCAAACTTAAAGTTTCTAGGGTTCTGTTTTCTTGCACTGTGGGATTATTATTTTCCTTTCGTGTTTGACAACTTAGGATTGTTTCCTGTATTGTTGCAGGATTTGGGAGATCAATGACGAAGTTGGGGAAGATTTTTCCTGGAATATCCGACGGTTTCTGTCTTTCCATGCTGCCCAGATCACGAAACAAGGACTCGGGCTCTAGGAAAGATTTACCACTTTGTTTTTCAGTATTTCTCCTCTCCAATTATTTAAAGTCTCTTGGATGTTGTATCTTTGTCTGTCTCACTACCGAAAGTCCTGAGCAACCCAGTCCCATAGCATAGTTGTGTATTCATAGCTATTCAAAAGGCGGTTGATATTTTCTTCCTTCTTTTGACATAGACTACATTATGAGGGTCCTAAAAAACCCTTGCAACAAAGTTTTGCCCCATTAAATTTTTTTGTGTGCATTACCAAAAAAATGAAAATTTGATCTTTGGCCACCGCTAAGATGACTAGATCTTACTCCAGTTCGGCCCTTCGATATCCACTTGGTCCTCCGTAAGATATCTTAGATTTTGTTTTAAGGTAAAATGGACACCTTCCTACCTCCCCCATTGATGGTGATCCTCATCGTCCGAATTTAGAATCCTTCATAGTTGAAGATCCTCGTTCAAACCTTGGGAAATTTGGGCTAGTGGTTGTTGTACAAATTGGTTTAGGATGATCCACTATCTCCATTTTTGGTTGGTTCCCCCTAGGTCCCAATATTTATTAATTGCCTTTTTGCCTTCTTCTTGTAGCACCTCTTGGAGTTCCATTTGTTCTGGTTCGACTAGTTTTGGTTCCTGCTGCCATGAGTCCTACCAAAATAAAATTGTTTTTCCATTCCTTACCTCCCAAAAATAGTGCTCCTATATAAATCCCTTGTTTTCTGAGGTTAGATTCCATGAGCCAGATCCTATCATCGTGTCATTAAATATGATCAAAGCTTGAGGGTGCCGATGTGGAGCATATTTGGCCTTCCAGAACAATATCCAGGGGAGATTGACATATTTAATCCACTGCCACCATAATTTGACTCCACAAACAACATTCATTTATCTGGGTCTAGAAGGCCTAACCCTCCCTGAGATTTTGGATTGCAAATTTTATCCCAACTTACCAACACCCATTTGTTCTTTTCCTCTACCCGATTACATAGGAACTTCCTATAGATTTATCTTATTTTATTGAGAATGTGTTTGGGAGCTGGGAGAACCAATAATAAAATCATATGGATTTCCTGCAAAACTGATTTGGTAAGCACCAACCTACCTGCGAGGTTCAGAACATGGTAGGTCCACCGACTGACCTTATGTTATAATTTTTCTACTAAGGTCTTCCGAGTGGCTTTCTTGCATGCTTTTTCTATTAGATGAACTCCCAATTACTTCTACACTAGCTATTTCCTTTGAAAGAATAAAATGAGGGAAAATTTTCTTTGCATTGAAATGTGAGTATTAAAAAATAAAACCATGGAATTGCAATGATTTACCTCCATACTTGAGGAAGCGGTGAAATCCTCAAGGATCTGTTTATAGGTTCTTTCCTCCTTGACCAAGGGGACTCCATGCAGCATTGTGTCATGCACAAATTGTTGGTGGGTGGTTATATTGTGTTTTGCATAAGGTTTTAATCCTTTAATCTCCCATGTAGAAGTTTTAGTTTTAACGGCTCTGCTAAGGCCCTCCATGGCTAGAAAAAACAAGATAGGAGATAGAGGATCTCCTTGTCTTAGGCCTCTGGTGGGGGAGAAAGGTTGTATCGGGGCCCCGTTGACTAATATTGAAAAACTTGTTGAGGTGACGAGCAACATTATCCACTGTTGGCTAGTTGAATTGTTTATTAATTAACAATCAAGTACCACATTAAATTGTCAACCTGGGAAAGTCTTTTTATTTCAAAGGCCACTGCATACTGTATGTACTTTAACTCTAAAAGCATTAAAAAGCTGTAGTATGCGTAATTCTCACATTATGTTATAACAGTGTACTGTAAAGATAAAATAAAAACAGTTAATAAATCCGAGAAGAAAAGTGATGGATGCTCTGTTATCAGAGGATCAGGACCCTATCCTCCAAACAAGGACGTTCAACACCTGCCCCTGTAACCAGATTGCTAATACACACTGAAAGTCTAATTCACCGGTGAAGTATAGCTTCAAACGATTAACGAAACAGAGTGCCAGCAAACAGGAAACTACCAAAGGTAATGCTTACAGAATCCAAAACAGAGCACCAGCATAAAGAAATCACCAAACACACTTACACACTTGACAGAAAAGTAAATGGGTGAATCTTGTGAGGAAGGTGGGCCCTGTCCCTCTCACAAGATTCCCCAGAATACAACTGTTGGATTAGAGACTCAGAACAATATTCTATTCATCTGCCAAAAGATTTAGTACAATAAGAGTTCAGACTTTGTTGTTCGTCTTTAAAATTTCCCTTACAGAATTATCATCCCCTCTCTAATGTAGATGTCTCCTCTTTATAGAGGAGACATCTATTACAATAGATTATCACGGTTCATTCAGTTAGCCAAAAATAAGAATTACAAAATGCTGTTATAACAGTGCAACAGTGTATTCTTTCTTAAGTTTATTTCTGTTACACAGCTGGTGCCTGAACTTTGCCCGTGCTCTTGGGATCCTTGTATTATCCTTCGCCGTTTCCCCATGGTTGCTGATTTAGAAAACCCGTACTATTCCTGATACTTGAGCAATCGTAACTGTGTTTTGCTCTTTTGGGTAGTTGCTGATTATGCCGCGTCATCGTGGAATTCTGGCAATCTCCGGATAGTTGCCGTTTGTTATTTCCAGTTGTTGCAAAAATAGCGTTCTCCTGCTTTTAGATGGTTGCCGTTGCTGGCTGTGGCAACTGCGTAGTTGCTGCTCCTGGTGTTGCAGCAACTGCGTAGTTGCTGTTTCTGGTGTTTCAACAACTATAATTATAATTCCTGCAGTCTTTAAACAGCCGAGCAATTATTTGGCAACTTAATTGACTTTTCCACAGATAAATATAAATATATTCATGAATATGCAATGAACAGTTAAACATATAGATATGCGGAGAGTTACTTCATACCTTGGGGTGATTAAGTCATTATACAATCAAAAGCTTTCAACCTATGACTGAAAAAAAAAAAAAAAAATTATGGCAAAAATATAAGGTCAAAATTGGTCAATTCTGAGTCCCAACATCCCCCCCAACTGAAGAGATTGCATGTCCCTATGCAATGCCTACTCTGAGTCTGAGTCGGAGTACTGGGATGAACAATGTAGATTACTAAGACAATAGTTATAGGAAGTGGCATCAAACTTCTTCCTGAACCCACAAACAGTCTGTATTTGCCTCCATGCTGCTGCTTCTTCCCTGTTGGATAATCCGAACTGGCCCTTGTATTGTTCACCAGATAGCCATAAAAGTGGAAATTTAAATCTGTAACCCATCCAATTTTCAGCGCAGTGTTGCATGCATTTAACATAATGAGGTACCCTTGAGAGTGCTACCTGCAAATTAGGTGGATTATAAGGGTGATATTCCTGCCTCTCCTTGGGGCAGTTCTCCCAAAACAGTGTATTTGCCTTGACATCCAAGGATGCCTTAGTCTTCACATAATGCTGACAGTCTCTCAGGACCATTGCTTGCAGTTGCCTAACGTGGTCCTTCATTTCAGGATCACTTACCATTCTTAGGTGTTGTGCAATGAAGGTGGCTGCATTCTGCGGTTCAACTCTAATCCACAGAAGACAATTCTGTTCATTATGTTGAGCTGAGGCAAAGGCGTTCTGCCATGTAAGTTGGTTAGCTAAAAAGGAGATAAAGGCTCTCAGCTGTATGTCGCCAACTACAGGTATCATATTCATATTTCTTTCTTCGGACATGGCTTCATTATGGAGATAGAGCTCGCATAACAAATTTTGATCATTTTTAGGTGCCTCTGCAAAGGTTTGCATAAACTGCTCTGATGTAACTACCTGATGAGGTCTACCTTCTTTGACAGCCTTTATATGTAAAAATGTGAGTCTTTCCCTCAAAAATGTTGCATAATTAAAAGAGGGTTTCCTTGTGGCAAGTATTCTTTGGAATAACTCAAACATCTGGGTCAATCTGGCTTTTAGTTCCTTGATTTCTTTGTACTAGGCTCTGCACTGCTCAAGTGCTTCCCAGTTCTTATATGCATAATTGAACCAGATCCCCTTTTGCTGTTGGAACGCTTTGCCTTGAGACAGCTCATATTCTCTCCACCATTCTCCTTTTATTTCTTGAAAACTGTCTGTTTCTGTGCATGCATCACTAACAGAAGGAAGTTCTGTTTGTGTAAAGGCATCAACAAGGGTAGTCTGCTCTGTGATTATTGGAGTAGGCCGGGATGATCCAATGTCTTCCTTTCCATTTCCAACTACTGTTTCTTCTTCATGTTCTATATTCTGTAGTGATTCCTGTGTATTTGATTCCTCTTCTTGTTTGGTGGCGATTTGGGTGGGCCGGGGTGAGTCTATATTTTCCTCTTCATTTTCCTCTTTTTGTATGGCAGTCTAGATAGGCTTGGGTGAGTCCCTGTTTTCTTCCTTGTTTTCCTCTGTAAGCATTTTTTCCTCTTGGGTAGGCCGGGTGAGAGTATGCCTTCTTCCTCATCCTTTGCTGTAGCTTCTTTTTCTTCTCGTTCCATGGCAATTTCGGTAGGCTGTGGTGACTTTTCCTCTTCCTTATTTTCTGTTCCCTCCTGCATAGTTTCTGGAGAGCTTACTGGTTCTTGTGTGACAATAAGTTCTTCTGTTTGCTCTGGTGCAGTTTCGGGAGAGCTTACTGGTTCTTGTGTGTCAGTAAGTTCTTCTGTTTTCTCTGGTGCAGTTTCTGGAGAGCTTACTGGTTCTTGTGTGTCAGTAAGTTCTTCTGTTTGCTGCTACATCTTTTCTGGAGAGCCTGTTGGTTCTTGTGTGACAACAGGTTTCTCTGTCTGCTCCTGCACCTTTTCTGGAGAGCCTGTTGGTTCTTGTGTGACAACAGGTTCTTCTTTCGGAGCGGAGGGTTGTGGTGTCTCCATCTGTGTCGCAACAGGTTCTTTTGTTTCAACCACAACCGCAGGATCTTCATTCATTGGTTCTGCCACTATCTTGTATCCTGCTTGAGTATATAGTTCACCGCAACCGGTACACACATATTCATTGTCCTTACTCTTTTCTGCTGCAGATGCTACTTGTGCTAAAATATGCAGGCTAAATTCCTTTTGATAGGCTTCCTTGACCCTTATAATTTCCTCCTGGTAGTCCTGAATCTAAGTTTTCAAAAATTCAATTTCTTCCTGCAGAGCCGATATGGTGGCCTGAACTTGTGGAGTAGTAGGTTCCAATGGAGGCAGAGGTTGTGCTTTATCATTGGTTTGATCCCTTATACCCTTAACAGGTGGTTCTTGTGTGTCACCTGGGGTAGTGGCTGTTCCTTGTGTTGCAGCGTCTTGGCCAATATTACCTTGGGTGTCGGCAGCTGGTTCTTGTGTGTCAGCTGCCTCAAAATATGATGTCACGAAACTGTGAACACTCTGCATCTCAGCCTCCGAGGGTGAGGGAGAGGAGTTTCGAGGACTGGTGGGAATGCGAGTTTTCAGGGTGATGGGCGGTGAACTGGGAGGGGTATGGCTAGGAGATTCAACTATTGCAGATGACCGAGTCCTTTGCTTTGGTAGAGAGGCAGGGAATTCAGTCATTTTTCTTTTCCGGCTGGCTTTCTTAGGGATAGTGGCAGAAATAGGAACTACTTTAGCCGAAGCCCTAGTTCTTCTTCTTTTTGGTGGGGTTTCTATTTTCCTCTACATTTTTCGTTTGAGCAAGGTGATAGGGATGTTATCCTCCGAGTAATCGGTATAAATACCCAGTATGGGAATGGATGGATTAGTTCTATCAGGGGATGGGGTTGTTTCTACGGGTATTTCTGCTGCTGCTTGTTCATTTTCAGCAACTTGTGGGGGTGTTTGCTGGGGGTCTTCTTTGGGAATTTGCTCTGGGATGTCATCTGCGTGCTGAGGGGTTTCTTCAAGTGTTTCTTCGGGAATATTCTCTGTTTGTTGAGAGATTTCTTCGGGTACTTGCTCAGGAATGTCCTCTATTTGCTAAGGGACTTCTTCGTCTTGCTGAGGAATTTCATGTTCTGGCTGGGGAATTTCTGCCTCTTGATGGGGATTAATGGGAGGTGGAGGGTTATTTAAAGCAAGGCCTCTATTTATCAACAATTGAGATAGGCGGTGGTGTTTCAGGGAAAGAAGCGGATGCTTTGCATTAACAGTATAACGTGACATATTTTTATGACATCCCAATAAATAATATGGCATGTTTATCAACTGACGATTTCTCAAATGATTCAACAAGACGAAATTGTGCTGGTAAATTACCTGGTACCGGCCTTCGCACGTCAGGTATTGTTTTACAAATTCAGCGACTTTCAGCCATGGTTGAGGCAATGACTGCAGTGCTACACCTCTGCCCTTCAGTTCCACCTGCTCGCCAGGTTGAAGAAAATCCTGCTGCACATTAAGGATCAAGTGCTTTCTACTGAACCATCGTATGCCATTAGCTGGTAGCCTGATGACTTGGGCTATGACTTCCTCCGTAACTGGGATTTTGACACCTTGAACAACAGAGAATCCCTCTGTTAAATTGCATGCAAATTCGAGGACTTGCTGCTCGTCGAAGTCTGGAAGTCTCCGGAAGTAATCTATCCATCCCGCTTGCAGAAAGATCTGATAAACCTCGGGATAGAGCTCGAGAAGTGCTGTTGTGCCAGATTCATGTGTAATGAGGTTTCCTCCCATAGCTGTTATCTCAGTGAATTTCACAGTTCAGATCCGAGCTTCCGAATTCAGTTCAGAGTAAATCGTTGCAAATGGTGACATGCCGTGATAAGGTGACTTTTACATATTGCCGGGAGAGTTAAGGACGGCGGCAGTTGGCATAGTATGTAATTATGAGAGCGCTTTGGTAATCCCCCCCCTACACGTAAGTGATATGATTGGAAGTACAATTATTTGGTAGTCCTATCAGCTTCTCCGCATTAACTATTATTTAATGTCCATACATAATCATGCGTACCTTTATGTTTTACCTTTTTGGGTCGCTGCGTCAAAAAGTCTTGTCTTATCTTTTGCTGGATCATAATGATTACCACGGTCTAGGAGCATGGGAATACCAACGATTTCTAATAATAATGACGGGAAGTGATAGTGAAGGGTTGTGATCATCACAAAAAGTGGTGTATTTCATAAAAACTCGTTTCTTGGGAGCTGAGGTGATAAGACTGGTGTTTTTGTAAATGAGAGGATTGCTAAAAAGGTATTATGGGATCGGGAAGTGGTGTTGCAGCAACGGGGTTTGGTGTTGCAGCCACTAGGAATGATGTTACGTCATCGGGAAAAGATGTTGTAGTAACGGGGATCAGTGTTGCAGCAACGGGGGTTGGTGTTGCAGCAACAGGGGTTGGTGTTGCAGCAACAGGAATTCCAAATCCGCAAAGTTATTCCTTTAAAGCTTTTCGTTCTCAGCTATTTCCCACAGCTTCACATCTGCAAAATACTAAAACATAATATGGTAACCCTTGGCAGGGATTATTAGTAATTAAATAAAAAGAATATCTAATCTAAAAAAAATGCATAATTAAACAAAGATTTAAGTGCTTTGAGGGACAACAAGTTCCCCCGGAAAAGAATACTATTTAATTGCCATGCAAGTGGCTTTAAAATCTTCTTTAGAAACAGGCCTCTGATATAACCGAAGTCGATAGCCATTCACTAGTAGCGGTGTTCTGCTTCCATCATTTGTTAAAAGTCTGACTGTCCCATTTGGAAAAACAGCATCCACTTCATAAGGCCCTAACCACCTTGTTCTTAACTTACCTTGGAAATTCTCAAAACGGGAATCATAGAGTAGAGCCCAGTCACCTTTCTGAAACTGCTTTTGCTTGATGGTTCTGTCATTCCATCTGCTCCTCTGTTGTTGTATTATGGTTGTTTGATGGATGGCATCCAGTCTTTTCTCGTCCAATTCTTGAAGTTGCTGTAACCTGGCTGTCTGTGCATCAGTCAAATCAAGGTTAACAGCTAAAGCAGTTCTTAAAGTTTTTATCTCAAACTCTAGAGGGAAAATAGCATTCTTTCCAAAAACTAATTCATAGGGTGAAAAACCTGTGGTATTCCTCCAAGTAGTTCTATAGGCCCACAATGCCTCGGGCAACCTTTGAAACCAGTCCCTTCTATTTTCCTTTATTGTTTTTGTTAAGATGGCTTCTATGACTTTATTGGTGCTTTCTACCTGCCCATTTGCTTGGGGGTGGTAAGGTGTAGTCATTTTGTGCTTAATATGATATTTTTGAAGCGTATTTTTGAAGCCATGAGAGTTGAAAGGAGGTCCTCCATCTGTGACTAATTCTCTGGGCAGTCCAAATCTAACGAAGATTTCTTCAAATAAAAATGTTAGTACTGCTTCTTCATTAGCTTTAATGAGTGCCTTAGCTTCTACCCATTTAGTCATGTAATCTGTGCATACTAATATGTACACTCTTTGATTGGATGGAGGATTAATGGGACCTATGAAGTCTAATGCCCATTTCTCATTCAAGAATTACCTGGGGATTGCATTTCATCCCTGTGATTAGGCTGGCCCATTCTTTGACAGCTATCACAGGCCTTGACATATTTTCTAGCATCTTTGCCAATAATAACCCATTCTGAGTACCTGATCTGCAAAATTCCTCCACAAGGGCCATCATTTTTAGTACATCCATGCACCTTCGGATTTCCTGATCAATTCCTGTATGGAAAAGACACCTGCTTGTCCAGCTGTATGCACTTTGCTGAATTTTTCCTGCAACTAGATAATTGGCAATGTCTGCATACCAAGGTGAGTGAGAAGATACTGCAAATAAATATTCATCAAGAAAAGAATCATCTACTGGAGCATTTTCATCAGTTTTTAATCGAGAAAGGAAATCAGCAACTACATTTTCTTTTCCTGGCCTATCCACAATTGTGATGTCAAATTCTTGCAATAATAACAACCATCTGGTGACTCGGGCATTTGTAACTGATTTATTCATCAAATATTTAATGGCCGAGTGATCAGTATGCACAAAAGTAGTGTAGCCAGTAATATAGTGTCGAAATTTATTTATTGCATAAATAACTGCTAAGAATTCCTTCTCGGTGACTGTATAATTTAATTCAGCTGGTGTCATGTTCTTACTAATAAAATAAATGGCATAGGGAAGATTATTTTCTTCCTGACCCAAGACAGCTCCAATTGCAGTGTTTGAGGCATAAGAGGATATATGAAAGGGTAGTGCCCAATCAGGTCCTCTCAAAATGGGAGCTGCAGAGAACTGATGTTTAAGTTCATTAAAGGCTTTTTCACAATCATCAGTCCACTTAAATTTAGCATTCTTTGTTAATAACACAAATAAAGGAGAAGCTATTTTGGAAAAATTCTTAATAAATCTTCTGTAGTATCCAGCATGTCCTAAAAAGCTTCTTACATCAGTTTGTGTTTTGGGGATAGGGAGAGTCTGAATTACCTGTATTTTAGCTGGATCGACTTGAATTCCAAGGAATGAGACAAAGTGACCCAATACAATACCTTGATTCATCATCATATGGCACTTTTCAGTGCTTAAGGCAAGGTGTGCTTCTATACACCGCTTAAGTACTTTTTCAAGATTCTGCAGTGCATCCTCAAAAGTCACTCCATAAGGGGTAAATTCATCCATAAATATTTCTAATGAATCATTTAACATATCAGAAAAAATCCCTATCACAGCTCTTTGAAATGTTGCTGGAGCATTACATAGCCCAAATGGAAGTACCCTGTAAGCAAAGGTCCCCCAAGGGCTAGTAAACGTGGTCTTGTCCTGGTCTTGGGGTGCAATCTTAATCTGATTATATCCACTGAACCCATCCAAGAATGAAAAGAACTTCTTACCTGCCAGATTATCCAATACCTGATCGATGAATGGTAAAGGGAAATGGTCTTTCTGAGTGGCTTTATTCAGTGCTCTATAATCCACACATACTCTCCATTTACCATTTTTCTTGGGTACAATTACAAGTGGGGAAGCCCACTCACTATCAGATATAGGGTATATAAATCCTGCATTCAAGAGTTTCTGAAGTTCCTCCTTCACAATTTCCCTTAGATTAGGATTCATTCGCCGTTGGGGTTGACAGACTGGCCGGGATCCTTCTTTGATATAAATCCGGTGAGTGCACAGCTCAGGGGAGATCCCTTTCATGTCTGTATAGTCCCATGCAAATGCTTCTTTATTTTCTTGGAGTAACTTTATTAATTGTTGTTTTTCATTGTCACTTAAATCAGGATTTATATTTAATGTTTTGCCAGGCTCAATTTCTATTGCTGTGCTTTTGGAGGGGCTGCCTACTGCTGACTGAAATAAATTCTTATCTTCCAGGTTCTGCTGAGTTTCAGATTCCAAGATTGCAGAAAAATGACTGTACATTTCTGGGTTGACCGAAGAAGGTTCAGAAATGAAGCTGCTGATTAATTCATCTTCGGTAGAATCTTTGAAGGTTAAAGCTTGTCCGATAGTTAGTATAGGTTGGGTTTCTTCATCCTCATAATCCACCCATACAGAGCTGTCATTATTAATCATGGGTGTAGCATGAGGATAAAGGGTAAGCTGTTTTGTTTCTTGTCCATTGGAGATGGTCATTGATCCTGATCTACAGCTAATGAAAGCATCTGCTGTAGCCAGCCAAGGTCTTCCCAGAATCAGCGGATGACCCCCCAACTTTGTTTTAGTTTGTAACACCACAAAGTCGGCCGGGTAATTCCAGGATTCTACAGAAATTATTAAGTCTTCAATGACCCCCTCAGGTTTAATTGTAGAGCGATCAGCCAGTTCTAGGATGGTTGGTGTTTCCCTAATAAAGTTTTTCAACTGAAGCAATTGTGTTGTTTCCAATGTCATAATATTTATTGCAGCTCCTAAGTCTACTAGAACTTTAGAGACAAGGGTTTTTCCAACCTGCACTGTTACTGTAGGGTGACCAGGGTCACCATATTTCACAGGAGGATCTTTCTCTGTCATTAAAGCAGTCAGCTCTCCCATCACATGAACTGTGAGGGGGTCCTTAGCTTTTCTTCCAGGTTTTTTTATGCAGATATCTCTAACAGTCCTAGCATAAATGGGAACATCTCTTAACGCTTGCAATAGTGGAATTTTAACGTATAAATTCTGCAGTTCACCTAAAAGGTTAAAAGCAGGTTGCTCTAGTGTTTTAGTGAGAGCCAATCGTTCAGGGAACGGTGGATCTACTGTCTGATCAATGTTGTTAGATGTCGATTCGACTATTTCAGCATTATTATTAGTAGGTTTTTCTTTTCTAACTTCCTCCTTATCAGATTCAGTGATGTCATCAATGATGGGTTCAACAATTCTCCCTGAACGAAGATGGATATCGTTACATTGCATGGGGAAGACAGGCTGATTTTGAATATCAATTACTTGAGAAGCTTTATTATTATTTGGGTTGGGGTTGGGTTGCACAGGCAGTTGCGGTCTAATTGCCTAGTTATTTGGAGGAGTATTACATGGTAAAGAAAGAGACTGTTGTTGTTGAGGAAATGGCATCTGTTGGGCTGCCCAGCCTGGGTTCCATTGGTTGAAATATGGTTGCTGGGGAGCCCAAGGATTCCACATAGTAGGATCAGGAAAAGGGAGATTTGGTTGTTGCATAGGTGGAAAACTCATTGTGTTAAAGGGTGGGTACTACATTTGGTTCATGGGTGGGTAATTTGTTTGAAAAGGAGAATGATTATTCCAACGATTAAATGTTGTGTTAGAATTCATACCTTGTCTTTGTGGCCATTGCCTCCTCTGTGTCATCAGGTACACTGCTTCAGCCTCTTCTTCAGTTGATTGCAATGCTGCTTTAATTCCAGGCAGAGAGGGGCATTGCTGGGTCTCATGGTCCTTTTCGCAGATTGTGCAGATTGGTACCTTATCTAGCGGGCATTCCCTGAGTGGGTGCTTTTCTCTACATTTGGAACAAAAAATAGCTAGGGCAGCTTCTGCTTCTGCCTGTTTCTTCTTTACCTGCAGAGCATCAATTTGTGAAGCAAAAGAGCTTAACATCTCAGTTTTAAATTCTTCTAATAAATTACCTATTTCAGCCCTTGTTGCTCCTCCGCTTGCTGACTTCTGAACTCTTGAATATACATTATCTCTGCTTTTTGATCTGCTTACTGCTCCCCTTGAACATCTCATGCAGAGATTGATAATTTCATCAAATGGTTCTTTGGAAATGTCCCCTTTTCCCAGCATGTTTAACATGTCCAAGCAGTCATCTCGTACCCCTTTCAGCAATATAGTCTTCAGAATATCTTTACTCATATTAGGATGGTCAGACCGCTGCAGATTATACTGTAATCTTTCCACAAAATCTTCCAAATTCTCGTCCTCTTTCTGAACCATTTTAAACAATTCTTCCTTCCTTTCTCTCGTCCGGCAGTAATCTTGATACTTAGCCAGAAAGCTCTCTTTCATCTGATCCCAGGTAGTGATTGTCTAAGCTCCTAGGCTCATAAACCATCTTAACGCATTCCCTTTCAGTGTTGCTGGAAATAGTTTTAGTTTCTGATTAGGGCTCACATAATCATAACTTCTACATAGTATGTCGAATTCAAAGAGGAATTCATCCGGGTCTTCAGAGGATAACCCATGAAAGTTGGGTAATGCTGAGAGTGGAATGTTTTTCATAGGAGTTGTTCCTCTCGGGAGCTCCCCAATAGGAAATTCCAGGGTAGAGAGCGAATTTTCCCCTCTTCCTTCTGTTCTGTTATCCTCCATTGGTCTTTTTCCTGAATCACTTGCTTTATCTTCTGTGTCTTCTATTTCTTCAGGTTCTTCTACCAGTTCCTCGGTGTATTCTGGTACTTCCAGTTTCCTTTCAGGTCCTAGTACTTCCTCCGTTTGTCGATATGTTTGTGAGGAATACTGGATCTGAGGTCTCCGGGAACTTGTCCTCTGTGATGTTTCAGCCTTTGAGATGATTTCGTCAATATAAGTTTTTCTTCCTCCTCCGCCTTTGCCGCCTATGAAATTAGGTTTCTTGCGTCCTCTCATGCACCTGTTATTCTCAAAAAGAAATCATTAATGCCTTTAGAAATCTCTAGTTGCCTTCCCCGGCAACGGCGCCAAAATGTTGGCTAGTTGAATTGTTTATTAATTAACAATCAAGTACCACATTAAATTGTCAACCTGGGAAAGTCTTTTTATTTCAAAGGCCACTGCGTACTATATGTACTTTAACTCTAAAAGCATTAAAAAGCTGTAGTATGCGAAATTCTCATGTTATGTTATAACAGTGTACTGTAAAGATAAAATAAAAACAGTTAATAAATCCGAGAAGAAAAGTGATGGATGCTCTGTTATCAGAGGATCAGGACCCTATCCTCCAAACAAGGACGTTCAGCACCTGCCCCTGTAACCAGATTGCTAATACACACTGAAAGTCTAATTCACCGATGAAGTACAACTTCAAACGATTAACGAAACAGAGTGCCAGCAAACAGGAAACTACCAAAGGTAATGCTTACAGAATCCAAAACAGAGCACCAGCATAAAGAAATCACCAAACACACTTGACAGAAAAGTAAATGGGTGAATCTTGTGAGGAAGGTGGGCCCTGTCCCTCTCACAAGATTCCCCAGAACACAGCTGTTGGATTAGAGACTCAGAGCAATCTTCTATTCATCTGCCAAAAGATTTAGTACAATAAGAGTTCAGACTTTGCTGTTCGTCTTTAAAATTTCCCTTACAGAATTATCATCCCCTCTCTAATGTAGATGTCTCCTCTTTATAGAGGAGACATCTATTACAATAGATTATCACGGTTCATTCAGTTAGCCAAAAATAAGAATTACAAAATGTTGTTATAATAGTGCAATAGTGTATTCTTTCTTAAGTTTATTTTTGTTACACAGCTGGTGCCTGAACTTTGCCCGTGCTCTTGGGATCCTTGTATTATCCTTCGCCGTTTCCCCATGGTTGCTAATTTAGAAAACCTGTACTGTTCCTGATACTTGAGCAATCGTAACTGTGTTTTGCTCTTTTGGGTAGTTGCTGATTATGCCGCGTCATCGTGGAATTCTGGCAATCTCCGGATAGTTGCCGTTTGTTATTTCCAGTTGTTGCAAAAATAGCATTCTCCTGCTTTTAGATGGTTGCCATTGCTGGCTGTGGTGACTGCGTAGTTGCTGCTCCTGGTGTTGCAGCAACTGCGTAGTTGCTGTTTCTGGTGTTTCAGCAACTATAATTATAATTCCTGCAGTCTTTAAACAGCCCAGCAATTATTTGGCAACTTAATTGACTTTTCCACAGATAAATATAAAGATATTCATGAATATGCAATGAACAGTTAAACATATAGATATGCGGAGAGTTACTTCGTACCTTGGGGTGATTAAGTCATTATACAATCAAAATCTTTCAACCTATGACTGAAAAAGAAATAATATTATGGCAAAAATATAAGGTCAAAATTGGTCAATTCTGAGTCCCAACATCCACTAGATCCAATGTTGCCTGAATGCAAGGCCTTTTAAAAGGTTCTCTAGGTATTCCCAATTTAGCTTATCATACACCTTAGTAATGCCCAAATGCATAATAATTCTCACTTTTTTTAGAGCCTTGACGGAGTGAATGATTTCATCGACCTAGATTACATTATCTAGGATTTTCCATGCTTCCACAAATCCAACCTTTTCCTCCGACACTAGAATTGGGAGCAGGGGTTTTATCCTGTTTGCAATGAATTTTGAGATAATTTTATAGATTACATTGCAGAGAGAAATAGGTCAGAACCTATCTGGAGTGTTGACTTATTTTTGTTTGGGGATTAAAGTTATGAGATTAACATTCAGGGCTTTTAGCATAAATGTTGATTTGCAGGATTCTTCAAATACCTCAGTGACCTCACAACCCACAATCTCCCAACATGCTTTAAAAAAATCAGTTGTGAATTCATCTAGACGAGGTGATTTTCCACTAGGCATGTCTTTCACTACCATTTCTACTTCCTCAATCACGATTGGCCTGTTGAGATTATCATTCTGCTCCTCTGTGATTAGTTTGGGAATATTCTTGAAGATTTTCCCGATGGCCTTGATCTTTCTCCTGGTGGTTCTGATGTAATATACTGGAGGTGATGGACCAGTGTTTGCTCAATCTCCTAATGGGAACTGACCTCCTTCCCTCCCTTATCTTTCAATCTCAAAATCCTATTGTGATTTCTATGAGCGATCGTGGTATGATGGAAGAATTTGGTGTTCTTCTCCCCATCTTGAAGCCACCAAACTCTAGATTTTTGTTTCCATAAATTTTCTTCTTGTTTACATCATTTTTACCATTCTGAATCCAAGGAGAGTTCTTGATTTTTATTTTCCTCTATGAAGTATTCCTCCACCTCTAATATTTGTAAAGTTTCTAGTTTAGCTTCTATGTTTTTCTTTTCTTGGAAAATATTCCCAAATTCATGTTTGTTCCACAATTTAAGTTATTCTTTAATAAAATTCAGCTTTTGTTGTAGCTTGAACATCTTGGAACCTCTCATATTTCTATCTTCCTTCCACCATTGCTTAAATTTTTTTACAAAATTAGGATGATCTAGCCAGAAGCCTTCAAACCAAAAGGGTCTGGTTTTTGGGGTACCTGTAATATGGGCAATCAATGATACAGGCCAATGATCTGATCCACTGCTAAATAAGATGTTGGTTTCCATGGCTATTCCTTGGAATATCAACTCCTCCGAGACAAGGAATATGTCTAGCCTCGAAGCCACCAGGTATTTATCTCCCCTTTTATTTCTCTAGGTAAATACACCATTTGAGGTCTCTAAATCCACCAGCTTCAAGTTTTCAATCATATCTCGGAAATTATCAAAGTCCCTATCTGTATTCTTGGTTCCTCCTTTTGTTTCTTCCATGGAAAGAATAATGTTGAAATCCCCATCCCCGCTCCATTTTGATGTGGGGTGCCCTTTTTGAAGAGATTCTAATGACTAGATAAAATTAAGCTTCTCATCAATTCGTTGAGGGCTGTAAACATTGGTACAAAGAACCAGATATGACGAGCCTATATATTGTATGACAAGAGATAACACATTTTGAGAGGCTTCAATGGACACAACATGGATTTTTTTTGGATTCCTTAAGGTTAAGATCCCTCCTGTTGAATTTCTAGATTCTATGTCTCCAAAATTGTACCGAGACCAAAACTTCCCATTGCTTATTTTCATATGAGCCATGAAACATTTAGTTTCTTGGATGAGCATAATATTAGGATTTTTTTTCATTTTTTCTTTCATAATTTTTTGCTTTAGAGGGATATTCAATCCCTTTATATTCCATGTTAAAAATTTCATTGAAAAATAGGAGGGGGAGGGAAGTTTGGGTTCCAGGGTTTCATCTCACTTGATTTTATCAGGAGAGCCCCCAATTCCTTGAGTGCAACACTGTTTATTTTCTGACCTTGTTTCCTTTGGGTTTTTTTTAGGATCTAGCTGTTCTGGGTCTTTAGCTTGACTCCTAGGAATTTTTCTTCCCTGTGTGTTAATTTGGACCCTCTCATCCAAGTTCCTTCCCTAGTTAGGAACATGTATTGCACCTAAATGATTTGATCCTTTAGAATCACATCCAACCTTTGAGTTTTCCATTATTCTAGGAGTTGAGGGAGGTCCATTCCTTCCTGCTCCATTATTTCCATCATATGTAATTTTTTTGTCCTTATCTCACTATGTGTCATATCCAAATCCTTGTTCGACTGTAGAGGGATGATAGGCTCACCTTCCTTCTCAGGGGACTACGTGGGTGCCATTGGTGTCTCTTCATTTGCAGGAAGATCACACTCTATTTATTCTTTCTCTAAGGTCTCCTACTCAGGATGATGCTCTTTTTCTACCTGAATAGTTTCCTTGGCCAACACTTCATATCGGTTCTTTGACTCCTTATTCCCACTATGGTAAATTTATTGTTGTTGTTTCCTTCCCGCTTCCCCCTAGGTGCAACTTTTGTGAAACCATGGACATCTCCTTCTGGATTGGGCTTGGTTTCCTTAGTTTAGCATTTAGTGTGAATTCTATAATATGGTGTCTGTGTTCATGGCATCATCAACACCAGAATGAGATATGTTCATAGTCAATGCTTTGATTCTAGCTCTCATCCTGGAACTCGAGTGTATCCGCCTCATGGAGGGCTCTAAAGATGTCCATTTCCACATAGAACTGGGCACACGCTGTGTATTTTCCCTATTGGGTTGTTTGAGAAAATGACCTAGGGAATTTCCTATGGATTCAATTGTTTTTGGGAGATAATAATCAAGTGGTAGTGAGTATAGTCTGATCCACACTAGGACGAATGTGAAAGTTTCTTATTCTGGAGTGAAGTTATCCTTCTAGGGGCACATGTATAATCTCACTGACGATGGGAAATAGGGGCCTCCTTCAAAGATTATATCCCTATATTCAAGTTTAGCAAATACAATCATAAAGAAACCTTTAGAGCCTAAGTGAAGGCCCACTTCCTATTTAGGTTTCCAAACATACATAATCCAAGATCTGAGAAGTTTCTTAATGGGCCAGGTCCCCATAAATTTTCATATTAATGCATATGTCTTCATGTGGTCCCTATGGGCTTGGGTTTGCAGGTCCGCCAGGACCACATTTGGTGTCTTTTCTGGCTTAGGTTTGCAACCTCCTTTTGGTAATGACTGTTTAGACAGTTTTTCCTCCGTTGCCTCTAACGCTTTTCTTACATTGAGATTTGTGTCAGTTTCCTCTATGTTTTCCGCTTGAGCCTAACTGGTTCCAAAAACAATCCCACCTGACTTATTGGAAGACTTTCTAGTCCCTCCTTGGATACATTTCTCTTTATCAATCATAATTTTATGATAGGAGGTAGAAGAGCCCCCCCCCCCTACAGTTTCCATTTCGCTTCAGATCCTTTTAGACTATGGATTTCCCTCCTTTCAACTCAAAGTTGAACCTTTCCCAATATTATTATTTCTTTTATTTTAATGATATGTTAATCTATCAAGAGAAGAGAAGAAAAACTATAAGATTTGCCGGTCTAACAGATTAGTGAATGTTGCATGCATTCCAAGATTGTTTGATTTTATAGAACTCATTTATTTGTATGCAAAATTTTTTTATTCAAACACGAGAAAAATTATGCTAGCAATGAAGAAGGTTCCAATTCCTTTCACTTTGGAGACATTTAGATGCATATTGAAGCTATTGAAACCGGATATACGCTTAAATTTTTTGGAAGCAAATAGTTTTCTGGAGTCATAAGTAGGGGGCATGAACATCATTAAATAATTCATTTCGCCAACTTCTCAAGTTCCTATTGTTATTTGCATTCTATATATTTCTTTGTTTATATAGTTGTTTAGAGACTTCTGTTGGCTTAGTTCCTGTCCTATGGGACAAGAAACTACAACCAATGTCCCAAAATCCATTATTTATTTGCTCTATTATTCATATGAAAAAGTTTTTGATTCAACTGGGTTGACCTTATTTCAAATGAATTAGCTTTTTAGTTAGTCAATTTTCCCCAAAGAAGTAGATTCTTTATGATGGTGTACCTGATGTCAACCCTCGTGTTGACTCATGTATTTCATGACTTACCCTATAAATATAAATTCAATTATGGCGAAGAACTGATGTAGTTCTAGTATCCCTTACCGTGGAAGCATGAAGTCGCTTTAATTTTTTCCTAATCCAAGATGTATTTGTAAATAAGCTCATTTAAATGATAAATGAACAAGAACCCCATCGAATATTTTCCCAAGCTTGAGTTTTCTTGTGGGGCAAAGGGGTACATGAAGAAAGAGAAAATAATACGGTTATTCAAATTTATGGATTTAAAGGTAAACCACTGTTGCTTCCAAGAATTTTTATAGAAAGTTATTCTTATAGATTGGATTGTTATATTTGAACAGAAGAAGAAAAAATAATTTATTTCTTTTCCATTTACCATTGGATAAGTCACTGTGAAGAATACAGCTCATGTTGTAGAGCTTGCAAATTCTTTGCATTTTTTTTTAATTTAAGAGAAGTTGAAGCCCGATGAGGCTTTGATATAGAAGGCCTATTTACCACACACCTAGGTACTTTTAAATACAAGAAATTGTTTACAAGAGTTGTAGAGGAAAGAGGAGAGTCTCAGTGCTCCGAGCAATAATCAAGCACTGGTAAAGAATACTGGAGAAATTGATGAAGAAGCGAGAATCAACATGGAAAAAAAGTACAAGCAAAGAGGTTATAACCCTCTGCAACAATATCCACCTTGCACATTTAGTATTGGTACGACTTCATCCTCCAGTCAAAAAAAGAGAAAGGATACTGGAAGTGGAAAATTGATTAATGATAAGCTATTAGGTGGAGGAGATTACGAAGATCCTCCTTGAACATTCATTCTAGGAATAAATAAATAAATAAAATACATAACATAAAATAAAATAAAATAAATAAATAAAAAAATTAAAAAAAATTAAAAATAAAATTAAAAAAAAAAAAAAATAAAAATAAAAAAAAAAAAAATTTAAAAATTATAAAAATATAATATATATAAAAATATTATAATATATATATATATATATATATATATATATAATCGCACATAATTGAATCAACCAAATCCAAAAGTCCCCCAAAAATAAGAAGCATTGAACAAGCTATGAACGTGGAAATTGAGAGTGTTATGCTACCTGATTGGGTTAGTACTTGTTTAGCAGAAAATTAGAAAATAATGGAGAAAATTGCCAAAGAAGCCACTACTTTTGATGATCGCCCTATCACTTTGCAAAATGCAAACTATGATAAGGGCGGTAAAAAATTGAAAATTGAAAAAGTAAAGGTCCATAATAAAAAGGTTATTGATAAAATAAAAGTGATTGTTGATGTGTTTGGAGTTGGAGCGAGCAGACTCATTAGATTGCATCATGATACTGGTAACACACTTGCAGTGTCTATTGACTAACATGAAGTAGAGAACCTGATACTGAAATCAATCATAACAAAGCTAGAAGATGCTCTAAATTCAGTTCCTTTGTTAATGACTCCACTGGCAATATAGACACTACCATCGACAATTTCTACTCCCATCACATCCCATGGAGCTAATAAAGCTCTGAAACTATTTAATGCAATAAAATCTCATATTATCACTAATGTATGCCAAAAATTAGAAACCATTGAACATGCATGGAAAGAAGCTTCTGATCTACTACGTTTAACGCAGGGAATTAACTCATTTACTGATTTGGTCAAAAGTAATGATAAGGAAGACACACATTTCATTAACAATGACTTACTTAATTTTAGTCAAAGGCTTGGTTTGTTGTCTGATATAGTCAAAAAACGCAGAGGACTACCAAATTCTATTTGAATGAAGAAGATCAAAGATGGATGGGCTAAAAGAATCATCACACTAGAAAAAGTTATTTATGAATGTGAAAGCATAAAGAATAGAAGAGGCACTACAAAAAAACCTTGTGTTTAACGTCTATTTCTACTTCTTATTTTGCATCTAGAGCCTTTTTTGGTTCTATTTGCATTAATTTAGCAAATATGGTGCAAAAATTGATGCAAAATTTTCACCAAGTTTAGCACAAGGTTTTGCACCATGTTTTTCATGAGGTTTTGCACCAGGTTTTGCACCTTCCTTTTCACCAGGTTTTGTGTCAAGTTTGGCACCTAATTTTGTTTCACCTACTTTTGCATCCTCTATTTCATCTACCTTTTGTGCCGAAACTTGCATCGTCTTTTGCATACCCCTTTATGCCAAGTTTTACGTCGAGGTTTCTGTCTAGTTTTGCCTCTAATTTTATTGCATCCACTTTTTCATCTTGTTTAGCATCTATATTTGAATCCCCTTTTGCATCTGTTGTTTTGTCCACTATTGCATCCACTTTTGTTGTGCCACAATTTGTGCCTAGTTTGGCGCCTATCGTTGCACCCATGTTTGCTTCTAATTTTGCATCCTCATTTGCATCTAAGTTTGAATCAACTTTTTCTTCTATTTTTGCATCCCTTTTTGTCTCCACTTTTGCAATAGGTTTTGTAATGGGTTTCACGTCTCATTTTGCATCTACTTTTGCATCAACTTCTATTGCATCCATTATTGCACCCATGTTTACATCCACTTTTTCATCCCTTTTTGTGTCAAAGTTTGCTTCTTTTTTTTTGTTGCATCTATCACTACATCCACTTTTATTTTTCCACAATTTGCGCCATGTTTTAAACCTACTGTTCTACCCATGTTTGCTTCCATTTTTGCATCCACATTTGCATCCTCTTTTGCATCAAGTATTGCATCTTTTTTTGCATCCACTTTTGTGTCGAGTTTATGCATCGAATTTTGTGTCTCGTTTTGTATCTACTTCCATTGTATCAATTTTTTGATCTAATTTTGTATCCATCGTTGCACCCATGTTTGCGTCCACTTTTGCATCCTTTTTTTCATCTTGTTTTACATCCAAGTTTGCATCTTTTTTTGTGTCCGTTGTTGCATCCACTTTTGTTGTGCCAGAATTTGTGCCATGCTTTGTGCCTACTATTTCACCCACATTCGATTCCACTTTTGCATCCTCTTTTGTGCCCAAGTTTCCATTGAATATTGTGTATGTTTTTATATCCCCTTTTACATCCACTTTACGTCAGGTTTTGCATCTCATTTTGCATCTACTTTTGTTGCATCTAATTTTGGGTCCAATGTTGCACCCATGTTTTCATCCATGTTTACATCACCTTTTGCATATTATTTTTCTTCCAAGTTTGCCTCCTTTTTACATCCAAGTTTGTGTCCTTTTCTGCATCCGTTGTTGCATCCACTTTTGTTTCACCACAATTTGTGCCAAGTTTTGTGCCTACTATTGCAACCATGTTTTCTTCCACTTTTGCATCCACATTTTCATCCTATTTTACATCCAAGTTAGCATGACTATTGCAATGGTAGGCACAAAACTTGGTGCAATAAAAGTTAATCGAGTATCATCATACCTAGATCATGAATCTAAAGGAGGGAAAGAATAACATCCTCCAATTACTTAAAGGAAAAGGTACATGGTTCACTCTTGTTACAACAAAATGATTCAAAACAATGCTTCTCTAATGAAAGTTGCCTTGAGAGAAATAAGGTTTTACATCCATTGGCATAGGCTCCCAAAGTTGAACGACCTCAAACATAACCCAAAGCGTTAATGAATATTATGTGGAAAAGGTCCAGTTTCAAGCATGACGATCCACTTTTCATAAAATAATCCTAAAGAAATCGTTTAACTAGGGTGTCTATCCCTTTAAAGGTCCAAGTCCACATGTTCCAATGATCTCTTTAGGAATGACTCATCCAACATTTTGCCGTACAAATTAGGGTAATTTCATCCAAGATGTTGGACTACATCTTCTATGGATGATAGTGGTCCTCCCATTTTGATACATCAGAGCTTTTTGACTTGGTTCAGTTTATCTTCTCATGGTCTCATGATTTTCAGGGGTGGATTATTATGACTTGATCTATGTAGCCATGTGACATTTATTTAGTACATAGTAGATGTTTCAATTATACTCTCTTTGTTTTGATGTCTTCCATGCTACGTTTTTAGAGCTTCATTTGATTGCATATTCGTATATATGGTTTACTATATGCACTTATGGATTTGAATATGCATTTGCAAGAGTTTAGTCATTACATTCATTCTTTACGGGGAGATCCTAGTACATGAGAGGATTATTGGTTAGACTCAGATTAGTTAGTTCACCTCAATAGTATGTATGATTAGGGAATTGACCTCACATTAGGATTTTTTGCTTTGAATAGGAATACTAGGTCACTTTTCCATGCGAATTAGCCCATTATAAATCCATAATTTCCCCTCATAATCAAGCTAATTGATATGTCCATTTTAGCCATTTATTCCCTTTAGTGACCCTTTGACTAAGGCAAGGACTATGGTCCTAGTTCAATAAGGAGTCAAGTCCCAGTTTTTACACATTTCAAACGAGATGCCTAGCCAACTAAATATGGTCACATCATACACTCATGTGACCCACTCCTTATGGATATGGATTGAGCAGTCCTAAATGTGAGCTAGTGCCTTAAGAGTGTTCGCTCTAGCCCATACCAATAGATACTGAGAGGTTAATCCTAGTGTCATTAAGGAGGAATGATCTTATTGTTATACCAATCAAGTATGACCAACTCTTCATATCACAGATACATATTGTTACATCAGATATTATTCGAGTATGATTCATTGACCAGAGTTGCCTCTAATATGTCATTGAGCATCCAAACTTAGTCTCTATTTCAGCATGGAGAGACTGCATTATTACCAGAGTTTCATGGGATTATCAGTTGGAGTATGATGCATCTTGTGGAGCAATTTACTGGTATCTCACACCTCATATATCTTCCCTTTGGCTTATTACTGGCCACCCACCTATGCCACTTGGACCCCCACCATTGTTTCTTTTAGTTTTTCAGTTTCCTTATTTGTATTACAATTTACTATTTTTGGCAGTTTTTCGAGTCCTGAACTTCTGGAGCCATTCAAAAGTTGTATTCCTCATATAGATATTTCTAATGAGGTATTGTGCACATCAAATGAAGATCATATGCCAAAGTTATGACCCTGGGAAGTTGATGTACCAATTTACCCAAACAGGGCGCATAGTTTGGCACTTCATCTCCTAGGGTTATGTTTTTGGATGTTTAGGGTTTTCCATTATTTCTTAATAATAAATAGGCCTTTGAGCCTCATTGTAACAATGTTTAGAGGCATTTAGCCATTGCATCTCTTCTCATATATAAGCTACCATCGCCTGAGCTAGTCTTATTTCCATTATGTTTGTAAGCATATTTCAGTATTTGATATTAATGAAATGAAGTGTTATTTCTATTGCATATCTGTATTTAAGGTCATATCTATAATTTTTTGTGTTCCTATTTAAATCCAAATCAATTAAACTCCTATTCAATAGTAGAAATATAAATTCATGCCTTCAGCCTTTCCCTTTATCATTATCACTTGATAGGTTTCTTTCCATTTTCCAAGAGTTCCTATAGGACTTCCCTTTATTTTCCATACCTTATAGGTGGACCTTGGGTCTAGGAATTTAGCTGATGGTTTCAATCTTTATGATCTCTATGGCATGGATGAACCTAATGACTTTACATATGCTTTTTGCATCATGCTGATAGGTTACATGCATTTAGTAGAGGTTTTTCAGTTTCATCATGTTAAGTTTCAACAATCAGTATATGGCCCTTTGTGTAGTGATCAGTGAGGTGTGACCATACATATAGTTGCACTTCTCATTTGTATATGTTTTGGGAATATTTGAGTACCCATTTGGCTACTTTTGGGTGCCCAGATAATTATATATCAATGATCATCTTGGTAGAGAAAATTTCCAGAGATAGTGTGACATTTTTATTTTATTTTTATACACATGGATGTGTGTCATAGGCATATCTTCAATTTCAAAGGTTTTATTAGTGAGAAGATGGTACCATCAAATTCGTCATTAGATTATGCATGAGACGAATACATGCATGCCCCATTTTGAGAGACTTCACGAGATGGCCATTTTATTGGCAGCCCATGCGCTCATGTAGTTTATTCATCACATGTTATATATCATCATTTGATCTATGATTTATTAAGAGCTTCAACATATACATGTCTCTTGTCTCGTGATACACAAAGTTTCATTGATATTATCATTGTATTGTATCTACATGGGACCCCATATGAGAAGCACTCATTTGTACATTAATCATGTCTAACACTTGATGTGATTTACATGTATTGGTGACTTGCACTTGCTTACATCAGATGTTAGCACCTTGGCACTTTATGTATCATTATTTTATTATCGTATGCCCATGATACTTTATCATGTTATTATGTTTTATTTCCTAGTGAAATAAGGAGGGCATACCTCATTTTAATACACTACTACAAAAAATTCCTTTAGGGGCATTTTGGCTTATGGTGGTCTTGCCAAAACTGCCTCTAAAAGTGTTTTTAGAGATTTAGATGTGTTTTTGAAAACCCCCCTTGAAAGTCATGAAAATTTGAACTTTGTAGGGGGGGGGGGGGGAAGGGGGGGGTTCTAACAACCACCTCTAAAAGTGTTTTCTCATAACTTTGGGCAGAGGGTTTTGAATCACTACCCCTAAATATTTTTTTCATGACACTTTTTTGAAAACCCCCAAGAAATTCATGAAAATTGAACTTTTTTTTTTTTTTTTTTGGGGGGGGGGGGGAGGGGGGATGTTTAATAACTACCCCTAAAACTAGTTTTCATGGAATTTTTTGACAACCCTCTTTAAAGTCGTGAAATTTCAACCTTTGGAGGTGGCTTTGGAAACTCCCCCTCTAAAATTCATGATAATTAAACATTTGGAGGTAGTCATTTAATTTTCGCCTCTAAAAGTTCAATTCTCATGACTTTTGGGGTCAGGGGGGGATTGTCCAAAATTGCCTCCAAAATTTCATTTCTCGTGACTTTTATGGGCATTATATAACAATCCCCATTAAAATTCATGGCAATGTAACTTTTGGAGGAGGTCTTGGAAAATCCCTCCCTCCCCCCGCCCCCCACCTCTCCCACAAAGTCATGAGAATTGAACTTTTAGAGGAAATTGTTAAATGACCTCCTCAAAATGTTCAATTGTCATGAATTTTGGGGGAGGGGGATCTTTTCATGTATTGAATGGGTAAAGGGGAAAAAAGGGAGCATGGATGGGTAGAAGTGGGAGGTCCAAGAATGATTTGCTAAGATTCATAATCCTAACATTACAGAATGAGAAGGGGGCTTAAGAACTAATGGAATATGGGCTACAAGGCCTGGAAGGAACACAATGAGAGAAAATGATAGGGGAACCACCAATAGTTGTGATAAGGAGATTAGGGGCCCCATTATCACAACCCATAAGCCCTTAACCCATAATCACTAAATTCCTCATCCCCTTAACACCCAAGCAATAATCCCTTAACACTCAACCCCGTAACCCCTAAACCCCTTAAGCTCTAATCCTTTACCCTTTACCCTTTACCCTTAACCCCTAAATTTTAAACCCCTTATCTCCTAGAACCCCTAAGCCTTTCTACCAAACCATAGGTGCTCCAACACTAATCCTCTTGGTAAAATTAGGTCTTGGTCCACCATCCCCTCCAAATATAACCTACAAGCACTATTAGGGTCCTAAAAGGAAAAGAGCCACAAGGCCCCCAAATTTGATCTACATTTTTTGGATAGTTACATTTCCCCCAAATATCCTCCACATATTTTCTTTCAAAGGACATTTTCTAACAACAACCGGTAAAAGTGTTTTCTCGTGACATTTTTTTTTGGGGGCGGGGGGTTTAATATTTACCCCTAAATATATTTTTCATGGAATTGTTTTACAATCCTCTTTAAAAGTCATGAAATTTCAACCTTTGGAGGTGGTTTTTGAAACTCCCCCTCGTAAAAGTCATGAGAATTAAACATTTAGACGTATTCATTTAATAGTCACCTCTAAAAGTTCAATTCCCATGACTTTTGGGGGTGGGGGGTTGTCCAAAATTTGCTCCAAAATTTAATTTCTTGTGACTTTTATGGGGGTTATTTAACAACCCCCCTTAAAAGTCACGAAAATGTAACTTTTGGAGGCGATCTTAGACACCCCCCCGCTCTCCCACAAAGTCATGAGAAGAATTGAGCTTTTAGAGGAAATTGTTAAATGACCTCCTCCAAATGTTCAATTGTCACGCCATTTGGGGGAGGGGGATATTTTGGTTTATTGAATGGGGCAAGGGAAAAAAAGGGAGCATGGATGGGTAGAAGTGGGAGGTCCAAGCATAATTTGCTAAGATCCATAATCCTAACATTAGACAATGAGAAGGGGGCTTAAGACCTAATGGAATATGGGCTATAGGGCCTCAAAGGAAGGCAACGATAGAAATTGATAGGGGAACCCCCAATATTTGTGATAAGGGGATTAGGGGCCCCATTATCACAACCCATATGCCCTTAACCCATAATCACTAAATTCCCCATCCCCTTAACACCCAAGCCATAATCCCTTGACCCCATAACTCATAACCCATTAACCACCTTGATCCCTTAAACCCTAAACCACTATCCCCTTAACCCCTACCCTAGAATCACTAAACCCCCTAATCCCTAACCCCTTATCCTCTTAAACCCTGACCCTTAACCCATAACCATTAACGATTTAACTTGTTGACACCAAAATCCCATAACCCTTAAGCCCATAACCCCTAAATCCTCTGACCCCTAATTTCGTGGTGCTTAACCTTAACCCTTGAATCCCTTGACCACTGAGCCATTGATCGTTAACCCTTAAACACCATAAGCTCTAATCCTTAACCCTTTACCCTTAACCCTTGACTTTTAAACCCCTTAACTCCTAGAACCCCTCTACCAAAACATAAGTACTCCAACACTAATCCTCTTGGTAAAATTAGGTCTTGGTCCACCAACCCTCCAAATACAACCTCCAAGCACTATTAGAGTCCTGCAAGGAAAATAAAAATAAGGTCCCCAAATTTGATCTACATTTTCTGGACTGTTACATTTCCCCCAAATATCCTCCACATATTTGCTTTCAAAGGACAACAATACAATCTTCTAACATCCACATTTTCATCTAAGTTCATAGGAATCAAGAAAGGTTCATCTCCATGCATAGCCAAAATGTAATTCATGTCCACTCAAAATAAAAAAGAGGATATAATTTTTCCCCTTTAGCTGTCACCATCCTTTAACACTGGACCCTTCTCTTACCAAATGTATGGGTAGAAGTCCCTACAAGTCTACAATATTTCTCAAAGCTATGTCCATGTTGGGAATGGGTCCCCTGGGGACATTTTTGGGAGTAAAAGCCTAAGTTTGGGGCAGAAGCCCCGAATTTTGTACAAAGGAATGTAAAGTCTCCACATTTTGTGGCCACGGAGTGCAAAGATAGCAAGAGTGAAAAAGGGTTTCCGGCCTTAGTTTAGATATCTTGTTTCGGATTTAGAGATCTACCCTTGGTCTGTGGACCATGGGATTGTATAAAAAGGGAGTCTTAGAAGTAGAGTTCTAAGAAATTTTAAGGGCTTGATGAGTCTGTGAAGAGCTAAGAGTGAGATTCTTAGCGTAGAAAGAGGCTTTGCATCTGAGTGCATAGAGGCCTAGGGTAGAATTTCGCAGCTGAGTGCGTGGACCCCTACAACTGTGTGCTTAGGGCAGATAGAGTCTGTATTGGAAATTTGAATCATCAATAAAGAGAAGTATTCTGAAATTACTGTGTATTTTGCCTCTGTGGACTGCATGCGATTATGTTAAGTTAAGTTCTGGGTTTATGTTATAATGCTAATTTGATGCACAAATGTATATGTTTGTATCTGTTATATGAACACAAATAAAGATATATGTTTACGCGAAGATAATCTTAATTGCATGGTAAAATTGGCGAACACTTAAGAGAATTTGGGAAATTATATAATAATGTAGTAACAAAGGCGCGTAAGTACCTAAGTCATTGATTAGGGTTGCACGAAGGACGATCATATACCTTCACGAAGGTTATAAGAGACAGAAGAGAGAGTACATTGATAAGCCCAAAGGGCTTATCAATCTGTGTGAAGGAAGGGTTTAAGGTATAAACCTGACATCACAACCATCTTAGGGTGCGGAAACTTGGTTCCTGCATCCCCCCATACTGCTTCGGGTGAGACTTCGGTTCGTACTCCGTGGACTGATTCCAAAAGGGCCAGTAGTGTAGGGATTTACTTGGCTAACTAATGTTGAACTTGGGTTAAGGCCCATTAAGCCAACAAATGGTTTCGTTGCTGGGACCGAGATCTACATAACGAGATGTGTCGCGTCGCATCACTGGAATTCAACTAAGAAGGAGATCGAAGACTAGTGGGATAGGAAGATCCACGAATTCGCGGCACAAGAAAACAAGAATCCGTGATTGAATAAGGAACAATGGTTGGACATATATATGTACATAGAAATTCAGGAAATCTTCTTCTGTTCTTTCCCAGTTGAATTATATGAGTGGATCGCGAAGTTGGCAGATTTCTAGGGAAGGTGGAGGCTTGACAATCCGATTGTCTGGACCCCAAAGTTAGTGCGGAGATTGGAAACCTCTGAAGATAAGATCGCGCGTGCTATCGATCATTGGCTCGACCATATCATAGGAGGGTTTGTGACAGAGTTCGCAGTTGATAATTTGGTCAGCTACAATGAAGAAGAGCGCCACTTCTTCAAAGGGCCACAAGGTAAGTATTTGAAATCACTAAATACTTGGATTAAGATTCTCTTATGTGAAAAGAGGGTCATGTAGTTATCTTGGTGTTTGGAGCTACATGAAGTGGAAGGTATTTCAGGGATGGAGGAAGAAAAGGTCCTGAGTATAGCCCGCTGATTAAGCCTCCTTTGAGTGACGACGAAGGAGAAACGCAGGCTTTCCCGCTAAGCATTATTCAATTGATAAGATAATGGTTCCTGCGAGTACCCACAACACCTCCATCTTCATCCCACCCATCTACACTGCCTCCATCCTCACCTCCACCACTTACCCCATCACCCACACCACTGCCACCTCCACCACTGTTCAACATGGTGAACTCTGTAAAGCTACCTGTATTCAAGGGCATAGGAAATGAAGATCCAGATGAGTTTTGGTTGATCACGAACGCTGTATGGGAAGCTAAGGGTATCACATATGATCAAATGAAGAAACAAACGCTGGTTAGTGCTTTGCAGGACCACGCACTAACATGGTACGTTAAGTACAATACTGATAACCCAACATCCGTGTTGGCAGATATCCAGACTGTGCTAAATATGGAATTCAGTAGACCTAAGTCTCAAGCGTAATCCATTGTGGGATTCAAGGAGATCATGATGAAGCCTAGGGAGACACCCTGGGATTTGGATAAAATATTAAAGTGTATGATCCGTGAAGCCAACATGAACCTAACTAATGGGCAACACCGCGAATGGTTTGTGGCCTCGCTCCTGCCCCACCTAAGGGTTGCACTATCACAACAGAATATTGGGACATAGGCAGAAGCTCTAGTAATTATGATGAGACTGCATGAGACACCAATGCAGGATGTTAATCTGGGGGTTTAGCAGATTCACGCGTAGTTGCAGAACTTTTGCCTCGAAATGCAAAGTCTGAAGAAAGATAGAACAGCTTAGCCGGAGGCACGTAAAGAAGGCTAGTGCCTGAAATGCGAAGGTCAGTGGCATGACAAGGATCATTGTCTAGTCTTTGTGAACTATGTTGCAGCAGGGGGACAAATGCCTCTAAGGCCGGAAGCTGTGGCAGGGCCAAGTACAGGGCTCACGCTATGGTGCGTTATATGCCAGGTAGCTGGGAAACATGCGAATTACAATTGTCATTTGCTGCAGAAATTCGTACAAACACCACAACAACTCTTCTGCAATTTATGTCAATCAGTAGGTCATGACGAGCGCAATTGTCATAGTTACGAATTAATGATGGACAGGACACCTGCATATAAGTTGCAGGCAGAAACGTGGCCTTTGGACCAAGGCATTGGGGGAGCGTGAGGTGAGTATTAGGGGCACGACCAAGGCTGAGGTGGAGGGGGGCCTGGTAGAGGCCGAGGGAAGCTTATTTGTTACAATTGTGGAGGACCAGGACACTACACGAGAGACTGCCCGAATCTGACGCGACTGTCATGCCACTACTGTACTCAGTTTGACCATGCGACTGAGGATTGCACTATATTGTTGGCTAAGATTCACGAGATGGGGCGTAGCCTCCACAGCCGATGCAGAACCTCCAAATGATAAGGGCTGAGCCTCGTGAGGAAGACCCTGAGGTAAACATTATGCTATGGAGTGGAACAATGAATAGTGAGGATGAAGGGAAGCAGCATGTAGAAGGTGAGTGGGTCCACAAAGCACCAGAAAAGGACACTGGGATTGATCTGGGGTGTGCAAAAGAAACATTTATGGAAGCAAAGAAAATCTTCGCTGAGGCCTCTACCTCAGGAAGTTAGGAGAAACCTGTTGAAGAAATGGACCCATCCATGATTACCACATTCTTAAAGACCTGCATGAAACTACTCCACGATAGTAAGGCTGTGAAGGGACTACAGGAACTGATCAACCAATGCGCTGGAAAGGTCAGTGTTACTGGTGAACCGTGCATAGTCAGAAAGCTTGGTAAGCATAAGGGGAGGACTGGACGTGAGATGAGACTCACTGCGCAGATAGGAAAATACAAAATGGACCAATTTATCTTGGATCTAGGGTCTAACGCAAATGTTTTGACAAAACAAACATGGGATAGAATGGGGAGACCTGCACTCCAGTGGTCTTCGATCCAGTTAAGGATGGCGAATCAACAGAAAATCATCCCAATGGGGAGGTTGTAGGGGGTAATAGTTGACATTGAAGGCGCGAGTGCACTGGTGGATTTTGAAGTAATAGAGATTGTGGATGATAGCAATCCCTACCCTGTGCTCCTTGGGATCAATTGGGCCACTGACATGAATGGGGTAATCAACCTGAAGAAGTGAAAGATGATATTTGAAAAGAAATCACTCCACGTAGTGGTGCCATTGGATCCTGCAGAAGGACCACGCTATACAGAACTGGTCCATGATTATGAAAGTGATGACGATTTGGACCAGATTTACAAGATAACAGCATGAGACCCTGGGACCGCGAATTCGACAGCATACGGACGTATTGTATGGGACCGCGAGAGCTCTTGCACATCAGATTTGGATGAAGAACTAGAGCACTGGAAGAACTGGCTACATGAAGTATCTACATTGCACTATAATATGATGACCAAGTCATTGCACTGCGTATCATCAGAGGTAAGGAATCTGCCTCACTATGATGGGCTAACTGACATTGATCGCTTTTTGGATGCATTCGAAAGGGAAGTGCCCGAGTAGCATCACTTCCAGGAATTACATTGGGCGCTGTGCACTACACCTACAAGATGGTGGGGTATGCAGAAAGGTAGTTTCGATGATTGGCATGAATATAGGAGAATGATGAGGATATGCTTTGGCCACCTGAAGGTATGACTAATAGAAAAGTATGATGGGAGGAATGATCTGTGTGATCATTTGGCCAAATGGATTGAAGCATATGGAGCGAAGCCTCAGCCAGAGTGGGTCCATCTGTTTTGTCATAACTTGGAGGTTATACCAATGAATTGGTACTTGGAGACAGAACTTTGTCATGGCACTGAAGGGTGGGATGTTTTGTACCAAGGATTTCTGATGACATTCAGTTTTGAGGATGGATTTGAGTCCATTAATGAAGCATTGCAGGAGGTTAAGACAACCATCTTTATGATACTGCAAGATCCTCTAGACTTGATTGGACTACCCAGCTAAGCGATGCGCTTGAATGTTACAATGTAACAATGGAAGAATAAGATGAAGACCGGAGAAAGATTAATATCCCGGAGACTGAGGGTCACCGCAGAGTTAAAGGACCACAGCTTGTGAATGTAGACATAACTGAGCCACTCAAGACCAGGCAGGTGAACATTGGCACAGAGGCCGAACCGAAGTTTTCAAAGATTTGGGGCTATTGGGACGACGCAACAGTAGATAAGGTCGCTGAGTTGCTCCACGAATATCAGGACTTATTCCCCACGAAGTTTTCTGATCTGAAAGGGATAATAGGAGAACTGAGTGTCATGAAGATCACCCTAAAGCCGGATGTAAAACCTGTGAAACAAAGACCATACTGCCTCAGCCCGGAGTATAAGGAAAGGTTCCACATTGAGTTAGATAAGATGCTCATGGCGGGTATTATTGAACTAGTGGAAGAATCTGATTGGGTAAGCCCAGTAGTGGTTCAGGAAAAGAAACAGAAGGAAGAAATAAGGATGTGCATAGATCTTAGGAAATTGAATGACGCTTGTGTGCATGATCCTTTCCCGACCCCGTTCACCGATGAGGTCCTGGATAATGTAGGTGGCCAAGAAGCATACTCTTTCATTGATGGCTTCTTTGGGTACCATCAAATAAAAATTGCACATGAGGATAGAAGTAAGACAACCTTTGTGACTGAATGGGGATGTTTACAATACACCGTAATTCCTTTTGGGCTGAAGAATGCGCCAACGATCTTCATGCGTGTAGTCATTGCAGTAGTCAAAGAATTCATTCATAAATTTCTGGAGGTATACTTTTGATCTGGATTTAAACAGGAACACAACAAATTATAGAGATAACCATAAACACAGAGATGCAGTGGAAATAATACTTCATTTCATTAATGTAAAATACTGAAATATGCTTACAAACATAAATGGAAATAAACCAGCTAGGGCGATGGTAGCTTATCACTCAGAAGAGATGTGGTGGCTACATGCCTCTGATTGTGTTACAATGAGGCTAGAAGGCCTATTTATTGTTTAGAAACAATGGAAAAGCCTAAACATCCAAAAATCTAACCCTAGGAGATGAAGCACCAAACTATGGGCCCCGTTTGGGTAAATTGGTACATCAACTTCCCGAGGTCGTAACTTTGGCATACGATCTCTGTTTGACACGCACAATAGCTTGTTAGAAAGATCTATCCAAGGACTATAACTTTGGGAAGATAAACATTGGCATACGACCCATGTTGCTCCTGGTTTTCCCAAAAATGTCATTTAGGGCCTCAAAACGGCTCCGGAAGTTCAGGACCCGAAAAAATGCTAAAATTAGTAAATTATGCTACAATTAAGGAAACTGAAAAAATGAAAGAGACAATTGTGGCGGTCCAAGTGGGATAGGTGGGTGGCCACCAACATCCACTTGGATCAACTTTGATGATTGGACAGTGTTTGGATTGGTCAAGCGCCATGTGGCAAGTCTGCGCTTGATGTTAGATACATGTAGGAGATACCAGATCACACTCAATCTGAAGAAGTGTCTGTTTTGTGTCCCTTTTGGGATCTTTCTAGGTCATGTGGTATGGATACAAGGATTGATGGTAGACCTCGGGAAGATCGCAGTGATAATCAACTTGGAGGTGCCAAGGAGTGTGAAACAGTTGCACGCAACTCTAGGGCATACCGGATAGTATAGGAAGTTCATCAAGAGCTATGTGTTAAAATTTGGTACCGGAGGACAGGTGGTTCCCTAAGGCTTTGATCTTTGGCCTAGTGAAAAGTGTCCAAAGAATTTAATTTTTCTCCTAAAGTGACTTTATAATTTTTATAAAGTCAAATCTAATTTAAAAGTGACTTTAAGTGATAAAGTTACTAAAGTCTAATTTTAAAGTGACTTTAATAAAGTCAATGTAAAATTAGAAAGGAAAATTGACTTTGGACATAAATGACTAAGTGGGTCTTTATTAAAGTGGGGTGAATTAAAAAACAGAAAGTGAGATTTAAATGAGCATTTAATCTCAGCCCTAGATCTCAATCTATTTCAACCATTGGATTTAGGGATTCCCCAAAAGTCACTTAGGGTTAGATTAAAGGAGGAAAAGGAGGAAAAGGTCATTCATTCTTTTCATGAGCAGATTGAGATAAGGAAAGCAAGAGAGCAAGGGAGATTTCTGGACAGTGAGAAGAAGGAGGCAGCAACTTGGCACACATTCCAAGGCAATGTTTTAGTAAGTCCGTACAGCTGAGTTAGCACACAATGAAAGGAAAATTTTGGGCACGATTTTCTAGAAAGGTCGTACAGCAGTTTTGGTTCAGATTCCAAGGAGGTCGTACAACAAGTTAGCACAGAAATCGAGGAGCAGAAAATCTTAAGTTTGCTGGCACGTTTTCAAGGGAGGCCATATAGCAAGTGGCTATACCTTGGCACACTTTTCTAAGCAGAAATCTGTACAGCTGTACTGCTGTTTTTCTGCACAAAAATTGAGGAAAACTGTACAGCAGCATTTATGGCAACTTGCACTCTTTTCTAGGAAGTTCGTACATCAGCATTTAAGGCTGAAATTTGGGTACAAAAATTGAGGAGGCCATACAACATTTATTGTTGTTCCGTTTTGTTGTTTGCAAGTTTTTCAGTTGACTATGAGGCACGGAAAACGAGATAAGTTGTAAAAGTTTGCTTACTGATTTTTTTGCTGAATATTTCTCTCACTGTAAAAAGCATTTTCCATAAATAAGAAGGAGCTTTCGAACTGGTTTTCCCCAAGAGTTGTAGGGGGTTTTTCCAGGGTCACCTTGACCAAAAATCACTGTGTTTAAATGTGTTGAATGGTTGTTTGTATGTGCTGATATTTATTTCTGCATTTTCCAGCATTCTATAATATTTCCAGAATTTTTGTTTTCAGTAAAATTTATTTTCCAGTTGTTGAATGTATGGATATGGGAAAGGGAATTTAACTATTTTGGAGAAATAAGGTGAAACTGAAAACCAGGGTGGGAAATGAGAAATTTCTACATGGTATCGGAGCTTGAGTGCTGAAGTGCAGTTTGGGACAGCAAGGAGGAAGATTACAGCCTGCTTATTTTTCACTCAGAAAATTCCAGCAAGCTGATTTTTCCAAACAACAGTTTTATCTTTACTACAGAAGTGTTATTTTTCAGTTTTAGGATAGCAGGATGTCATTGGGATTGAGGGTGGAGGATAGGTTGGATGGGCATACCAATTACAACGTTTGGAAGGAAAGAATGCAGAGTATCTTTGAGGAGGCAGAAGTCTGGGACATTATGGTGCATACCACACAGAACCCTGTTGTTGTGCCCACTGATGCTACTCAGTTGGCTGCTTATAATAGAAAGAACAACAAGGGTAAGAGACTGATTCTAGATGGAGTCAAAGACCATTGCATTCCTCATGTGAGAGGAAAGAGAAATGCCCATGAGATGTGGACAACATTGTCCAATCTCTACCAGAGTACCAATGAAAATCGGAAAATGGTCCTGAAGGAGAAGCTGAAGACCATTAAGATGGGTAATGATAGTGCATCTGGATATCTCACAAAGATTACTAATGTGAGAGATGAGTTGGCAGCAGTTAGAGAGGTCATTCCACCCACTGAGTTGGTGCAGATTGCAGTGAATGGCCTCCCCCGTTCATGGATGAACTTTGCTGATGGGGTTTGTGCACGTGAGACCCTTCCCACAGGGGAGAGGTTTTAGGATGATTGCATTCAGACAGAGATCAGGAAAGGTCAGCTTGGGGCAGCCAAGCCAGTTGAGCAGGATGAGGATGTAGCATTGTTGGCAGGAGGCAAGAAAGGCAAAGGGAAGAAGCAGGCTTCCACAAGCAATGGTGGGGGCAAAGGAAAAGGTAAAGGTAAACAGGGTAACACACAGAAGGACTATTCCAAGGTGAAGTGTTGGAATTGTCAAAAGATGGGACACTATGCAGTTGTGTGTCTAGAGAAGAAGAAGAAGAAGGGGAAGAACCAGAGCTTGGCAGCTTCAGCAGAGGTTAACGACTTTGCAGATCGTTTTGATCAGGAGTTTGGGTTCACTGCGTGTGATTCCTCTAGTGCAGGATCACCTGCCACACAAGTTCAGAGGGAGCATGCTTTTCCCTCGATTAACGGAGCATCTTCGGGTATCTGGTATGTGGACAGTGGGGCTTCACGTCACATGACAGGAGTCCGTGAGTACTTCTTAGAGCTTTCAAAGAGTGGCACTGATATAGAGGTAGTACTCAGTGATGACAGAGTTGTTAGAGCAGTCGGTGTGGGGACACTGACATTTTAGAGGGAGTCCAAACCTCCCTTGAAGGTGTCAGATGTTCTTTATATTCCAGGGATGAGGAAGAAACTCATATCTGTCTCAGCTTTGGAGGACAGAGGATATGAGGTACTGTTCAGGGGAGGACAGGTGTTGATGTATCCCACGGGCACTCCAGCTGATTCAGCTAGAGTGATAGGTGTACGCCATGAAAAGGTGTACAAGTTTGCATTCCATCCCCTTTTGGCATTGAGCAGTAGTACCAACAGCAGAGCTAGCAGTTCTGAGCTGTGTGAGATTTGGCACCGCAGGATGGGGCATATGTATCATGGAGCCTTAAGGACCTTGCGGGAGATCACTACAGGTGTGCCAGATTTCAGTACTGATCACTTTGATACTTGCAGAGGATGTGCGATGGGAAAATTTGCCAAATCCCCTTTTCCCAGAAGTGACAGCAGAGTGACTGGGATACTTGATTTGATTCATTCCGATGTGAGCGGTCGGATGTCTCATGTTTCCTTGAGTGGATATGAGTACTATGTTTTATTCATTGATGATCACTCCAGGAGGACCTGGATTTATTTCTTGAAGACCAAGAGTGAGGTCTTCAAGCAGTTTCAGGAGTTTAGAGCTCTTGTGGAGACACAGACAGGTTGGAAGATCAAGTCCTTGAGGTGGACAATGGGGGAGAGTACACCCTTGGAGAGTTTGTTGACTATTATGCGGAGGTGGGCATTAGGAGGGAGTTCACTGCTCCTTACAACCCCCAGCAGAACCGGGTTGCGGAGAGGAAGAACAGATCCAGTGGAGGGGATGCCAAAGCCAAGTTACATGATCAGGGGTTGCCATTGTTCTTGTGGGCAGAGGCCTGCAACACAACTATTTATTTGCAGAACAGGAGTCCGCATTGTGCCTTAGGGCACATGACTCCGGAGGAGGCTTTTTCTGGGAAGAAGCCTGATATTGGTCTTCTTTGTATTTTTGGGTGCATTACATACTCCTACATACCCAAGGAGAAGAGGACCAAACTAGAGCCCACCGTAGAGAAGGGTATCTTTGTGGGCTATAGTGAGACCTCAAAGGCCTTTCGGATTTACATTCTTGCATAGAGGAAAGCTGTTATCAGGCGGGATGTGAAGTTCAAGGAGGACAGGGCCTTTAGGAGGTCACGGGAGTTAGAGTATCTAGATCATCTAGACCCTCAGTAGCACTTGAGTCAGTTGCAGGGATCCAGTGGGCAAGGATTAGGAGGATCCGGAGGTACATCTATGACGATGTCAAGTCCATCAGTGAGAAATCGCTCATCGAGCCAGAGGGGTGGTGCTCCAGGCAGCATGCAGAGCAGTCCACAGAGCAGTTCACTAGGGAGTCCACTGACAGTTCACACGGTACCTCAACTTCTACAGGTTCAGGTGTAGGCAGGAGGACAGCAGACAGACAGTCAGGAGTTTAGGCTCCTGATGATGATGATGAGGAAGAGTTTCATTCTCCAATGGGAGAATTATGCTCAGGGAAGAGGAAGCCCAAGTGGCTTCAGGTTACCTTAAGAGATGCCACATCTGTTGCTGAGCCTAAGAGGCCGGTCAGAGAGAGTAGACCACCTGAGAGGTTTTGTAGCTATATGGCAATGGCTACCAGCATCCCTGACTCTGAGCCTTCTAGCTATGAGGAGGCAGCTAGCCAGCAGGTCTGGAGAGAGGCCATGTAGGAGGAGTATTCTTCTATCATGAAGAATGATGTTTGGGAGGTGGTGCCGAGGCCTGAGGGCAAATCCATGGTTACTTCCAGATGGCTTTACAAGGTAAAGAATGCTGCAGATGGCAACATTGAGAAATTCAAAGCGGGGTTTGTGGCTGGAGGGTTTTCCCAGGTAGAGAGAGTTGATTATGAGGAGACCTTCGCTCCCGTGGCTCGATATACTTCGATCCGCTCCATTATATCGATAGCAGCAGAGATGGGTTGGAAGATCCACCAGATGGATGTGAAGACTGCATTTCTCAATGGCTTCATACAGGAGGTGTACATTGAGCAGCCATAGGGCTTTGAGGTGCATGGGAAGGAGTCCCATGTGTGTAGACTGAAGAAGGCCCTTTATGGCCTGAAGCAAGCTCCCAGAGCTTGGTACTCCAGGATAGATACATACTTGTAGGGGATGGGTTTCACAAAGAGTGAGGCAGATCTAAACATTTACTATATTGTGATAGGTGAGGAGCCTCTCATTCTGGTGCTGTATGTGGATGACTTGGTCATTACAGGTGCAGAGAGACTCATAGAGCACTGCAAGAGAGATCTTGCGGCGGAGTTTGAGATGAAGGACATCGGCTTGATGCATTACTTTTTGGGTTTGGAGGTGTGGCAGGAGGAGGGGCATTTCTTCTTGGGGCAGGGGAAGTATATTGTGGACATCCTTGGCAGATTTCACATGGAGGATAGTAAACCCATGTCGACATCGATGATCACCAACTGGAAGAAGCTTCATGCTTCGGATTCCGAGTTGGTGGATCCCACATTGTACAGGCAACTGATTGGTTCCTTGATGTATTTGGTCAACACTAGACCAGATATTTGTTTTGCAGTAAACACGATGAGTCAGTTTATGTGTGAGCCTAGGAAGGTTCACTGGGTGGCTGCAAAACACATTTTGCGGTACTTGCAGGGGACAGTGGATTATGGTCTGGACTACAGGCAGGGGGATGGAGTGAGATTGGCAGGTTATACTGATTCTGATTGGGCAGGTTGTGCTTCTGATAGGAAGAGCACTTCAGGGTGTTGTTTTGGGTTGGGTTCGGGAGTAGTGTCATGGTTCAGTTGGAAGCAGCAGTCAGTAGCATTGAGTTCAGCGGAATCAGAGTATATGGCAGCCAGTATAGCTAGTTGTGAGGCCATCTGGCTTCGCAAGATGTTGTTTGGCTTATTTGGTCAGTCATTGAGACCTCCAGTGATTTACTATGATAATTAGAGTTGCATTAAACTCACGGAGAATCCAGTATTTCATGATAGGTCAAAGCATATCGGGATCAAATATCATTTCATCAGAGACTATGTTCAAAAGGGAGCTGTGAAGCTTGAGTATATTCCCACTAATGAGCAGGTTGCAGATATTCTTACCAAAACCTTACCATGGGTCAAGCATGTCTACTTCAAAGACAAGATGGTGTGGTGAGGAACACCTTCCTCGGTAAGAGGGAGTGTTAAAATTTGGTACCGGAGGACAGGTGGTTCCCTAAGGCTTTGATCTTTGGCCTAGGGAAAAGTGTCCAAAAGAATTTTATTTTTCTCCTAAAGTGACTTTATAATTTTTATAAAGTCAAATCTAATTTAAAAGTGACTTTAAGTGATAAAGTTACTAAAGTCTAATTTTAAAGTGACTTTAATAAAGTCAATGTAAAATTAGAAAGGAAAAGTGACTTTGGACATAAATGACTAAGTGGGTCTTTATTAAAGTGGGGTGAATTAAAAAATAGAAAGTGAAATTTAAATGAGCATTTAATCTCAGCCCTTGATCTCAATCTATTTCAGCCATTGGATTTAGGGATTCCCCAAAAGTCACTTAGGGTTAGATTAAAGGAGGAAAAGGAGGAAAAGGTCATTCATTCTTTTCATGAGCAGATTGAGAGAAGGAGAGCAAGGGAGATTTCTGGACAGTGAGGAGAAGGAGGTAGCAGCTTGGCACACATTCCAAGGCAGTGTTTTAGCAAGTCTATACAGCTGAGTTAGCGCACAGTGAAAGGCAGATTTTGGGCACGATTTTCTAGAAAGGTTGTACAGCAGTTTTGGTTCAAATTCCAAGGAGTTCGTACAGCAAGTTAGCACAGAAATCGAGGAGTAGAAAATCTGAAGTTTGCTGGCACGTTTTTCAAGGGATGTCGTACAACAAGTGGCTGTACCTTGGCATGCTTTTCTAGGAAGAAATCCGTACAACTGTACTGTTGTTTTTCTGCACAGAAATTGAGGAAAACTGTACAGCAACATTTATGGCAGCCTGCACGCTTTTCTAGGCAGTCTGTATAGCAACATTTAAGGCTGAAATTTGGGCACAAAAATCGAGGAGGCCATACAGAATTTATTGTTGTTTCGTTTTGTTGTTTGCAAGTTTTTCAATTGGTTGTGAGGCACGGAAAACGAGATAAGTTTTAAAAGTTTTCTTGCTAATTTTTTTGCTGAATATTTCTCTCACTGTAAAAAGCATTTTCCAGAAATAAGGAGCTTTCGAACTGGTTTTCCCCAAGAGTTGTAGGGGGTTTTTCTAGGGTCACCTTGACCAAAAATCACTGTGTTTAAATGTGTTGAATGGTTGTTTGTATGTGCTGATATTTATTTCTGCATTTTCCAGCATTCTATAATATTTCTAGAATTTGTGTTTTCAGCAAAATTTATTTCCAGTTGTTGAATGTATGGATATGGAAAAGGGAATTTAACTATTTTGGAGAAATAAGGTGAAACTGAAAACCGGGGTGGGAAATGAGAAATTTCTACACTATGCCCATATCACCGCACCTATGGAGAAATTGTTGAAAAAGGATGCTACGTTCTGTTGGAATGATGAATGTCAGAAGAGCTTGGATGTGGTGAAAGAGAAAATGGTCACCGTGCCAATCCTAGTCTTTCTGGATTGGAAGAAGGAATTTCATGTGCACGTGGATGCATCATGTATTGTGCTGGGGGCCATACTGACACAGGTCGGTGAGGGAGAACTGGATCATCCTATAGTGTTCGCAAGTAGGAAGTTGTCTAAAGCAGAGAAAAATTATTCCATGACAGAGTGCGAAGCACTAGCTATGGTGTATGCGCTCCAGAAGTTCAAGCACTATTTGTTGGGCGGACACTTTAAGATGTATACCGATCATTTCGCATTGAAGTACCTGGTCAACAAGCCTGTGTTGGGAGCGGGAATATGTAGGTGGTTGTTGTTCTTCCAGGAGTACAACTTCGAAGTTATTGTGAAGCCAGGACGACTGAATACAGGACCTGATCATCTGTCGTGCATTGAAATTGGAGAGGAACCTACTAATTTATAGGAAGGACTACCTAACACACAACTCTTTGCAGTGCGTGTCACGGACAGTCACTTTGAAGATATTATCCACTTCCTAATGACAAGATCGGCTCTGAAAGGTTATACAAGTCAATATAAGAAGGAAATGGTAATGCGCGTGACAGACTTTTCTATCATTGCAGGGAACCTGTACAAAATGGGGTTAGACGAAATATTTTATGTGCCTGACTTTGAACGAAGCAGCATCCTCGCTGAGGCTCATGGAGGAGTGGCAGGAGGACATTATGCAGGGAAAGCAACAACACAGAAGACTCTACGCATTGGGTTTTGGTTGCCAACCATGCATAAGGATTCGAAAGCATATTGTAGGGCATGTGATGCATGTCAAAGGACTGGTAGGACGTCGCAGAGGGATGAGCTACCTTTGATGCCGCTGGTGACATTACAACCATTCGAAAAATGGGCAGTTGATTTTGTGGACCAATTCAGCCTCAAGGAAAGAGGACAGGTGCATGGTACATCATCACCGAGACTAAGTATTTGACCAGATGGGTGGAGGCACAGCTTGTGAAGGACTGCACAAGCGCGACTGAGTATTTGACCAGATGGGTGGAGGCATAGCCTGTGAAGGACTGCACAAGTGCAACAGTAGCAAAATTTATTTTTGAGTATGTCCTAATGAGATTTGAGTGTCCAAAGATCTTGATGAGCGATCGCAGTACACACTTTCTTAATGAAATAATCAACACATTGACAGAGGAATTTCAGGTGTATTATCAGAAAAGTATGCCTTATCATCCGTAGGCTAATAAGATGGTGGAAGCATTCAATAAGATACTGGAGAGCTCACTGATGAAGGTCTGCAATGCTGAGAGAAGTGACTAGGATGTGCAAGTACCCGCGGTGCTATGGGCCTACAGAACGACTTGCAAGAAGCTGATTGGAAAAATGCCTTTCAGACTCGTGTATGGCGTAGAAGCTGTGATGCCAATGGAATACATTGTACGTAGTATGCGCATAGCAGAACTCACAGGAATGGCGGATCGCGGAGCCCTGGAAGAGAGGCTCGTGCAGCTAGCGAAGCTTGGGGAGGACCAATTTCTTGCTGGATTTCATTAACAAGTTCAAAAGGAGCGTGAAAAGGCATGGCACTATCGACACATCAAACTGCGCACCTTTAAGGTAAATGATCTAGTCTTGTTATACAATAGCAAATTTGATAAATTTCCAGGGAAATTTAGGATGCACTGGCTAGGGCCGTATGTCATCAAGGATATTACCAATGGTGTAGTAGTTCAGTTGGTCAAATTGAATGGAGAACCCTTCCCAGGGAAGGTGAATGGCAATTGATTGAAGCCATACATCGATGATCCACCTAGGTGACTATATGAGGGAAGCACAGTATTAGCGCTCCAGACAGCTGAAAGGAAGCGCGAGACTATAAACTACACTTCTCGATTCGGAGAGCTACGTGATCGGGGAACTGCGCGGAATGAAGAAATGTCACGGACACCGCAAAAGCACGCAGGACAGCTAGAAAGTGACTGTTAAAGTTATTGTTCATGATTTGATGATGAAAAAACAACCAAATGGAGCAGGGGGGTGGCATTTAAGTTGGAATTTATGGAACAAATCTTTGAAAATATGCCGCCCATCTAACATTAATGAACCGATTATGGGGGGAACAGTTGGATTTGAATTCGAAAATTCCTATAAATTACAAAGGGTTGCCTAGTGGAAAACACTTGACATTTTGAGAATTGAGGTGTTGAGCTCTCAGGCATGCATGAACCATGAAAAATTTGAAGCTTTGATAGTGAGTTCAGCATTTGATAAGTTTCCAAAGGAGACACAAGAGTTGTTGAATAACATCATGTCGATGCCGGCTAAGACTGTAAATGTTGGGGAAGCAATGATGGCCGAAGGAGTTGTTCCAGGGGTAGCCATGGCAGCCAAGGGAGCTGCCCCGGAGGTTGTAACTGCGGAAGTACGAGCTGAAGTACCTAAATCACCATGGTCTCCTAGGTCGAGGCCTACCTCGACTAAGGAGGGTCCAAAGAACAAGAAATGCAAGTAGGATGCGACACCGCAGCCAGTGCACGCATAACCTAGAAAGCACCCACAAAAGGATAAGCCCACCACGCAGGAAAAGGGCAAGGTGGTTGACTTAGAGCCAGGTGAAGAGGTCGAAGAAATCCCCATGGACGATGAGGATATTGCGATGGAAACAGAGGATGTTGAGGTTGAGGGATCTGACCCCATTTCTAAGCTACCTGAGTACATTCCTCTACGCAGTGGTAAAGCGAAGGTGTTGAGGGATATTGATGAGAGTGAGGTCACCTTGCACACACCCCTACTGCTAGAGAAAATTGTCTTTGAGGGACTGTGCTTGGGGCATGTCCCCCTTTTAAAATTAGAAGACTGGGATTTAGCTCACACGGAGCGTTTCCCTCATTTAGCGACCAACCAACTTATGCATCGTGTCTTCTACAAAAACACTGGAGTGATCGCTTTGGAGCCAAGGAAGTGGCTGAAAGGCGTGGACAAGGCAGGCCTGCTAAACTTGTTGTGGGTGCCGCATTACAACCGCGCGCCCATCACGATGATCATGATCAAGCAGCTGTTGTGCTTGGTGCATGATGGGTGTCTGTGGCTGGAGGAGCCGATACCCATCACTAATATGTTGATCCATAGGGTCATGCAGTTATTGCACTTAAGAGAAAATTCGACCATTGCATTTGGTTGAAAGGCTAGCGAGCATGCCCTTGCTGAGGCGATGAAGGAAAAATTCAAGCTAGTAAAGAAGTCACGCGGTTATGCCATCACAAGTATCTATGACCCCACGGTCAAAGTGGCGACACAAATCTTGGCAGGAAATGTCATGAGAAAGTGTCACACAGATGAAGTGTCCGCACTAGTGATAGCTTTGGTGGCCCAGTGCACAGAGGGTGTATAGTTAACTAGGTGCGCTACCTCTGCGGAGAGTTCCTCATTGTTAAGTTATGGTATGTTCTATTCTTATAAAAATTTACTTCTTTTTCTTATTATATTCCACATATTAGAAATCGCATGCACATAAAGTAAAGTGTAGATAGAACATTAAATGATCGATAGAAAACAAGCTAAGACAAGAGACACAAGATGTGGCGGCTAGCCAGGGACAAACCCCACAGTGTGTGGGGAAACCATTTGATCAAATCTCCCTTTATCTTCAATAACTCAGTAAAGAGAAATAGTACAATAAATCTGATTCATATCAGCAGTATCAAACCCTAGATCAGTGGTATCAGCATTAGCGGCTTCATCATCAAACTAGGGCAGACGATATCTCACAAACTGACTGTCGAATCAGCTTGATTCCACCACCAAAATTTGCGGCTTCCAGAGGAGGTTCAGATGAAACTATAGTGAAGTTCATATGAGGAGATCTTTTAGTCCACGCAGGTCAATATTTACTTCTGCAGTTGCAGCTTCAGTTTTGGCAGTTTTCGGCTTCAAACTAGGGCAATCGATATCTTGCAAACCTTCTGTCAGATTGACTTCATTCCACCACAAAAATTTACGGCTTTTAGAGGCGGTTCAGATGAACCTACAGTGCAGTTTAGATGAGTAGATCTTCTAGAGTTTCGGCAGTTTTCGGCTTAAAACTAGGGCAGTCGATATCTTGCAAACCGTTCGTCGGATTCACTTCATTCCACCACCAAAAGTTGTGGCTTTCAGAGGAGGTTCAGATGAACCTATAGTGCAGTTCAGATGAGGATATCTTCTAGTCCACGTAGGTCAATCTTTACTCCTGCAGTTGCAGCTTCAGTTTCGGCAGTTTCCGACTTCAAACTAGGGCAGTTGATATCTTGCAAACCGTCCGTCAGATTGACTTCATTCCACCACCAAAAGTTGCGGCTTTTAGAGGAGATCCAGATGGACCTACAGCACAGTTCTAAGGAGGAGATCTGATGTTCAACACTGGTCAAACTTTGGATCTACAGTTGCAGCTTCAGGTTCAACAGCTTCTGGCTTCACATGTGTGAGAGAGAGACCATTTTCTGCGCAGTAGAGAAGAGACTCATTTCTCTGCTGTAGAGAGAGAGATGTGATGAGATGAGTGAGTCCAAATGAGGAAAAGTCCTCTTATATTTATACACAATGTTGGTGTTTGAATAGATGCGACTGTTGGGCTTCTGAGCCTACATGAGTTGTAGGCCGGCTTGATAATAATTCCATAATCAAAATAAATTCATATCTCCATGAATACTTATCAGAATCGGGTGATCTTTATATCAATCCTACACCTCTCAATGAGATGAGTCTAATAAAAATTTTATCAGCCATGAATAAGATGACCCACATGAAGTTTTTCCCTAGTTTCCAATTTTAACACTCGTGAATTGCTGCGAGGCACAGGATCATAGTAAGGCATTCCACTATGCATGGCTATTGTTGTCCATAATGTTGGTTGCGTGGGAACTAACCAAGGATAGCCAGTTTCCTCCAGTCACACCAGACCTACTAGAAGCAGCAAAGTTCACTTCGCTATGGGCTACAAAGGATCCTCAACGGATCAAGGACAACAAGATATTTTGGATCTTGATGGAGATGAGCATCCATATGGGCATCAATCAAAAGCGCAGTTGTCACTAACAAATTTTGATAAGCTATAGGAGTACATGGAATTCAAGGCCGACTTCCACCATGTCTCAATATGTGCATGAAAGGACCCTGAATAGAAGTGGCATGACCTGCCATACTTGGCCACTGATGACATGATTGCAACGTCCTCGACCGCTGACCAGCAGATTGGTGCACTGCCACAGACTTGATAACGGGATCTAGCAAGTCCGCCGTACAGCGAAAGAAGGAAGAAGCCAAGCTGAAGATGGAACAGTTGATCGCGTAGAAAGGAAAAGAGGTCACTAATAAGGCAAGGCAAAGCGTGTTGTTGCGAAACAGATAGGTGGGCAAGTGGAGGAAGAGGAGCACAACTTTGACCGGAGTCAGAAGTCACCTTCCCCAGAGCTAGAAGAAGAGGACAAATAAACGGAGCAGGGAGGAGCAGACTCAGAGACGACTCTGTTCCGCACCAAGCACAATAGATATTTAGAAAAAAGTAGGGTCGTGAAAGAAGCCCAAGGCTAGCAAGACATCTCTCAACCCGATCACCCTAACAGATGGGGACTTGAATGACATAGGTGATACGGTGAGGGATTCCACTGCGGAACTACTGCAGCAATTTGAACAGCAACAATAGTAGGCTTTGGGTGCTATCCAGATGGGTTTGCATGAGCTGTAGATTCACGCATCACAGGTACAAACCGGCATAGCATCAACCAGATTGGCGCCTGGCACCTCCAAAGCTGCAGGGATGTTGCGCACATAGGATCCCCAAGCAATAGTGTTTCTGGATTGATCACTGACTATAGAGATAGAAGCTGACAGGCCCGTTGTAAGCACCCTCAAGGGATTTGGACTTAACTTGGTCGTGATTCTTAGTGAGGTGCTCCACCTTTTGCAGGATGGCCTGATCGCGGAACTGTGGACCCGAGAACAGCACATGTTATAGGTCATCAGTGAGCAGAAGATCAACAATGCCCAGATGGTTGTACATCGAGACTCCACCATTGATCTCATGAAATACCTTATAGAAAAGAGTCATTGCATGGCTAAGGTCATGGCTGAGGCATGCAGATTTGTCTCGGAGTTGGACATTCCTGAGGTTGAGCCAATAGATGTGCGGGCTCGGAAGTTCGTTGCTGGATTACGCAATGCACGCAGAGAATTGGCAAAGGTCTAGTTGGAACTGAACCTAAAAATTGCAAAGTTGCAGTTGAAGGCCCAAATATCAACTCCGATAGAAATCAGAGAAAAGCGCGAGTTAGCTATGAAAGATGTCGTAGTAGTTGCATATAGCGCAGTAAAGGATTGCACGACACTCTTCGAGTAGTCGCTCGAGGTGGTCACCACCTTGCAAGAAGACCCCACTGTGTAGAGGCTAGAAATAGAAGCGCAGGAGTTGCAGTAGCGCTACGACAAAGTTAAAGCGACATCACACACTGTCACCATCACGTAGTGATTGGAAAAGCTGCAAGAGGCTAAGGCTTTGAAAGAGCAAGTAGATGAAACTCAGCACAAGGAAGAAGTGCTGAAGGCTCACTTACAACCTTTGTTGGATGAGGCCTATTTGATCATGACCATAATTGAAGGCAAGATGGCTAGTTTGCAGAAGACTCAACATAATATTCAGTCAAACGACACAGGGCCAACAACAGAGCAGTTGGTCGAGGAGATGAAGCAGGCAGCAGCACAATGTACCGTCGAAGTTGCAGTAGTCCAAGTCAAGCTAGGAGGTCTTTGAGATAAGATCTCTGCACCAGCTGAGTGACTCAAGGGCGAGTCACCATGTTTGTGTTGGGGGCCTATTGGGAACGGGTCCCCTGGGGTCATTTTTGGGACTAAAATCCTAAGTTTGGGGCAGAAAACCCGAATTTTGTACAAAGGAATGTAAATTCTCCGCATTTTGTGGTCACGGAGCACGAAGATAGCAAGATTCAAAAAGGGTTTCCGCCCTTAGTTTAGATAGCTTGTGTCAACTTTAGAGATCTACCCTTGGTCCACGTACCATGGGATTGTATAAAAAGGGAGTCTTAGAAGTAGAGTTTTAAGAAATTTTAAGTGCTTGATGAGTCTGTGAAGAGATAAGAATGAGAGTGTTAATGTAGGAAGAGGCTCTACAGCTGAGTGCACAGAGGCCTAGGGTAGAACTCTGCAGCTGAGTGCGCGGACCCCTGCAGTTGTGTGCGCATGACAGATAGAGTCTGTATTGGAAATCTGAATCATAAATAAAGAGAAGTATTATGAAATTATTGTGTATTTTGCCTCTATGGATTATATGCGATTATGTTATGTTAAGTTTTGGGTTTATGTTATAATGCTAGTTCGATGTGCGAATGTATATGTTTCTATCTATTATATGAATGCAAATAAGGATATATGTTTATGTGAAGATAATCTTAATTGCATGGTAAAATTGGCAAACACTTAAGATAACTCGGGAAATTATACAATAACGCATTAACAAAGGCGCATAAGTACCTAAGTCACTGGTTAGGGTTGCATGAAGGATGATTGTATACCTTCACGAAGGTTCTAAGAGATAGAAGAGAAAGTACATCGATAAGCTCGAAGGGCTTATCGATCTATGTGAAGGAAGGGTTTAAGTTATAAACCCGACATCACAACCATCTCAGGGTGCAGAAAACTTGGTTCCTACATCCCCCCATACTACTTTGGGTGAGACTTCAGTCCGCGCTCCACAGACTGATGCTGAAAGGGCTAGTAATGCAGAGATTTGCTTGCTTGACTAACGTTGAACCTGGGTCAGTGCCCATCAAGCCAACAGTCCATAACATTCTCAAAACAACGTTCAAATTCCCTTATTCTTCTCCAAGTCTATTTGAAACTCACACAAGAAGTCCTCAACTACATGAATGGTGCAATCCTCAAGCTATCCATATCTAGGTTCATCCCCTTTTGACCCCATTTTTTGTGCCTTCAATAAAAATCTGACCAAGGTCATCTTACAATTGGATCTCCCTTTGTATCTAGTGAGAATACTACCCTATTATTTAGGAAGGGATTACTTCTAAATAGAATTACACTAATACTCTCAACATGTGTGGGGCTAGAATATACATCAAGAGGAGAAAATATAAGTCAAACTCAATGTTATTATCAAACAAAGGTCAAACATACATAAAATAAATAAATAGTCTACACATGTAATTCTCACATTGTTGGCTAGTTTTGGATCAACTCCACCATTTTATGTCCCCACCTCCTGGTAGCTTTCCATTCCATTAATTCTTCAACTACTTTCAATTTTCCATGTTCCTTATATTTCTCTCATGTATCATATAATTTCAATTGATAGGGGAACCCCCAATAGTTGTGATAAGGGGATTAGCGGCTCCCTTATCACAACCCCTAAGCCCTAATGCATTTGATCCCTTAACCAAGGGGGCCTAAGGGTGTATTTGTAGGGGCATTAGGACCAAATTTGTGGGTTCATAACATTAGAAGTGGAATGGTATGAACAAAAAGGTGGGAGGGGTAGCTTGTGACATATTGAATGGGGCAAGGGGACACAAGGGTAGCATGGATGGGTAGAAGTGGTAAGGCTAAAAATGGTTTACTAATATCTATAATGTTAGCATTAAAGAATGAGAAGGGGGCTTAGTACCTAATTTCATAGGTGCCATAGATCCTTGAGGGAAGGCATTGAGAGAAATTGATAGGGAAACCCCCAATAGTGGTGATAAGGGGATTAGTGGCCCCATTATCACAACCCATAAGCACTTAACACATAACCACTAAATTCCCTATCCCCTTAACCCCCAATCCATAATCCCTTAAACCTTACACTCATAACTCATAACCCATCAACCCCTTGACAAATTAAAACCTTAAGCCACTAAACCGTAAGCTAGAATCCATAACCCCCCTAAGTCATAAGCCCTTATCCTCTTAACCCATGACTCTTAATCCCTAACCACTAAACACTTTAACCCCTAACCCCTTAATCCCTAACACTTAAATCCTCTAACTCTTAATCCCTTAACCCCTATATCCCCTTTGCCCATAAGCCCTTGGCCCTTAACCCTTAACCCTTGAAGCCCTTAACCACTGAACATCCAAGGCCAAAAACAACACCTCAAATCAACACACTAATATACTAAGAGAATCCTTCACCTATGATTGATCATATTGGCAAGATTTTATTTTTAGAGAACTAGATATTGGTCTTGAGGTTATTGTTTGTGGGTGATTCCCTTATTACGATGTATACCAAATGTAGAAAAAATAGATAATTTGCAAAGCCTTGAACTGAATTTCTCACAATATCTACAATTCATGTTGATATGGAGCTTGTAGTTCTCTCCCACACAAGGAGTTGGCAATGAATAGATCACTCATAAATACAAGGCATCTCTAGCCCTAATGCACAAGGAGCGAACCCTCTATACAAATATTTTGTTTGCTAAATAAACTCAATTGTGTCAATGTAGAATACTATACATAAGAGAAAATAGAATGATATTATCCACATCAATGCTTGAAATATCCTCACATTAGCCATGAGTTGTGAGTGAGGGGGTGAATGTGGGGTACTATTAAAGTTACATCATGTTTAAATTCCTTCTACATTATGGGGTTGTTCTCTAGTCGAGTTGATGCATCATCGCAAGGGAACATGACATATTTTTGTGGGGGAACGATTAAAGTTGTAACACAATTCAAGTTATATACACCTCCAATGTAAATGACATCATTGTATGTTTGTGTCAAATTGTTATATATGTTATTTATAGACAATTCATTTAGTGTACTTGGACTTCATCTTTTCATGGCCTTGACTCTAAGATGGATTTGTATTAGGAACATTTCATGCAAATGAGAGGGGGCCTTATTATTTAACCCTCATTGGATGTTGTCCTTCATATACCCTTGGTGGGTTCGATGTGGTTTTACATTGGCGTTGAGTTGAAACTAATCATCATGATCTTTATCCTCTCAACGACATCTATTAACTTTTCCATATACACAAGAGAGAGTTAGAGGATCACCTCACCTGTAAATGCCCCATTTATTATGAGATTCAAGGGATGTTCTATTATCTTTATCAATATTTGGATGGGTCGTTGTCTAAATTGTTTAAATACATGTTTAGCTCTTTTTATGATGGGGTTCCTTATGTGGTCTTCCCCTTTTGAACTCTTTGAAGGGGGTCACCTCCTTCCATGTTGCCTTGCTTAGTTAGGGCCAAAATTGATAAACCAAGATTCAAACTTCTTGAACCATCAAATTGATGAGGCCTCATATCTCTTCTTCACCCCCTCAATGGGAATATTTCTTGAGAGAGACTTTTGAATATTTCCCATCATAGATCGTAGGTTGGATGTCATAGGATTTGTTACCCCACTTTCTATATGGGTTTTTAGAGGATATTTTAAAAAATTTATTGTCGTCTCAACCCCTACGATTCTTGTCACATTAATCATTTTCCAACTCAGATATATGGATCCATATGTAATTCATGGATGTTCCATTGGTTTGATGACACCTTTCCCTTTCCATCTAGGACACTAGGTGTAGGAAGAGGTTTCTTTAACTATCACATTTAGCTTCATATGTATGATCCATGTGTATATGATATCTCCAATGTGTATTTGTTGGAAATAATACTGAGAGGGGGGGTGAATCAGTATTATCAAGTTCTTTTTAATAAATCTTCCTTATTTATACTTTGAATTATTCTTGTATGTCAGTACCATAAAACAATGAGCATGAACAAGAAAAACAGATAGTCACATCAAGGAACACCAGATATAAGGTGGAAACCCAATGTGGGTGAAAACCACCTGCTGCAATATGTCTCTATCTTCTTTCAATTAGAAACTCCTTTTACAATGATTTTGTACTGGTGCAGTCCTTTACCAGTACGCAGGCTGCAACCTGCAGAGAGCTACAACTCTCTCTCGTTTTCCAGTCTCTCCTGGAAGGGAGCTACAACCCCCTACTTCTTTTCTTTCAAGGACCACTTTTCATAAATTTTCAAACTGGATCCAAGAATATCAAATAATCATCAAGTACATGCAAATTACCCAAACTCCAAGAATTACCCAACTTCTCAGAATGCTGTAAACAGAAAGATAGTACCAGAAATATAAACCCAGAACTCTGCAGCAATAAATAGAAGATGATCAACAAATGTTTTAGGACAGATACGCAATTTTTCTTTATCTGGACTGCGTGGCTTCGCACTTCACCTTCTGCGTCTCTGCGTATCCCCGCAGAGAGCCTTCCACTACACCGCGTACCCACCCACTGTTTCTTCAATCACGCCGCGTACTACTACTGTGGTCACGCACCCTTAGATGCTATCGCGCCACGTATCTACGCACCTGCGGCTTCTGTAGCGCCGCATACTTTCACTGTGCCTCCGCACCTGAACCTCTGCCACGCCGCGTACCTTTACTGTTCTTCTGCACTTGAACCTCTATCGTGTTGCGTACCCACGCACTATTTCTTCTTCCGCTGTGCATACCCACGCACTGCGCCTTCTTCTGTTGTGCGTACCCCTGCACTTGCACAGTTAATCACCTGCGAACCTCTGATTAGGGCCGAATTGACAGTCCACCAGTGTGCCACAGATAGTCAGATGCCCAGATCTGATCATGCACCCGAGAGATCACACTTCATAGATTTACTTTCAACTTCCCTTTTATATAGATCAAGCTTTTAAACCGATAACCCAATATTTTAGATCTTAAGATATACAATTTTCAAAGATACATTGGCCAAGTGATCTCCTTATCTATTTATAGTCAAGCCCTTATCCACACCATGGGACAAAACCATCAATAAACAATACAAGGGATTCAACCCGAGGCTAAATTAGATCCTATACCACGGGCTAAGACCATAGAATCAAGAACGGTGGGCTAAATACCACGGGCCAAACATAAGAAACCCCACGTGAGCGCGCTTCTTTGCCTTGAAGTGAGTGAACTGGGGGTCCGCACCTCATGAACGGGTAACCTATGGGTATGTACGCACTTTATCTATGATATTCCTACGGGTCCGCAGCTTTTGTACGGTGTACCTGCGTACCTCTTATTTTCCAACATATTTTGAGAGCCTGAACAGAGCATTGCCACTTAAGAGAGTTTCCATCAAGTACAACACCTGTAACATAGAGCCATACCAGAATCATAATGCCAACAATATTATTTTTATTGTGATCACTTAAGCACTCTATTCTAACTCTTGATGCTTTGGCTATAAGTTCTAAGTTGATTTGTTCCATAGTGTTTCATAATTTTACTCAAAGAAGTGTGTCATCTTGATGATTTGGATACATACTTGTGATTTGAGTAGGTGTTGCACATCGATCTTATTGCACCCCTTATTTCCCTTAGTCAATGTTTATCCCCTGTCCCTCTTAACAACACATGTGTAGGCCTTCTAAAATATGGTTAACTTCTAATATGGTATTTTTGATCTCTAAGTGAAGTTTCCCGAAAATAATGGGCTACCTAAGACTACTTGAGTTTATTGATAACATAATTCACATATTTGGGGATATCTATCACCTTCTTAAGTGTTAGTGGATATTTCCCTTAAGTGTAAAACTCACCTTCTATAGTTTTTATTAATACCCTTAGGCCAACATTATCTCTCTCTAAACCTTGTAGCAACATAAGCTACTATAGCAAGGCTTTACTACCTATTAAAATATAATTTTCAACTACTCTAAAATCAACCTTTAAAATTTAACTTTTAATTTCCCGTTCCTCTTCTTCGTTACCAGGTTGGGAGAGTTGGGTGCTCTTTCTCTACACATAATATGTCGGATTCTATTGTAGATCACATACCTTTTGTAATATTCAATCCTTTGTTTCCATTTACACAATTCTCAAAAATTATTTCTTTGTGTGATTATTTCCAACATGTGCTTGAATTTTGTAGGCATGGGAAGTGCATATGGGGCTGTCAAGAGTGGCATAGGTGTGGCCTCCATGAGTGTGATGGCCAGAGCTCGTGATGAAATCTATTGTTCCAGTCATCATGGATGGAGTGCTGGGTATTTATGGTTTGATTATTGTTGTGATTATCAACAAATGAATTAACCCCAATGCAAAGTCCTAATATCTATTTGATGGCTATGCACATCTTTCATTGGGATTGGCTTGTGGGCTCTAGGGTCTTATTACGGATATGGCTATTGGTATTGTTGGTGACGTTGGTGTCAAGTCTGTCTCTTCATTAGAGAACTTAGTTGTATTTATTTTGTTTAAAATATTGCGGAGCATCTAACAATGAGGGGTTATAGGGTTTTAAGATTCAATCAATATATTTTAGTATAAAGGGACAATCAGATTGTTTGTGCATTTTATTTTTGTCTGAGAAGAATAAGTGAAGAACAAAAATTGAGCACAACATGTCAGTGTTCTTTGTTTCTCTAAATTTAACCTTAAACTTATCTTATTTGTGAAATGGGATCTTTGTTTCTCTGAATTTACCCTTAAACTTATCTTATTCGTGCAATGGGATCAAGTGAGTAGGATATCAAAATCACGATGTTTGTAGTAGTGAAATACACTATTTAATTTTTGTAGTATTCATTGATATCTTCACTCATAAAAATACAAGATTTACTTCTTGGAATGTAAATTCATCCCTTTTTTTTATCTATGCTTGTTAACGTGATATACCCACAACATTTTTCCTATTGAATAGAAATGTATCTGAGAAGAAATGTTTCCTCTAATCCACAGAAGTTATTATCTTTGGATGAATAGTATGTGTAGCCAGTAAAATTGTTTATATGGTATACAAATAGTATTTCCATTGATTTACTAAAGTATTTTCATTGATTCTTTTTCCATGGCTAGAAAGAGGAAATAAAATGCTTCAAAACTTCAAATATAAACACATTTTTTTACTGAAATCAATAAATTGAATGGTTTGTTTATGTTACCAATTTTATTTTGGGAATCTTGAAAAGTTTCTTGTTTTCCATTCTCTCCTTAATAAAATTTGAGAAGATATCTTGTGATTGAAAACTCCATAATGGAATAAAATATATTGAAATTATAGCCAGATAACTAGCCATGATTTACATAACTTTGTCTTGTGGTACATGTAATCGAGAACAGGATGGTTGAATACAGACTGGGATTTTTAGGGTTATATGTTATATAAATTTCCAAGGGATTATAACCTTGTAGAAAATAAATTTGATGTTAACTGTCCTTGCTATTTTAGGAGATCTTATTTTTTAGCTAGGAACCTAATAAAAAAATCCAATTCAGGATGTGTTCCTATTATTAGCTTTTTAACATTGTCTGACCATTTTGTTCATTACTTATAGGTAGGATTTGGAAATAAACTTTTGTTGTTTTTTTTTTATTTTTTGAATTACTGAAATGCTTTTAAATATTATTTCCCAAGAGTGGCATGTTGGTACATTCCTAGTCTAAAGTCATATTGGAATCAACTAGGACAAGTAGGAAGGCACATTCATGAAAATTATTGTGTGTCAAATGGAATGACATATTTGAAAGTCCAACTAGACAAAGTTCTGAAGCACATAAATTAGAGCATTGAGGAAGCCAACACAAGAAGTGGCAGTCTAATCATGAATTCCTGACCCCTGAGGGTATATGTGTGTGTGTGTCCAAAATCATATTACAAAGTATTATGATCAGCCCACAACAAGTGAGCATTATTTGAGGCCGCACAACTTGAATTGTTGGTTAAATTTCTTATTCACAATAAGGCCAAGCCTCATAATAAACAGATTTCTTAAAATTAGTGCAAACCACAACCAGGTATGTGAGGATCCTTCACTCGTTCTATATTCTTGGTGTAGTGGTCAACATTTATTTAAGTGCATCTACCTCAAGCTGGCCTAGGTAATACCCTTAACATGTACTTGAACTACTTTATCATTACATTCCACCTTTCAAATGATGCCAATGCCCCTGTACTAAACCAAAACTCTGAAATTATGTTGCTCCAGGGTTAATGGCATATCAACAATACAAATGGAGGTGGGTACGCTAAATAAGATATCCAAATGAAAGATGGTCATCTAGTTTGCAAATCAAACTACTCTGCTATATAATTACAAAAAACTTTGCCACCTCATTCTATCATATGCACTGGCTTTATCAACCCAAGTTGAGCCTCCTTGACTGGAAATTCAATCCACCGGTCATAGGATACCCCTCTTCCTTTGAAGAAAATACAAATTAAATGAACCAAGTTTGGTTCAAACAGGTGTTGGCCCTGGCCATTAAATGTATTTGAGTTTACTTACTTAAAACTTGTATTCTTAGGTGTATATATGTATAACCCAAAAAATTCTTTCCAACATCAGTTTTGGATTCTAAAACAAGTCTTAAATTGCACTCTACTAGTACCCACTTTTGGTACCGAGTGTCTTCATTTTGTTGGGTGCTCTTCTATCATACTGTTAGAGTATCAATATACAAAATTCTGGAGAAAATTGATCTGGTGGAGCAGAAGGCAGTGGCCTATTGCACACTTTATATAACATGTCCCAATATCTAGATATTATTGCTATACCCATATACATTTCCACTAATGTACTATGGCACCATATTTTTATAGGTGCCAACAAAGGTGTCACATTATTCCATAGAGTTTGCAAAAACTGCACAAACACCAATTTCTGTGATCTTTGCTTCACCTTGATGATTCACCAATAAATTTGATGGTTTAATATCCCTGTGAATTGTATGTCATTCATGGTGCAAATACACCAAACCTTCAACAACTTTTTTACAGACAACAACAAGATAGGGTTCAAAGATAGTTTATTTTCTTGCTCAATGACATTTTCAAGAGAGCCACAGTCCATGTATTCCACAACTAAGGATATAACATCATTATCATAGATGCCATGGTGACATACTACAACATATAAGACTTTCAACATGACATCAAGAATATCACCGCCCACAAAATAGATTCCAATCCCATCTAGAAAATGTCTGCAAAATGTTGAGCATTATTCTAATAACATCCTAATCCTTTATGCAATCAACACTTTTCTAACCCTAGCCTATGATTTGAACCCATTTGTTTCTGAATTCTTTTAGCCACCCTTGCATTAATAATTGTCGATCTTCATCCTTATCAGATACATACATTTTGGGATTTTGTTGAGCATATGATTAGAGGTGAAAACATTTGACTCTAACTTGGGGATGTTTTCTCATCCGAGGAGAATGTGAAAACCTGAGAGTCCCATTACCTCAAAAATGTGGTCTCCTTTCCGCTATGTTCTTAGTAATTATCCAAAACATGGACACATTCTGGTATAAATTCATGTATGAAGGAATCTTTATCATGACCAATAACCACATGAATCTGATTTCTTAAAGCTCAATGATATAATTAAGTGCACATATAAAAAGAGACTATTTGTTGCAAGCCCATTTCATGTATTTGTGAATGAAGTTGATACAAACTCTTTCAATAACTATGGAGTTTTCTTGTCATGATTGTTGAAAATAGCAACGAGAAATGTTAAAAATAGAATCCAGAAATTCCAATTTATTTTGTCCTTGAACTAAATTGTGAATTAAAATTATAATTCTTTTCTCATAGCAACTTGTAATAGTTAACTAAGTTAAGCTGACTTAGTTAGCTTAGGAATTTCAAGTTAGAATTCTATCTAGAGTCATGTAACTATGATCCCTAAGTTTTAGGGGTCCATATTTAGTTTATTGGAGTTATAATTAGATAACTCAGTTGGATTGAGTTATAAACAATTAAACTAGTTCTAGTTGTTGGTGGAACTAGTGGAGGTCTAATATTGAGTTGGTGCACTAGTGAATCCTCAGTGATACTCCAGCTAACTGAAGATTCACTCATGATAAACTCATGCATGTCAATTCAGAGGAAGACCCGGTTGAGACTAGAGTGTAGGGACAATGTACTATCAGTTGTATAATTTTTTGAGTTGTACAGATGGTGCATGCAATCAGTTGAAGACCTGTGTTTGGATTGTGCAATTACGTATGAGGAATTTTCCTTTAAATACGGGCTAATTCTCTCAGGAATTGTGCAAGGAATCAAAATCTTGAAGGCTAGGAATTTGGCTAAGTATTTTCCAAAGGAAGTCATCAGGAAAAGGATAGGAAATACTTGTGCAGGTTGAGCAGAGCATATTGTATTCATCTAGATTCTTTGACCAAGAATGGTTCAAGGAAATAGGGGCTTGGGGAGTAGCATAATAGGCTAAGTTTTGGCTTGATCTAGCTTGTGAGAAGAGAGTTGATTATACTTGTGGAGGGATTTTTCTTGTGAGAACAATCATTGTATTCTCATCTTGGATTTTTTATTAATGCAATACAGATAGTAGGGTTTTGAGCTCTAGCTTTCCCCGGATACATATTGTTTTGTGTGCCATTGATTTATCTTCTTCGTGTTCATATTGTTTTCATCGATCTATTGGCTTCCGTTGGTTAAAAGTAGAAGTAGATTCTTGTCCTGTGCTTTAGTAAATTGCATAAGCTTGTGAATCTACAGGAAATTCTACATGGAATCAAAGCTAAGGACAATATATAAGAGAAGAATTAAAAGTTGTCCTTTCAGATTGATGGAGCTCTAGTTCAGGGTAGATCTAGAAGACCCTATGTGTAGACTTCTTAATCGAGCTAGAAGGTTGCTAGTGGGCAGATTGAGGAGCAAGATTTTTTTTGGGTGGGGAGTTTGCAGAGCATATCTGAAATTTTTTGGAAAAACTTTCCAAAACAAATAGAAAATATTGATTCCTTATGAAAAAATAACCAAAATAAAAAATAAAATAAAATAATATAAAATTTGAATCAGATTTTGGATGAGGGAGATATCATTGATTTGAAATCAGCGCCTTTTTTAGAATTTTTTTACGGCAGGACAGATGAAACATATTGGTGTGTGAGTCAAGAACCTGCATGCACTTGAGATACAAGATGCATGCAAAGCCTTGAGGATCAAGAAAAAATGTTAGAAACTTGGTGGCTGAGAGGGAGAATGAATTAACTCTCAACATGCATCCCCAGAAGAAGCCTTATAAGTAGTCTCAGACAGTTGTGGAGCATCCACAATTGAAGAAGCAGAGAGGAGAGTTGTAGCTATGAGTGCTACAGATAGTTTGACGAGAGGAATGAGAGTGATTGACACGGGAGCTCCTCTAAGTGTTCCAGTTGGTGGAGCTACTCTTGGACGAATTTTCAATGTTCTTGGAGAACCTGTCGATAATTTGGGTCCTGTAGATGCTTGCATAACATCTCCTATTCATAGATCTGCTCCCGCCTTTACAGAGTTGGGAGGCATCCACTCAAGTAGAGACCTCCAGTAGGGGGGAATTTCAAGCCAGGTGGGAAGAGGGACCACATGCAGCCACACCTCCAGGTGATAGGTAGGGCGATGTGAAGTAATAGTCCCAAGAGGTCATAAATTGGGTAGGGTCCATTGAGAGGTTTTATCTCATGGATCGTACCTTGCTATGAGAGCCCAAAGTACATAGTAGCGAGAGGTAATAGTGGTGATTGATGCAGTCAAAGATCATAGTGATAGAGGCTAGAGAAATCGAATACTAAAGAGCACATAGGCGGGTTAACAACAGTGTAGGAAGGAAAAGGCAACAAAAGCGCAGAGTTTTCAGTCAATAGAGGCAATAACAGTCAGATACTTTGATGACAGAGGCATCATACTGATTCAGGTTGGATGTTTTTGTTTCTGGAGTTTTTGTAGAAACAACACTAAAGAGAAGTGTTGCATGCAAAACATTCCAAAGGTTCAGGATCAAGATCGATTTGAATTCCTTTCTTGTTGAGAGGGAGTGTTGAAAATAGCAACAAGAAATGTTAAAAAAAGAATCCAAAAATTCCAATTTAATTTCTCATTGAATTAAATTTTGAATTAAAATTGTAATTCTTTTCTCATAGCAACTTGTAATAGTTAACTAAGTTAAGTTGACTTAGTTAGCTTAGGAATTTCGAGTTGTAATTCTATCTAGAGTCATGTAAGTGTGATCCCTAATTTTTAGGGGTCCAGATTGAGTTTATTAAAGTTGTAATTAGATAAATCAGTTTGACAGAGTTATACATAGTTAAACTAGTTCTAACTATTGGTGGAACTAGTAGAGGTCTAGTAGTGAGTTGGTGCACTGGTGCATCCTTAGTGCTAATCCAACTAACTGAAGATTCACTCATGAGAAACTCAGGCATGTCAGTTCAGAGGAAAACCCAGTCGAGACTAGAGTGCAAGGACAGTGTACTATTAGTCGTATAATTTTCCGAGTTGTACAGATGGTGTATGCAATCAATTGAGGACCTATGTTTGGATTGCGCAGTTATGGATGAGGAATTTCCATTTAAATACAAGCTAATTCTCTCAGGAATTGTGCAAGGAATCATAAGCTTGAAGGCTAGGAATTTGGCTAAGTATTTTCCAAAGGAAGTCATCAGGTAGAGGATAGGAAATACTTGCGCAGGTTGAGCTTAAGGTTGAGCAGATATATTGTATTCATTCAAATTATTTGACTAGAAGTGGCGCAACGAAATAGGGGCTTACAGAGAAGCAGAATAGGCTAAGTGTTGGCTTGAGCTAGCATGTGAGAAAAGAGTTAATTGTACTTGTGTAGGGATTGTTCTTAAGAGAACAAGCATTGTATTCTCATCTTGGATTTCCGATTAATGCAATATATATAGTAGGATTTTTGATCTGTGGGTATCCTTGGATACATATTGTGTTATGTGACATTGATTTATCTTCTTCTTGTTCATATTGTTTTCATTGATCTATTTTCTTCCATTAGTTGAAAGTAGAAGTATATTCTTGTCATTTGCTTTAGTAAATTGCATGAGCTTGTGAATCTATAGGAAATTCTATAATGATGCCTTTTCAGAATAATATAAATCTTGCACTCCATTTTCATTGGTTAATCTTCTGTCAAGAGTTCCTGCTTTTTTAGCGCAATAATTGCCATCAATTTTGTGTGATAGAGCATCAGTATATAAAACACATGATTTGAGAAAGAGATCAAGATAACTCAAGTTCCCCAAAGCATTTGAACCACTCTTTAATGGACAATAAGGGGGATTATTTATTGTAATATTGTACTAGCCATTAAATTTTGTTGAAAATGCAACAAGAAAATCCTAATTTAATTTGTCCTTGAATTAAATAAGGAATTAAATTGTAATTCCATATCTCATGACAACTTGTAATAGTTATCTCAGTTAAATTCGAGTTGGGTGTCTAACTAGAGTTATGTAGAGTGTCTCCTACACATAGGAGCACTAGTTGAGTTTATTTTGATTTGTAATTATTTAATTCAGTTTAACGGAGTTAAATTAAATTAAATTAGTTCCAACTAATGGAGGAATTAGTGTAACCAACATCAGTGGGGTGTAAGTAGCACCATTGGGGTGTGACCAACACCATTAGGGTGTGACTTACTATAGTGGGGTGTGACTTACTATAGTGAGGTGTGACTTACTGTAGTGGGGTGTGAATTACTATAGTGGGGTGTAACCATCAATGATCAATAAACTGAAGATTCACTCATAATTAAACCACGCATGTCAGTCAGAGAAAGACCCAGTTGAGATTGGAGTTTAGGGACAATGTACTATCAGTTGTATAATCATATGAGTTGTACAAGTGGTGCATGCAATGATAGGAAGGCATGTGGGGATTGTACATTTCATAATTGTGTGATTTCCCAATTATATATGGGCTAATTCCCACAATGAAATAAGAGCTTGGCAGGTAGCATAATTGGCTAAGTATTAGCTTGAGCTTGTTTGTGAAGTAGTGAGATATATTGAGATAGTGCAGAGGTTGCTTGGGCTTGAGGAAAGCATTGTAATATTTTCATATTTTTTTATTAATGCAAAATACATATAGCAGGGGTTTTTTAGCTGTGGATTTCCCCAAAAAGTCATTGTGTTATGTGTGATTGAATTCTTTCTCTTAAATGCTTTGTGAATTCATAGATCGTTCATTATTTACACTGATGAGTAAAGTAGATTTGTGTCAATTGTTTTAGCATATTAAAATATGCAGTTTGAATCTACAAGGAATTTCTACATGGTATCAGAGCTTAAATCATTATAGAAGAGGAGAATATGAGTTTTTATTTTGCAGGAGAAATCGAATTTGCAGTATCATACTTCATAGCTAGCATGATGTTGTTCTATGGATTGAGACTTGAATATGCCCTTGAGGGTAGTTCAAACTATATTTCTTGGAAGGACAGGATGGACACAGTGTTGGAAGACAAAATTCTTAAGGAATTCATAGACAAAGATATTCCTAAGCTAGTTGATGCTCAAGATCTGGCAGAGTGGAGAAAGTGTGTGGCAAAGGTGAGAATTATTATCCTAGAAGGAGTTCAAGATCATATTTTCTCGAACCTCCATGGTAAGGAAACTCCATTTGAAATGTGCAAGGCCTTGACAGACCTATATCAAAACAGAAGTGACCACAAGAAGCTAGCATTGAAGGATAAGCTCAAAAAGATCAAGATGGATAAGGGCGACTCAATATCGAAGTACTTGACCAAGTTCACCCAATGTCGGGATGAGCTTAGAACTATTGATGTTACAGTTGTTGAAGAAAATATGGTGAGCCTAGCACTTGTGTGCCTTCCCAAGAGCTAACACAGTTACCAGGTTTGAGTTAATGGGAGGGAGAACCTACTAGAGTGGGAGCAACTGTGGTCCGACTTGGTACAAGAAGAGATTCAAAGGAGCACCATAGATGGATCCTCATCCAAGCACAATGATGAGGATAATGGTTCCTTAGCTAGAAATTCGAAGAAAGGGAAGGGGAATTCATTTCATTCCAAATTAGATTCCAGTAAGGGCGGGAGGAAGAAGGACTTGTCGAAGATTAAATGTTTCACTGTCACAAGCTGGGACATTATGCCACAAAGTGTCCACACAAGAAGGTTTATAATAGGCCCTTGGGAGGAGTGATAGGTGAAGCTCTTGCTTCACAATTCGAGCTGGATTTCACCCTCACCAATTTCATGGTGACATTGGTGATGGGTAGTGTGTGGTACCTAAATAGTGGAGCCTTATTCCATATGACTGAAAACAAAGAGTTCTTCAGTGACTTGGAGGAGAAGGACCTCCAGATGCACATCGATATGGGACTTGATGGGAGGTATAGTGCAACCTTCATAAATATTGTTACCTTTTAGAGGGATTTTAGTAATCCTCTCACAATAAAATATGTCATGTATGTTCCAGGTTTGAAGAAGAATTTGGTTTCATTTTCCATGTTGGAGGATCGTCGCTATGATGTGATATTTAGCAAGGGAAAGGATTTCCTCTTTCACATAGCCTCGGGACAAGTGAAGCAGATCGGGTTTGGGTGAAGAACCTCTACAAATTGGATGTAGAATATTGTGCTAATTTGAGCACTAAAGCAGAGAAGGTGTAGATCCAAGACATGAGTGAGTTGTGGCATAGAATATTGGGTCACTTGCACCATGGAGCTTTGAAGATCATGCAGTAAATTTATATAGGACTTCCCAAGGGTACACTAGAGAAGAGAGAGATATGCAAAGGGTGTACATTAGGGAAGTACACCAAAGCTTCCTTTCATGATGAAGACATTCAAGCACAAGTGATCCTTGATCGAGTTCACTCATATGTGTGTGGAAAACTCTCGACAACCTCCACATCCAAGCACAAGTATTATATAATATTTGTTGATGATTTTTCTTGTAAGTGCTGGACTTTATTCATGCAAAATAAAGATCAGACATTCGCTAAATTTTTTGAATTTAATCACTTGTCAAGAAAGATACTGGCAGAAAATTTAAATCTATTAGAAGTGATAACGATTGATAATATGTGTCGAATGAATTCAAGAACTTATGTGCATCAAAAGGAATTTGATGGGATTTAATAGAACCTCATAACCCACAGCAAAATGGGGTGGCTGAAAGGAAGAATAGAAGTATTGTGGGAGTGACAAGGGTGAAGTTACATGATCAAGACCTACCATTTCACTTGTGGGTTGAAGCATGCAACACAACTATTTATTTGTAGAACAGAAGCCCTCATCGAATTCTCAAGATGAGTACACCAAAAGAATATTTTTCAAGTAAGAAACTAGATGTGACACACTTCAGGATCTTTGGTTCATCAGTATATTTTCATGTTTCCAAGCATGCACAGAAAAAGCTAGAGCGAGTAGCTGAGTTGGGCATATTTATGGGATACACTGATACAACTCATAACTATCAGGTGTACCTTTCATCCAAAAAGATGACAGTGGTTCGAAGAGATGTTAATTTTGATGAAGAGAAGGCCATGATATGTTCCCTTGAGAGGTAGATTCAATTACATGTAGATGAGGAGCTTTTAGCTCCAAAGGAGGAACCTCGGGATGATGTGGAGTAGCCACATGCAGAGGAGTAGAGAGTTGAAGAACCCACTCATGTAGAGACTTCCAAATATGGAAGGAATCACACCAGAGAGGCTAACAGATTAATGCATGATGTGAGAGAGAATGTGGGAGCACCCACATCACAACACAAGCAAACGAGGTCACCAGATCAATACACTTGCTACATAGCTCTGATGAGTGAGAGTGTAGAGGTTGAGCCATCCTCATTCAAGGAAGAAGTGCAAAAACTAGTATGGGTTGATGCCATGGTTGAGAAGTATGACTCCATTATCATAAACTGTGTTTGGGAAGTGGTCCCAAGACTAGAAAACAAGTCAGTGGTGAGTTACGGATGGATTTACAAGGTAAAGAAAGAAGAAGATGGGAGTGTGGAGAAATACAACGCCATATTTGTGGCCAGAGGATTCTCTCGGGTGGAGGGAATTTATTATGATGATACCTTTTCTCCAGTAGCAAGGTACTCTTAAATCAAATCTATTCTAGAAATGCCAAAGAAAATGGGATGGAAGATACATCAAATGGATGTGAAGACAATATTCCTAAATGGTATGATTGAGGAAGAGGTGTATATTGATCATCGGGAAGGATTTGAGACCTTCAACGGAGATTTGCATGTGTGCATACTCAAGCAATCATTGTATGGACTAAAACAAGCACCCCATGCTTGGGACACTAGGATTGATAGCTATTTCACCGGGTTGGGATTCACCAAAAGTGAAGCAGATGCAAACATGTTGATGGTGTTGGACCCGCCAACATTTATGGGATCTCCCTTATGAAGTTCCAACTAGACCTCATATCGTTTGGAGTAGGAGCCCCAACAGTGGGTGGTAATGTTATGCCTTGACCATGGAGACGCACAGAGGAAAGTATGATAACTTTGGCTAAGAGCAAGTGTGTGACCCTGAAGAAAGTCAAGTGTGATGTATGAAGGTTCCAACACACAAAGGGAAAATAAATTGTGCCCCTTAGAAACCTATAATAGTTCACATATTGAAAGGAACACACGGGCGAAATTAAATCACAAGTTAAGATGTGGAATAGTCCACAAGTTAAAGTGATGAGTTAATCCAACAACACGAATTCAACAAGATTCGTACAAATACAAACAAAATAGTCATAATCATATGCATAATACATTGCCAATACAACAAGAATATTACTACTATATTAACAACATATGCATGAAAGCATGTTGGCTCTGATTTTATTACTATAAGTGAAATTTCCATCCGAGTATAATGTCTTGTAACCTATTTCCAACTCGTTCTGAAGCATGAACAACATTTTTTGACTTTGACAAAAACCACAGATGAACTTCTTCATGTTGTGTGCGCTTAGATTCGCGTCTTCCCTTGTGGCATCCTATCTTAACTGCTCCAAGTACTCTTCAACCTCCTGCCGAACTTTGTTCTTGGGGTAAGGCTTTGATGAAGAACCTGATTGATGGGATTTGGTGTGTTCTCTCCAAGACATAAAAAATACTGTACAACTGCACGTATGAGGCATGTAGAAATTCTGTAAATTCTCTCTACAAATATCGCTCTGAGACCAATGTAGAAAATCTTCTTGTAGATTAACCCAATAATACAATATAACCAAACAAAATACTATAACCTACTTCTACCATCAAAGTTTTCGAAAGATTAAAATTGAGCAAGATCTAGTTGATTGAGTTGAAAACATATAACCAGAAGAAGAAGAATCAATGCACAATACACATGAAAATACTTTGGGGAAAGCCTCAGCTAAAAACCCCACTATCTGTATTATCATACAAGGTGGAAATACATAGGAATTATACAAATCCTTGGCTCTCACAACTAGCCAGTTCTCAGTACAATCCTCACAGATGCTCACAGGAAATCCTAGCTTCTCACAAGCCTTCCTCTCTGCCCTACAAGCTCCTATTTCCTTGCGTTGTTCCTAGTGGATGATTCTCACCTCACCAAGTGGAACACTGCTCTAACACACTGTCAGAACTCTGCAATCCTCCAAGGAACCTTACCTTGACAGCATGCATTAGTTTCCATTATACGAAAACACATGAAACTAATAGTACATTGTCCTTGACTTTAATCTCAACTGGGTCTTTCTCAGAATAGACATGCATGAGTTACTGATGAGGGAATCTTCAGTTATTTGGAGTACACTAGTTGAGTGCATGCATGCATCAACTGACTGTTAACTCTCTATTAGTTCCTCAAACAGTTTGGAACTAATTTAGTAGGACTTAACTCAGTAAACTGAGTTAACTAATTACAACTCAAATATAACTCAATCTTATCTCCTTAATCTAAGGCTTATCTCCTTAATTTAATGGATAACTCTTGCATGACTTCAGAAAGACTTCTAACCTGAATTTCTCCAACTAATTAATCCATAATGAATTAATTAATTATTTCCAAGCAGCTGGTGAGACTAAATTCGATTTTCATTCACAATTTTAATTCAAGGACAAATTAAATTTGGAATTTCTTGATTTTATTTTTATCATTTCTTGTTGCTATTTTCAACATTCCCTCTCAACAAAAAAGGAATTCAACTCGATCCCAATCGTGAACCTTTGGAATGTTATGCATGCAACACTTCTCTCTAGTTTTGTTGCTCCAACAACTACAGAAACTAAAAAAACATCCAACCTGAATTAGTATGATGCATCTATCATCAAAGTCTCTGATTGCTATTGCCTTTGTCAACTGAAAACTTTGCGCTTCTATTGACTCTGCCTTTCTGCGCTATTGTCAATCCTTCTCTGCACTCTTCAGTATCTGATAGCTTTAGCCTCTGTCACTTTGATCTTTGACTGCATCAATCCCACTGATTCCTCCCGCTACTATGTACTTTGGTCTCCTGTAGCAAGGTACAATCAATGAGATAAAACCTCTCAATGGACCCTGCCCAATTTCAGCCTTCTTGGGACTATCACTTCACATCGCCCCACCTCACACCTGGAGGTATGGCTGCATGTGATCCCTCTACCCACTTGGATCGAAATTCCCCCTAATGGAGGTATCTTCATGAGTGGATCTCTTCACTCGGTCTCCACTCTGCTTCTCCAATCGTGACTCCTCCAAAATTGTCTGAGACTTCTTCTGGGGCTGCATGTTGAGAGGTAGTTTACTCTCCCTCTCAACCACCAAGTCTCTAACATTTTCCTTGCTCCTCAAGGCTTTACATGCATCTTTAACCTCAAGAGCATACAAATTCTTAACTTGTGAACCAATCTGTTTCACCTATCTCGTGGTGATGTGTCTAAGGAAAACCTTTCCCTTACTAAAAAACACATCTAGCCACAGTCTTCCAATACCGCGACTGATACCAAGTTCTTCTTCAGTCTAGGCACATATTTCACATCTGTCAAAGTGATAGGAACTCCATGCTCCCTCTGAAAAGCAACTACGCCCATTCCTTAAACACTATACCTTTCGTCGTCACCCATCTCTATGTGCATCTTGAGGTCTTTCTCCTCCAAGGTCCTGAATAAACTTCTATCATCGGTCATGTGGAATGAGGCTCCACTGTCAAGATACCAGACACAACCCATCATCGATGACACCATGCATGCGATGAGGGTAAACTCCATTTCAAACTGAGAGGCTAATGCCTCACCTTCCGATCCATCTGAGGACCCCTTCTTAGACTTCTTCAATGGGTAATTAGTCATATAATGTACCATCTCATGACAATTAAAGCATTTCACTTTAGATTTGTCACCTTTCTTCCCTTGATGAGAAGACTTTGATTTGGAATGGGAAGCCTTCCCCTTCCCTTTCCTTGCCTTACTTGCTAAGACCATATTTTCTTCATCATCATCCTTTGATGAAGAACCATCTTGTGTGCTCCTCCTGATCTCCTCCTACATCAAATCCAACCACAGTCATTCCCAATCCGGCTGTTTCTCCCTTCCATTCATAGAGTCCTGGTAGTTATTCCAACTATTTGGAAGGCCAAGGAGAGCGAGGCTCACCATATCATCATCGGAAGTAGTTATTCCCACACTGCTAAGCTCATCTCTGCAAGTGGTGAGCTTGTTCAGATATGTGGAAATAGTATTGCCCTTCTCCATCTTGATTCCTTGAGCGGCAATTTCCTCCGGTCGCTACTATTCTGGTAGAGGTCCTTCAATGTCTTCCACATTGAATATGGAGTATCCTTCCCAAGGAGACTTGAGACAATATGGTCTCGAACTCCCTCAAGGATGATCTGTCTCGCCTTTTCCACACACTTCTTGCTCTCAGCCAACTCTTGTGCATTAGTTGAAGCTGGCTTTTGGATTTCATGATCAATGAATTCCTTCAAGCCATTGTCTTCTAATACATCCTCCATTCTATCTTTCCATGCTATGTAATTCGAGCTACCTTCTAAGGCATACTCGAGTCTCAAGCCATAGAACACCATTGGCCAACCTTAAAGTATGATAAGAATTTGATTTGCACCTACAACCCCGAACTTCGAATTCTCTTCTCCGTCTACTATTCACAGCTCCGATAAACTTGGCTTTGATACCATGTAGAAAATTTCTACAAATCCATCTCTGATACCATGTAGAAATTCTTCAAATTCTCTCTACAAATCTCACTCTGAGACCGATGTAGAAAATCCGCCTGTAGATTAACCCAATAATGCAATATAACCAAAGCAAAATACTATAACCTACTTCTACTCTCAAATTTTTCGGAAGCTTAAAATTGAGCAAGATCGAGCTGATTGAGCTGAACACATATAACCAGAAGAAGAAGAATCAATGCACAATACACATGAAAATACTTTGGGGAAATCCTCGGCTAAAAACCCCAGTATCCATATTATCATACAAGGTGGAAATACATAGGAATTATACAAAGCCTTAGCTCTCACAACTAGCCAGCTCTCACTACAATCCTCACAGATGCTCACAGGTAATCCTAGATTCTCATAAGCCTTCCTCTCTACCCTCCAAGCTCCTATTTCCTTGCGTTGTTCCTAGTGGATGATTCTCACCTCACCAAGTGTAACACTACTCCAACACACTGTCAAAATTGTGCAATCCTCCAAGGAACCTTACCTTGACTGCATGCATTAGTTTCCTTTATAGGAAAACACATCCAACTGATAGTACATTGTCCTTGACTTTAATCTCAACTGGGTCTTTCTCATAATAGACTTGCATGAGTTACTGATGAAGGAATCTTCAGTTATCTAGAGTACACTGGTTGAGTGCATGCATGCATCAACTGGATGTTAACTCTCTATTAGTTCCTCAAATAGTTTGGAACTAATTTAACTGGACTTATCTCAGTAAACCGAGTTAACTAATTACAACTCAAAGATAACTCAATCTTATCTCCTTAATTTAAGGCTTATCTCCTTAATTTAAGGGATAAATCTTGCATGACTTCAGAAAGACTTCTAACTTGAATTTCTCCAACTAATTAATCCAAAATCAATTAATTAATTATTTCCAAGCAACTGGTGAGACTAAATTCGATTTTAATTCAAGGACAAATTAAGATTGGAATTTCTGGATTCTATTTTTATCATTTCTTGTTGTTATTTTCAACAAGGCATGTGTGCTACCAATGAATGAGGTGAACTGCTTGGTTTTATGATTCAATATTCAAACCTTCACTTTCTCCAGCTCTGCCTGTGGCTTAGTTTATCACTAAGTCAAGTGGGGCCCATTTGAACCGCATTGTCCAGTCTTGTACAAAGGCGATGGCATCATGTATGTTTTTTAGAGTTTTAACAAACTCTTTTCTTCACAAGTGCTTTATGCACGGTGACAAATCCCTCATAGAGCTTCTGCATGGTTTCTCAAAGTGTTGATACTTCAGTAAGTATTGTTGCTCTCATCACCCCCAATGCGAAAACTGCATTATGTGCTGTTTCTCAGAGTTGTTCTTCCTCTTGCCTGGAAGCCTGCAATTTCTTTTCCAATTTATCATTCTCGGTCATCAAATACTGAACATTTGATCTTGTCACTCCTGTATAGGCCAAGATGGCTTCGATAATGGCATTTGGATGCTTCCTAGTATCTGACATTATCACCCTTTCTTTGATGAATGCAAGTGAAGCATGATCATTCGAAAAGTGCTTCCTCCATTCTTGTACAATCCTCTTATGGAACTCATCGAATGATATATTGTACACATCCATGATGATATCGTCATCAAGGAGAACAACATCTCCTTGCTTGCTCATGGTTGGCCTTGTTGCTAGAGGTGGTGGAGACTTAGGAATGACCTGTGGTGCTCTTGGCATCAGGTCAAGGACTTCATGTTGTGGCTCCTGTTCCAACTCCATGTCAGTCATTCAATCAATTTCTCAATCTAATGAGCAATATCTTGATCCTGCGTCTGTTCACCTTCCTCCTCAGTTGTTGGTTCTTCTGCTTCTCTTCTCGTTATCTCCTTATCAACTACTATTACTTCTTCAACTTCTTCTTTGTCTCATGTAGCTTCAGTTCTACTCCCTGCAACCCCTTCTTTTCTCTCTTCCTTCACTCTACTCTCTGCATCCTTTGCTCCCTCTTTTCTTCTGCTACCAAAACTACCTTTGTGATAAGAGGATCTTCCTTCATTTTACAGCTTTTCTCTCACTCTGGACTATCAACAATATTCCTCTTTCCCTTGTCCTGCACAATATTGATGCCATCTATTATTTTTTCTTCTGAAACTGCTATTGTCTATGGAGGAGCCTTTTAATTCCTTTATATACTAACTAGATTAGTGATTCTAGAGGCATTATAGAAGTACCTCCAAGGATCCTCTTCTGGCCAATGAAATGCCCCACTGATCCATGAAAATTAAACTCTCGTATAGTGATCCTTGGAAATATTGTGGGAATCATACAGATTAAAGTCCTTAGTGCCGAACTCAAACTTTACTATCTCCTTAGCCTCGACATCTACGACTTTCAATTTCTTTGTCTTGTATAATTTGATCCGTAAAGGAAGAGTGGGCCATGTTTCTTTCTTCTTCCTGTGTACTGTTGCTGACAACCCTGTTGCGCGGTGACATGATAGTTCTTGCATGATCAGTTTTTCAGTGGCATACCTTGGTAATACATGTAAAGGCTCCTCTCCACCAAACACTGTAATGAAGGTGCCACCTGTTGAGGCATACCAATCTGCAATGTCTACTATCGCCTCCATTGCTTCTTGGGACATGCAAGGTGGATCTTGTTCAAAGATAAGCTTATATAGAGGATGATAAAGTGGTCAGTTAGCCATGCCATTACTCCTTGATAACTGCATTCTGAAAGCAACTTGCAATAGATGTTCATGATAGTCTCTCGTGGTGTCCATGTCCAGTTCATGCCAGGGAACTATTGTTGTGCACAGATTGCATCTAGTAAGTATGTAGATATATAGAACCTTTCTCACTCATCCTTGGGTGGATTCCGATCCTGTGCTACATGGGCCTTCAATTGTTGAGCCAACATATCCAACCAGTTGAATGGCCTTCCATCGATTACCAACTAGTCCAATAAGGCTACCCACCCTTCAGGAAAGGTGTAAGTGCTCTCTTGACCATAGATTATTTAAGCAAAGATAATCAAGAGTTTCTAAGCCTTCCTGAGGGACTTTGTCATGTATACATGGGTGGGTGTATGTAGAAACATCAATGGCTCTTTCACCCAGCGCTAAAAAATGTATCTTGTGTTCACCTAGCTATGGGTGTCATAGAAGAGTGAGTCCATGCACTTTACTGGCTGGGGCAAGTGATAGATATGCTAAAAGTATTCTGCCTTGAGTGTGTCAAGATTCTGCCCGCTGGCACTACTCAATGTCATAGTATGTTCATCTGTATGTGAGATAATCTATTTGACGATGTCTGCACATGGGAAGGCTGGATACCTACATGAAACCTTGTATCACCCTAACTGTCGGATGCTAAGAAAAACCTGTTGGTCCTCTAAATCTGCCTCAAAGTCCTTTGTAAAAGTGTCTTTAATTTGTTTCCATGTCAGTGTTGACCCCTTATCTATAAACAACAGAGCATCTACATATACTGGTAAATCAACTGATGTCTACTTAACTACTTCCCCAATAGTGCTCTCGGTGGTTTCCTTTGATGGAAACATTTTAGATGCCATGGTAACAGTGACTAGAGGAGAGGTTCTCAACAATTGTTGTACATGTGGGACAAAGAGGACACTCATGACAAGTAAATGTTAGTTTGAATAAAAATAACTTATGAGGAAAGTTCAAGCAACAAACCAAGAATTAGATGGAAAGTATTTCGTAATGATTTCTGACAGGGGGAATTGGCTTCCTGTGGGAACTACACAGTGCCTACTACCAAGGTTGAATCTTGCTGCTTGAAACTGTGCAATCCATAGTTCATCCTGGGTAGAGGCCTACGAGAGACTGTGCATTGCGCAGTCTCAGTAGCCAAGCTGAGAGGTTGGCTCCTAGAACTGTGCAATGCACATTTGAGCCAACTTAGACTGTGCACTACACAATTCCATAAGCCAATATTGTGGCTTGAGCCTCCAGATCACACAGTGCCAGCTGTGCAAAGTGAAATCCCACTAAGGGGAACCCATATTTTCCCAAGGGAAGTGTGAAAATAAGAATATCTGGGAGATAGTGTGAATCTGAGTGTAGATATGAGTACGTGTTGATGAATGCATGTGAATCAAGTGCAACAACTGATCAAATGGAAGAAAAACGAAGTAAGTGAGGAGATTCGTCGCAACGATGACCAGAGGTGCAAAAACCAGAAAACTAATGCGACACTCAGGAAAGGAAATCTATAACATGAAACAACACATATACAATTTCAAAATCTAGCAACCATGAAGAGAAACAAGTGAAACAACACTCACACAAGCCAAATGGAAAAAACCGACAAAATACGGCAAAAGAAAAACTCACCTGGAAAAGTGAAAATGATCGCACTGAAGTCTACCTGATCTCCTTGAGAATGCTAGAGCTGGAATTAAGACATTTGTGGTATATATCTTTAGACATAGTTACCGGAGAATCCACAGTAAAACTTATTTTTCATCAACATTTCAAATCCCAACTAGGATCCATCATCAGGACTTTCTTGAATGCTGATAGAAGAAGAGCTTAATTGAGGGAAACTTATCAGCATTTAAGAAAGTCCTGATGATGGATCCCAGTTGGGATTTGAAACGTTGATGAAAAATAAGTTTTACTATGGATTATCCGGTAACTATGTCTAAATGCTAGAGCTCCAATATCGAATATGCAAATGATCTCTAGCAAGATTGATTAAATAGATTTGGACAAATTAGGGCTTATGACATGCATGCCTAAAATAAAAAAAAATTGAAAAAAAAAAAAGTGACACTTGGTTAAGTTTCTAAAAATAGTGCAAGTGCCTCCTTCGGGATACTAAAAATAGTTCCCTATTTTTTAGGGATGCTTTTTTTCTTTTTATGGGGAAACTTGTCATGAACACTGCCATGAAATAATGCGCAGCTCCGGGGAGTTGGGAAACTTTCCAGCTCAATGCACTGCGCAGTTTCTGAGCTCAGTGAGGTTTGCACAATTTTTAGGATCATTTTTGGGTTGCCTCCTCATGAATGTGCATTTTCTAAGCTCAAGTCTCACTAGCAGTCAGGACTATGCAATTCTTGTCAACAAGGTTGGTTTCCTTCAAGGATTGCGCAATTTTTGGGGGCAATCCCAAAACTGCTGTGGGACCAAGTCAGGAGATCAGCTTGTGAGTTAGAAAATAAACTAAGTAAGCAAAAAAAAAGCCAAAACGAAAAGGATAAGTCTCAGTCAAAGCACGAATACTCAGATCAGTGCGAGATGAGTTGTCGTGGTTAAGAAGGAAGGATCCAATATCGAAGCATAGGCAAAATTTTGGAGGGTGGTTGTAGCCACTACAACATTGATGACACACTGGTATAACTCCAGCTCTTTGTATGCACTTTGTCTCATGAAAAGTGAGTCTAACGCTTCTGGAAGTATTGTTTAATTCGTTGATTATCATAGCTTCTTCACTTAGCTTAACTTAAAGATGTAGCCCCTACCATTCTCTTCATCGGCAGCACACATACTAATCCAAGTCAAACTAAGTTGTTTCGATTGGGGATGAGGGGTATATATATGCACAAGTAAAATAGACTATCATAGTTTTAGTTTCATCTCTAGTGTTTCTCCGCTGCCAGTAGGCCTGGACAATACCCCAGTGGAGTCACTTTAGGAACACAAGCATTGCTCTACTGCGAGCGAGCCTGGACAGTACCCTAGTGGAGTTACTTGCTTCACCTCTCTACGTAGGAATCCTTTCTCTTCTTTCATCGTTTATTTCATTTTTCATTTTTTAATTTTCATTTGCTCAAAGAACTATGCATAGGCACTTATTTATTTCATGAGGCAGAAGAGGGATCTCAACTTATTGAGAGCAAAATAGGTTGTCCCTTCAGAGAAAGATATTTATATACACCTATGACATACTTTTTAAGTTTTTACCCCTCTCCTTAATCTACTTGACTTAGTTGACAAGGGTTCATCAAAAATATAAATCCGATCAGAGTAGGCGGTACTAGTTAAAATTGCAAGCATCGTGATTTCACCATGACTCTCTCTGAAAGGAACGTATTTTCCATCAGGGTATCATCTACTAGAAGAAATGCAAGGTTCACATAAAGAGATGGGATAGAAAAATTACCAAGTGTTGATAACAGTACAAGTTCCTCTTAAACTTCACCCTGCTTTTGTAAGAAGCCAAACACGGGTTCATGCGAAAAATAACCTATTGCTGCAAAAGAAAACAAACAAGGGAAAGAAGCGGAGTAAGGCAAAACAAAGTAAAAGAAATAGAAAAACAAATAAGAAAAGTAAACAACTACTCCTACTCCTAAGCTAAACAAAACAATAGGCCAACTTACGTAAAGTGATACTTACAATGCATCCATCGGCGCATTCGCTGGCCCATGTAGGCGAGAGCATGTATATCAAGAAGGATATACAAAAAAACCAACAAACAAGAAAGATAAGAAAATAAAAACCAGAACGTTTGAAGCTTGAATGAACCTGCAAAAAAAGTAAAAACAGAAAGCGCGTGAGAGGAATTATGCATATGTACCATGGTTTCCTAACACATTGTGAGTTGAAGGCAAGAAGTTACACACTTTCAAAATTGAAAAATGAGAAAACATGAAGAAAGAGGAAAATTCATGTTTTGCAACAATGCTTGCTACGTATGAATCCTCCAATAATTGAGCGATAGGATTGTGTGATACATATGGAGGATGTAAAACTCGTAAGTTAGATTGATTTTCACTGTGTACAACAGAGTGATGACGAGCCTAGAATGATTCAACACATTTCTGATTGGAAATGGAACTGACCTCAAGGCTACGAGAACTTGACATATCCATCAGCTCGGGCTGAAGTGCCTCGACATATTGGGGAGGTTCCAATTCATAAGATGGATCATCAAATACCGGTGGCTTAAAAAGATCAATATTGGAAGAATCATAATCATGATCGGATGAATGAATGAAAATATAAGGACAGCCACGATTAGAAGTTTCAAGATCACGAACAAAGGCATCCTCGTGATCTGACGAATCATAAAGAGGGGATAATAAAAAACGATAAATTTTACCCTCTATGTTACCAGAAAGATAAGATCATAAATTAGAGGATCACGGAAGACAAATTTTTCCTCTTCACATTCAAATGAAAAACTAGCATTCCACATGTTCTGCTAATGATCGAAAGTAGAAACATCCAAAAATGAATTTTTACAAGATTGAACAAAAATGGCAGAATCGTGGTAGATGTCAGGATAATGTAGAAGAGATGCGGAGAGAAGGAGGTCATCCTTCACTACATATTCTTGTTTAGACTCCCACAAATACTCATCAAATATGATATCACAGGTTGGTTGTTCAACACCAACTCCATCTAGAACTTGATCATCGTGAACATCACAAGAGATATCTGAGACAGGTGAACACAACACACCAAAATCCAGAGGATTAAAGTGACTGAAAGATGGAGGACGAGGAGATATCACTTCATCACAACCATCAGAGTCACAGTCCAACTTTGTGCTAGAATTCTGAGTAAGTGGGGTAGGAAGAGATGGTAGTAGATGATTAGGTGAATTCTCAACTTTTCCCACCTTGACTTGCAGAGCTATATTTGTTTGATGAGAAGGGGACGAAGGGTCACTTGGGACAACAACCTTGTCAATCTCAGATTTAGAATTTCTAACACTGAGGTATGTTGGGAGAGGTTCGAATGACTCTAACTTGTGTGGATTTTAAGAAATGTGAATACGATATTGAAATCTTCTAGCCAAGAACTCCCAATCAACTTCATTTTCTCGAAATTCAAAGCAGTAATGAATAAAACGATCGTGAAAATCCTGAAGAGATTCGTAAGGTGTTTTACACAATTTTATTTTTTTTCTTATTAAGGGCTTTACGATCATAAAGAATGAAAGTGCGGCATGATTCTACAACAAACTGTTTGAAAGAGAGTATGGAGGTTGCATGCAATGTGTAACACCATTGCTTTACGTGCCCTTCAAATGTGAGAGAAAACCCACAGGCAACATACTCAGATTGGATTTCATGTCTATCGCAGAAACCGAGAAAAGAAACTATGTGCCTAAGCAAGGTTGTTCCACCCTCGCCATTGAACTTAAATTTTGAAAAGTCATTTAAAATGCTCACCGACAATTTCAAATTTTCAAAATTAGAAAAACATGTCGGGGTTATGATTTTGTGAGAAGTCATAAAATGTGTGCATAAATTCAAAACAGACTTCAAGGGCTCAACTTGTCATCTAGCCCTCCTAGTGCCAGAAATGTTGATGGTGCTGGACCCGCCAACATTCAAGGGATCTCCCCGATATGAATTCCCAACTAGACCTCACACCATTTTGACTAGGAGTCCTAACAATGGGAGGTAATTTTATGCCTTGATCGTGGAGACGCGCAGAGGAAATTATGATAACTTTGGGTAAGAGAAAGGTGTTACCCTGCGGAGAGTCAAGTGTGATGCATGAAGGTTCCAACACACAAATGGAAAAGGAAGTGTGCCCCTTGGAAGCTGTAATAGTACGCAACTTGAAAGGAACACATGAGAAAAATGACATCACAAGCTAAGATGCATAATAGTCCACAAGTTAAAGTGATGAGTTAATTCATGAACACACATTCAACAAGATTCGTACAAATGCAAACAAAATAGTTCATAAGCATATGTGTAATTTAAATAACATAAATTTCCAATACAACAAGAATAGTCCTACTATATTAACAACATATGCATGAAAGCGTGTTGCCTCTAATTTTATTATTATAAGTGAAAGTTCCATCCATACATACACTATTAACGACCACTAGCCCCAATAGTGGAACATTACAGACAACAAAACCTACTCCTCCAAATAATTATACTCACTCTATGCAATGGAGAAGTCAAGGCTCTTCACAATACTCCCAAGCTCTTTCTAAGCCTAATCCTAGCCAAATATTGGCTCCCAAAATCCCATTACATGAATTATGAGGTTATATTTATAACAAGAGGGGGGTGACTCTTCAACTCCCCTTTCTGACCTTTGGACTACCCTCATGACCGTTCAACTTCTTTACAAAATGACACATTACATTGCATGATGACTCTTCATATTCTAATATTGACACTTGGAATTTCACTTATAACATAATTACAAATAACATTACATTTTCCACTTGTACCCATATAAGACAAAATAGGGTAGGGAACGCGTAACAAGACACAACACTATGATTATAGAGTTTGGGGGTAGTCATTAGGGGAATTTTGAGGTCTAAAATGGGCCTCCTAAGGAATTTATAAAATAATAGTGGAAATAATAAAATAAGATTAGATTACATCATCAAATTTTGGAGGGAAAAAATACTAAACTATTTTTTCAACTTGTATTTTCAACTTATCTCGCTATAGGTACTCAAATTTCGAGCGAAAACACTCATTGGATGAAGAATTTGACTCCTCATCCAAGGAGTACCCATGTTGCATACTTTCAATGGACCCTTCTACACGAAAAATGAGAAATACATGAAAAATGTGATTGCAATCATGTTTTTTCATGTATTTCTCATTTTTCATGTAGTAGGGTCCATCGAAAGTATGCAACATTCCTTGGATGAGGAATTAAATTTTTCATCCAACGAGTACTCCCGCTCGACATTTGAGTAAAAACTTAAGGAGATAAGTTGAAAATACGAGTTGAAAAAAAAGTTTTATTATTTTATTACTTTATTATTTTTTAAACTTTGTACTTTTTTACTCCAAAAATGATGAATCATCCCCCATTGTTGACATCATCATCTTGAATCCTATTGGTTCTTATAAAGTTTATTTTGGTTGTACATTTTTCTTAGGAGGCCCATTTTAGACCTAAAAAATTTGCTAATGCTAGCTCAATAACTTTGACTTGCTACTTCTTGGTCACATATTGCTGCCAAGCTTGGTACTGTGTGATGGTGTCCCTGAAATGATTAATGATGTCTTGCTAGAAGCGGACTCTAGCCTCCATGGCATTCAGGTACATTGTCTTCGAACCTGTGTCCAACTCATTTTGAAGCATGAGAAGCATTGTTTTGACTTTGACAGGACCATTGATGAACTTATCCATGTTTTGTGCGCTTAGCTCTAAGTCTTCCCTTGTGGCCTCCTTTCCTAACTGCTCCAAGTACTCTTCGACCTCCTATCGAACTTGGTTCTTGGGTTTAGCTTTGGTGAGGGACACGATTGATGGGATCTGGTGTGTTCTCACCAAGACATCCAAATTACTGTACAACCCCACATATGAGGCCTGTGTGCTGCCAATGAATGAGGCGAGTTTCTTGTTGTTCTGAGTCAAAATTCAAACCTTCGCTTTCTCCAACTCTGCCCGTGGCTTCATTTTCTTCACTAACTCATGCATGGCCCCTTTGAACTGCATTGTCCACTCGTGTACATAGGTGATGGCAGCATGTATGTTTTTGAGAGTTTTAACAAACTCTTTACTCTGTTGTTGTAGGTCATGCAAATGGAAAACTTCTTTATGCATGGTGACAAAACCATCATAGAGGTTCTGCATGGTTTCTACAAGTGTTGATACTTCAGAAAATATAGTTGCTCTCATCTCCCCCAATGCAGAAACTACATTATGTGCTGCTGCTCAGAGTTGTTCTGCCTTTTTCCTGGAAGCCTACAATTTTTTTGCCAGTTGCTCATTGTTGGCCGTCAAATACTAAAAGTTTGATCTTGTTGCTCCTGCAAAGGCCAAGTTGTCTTCGGAAATGGAAGTTGGATGCTTCCTGGTATCCAACACTATCACCCTTTATTTTATAAATGAGGGTGAAGAGTGATCATTCAGAAATTTCTTCCTTTGTGCTTGTACAATCCTCTTCTGGAACTCATCGAATGATAGATTGTACACATCCATGACCCGATCATCATCAAGGAGAACAACATTTACTTGCTCACTCGGGACTAGCTTTGCTACTGGAAGTGTTGGAGATTGAGGGATGACCTGTGGTGCTCTTGGCATCAGGTCAAGATATTCATATTGTGGCTCCTGTTCCAAGTCCATGTCTGTCATTTCGATCAACTTCTCAATATGCTAAGCAAGCACTTGATCCTACATCTATTCACTTTCCTCCTCAACTACTCATTTTCTGGTCATTCAACCTGTATCAGTGTTGTTTCCTCTCTCATCATGCCTTTCCTTTGTTCTTATTCCTGCTTCTGCTTCTCTTCTCGTTCTCTCCTACTCAACTCGTGTTCTTCCTTCATCTTCTTTTTTGTCTCCTCCAACTTCATTTATGCTTCCTGCAACCTCTGTTTTTCTCTCTTCCTCCACTCTGCTCTCTGCATCCTTTGATTCCTCTTTTCTTCCATTGCCAAAATTTCCTTCATGATAAGAGGATCTGCCTTCATTTTACAACTTTTCTCTCCCTCTAGACTATCAATAATCTTCCTCTTTTCCTTGTCCTACACAATATTATTGCCTTCTGCTGTTGTTGCTTCCGAAACTACTGTTGTCTATGGATCAGCCTTTAAATTCCTTGTTACACTGACCGACTCATTGAGTCTGGAGGCATTATAACAGTACCTCAAAGGATCCTCTTCTAGCCAATGAAATGCCTCGCTGATCCATAGAAAGTAAACTCTCGTATAGTGGTCCTTGTAAATACTGTGGGGATCATACAGATTAAAGTCCTTAGCACAAAATTAAAACTTCAATATCTCCTTAGCCTTGGCATTTGTGACTTTTTGGTGGTCTGGGTGCAGGTGTTAATGATAATCATTTAAATCCAGTAACGATCTCTTCAAGCGCAGATGGAAGTTCTTCTCAGATTTCCTTTGGAGTTTCATTCATCTGCATCTAAATGTAGTTATATTGCTAATACAGCAGATTTGTTAAAATTACTTGAAATATGGCAAAACTTCACTTACCATGGAACCGAAAGGAAATGACACAGACGTTCATAAACTTCTCACATCCACATTTTCCACAAATCTTTACCTTTCTCACGGAACCGAAAGGAAACCAAGCTGCAATTTATAATTTATCTGGTATGAAATCTGGATTAAATCTTGTGCTTCTTCTAATGCAATATCCGTCGGATCTCGCCACTTCACAGTGAACGACTGTGATCGATCCAGACTTCAACGAATTAAATCACTATTTATACAATATCGTGTCTGATTTCCAAATTAAACCCTGTGCATGTTAACCATGTGATTGCCGTCAGATCGGCCTCCTTCAAGCAGACGGTTGCGATTGATTTAGAACTCAAAGGATTAAACCACAATTCATAACATATCATGTCCGAAAATTATATTAACCTTCGTTCACTTTTCGACGCGATTACTGTTAGATTTGTGCTTGTTGATCAGATGGTTCAGGTCATTTCCTAAGGTTTCTCACGACTTTTGTCGAGGTTTTCCTCGTTCTCCCAAGAAACTAGACTTCCACCAGATTTAGACTAGTTCTAAGTTATATTCTCCGGGACTTCAAAACACAACCAAATTACTTCAAAACACAGGAAATCAAGATTTAAACACGGTAAACACAAGATTATATGAAATCAAACTCTAAAAGGCCAAACTATAAATCAACAGAACTCAGAGAAATTTCGAAGGAAATTCAACCCTCCGGGATTGACCATTCATTCACAGAATACACAAAGACACATAGATATTTCAATTTTTTTCAATCGAATCCTCCTCAGCCAAATCCCATTACACTAATTCAAAACTTACATAAATACCAGTACATACAAACAATCATATCCTCAATCAATGGATCAAATCTGTCTAATCCTAGATAATACCTACTCTGCATGATATTCTCCTCAAGAATCTCAACTAAGTCTAATTACTTGAATTAATTACAAAATAGTTCAAATCCATGAATTCTAGCTCAAATCCTATCTAGAAAGCTTTGTAAAGTAACAAGTAAAGGATCCCACTCCTTTGCTTGTAAACTTTTTTTGTATTTTTGGAATAAAATCAAAGCCTTTTGTCTCTAAGCCTCATGCTCCTGCATTAGACTCCTAAGGAAAAAATTCTTCATGGGCTCCCATCCATGAGCTCCTCTACAGAATTGCCCAACTTCTGTAACATGGCATATGTCATCTAGGTAGCATCAGCAATTGGTTGATCCTTGCATTTGACCAAATACTGAAAATACTCTTGTCCCCTTGTCCTTTTAAACACTCTATTATCCAAAATTTGTTTTGGCTACAATGCCTTTGTTGTAGGTAATTGTTTTACCCAATCAACCTCTTGTTATTCCTTGTCTTCTATTGTATCATCTGAATTTCCACTTTCATACCTGTACAAATCAACAACATTGAAAATTGGAGATATTCCAATATCAGGGGATAATTCAATTTCATATGCATTTGCAGAAAATTTCCTCAAGACTTTGCATGGCCCAATTTTCTTAAATTTTAACTTGTTATACTCTCTTTTTGGAAATCTTTCCTTCCTCAAGTGTGCTAAAACCAAATCTCCAACCTCAAAATTAACTTCTCTCTTCTTCAAGTCTGCTCTTCTCTTGTACTTTATGTTTCTATCCTGTAATTGTTGCTTTACCTGTTCATGTATTGCTAGAATCTTTGAAGCAAAATCTTCTCCCTTAGCACTTCTCACTTTAGCTTTGCCCAAGTCTCTCAATTCAAACACTCCTCTTGGGTTCATTCCATAAACTATATGGAATGGACTCTACCCTGTACTCCTGTTAGGAGAGTCATTATAAGCATATTTAGCCTATGTTGAAAGTTGATCCCACTGTATTGGATGTTCACCTGCAAGACTTCTCAGAAGATTACCCAAGCTTTTGTTTACAACTTTAGTCTGTCCATCAGTCTGAGGATGATAAGTTGAATTGAAACTCAGTTTAGTACCAAGCTTCTTCCACAATGTCTTCCAGAAATGACCAACAAATCGGGTGTCCTTGTCTGAAACAATGGTCTTAGGTAACCCATGCAACCTTACAATCTCCTTAAAAAACAGATTAGAAATGTGAGTAGCATCACTGGTTTTATAACATGGAATAAAATGTGCCATTTTAGAAAATCTGTCAACCACAACATAAATTGAATCATTACCTCTTTGAGTTTTTGGTAAATCCAAAAAAAATCCATACTTACCATATCCCAAGGTCTATCTGGAATAGGTAATGGAACATATAAACCTATGTTTTGGCTCCTTCCTTTTGCATACTGACAGATTTTATAATTTCTCACATACTTCTCCACTCCAGATCTCATCTTCGGCCAGAAATAAAACCGACTCACCTGCTCATAAGTCTTGTCTACACCAAAATGTCCTCCAAGTCCACCACTATGTTTCTCCTTGATTAAATTTTCTCTCATAGAACAAATTGGTATGCACAGCTGGTTTCTTCTAAACAACACTCCTTCTTGCAAGAAAAAATCCAGCCACTTACTTTTGTCTAACAAAACAGGATTTATACAAGCTTTAAATGCCTCTTTAAAATCTAAATATTTCTCATATAATTCCTTAAGAAAATCAAAACCCAACACTTGAATTTGACTTTCCTTAACTAAAATACTTTTTCTTCTTAAGTCATCTGCTACTTTATTTGATTGACCAATTATATGCTTCAATACAAATTTAAAACTTTGAAGATATTCTACCCATTTTTCATGCTTCTAACTAAGCTTTGGTTGTTGCATAATGTACTGCAATGCATGGTTATCTGAATAAAGTATAAACTCCTTAGACATCAAGTAATGTCTCCACTTCTTCAATGACTATACAACTACATAAAACTCGTTATCATAAGAAGAATATTTCTTCTTTGATTCATTCATTTTTTCACTTAAATAAGCTACAGGTCTTTCCTCCTGACTTAAAACACCGCCAATAGCTTCTACAATAGCATCACATTTCACTTGAAAAGGTTTGTTAAAATCAGGCAAAATCAAAATAGGTTTCTCAGTGATCTTCCTTTTCAACAGCTGAAAGTTCTTTTCTGCTTCAGCAGTCCAGTTAAATGGCTGATTATCCTTCTTTATAGTTTCAATAATAGAAGCATTGATCTTACTAAAATTCCTTATGAATTTCCTATAAAAACCAGCAAGACCGTGAAAACTTCTTACCTCAAAAACACTTTTTGGTGAAGGCCACTCCATGATTGCCTTGATCTTCTATGGATCCATATTTAATCCATCAGCAGAAACAACAAAGCCCAAATATACCAACTCTTCCTTCACGAATGAACATTTCTTAAGATTTAATAGTAACTTTTATGTTTGCAGCTTCTGTAAGACATAATTCTGATGTCTCATATGTTCCTCTTTAGATCTGCTGTAAACTAATATATCATCCAGATATACTATTACAAATTTACCAATAAATTCTTTCAACACTTCATTCATAAGCCTCATAAATGTACTAGGAGCATTTGATAACCCAAAAGGCATTACCATCCATTCATACAATCCCTCATTTGTTTTAAAAGTAGTTTTCCATTCATCTCCTTCTCTAATTCTTATTTGATGATAACCACTTTTTAGATCTAGCTTTGTAAAATATCTAGCTCCACTTAAACAATCCATCAAATCTTCAATTCTAGGTAAAGGAAATCTGTACCTGATTGTTATTTTGTTGATTTCTCTTGAATCAGTGCACATTCTCCAGCCTCCATCTTTCTTTGGACTCAACACTGTTGGCACTACACAAGGACTCAAACTCTCTCTAATCAGTCTTGATCTGACAGTTCCTGCACCTATTTTCTGATTTCTTCATTTTTTGTGGGAGTCATCCTGTAAGCTGCTTTATTTGATAGATTTTCTCCTGGAATCAAATCTATATGATGACTGAATTTTCTAATGGGTGGTAACTCATTAGGAAAATCATCTACAATGATATCACAATAGTTCTCCAGCATATCTTGAATTTCAATTGGTAAATCAGAAGCTTTAGTGGAAGTCATTATTACCTTGGGTTTGCAAATCAATGCAAAATTTATCTCATACTCTTCAATCTGCTGCAAGTACTCTTTAATATTAACTTCTCCACCACTTCTATAGAGACCAAATTATTAGTACTACCACTATCCATTATCATTTGACATCATTTTCCTTGAACGTTGCACACAGTCCTAAACAAAGTCTTTCTCTGTGATGGTCCAACAACTTCCTATGTTGGCTTTAACAAAACTTTGTTAACTACCAAAGGTTCCCCTTTCTTTGATACCTTTTCTTCTTCTGGCACCTTTTCTGCTTCTTCTTCAATCTTAGGAACAATTACATTCCTCTAATTTATTCCTATGTTTTCTGGGCACTCATAGACTCTGTGTCCTAGTTTATTACATTTGTAACATATGATTTCTCTTCCTCTGCCTCTGCCTCCTCTTCCTCTGAAAAAATTCCTTCTGCCACTTGCATCACCTTCTATGGGTGTATGCTAACTCGAGCTACTGCTAGCTCCATCTCTAGGTGTTGTAGATCTTCCTCTACCACCTTGACTTCCCCTTCCTCGGAAAGTACCTCTACTTCTGGCAGATTGCTTCCTTATGAGTTTTTCTTCAACTTTCAATACCATCTGATAAGCCTCTTCTACTGTTTTAGGAGACAACAAACTTATATCATCTTGGATCTTCATTCTAAGACCATTTATGTATCTTGAATTTTGCAGCTCTTATGCTCACTTTGTAAAATTCCTCTGTGTATTCTTTCACTGTCAAAGACCTCTCTCTAAGGTTCTGCATCTGTCTAAATAATGTTTGTTGATAATCACTTGGAAAAACTTACCTCTCAACTTTGCCACCATCCTACTCCAATTTCTAATTGGCTACTTACCAAGTATTTTTCTTTCTGCCTGCACTCCATCCCACCAAAGTGCTGCATGTCCTTTCAATTTTGTGACAACAAATTTCACTCTCTTTACTTTTTCCATTTCTTCATAATCAAAGAATTTATCCATGCTATTAATCTAGTCTATAAACTCCTTAGGGTTTAAACCTCCCGCTTAAATTGAACCCTCAAGTATGGGTTTAGATGTGGATCCTAACACTGATTTAAAGAATCTCATTTCAGGAGTAATTTCTGCAGGTTCCTCTGCTTCTGCAACATCAACTTCAGGCTCACTGACATCTCCAGCATCTACATCTCCTTGATTTCCTATTTCCATTGCTTCTAGTCTAGCTTGCATGTGTTGCATAGCTTCGAACACTTCAGCATTTGCAGCTGGTCTTCCTCTTCTTTGACCACGTCTTCCTCCAACTCTGAAATCCATGTTGGACTTATTTCTCTAATCTTTGAGATCCTGATCAGTGTCAATAAGCTACTTTGATACCACTAATAGTGGTCTAGGTGCAGGTGTTAATGATAATCATTTAAATCCAGTAACAATCTCTTCAAGCACAGGTGGAAGTTCTTCTCGGATTTCCTTTGGATTTTTAGTCATCCGCCTCTAAATGTAGTTATTCTGCTAATACAGCAGAATTGTTAAAATTACCCGAAATATGGTAGAACTTCACTTACCATGGAACTGAAAGTAAATGACACATACGTTCATAAAATTCTCGTGTCCACCTTTTCCACAAATCTTTACCTTTCTCACAGAATCAAAAGCAAACCAAACTGCAGTTTATAATTTATCGGGCCTGAAATCTAGATTAAATCTTGTGCTTCTTCTAACGCGATATCCGTCGGATCTCGTCACTTCACAGTGAACGACTGTGATCGATCCAGACTTCAATGAATTAAATCACAATTTATACAATATTGCGTCTGATTTCCAAATTAAACCCCGTTCATATTAACCACGCAATTGCCATCAGATCGGCCTCCTTCAAGCGGACGGTTGTGATTGATTTAGAATTCAAAGGATTAAACTGCAATTCATAACATATCACGTTCGAAAATTATATTAAACTTCGTTCACTTTTCGACGCGATTACCATTAGATTTGTGCCTGTCGATTGGACGGTTCAGGTCATTTCCTAAGGTTTCTCACAAATTTTGTCAAGGTTTTCCTTATTCCGCCAAGAAATTAGACTTCTGCCAGGTTTAGACTGGTTCTAAGTTATATTCTCCAGGACTTCGAAACACAACCAAATTACTTCAGAACACATGAAATGAAGATTTAAACACGATAAACACAAGATTATATGAAATTGAACTCTAAAAGGCCAAACTGTAAATCAACATAACTCAGAGAAATTTTGAAGGAAATTCAACCCTCCGGGATTGACCATTCATTCACAGAATACACAGAGACACTGAGATATTTCAATTTCTTTCAATCGAATCCTCCTCAGCCAAATCCCATTACATTAATTCAAAAATTACATAAATACCAGTACATACAAACAATAAGATCCTCAATTAATGGATCGAATCTGTCTAATCCTAGATAATACCTACTCTGCATGATATTCTCCTTGAGAATCTCAACTAAGTCTAATTACTTGAATTACTTACAAAATAGTTCAAATCCATGAATTCTAGCTCAAATCCTATCTAGAAAGCTTTGTAAAGTGACAACTAAAGGATCCCAATCCTTTGCTTGTAAACTTTTTTTGTATTTTTGGAATAAAACCGAATTCTTTTTTCTCTAAGCCTCATGCTCCTGCATCAACTTTCAAGTTCTTTATCTCATATAATCCGATCCGCAAAGGAAGTGTGGGTCATTGTTCTTTCTTCTTCATCTGAAGTGCTACTGAAAACCCTATAGCAAGGTGATATGATACTTCTTGCATGATTAGTTTTTTAGTGGCATACATTATTAAGACACGCAGAGGCTTCTCTCTGCTAAACACTCTCATGAAGGTTCCACCTGGTGAGGCATACCAATTTAAAATTTATATTATCACCTCCATTGCTTCTTGGGACATGTAAGGTGGATCTTTTTCAAAGATAAGCTTGTATATCGGGATGATAAAGTGGTCAGTTATCCATGCCACTACTCCTCGATAACTACATTTTGAAAGAAACTTGCAATAGATTTTCACAATAGTCTCTCATGGTGTCCATGTCCAGTTCATGCTAGGGAACTGATGTTGTGCATAGATTGCATCCAGTAAGTATGCAGACATTTAGAACCTTGTTTGCTCATCTTTGGGCATATTCTGAGCTTGTGCTACATGGGCCTTAAATTGTTGAGCCAATAGATCTGACTAGTTGAATGGCCTTGTATCACTTACCAACTAGTCCAATAAGACTGCCCACACTTCAGTAAAATTTTCAATGATCTCTTGACCATTGATTCTACAAGCAAAAATAGTCAAGAGCTGGTAAGTCTTCCTGATGGACTTTGTCTTGTACACATTGGTGGGTGTATGTCTAATCTTCAATGGCTCTTTCACCTAACACTTGACAATGTCTCTTATGTTCACGTAGTTATGGGTGGCATAGAAGAGTGATTTTGTGCACTTTACTAGCTCGAGCAAGTGATACAGCTATTGAAAGTATTCTGCCCTGAAGGTAGCAAGATTTTTCCCACTGGCACTACTCAATGTTATAGTCTGTTCATCCGTATGTGAGAAAATTCATCTTATGATGTCCGCACATAGGAAGGCAGGATACATGCATGCAACCTTATATAATCTTGACCGTCGGATGCTAAAATAAACTTGTGGGTCCTCTAAATTTACCTCAAAGTCCTTTGCAAAAGTGCCTTTAATCTGTTTCCATGTTAGTGTTGATCCCTTTTCTATAAACAACTGAGTACTTGTATATACTGGTAAATCAACTGATGTATGCTCAACTAATTCGCATGTTCTTCTCTCGGTGGTTTCCTTTGATGTAGCTCTCTTAGATACCATGGTAACAGTGACTGCTGGAGAGGTACTCAACAATGGTTGTACATGTGGGGCATAGAGGGCACTCACGGCAAGAAAATGTCAATTTGAAGAAAAATAACTTACAAGGAAAGTTCAAGAAAAAAACTGGGCATTATATGGGAAGGATTACGCAATTTTTCTGATAAGTGGGATTGCCTTCCTATGGGAACTGTGCCCTGTGCATTCCCAGTTACCAAGGTGGAAGCCTGCTGGTTGAAACTACGCAATGCACAGTTCAGCCTAGGTAGAGGCCTTGGAGAGACTGTGCATTATGTAGTCTCAGTGGCCAATCTGAGAGGTTGGCTCCTGAAAATGCGTAGTGCATAGTTGGATCTAGCTTAGAATATGCACTACACAATTCTAGAGGCCAATCTTGTGGCTTGAGCCTCCATATTGCGCAGTGCGAGTTGTGTAAAGTGAAATCCGGTCAAGGGGAACCCAAATATGCCCAAAGGAAGTGTGAAAACAAGTAGATCTGAGAGATAGTGTGAATATAAATGTTGATCTGACTAATTGTAAATGAATGCATGTGAATCAAGTGTAGCAATTGATCAAATGGAAGGAAAACGAAGTAAGTGAGGGGAGTCACTGCAACAACGAACATTGGTGCAAAAAATAGGAAAACTAACGCGACACTTGGGAAAGGCAATATATAACTTGAAACGAAACTTCTATAAGTTAAAACTCTAGAAACCATGAAAAGAAATAGGCGAAACAACACTCACACAATACAAATGACAAAAAGCGACAGAAAAAGTGGTGAAAGACAAAAAAAGAAAAACTCACCTGGAAAAGCGACGACGATCGCACCAAAGGGTACTTGATCTCCTTGGGAATGCTAGAGCTCCAAGATTTAACGTGAAAATGAGCTCTAGTAGCATCAATTAAATAGATTTGGATAAATTAGGCTTTATGATGTCCATGCCTAAAATCAAGGAAAAAGCGACACTTGATGGAAGTTTCTAAAAATAGTGCAAGTGCCCCCTTCGGGATACTAAAAATAGATCCCTATTTTTTAGGGATGCTCTTTTTCTTTTTCCTTTTTCCTTTTTTCATTTTTGGAGGGAAATTTCCATGCACACTGCTGGGAAAGACTATTCAGTTCTAGGGAGCTGGGAAACTTTCTGGCTCAATGCACTATGCGATTTCTAAGTTCAGTGAGGGTTGCGCAATTTCTGGGCTCAGTGCTGGGATTTCTCCTCATGACTATGCATTTTCTGAGCTCAAGGCACATTTTCAGTTCGGACTGTGCAATTTCCATCAGCAAGGTTGGTTGCCTTCAAGGATTGTGCAGTTTCTAGGGGCAAGCCCAGAACTGCTATGGGACCGAGTTAGGAGATCATCTTGTGAATTAGAAAATAAAATAAGTAAGAAAACAAAATCCAAAATGAAAAGGATAAGTCTAAGTCGAAGCACGAATACCTAGATCAGTGCAAGATAAGCTATCACGGTTAAGAAGGAAGGCTCCAAAATTGAAGCATAGGCAAAATTTGGAGGGTGGTTGTAGCCGCTACAACAGAACCTTTACCATATTATGGTTGAAGGTAAATTGTTTATTATATTATTATATATCAATGATTTTATTCTAACATGTGATGATAAGACGATAAAATCTTGCAAATAGAAACTAGTAGAGGTCTAGTAGTGAGTTGGTGCACTGGTGCATCCTTAGTGCTACTCCAACTAATTGAAGATTCACTCATGAGAAACTCATGCATGTCAGTTCAGAGGAAAACCCAGTCGAGACTAGAGTGCAGGGACAGTGTACTATTAGTTGAGATTTTCTGAGTTGTATAGATGGTGCATGCAATCAATATAGGACCTATGTTTGGATTGTGTAGTTATGGATGAGGAATTTCCCTCTAAATACAAGGTAATTCTCTCAGGAATTGTGCAAGGAATCAGAAGCTTGGAGGCTAGGAATTTGGCTAAGTATTTTCCAAAGTAAGTCATCAAGCAAAGGATAGGAAATACTTGTGCAGGTTGAGCTTAAGTTTGAGCAGATATATTGTATTCATTCATATTCTTTGACTAGAAATGACACGACAAAATAGAGGCTTACAAAGCAACAGAATAGGCTAAGTGTTGGCTTGAGCTAGCATGTGAGCAGAGAGTTGATTGTACTTGTGTAGGGATTGTTCTTAAGAGAACAAGCATTGTATTCTCATCTTAGATTTCTAATTAATGCAATATATATAGTAGGAGTTTCGATCTGTGGGTTTCCTTGGATACATATTGTGTTATGTGACATTGATTTATCTTCTTCTTGTTCATATTGTTTTCATCGATCTATTTTCTTCCATTAGTTGAAAGTAGAAGTAGATTCTTGTCATGTGCTTTAGTAAATTGCATGATCTTGTGAATCTATAGGAAATTCTACAATGATGTCATTTTAGAATCATCTAAATCGTGCACTCCATTTTCATTGGTTAATCTTCTGTCAAGAGTTCCTGCCTTTTTAGTGCAATAATTGCCATCAATTTTGTGTGATAGAGCATCAGTATATAAAACACATGCTTTGAGAAAGAGATCAAGATAACTCAAGTTCCCCAAAGCATTTGAACCACTCTTTAATGGACAATAAGGGGGATTATCTATTGAAATATTGTACTAGCCATTAAATTATGTTGAAAATGCAACAAGAAAATCCTAAGTTAATTTGTCCTTGAATTAAATAAGGAATTAAATTGTAATTCCATATCTCATGACAACTTGTAATAGTTAACTAAGTTTATTTGACTTAGCTATCTCAGTTAAATTCGAGTTGGGTGTCTAACTAGAGTCATGTAGAGTGTCTCCTACACATAGGAGCATTAGTTGAGTTTATTTTGAGTTGTAATTATTTAAATCAGTTTAACGGAGTTAAATTTAGTTAAATTAGTTCCAACTGATGGGGGAATTAGTGTAACCAACATCAGTGCGGTGTAAGCAACACCGTTGGGGCGTGACTTACTGTAGTGGGGTGTGACTTAATATAGTGAGGTGTGACTTACTGTAGTGGGGTGTGACTTAATATAGTGAGGTGTGACTTACTGTAGTGGGGTGCGAATTACCATAGTGGGGTGTAACCATCAATGATCAGTAAACCGAAGATTCACTCATAATTAAACCATGCATGTCAGTCAGAGAAACACCCAGTTGAGATTGGAGTTCAGGGACAGTGTACTATCAGTTGTATAATCATATGAATTGTACAAGTGGTGCATGCAATGATAGGAAGGCCTATGGGGATTGTACAATTCATAATTGTGGGATTTCCGAATTATATATGGGATAATTCCCAAGGGAACTACACAATGAAATAAGAGCTTGGAAGGTAGCATAATTGGCTAAGTATTGGCTTGAGCTTGTTTGTGAAGTAGTGAGATATATTGAGATAGTGTAGAGGTTGCTTGGGCTTGAGCAAAGCATTGTAATATTTTCGTATTTTTTTATTAATGAAAAATACATATAGCAGGGGTTTTTTAGCTGTGGATTTCCCCAAAAAATCATTGTGTTATGTCTGATTTAATTCTTTCTCTTAAATTCTTTGTGATTTCATAGATCGTTCATTGTTTCCACTGATGAGTAAAGTAGATTTGTGTCAATTGTTTTAGCATATTAAAATATGTAGTTTTAATCTACAAGGAATTTCTACATGGTATCAGAGCTTAAATCACTATAGAAGAGAAGAATATGAGTTTGTCTTTTGCAGGAGAAATCGAATTTGCAGTATCATACTTCATAGCTAGCATGATGTTGTTCTACGGATTGAGACTCGAATATGGCCTTAAGGGTAGTTCGAACTATATTGCTTGGAAGGAAAGGATGGAGGCAGTTTTGGAAGACAACACGCTTAAGGAATTCATAGAAAAAGATATTGCTAAGCTAGTTGATGCTCAAGATCTGGCAGAGTGGAGAAAGTGTGTGGCAAAGGAGAGAAGTATTATCCTCGAAGGAGTTCAAGATCATATTTTCTCGAACCTCCATGGTAAGGAAACTCCATTTTCAATGTGCAAGGCCTTGACAGACCTGTTTCAAAATAGAAGTGACCACAAGAAGCTGGCATTGAAGGATAAGCTCAAAAAGATCAAGATGGAGAAGGGCGACTCAATACCGAAGTACTTGACCAAGTTCACCCAATGTCGGGATGAGCTTGGAACTGTTGGTGTTACTGTTGTTGAAGAAAATATGGTGAGACTAGCACTTGTATGCCTTCCCAAGAGCTAACACAGTTACCAGGTTTTAGTTAATGGGAGGGAGAAGCTACCAGAGTGGGAGCAACTGTGGTTCTACTTGGTACAAGAAGAGATTTGAAGGAGCACCATAAATGGATCTTCATCCAAGCACGATGATGAGGAGAATGGTTCCTTAGCTAGAAATTCAAAGAAATGGAAGGGGAATTCATTTCATTCCAAATCAGATTCCAGTAAGGGTGGGAGGAAGAAGGACTTGTCGAAGATTAAATGTTTCACTGTCATGAGCTGGGACATTATGCCACAAAGTGTCCACACAAGAAGGCTGGTAATAGGCCCTTGGGAGGAGTAATAGGTGAAGCTCTTGCTTAACAATTCAAGTTGGATTTCACCCTCATCACTTGCATGGTGACATTGGTGATGGCTAGTGTGTGGTACCTGGATAGTGGAGCCTCATTCCATATGACCGGAAACAAAGAGTTCTTCAATGACTTGGAGGAGAAGGACCTCCAAATGCACATTGATATGGGATTTGATGGGAGGTATAGTGCAACCTTCATAAATATTGTTACCTTTTATAGGGATTTTAGTAATCCTCTCACAATGACATATGTCATGTATGTTCAAGGTTTGAAGAAGAATTTGGTTTCATTTGCCATGTTGGAGGACCATGGCTATGATGTGATATTTAGCAAGGGTTAGGATTTCCTTTTTCACATAGCCTCGGGACAAGTGAAGCAGATCGGGTTTGGGTGAAGAACCTCTACAAATTGGATGTAGAATATTGTGCTAATTTGAGCACTAAAGCAGAGAAGGTGTAGATCTGAGACATCAGTGAGTTGAGGCATAGAATATTAGGTCACTTGCACCATGGAGCTTTGAAGATCATGAAGTAAATTTATACAGGACTTCCCAAGGGTACACTAGAGAATAGAGAGACATGCAAAGGGTGTACATTGGGGAAGTACACCAAAGCTTCCATTCATGATGAAGACATTCAAGCACAAGCGATCCTTGATTGAGTTCACTCATATGTGTGTGGAAAGCTCTCGACGGCCTCCACATCCAAGCACATGTATCATATAATATTTGTTGATGATTTTTCTTGTAGGTGCCGGATTTTATTCATGCAGAATAAAGATTGGACATTCGCTAAATTTTGTGAATTTAAATCACTTGCCAAGAAAGATACTGGCAGAAAATTTAAATCTATCAGAAGTGATAACGATGGAGAATATGTGTCGAATGAATTTAAGAACTTATGTGCATCAGAAGGAATTTTATGGGAGTTAATAGAACCTCATAACTCACAGCAGATTGGGGTGGCTGAAAGGAAGAACATAAGTATTATGGGAGTGACACAGGTGATGTTACATGATTAGGACCTACCATTTCACTTGTGGGTTGAAGCATGGAACACAACTATTTATTTGTAGAATAGAAGCCCTCATCGAATTCTCGAGATGAGTACACCAAAAGAATATTTTTCAAGTAAGAAACTAGATGTGACACACTTTAGGATCTTTGGTTCATCAGTATATTGTCATATTTCCAAGGATGCATAGAAAAGTCTAGAGTGAGTAGCTGAGTTGGGCATATTTATGGGGTACACTGATACAACTCATAACTATCAGGTGTACCTTTCATCCAACAAGATGACAGTGGTTTGAAGAGATGTGAATTTTGATGAAGAGAAGGCCATGATATGTTCCCTTGAGAGGGAGATTCAATTACATGTAGATGAGGAGCTTTTAGCTCCAAAGGAGGAACCTCGGGATGATGTGGAGCAGCCACACGTAAAGGAGTAGAGAGTGGAAGAACCCACTCATGTAGAGACTTCCAGATATGGAAGGAAGCACACCAGAGAGGCTTACATATTAATGCATTATGTGAGAGAGAATGTGGGAGCCCCCACATCACAACGCAAGCAGAGGAGGTCACTAGATCAGTACACTTGCTACATGGCTCTGATGAGCAAGAGTGTAGAGGTTGAGCCATCCTCATTCGAGGAAGAAGTGCAGAAACTAGTATGGGTTGATGCCATGGTTGAGAAGTATGACTCCATTATCATAAATAGTGTTTGGGAAGTGGTCGTAAGACTAGAAAACAAGTTAGTGGTGAGTTACAGATGGATTTACAAGGTAAATAAAGAAGCATATGGGAGTGTGGAGAAATACAAGGCCATATTTTTTGCCAGAGGATTCTCTCGGGTGGAGGGAATTTATTACGATGATACCTTTTCTCCAGTAGCAAGGTACTCTTAAATCAGATCTATTCTAGAAATTTCAACGCAAATGGGATGGAAGATACATCAAATGGATGTGAAGAAAATATTCCTCAATGGTATGATTGAGGAAGAGGTGTATATTGATCATCCGGAAGGATTTGAGACCTTCAACAGAGATTTGCATGTGTGCAAACTCAAGCAAGCATTGTATGGACTAAAACAAGCACCCCATGCTTGGGACACTAGGATTGATAGCTATTTCACCGAGTTTGGATTCACCAAAAGTGAAGCAAATGAAAACATGTTGATAGTGTTGGACCCACCGACATTTAGCGGACCTCCCTGATATGAAGTCCCAACTAGACCTAATATCGTTTGGAGTAGGAGCCCCAACAGTGGGTGGTAATGTTATGCCTTGACCACGGAGACGCGCAAAGGAAAGTATGATAACTTTGGCTAAGAGCAAGTGTGTGACCCTGAAGAGAGTCAAGTGTGATGTATGAAGGTTCCAACACACAAAGGGAAATAAAGTGTGCCCCTTAGAAGCCTATAATAGTTCGCATATTGAAAGGAACACACGATCGAATGAAATCACAAGCTAAGATGTGGAATAGTCCACAAGTTAAAGTGATGAGTTAATCCAACAACACGAATTCAACAAGATTCGTACAAATACAAACAAAATAGTCATAATCATATGCATAATACATAGCCTTTCAATACAACAAGAATATTACTACTATATTAACAACATATGCATGAAAGCATGTTGGCTCTGATTTTATTACTATAAGTGAAATTTCCATCCATACATACACCATTGACAACCACTAGCCAAAATAATGAAACATTACATTCAAGAACACATGCTCCTCCAAAGAAGTATGCTCACTCTACACTATGGATAAGCCAAGGCTCTTCACAATACTCCCAATATCTTTATAAACCTAAGCCTAGTGAAAGCTTGGCTCTGAAAAGGCCATTACATGAGTTATGAGGTTCTATTGATAACAAGAGGTGGGTGACTCTTCAACTCCCCTTTGTGACCTTTGGACTACCCTCATGACTCTTCAACTTCTATACGCATTACATTACATGATGAAATCTCATATTCCAATATTGACACTTGGAATTTCACTTATAACATAATTAAAAATAACATTAAATTTTCCACTTGTACCCATATAAGACAAAATAAGGTAGGGACATCCTAACAAGACACAACACTATGATTATGGAGTTTGGGAAAATTTCATCTCAGCAACTTCCACTTGCATCTTCTCAGTCACATATTGGTGCCAAGCTTGGTATTGTGTGATGGTGTCCCTGAACTTCTTAACGATGTCTTGTTGGAAGTGGACTCTAGCCTCCCTGACATCTGAGTATATTGTCTTGGAACCTGTTTCCAACTCGTTCTGAAGCATGAACAACATTTTTTTACTTTGAAAAAGCCACAGATGAACTTCTTCATGTTGTGTGCACTTAGATTCGAGTCTTCCCTTGTGGCATCCTATCTTAACTGCTCCAAGTACTCTTCAACCTCCTATCAAACTTGGTTCTTGGGTAACGCTTGGGTGAAGAACCTGATTTATGGGATTTGGTGTGTTCTCACCAAGACATCAAAAATACTGTACAACTGCACATATGAGGCATGTAGAAATTCTGCAAATTCTCTCTACAAATCTTGCTCTAAGACCGATGTAGAAAATCTGCCTATAGATTAACCCGATAATGCAATATAACCAAACCAAAATACTATAACCTACTTCTACTACCAAAGTTTGTGAAATCTTAAAATTGAGCAAGATCGAGTTGATTTAGTTGAACACATATAACCATAAGAAGAAGAATCAATGCACAATACACATGAAAATACTTTGGGGAAAGCCTCAGCTAAAAACCCCACTATCTGTATTATCATATAAGGTGGAAATACATAGGAATTATACAAAGCCTTAGCTCTCACAGCTAGCCAGATCTCAGTACAATCCTCACAGATGTTCACAGGCAATCCTGGCTTTCACAAGCCTTCCTCTCTGCCCTCCAAGCTCCAATTTCCTTGCGCTATTCCTATTGGATGATTCTCACCTCACCAACTGGAACACTGCTCTAACACACTGTCAGAACTGCGCAATCTTCCAAGGAACCTTACCTTGACTGCATGCATTAGTTTCCTTTATAGTAAAAAAAGCACAACTAATAGTACATTGTCCTTGACTTTAATCTCAACTGGGTCTTTCTTAGAATAGACATGCATGAGTTACTGATGAAGGAATATTCAGTTATCTGGAGTACACTGGTTAAGTGCATGCATGCATTAACTGACTGTTAACTCTCTATTAGTTCCTCAAACAGTTTATAACTAATTTAACTGGACTTAACTCAGTAAACTGAGTTAACTAATTACAACTCAAATATAAATCAATCTTATCTCCTTAATTTAAGGCTTATCTCCTTAATTTAAGGGATAACTCTTGCATGACTTTAGAAATACTTCTAACTTGAATTTCTCCAACTAATTAATCCATAATGAATTAATTAATTATTTCCAAGCAGCTAGTGAGACTAAATTTGATTTTAATTCACAATTTTAATTCAAGGAAAAATTAAAATTGGAATTTTTGGATTTTATTTTATCATTTCTTGTTGCTATTTTCAACCCTCCTTCTCAATAACAAAGGAATTCAACTCAATCCTGATTGTGAACCTTCGGAATTTTGAGCATGCAACACTTCTCTCTAGTGTTGTTGCTCTAGCAACTCCAGAAACAAAAAAAACATCCAACCTGAATCAGTATGATGCATCTGTCATCAAAGTCTCTGATTGCTATTGCCTCTATCAATTGAAAACTTTGCGCTTCTGTTGACTCTGCCTTTCTGAATTGTTGTCAATCCTTCTCTGCACTCTTCAGTATCTAACAACTCTATCCTCTATCACTTTGATCTCTGACAGCATCAATCCCATTTTGTCCTCCCACTCCTATGTACTTCAATATCATGTAGCAAGCTACAATCAATGAGATAAAACCTCTCAATGGACCCTGCCCAATTTCAGCCTTCTTGGGACTATCACTTTACATCGCCCCACCTCACACCTGGAGGGATGGCTGCATGTGATCCCTCTGCCCACTTGGATCAAAATTCCCCCTAATGGAGGTATCTTCATGAGTGGATCTCTTCACTAGGTCTCCTCTATGCTTCTCCAATCATGACTCCTCCACAATTGTCTGAGACTTCTTCTGGGGCTGCATGTTGAGAGGTCATTTACTCTCCCTTTCAACCACCAAATCTCTAACATTTTCCTTGCTCCTCAAGGCTTTACATGCATCTTGAACCTCAAGAGCATACAGGTTCTTAACTCATGAACCGATCTATTTCACCTGTCTCGTGGTGATGTGTCTAAGGAAAACCTTTCCCTTACTAAAAACACATCATAGCCACAGTGTTCCAATACCGCAACTGATGCAAAGTTCTTCTTCAGTCCAGGCACATATTTCACATCTGTCAAAGTGATAGGAGCTCCATGCTCCCTCTGAAAAGCAACTACGCCCACTCCTTAAACACTATACCTTCCGTTGTCACCCATCTCTATGCGCATCTTGAGCAGGGAAAATTTTAAGAACCCCCCCTAAATTTATAAATATAATAAATGGGCGAATCTCCATGGTATATAGGAAAAATGGAAGGCGATTTTATCAATAATATAATATGTATATATAATTTTTTGGCGAATCTCTCACCAGGCATGGCTAATATTTTACTCAGTTATAAAATCTTGTAAGATCTTGGCGAGTCTTTCACTAAATAATAAAACTTTGTAAAGTCCTAGTGAATCTTAGCATAGGCTACATGTTGGTTTAATTCCCCCATTTAAATAGGCTACATTCCAGGTGAATACCATGGGTCAATACCATGTGCCATTTTGGTGAATACCATGGGTCAATACCATGTGCCATTTTTATTTTTATTAATTCTAATATTAGGGTTAATAATGGTTTTTTGCATGGTATTAATAACAATCTAGTCCATGGTATTTGTCCCATAGTATTTTGGCCATAGGTTTCACCTAAATATAACCCATTTTTTGAGTGTTCCTAAATATAAGGTGACTTATGGAGTAAATATAAAAAAATGTTTTATTTGTTTACCATACCTCTTGTTTGTTTATATTTTATTAATTTACCATACCTCTTTTACAAATATGGTATTTGGCCCATAGGATTCACTTAAATAAAACCTTTTTCTTGAACCTTCATAAATAGAATGAGGGTTATGGACTAAATATAAAAAGAGGTTTTATTTATTTACGATACGTCTAGTTTATTTATATTTTTATTTATTTACCATACCTGTTGAGTAAGTATAAAAATACGTTTTATTTATTTAGCATACCTCCACTTTACTTATATTTTTATTTGTTTACACCCTTACATGTATATAAGGTGACTTATGGAGTAAATATAAAAAATGTTTTATTTATTTACCATACCTCTCATTTATTTATATTTTTATTAATTTACCATACCTCTTTTATAAATATGGTATTTGGCCCATAGGATTCACTTAAATAAAACCTATTCTTGAAAATGGGCGAATGGATTCACTTAAATAAAACCTATTTTTGAAAATGGGCGAATGGAAGGTTGTAAGTCCTAATTTCAAGGGCTAAATTTACCTTTTTTACCCTCTCCCTTAAAATAAGGTGGGCTATTTGAGGTGATTTGTAAAAATGTACTATGATACAAAATATTCACCCACTAAAAATTTAAAACCCCTTAATTTCGCCAAAGGGCGAACATTCGCCCCTAAAATTATCCTTGATCTTGAGGTCTTTCTCCTCCAAGGTACTAAATAAACTTTTATCACCGGTCATGTGGAATGAGGCTCCACTGTCAAGATACCAGACACAACCCATCATCGATTACACCATGCATGCGATGAGGGTAAACTCCATTTTGAATTGAGAGGCTAATGCCTCACCTTCCGATCCATCCGAGGATCCCTTCTTGGACTTCTTCAATGCGCAATTAGTCACATAATGTCCCATCTCGTGGCAATTAAAGCATTTCACTTTAGACTTGTCACCCTTCTTCCCTCCATGAGAAGAATTCAATTTGGAATGGGAAGCCTTCCCCTTCCCTTTCCTTGCCTTACTTGTTAAGGCCAAATTTTCTTCATCATCATCCTTTGATGAAGAACCATCTCATGTGCTCCTCCTGATCTCCTCTTGCATCAGATCCGACCACAGTCATTCCCAATCCGGCTGTTTCTCCCTTCCACTCACAGAGTCCTGGTAGCTATTCCAACTCTTTGGAAGGCCAAGGAGAGCGAGGCTCACCATATCATCATTGGCAGTAGTTATTCCCACACTGCTAAGCTCATCTCTGCAAGTGGTGAGCTTGTTCAGATATGTGGAAATAGTATCGCCCTTCTCCATCTTGATTCTTCGAAGCTTATCCTTGAGCACCAATTTCCTCTAATCGCTACTATTCTGGTATAGTTCCTTCAATGTCTTCCACATTGTATATGGAGTATCCTTCCCAAGGAGACTCAAGACAATATGATCTCGAACTCCCTCAAGGATGATTTGTCTTGTCTTCGCCACACACTTCTTCCTCTAAGCCAACTCTTGTGCATTAGTTGAAGCTGGCTTTTGGATTTCTTTATCAATGAATTCCTTCAAGCCATTGTTTTCTAATATAGCCTCCATTCTATCTTTCCATGCTATGTAATTCGAGCTACCTTCCAAGGCATACTCAAGTCTCAAGCCATAGAACGCCATTGGCCAACCTTGAAGTATGATAAGATTTTGATTTTCACCTACAACCTCGAACTTCAAACTTCAAATTCTCTTCTCCATATATTGTTCACAACTCCGATAAACTTGGCTCTAATACCATGTAGAAAATTTCTACAAATCCATCTCTAATACCATGTAGAAATTCTGCAAATTCTCTCTACAAATATCACTCTGAGATCTATGTAGAAAATCCGCCTGTAGATTAACCTGATAATGCAATATAACCAAAGCAAAATACTATAACCTACTTCTACTATCAAAGTTTGCGGAAGCTTAAAATTGAGTAAGATCGAGCTGATTGAGCTGAACACATATAACCAGAAGAAGAAGAATCAATGCACAATACACATGAAAATACTTTGGGGAAAGCCTCAGCTAAAAACCCCATTATATATATTATCATACAAGGTTGAAATACATAGGAATTATACAAAGCCTTAGCTCTCACAACTAGCCAGCTCTCAGTACAATCCTCACATATGCTCACAGGCAATCCTGGCTTCTCATAAGCCTTCCTCTCTGCCCTCCTGTTAGTGTCAGTCTTTTCATACTTCCATCAAGGATCAAAATCTGCTCTTTTGCATTTTCATAGTAGGAGTCCCATACTGTAAAAAAATATTCATCACTCCATTAGGTCATGATATATGGATCCAGTGATGGTTGTTTTCTCTTCAGCTCCTCCCTTATAGACTATACTTGCTGATCCTCAATTTGCAGTCCATTTCATTAGGTCCTAGGGTTTGATTTCATTAGGTCTAGGGTTTCATTACCAAGGTCAAGAAACTGATTTTCAAATGTAAATAAAGGTCAGCAAGGGCATGAGGATGATCAATAAGTCAAGCATGATGGCTTAGAAGTCATAGACTACTAAAAATACTGTTTTTGTAACCTAATGTAATTTTCACCTCAAAACATGTTTTGAGGTGAAAACAAAGTATTTTGATTTGTTTATATTTCTTATGTAATTTTAAGTTTCTATATGTAATAATGGTTCCCAACTGCTCCTAAGTATCTGTTCCTACTTCCTAACAAAAAATCACTGCAAAAATCAAGTCATCAAGAGCATTGATCCACCTACAAAGACAAAATGAGAAAAGGCAGTGTTACACTAAAATTTGTCACCATGACTATTTGCAGTTAGTATGGCTCCATCAATTGTCATACTATCCTCCTTGGCAAGTCTTATACCTCTGCTCTTCATGTCAAACTCCAAGAAAGAGAGAAAGTCTTTAAAAATCTATATAACTCTGGGTACGCAGTTTCTCTTAGCCTTACCTACGTGTACGCACCCCAAGTTCACAATACCTGCGTACTTGTACGCTCTGTCTGTAAAGGGGTGGGTGCGTACACCTGTAAAGGTCAAAAGGTGCAAGTTTCACTTCAAAAAAGTTACTTGTGGTCATTTCTAGAGCATTCTAGAAGTTTGTTTAACGTGTATTGAGCGCCTCCAGATGGTTCATGTATCCCTATGAAAGAGGAACTTATCCCATCAAGAGGGGAGCTATCCCATTCAAAGAGGGGCTTATCCCATTGATGGTGGACCTGATTAACTTCCTCTAAAGCACTATAAATACAGGCATTGGGCCAGAGGGAGGAGAGGTTGAAAGCTGAACATTCCTAAGGGTAGATGCTGCTGGAATTAGGACTCCCTTATAGAGCTTGAGAGGAGAGATTCCCATCCTTTCTTAGCTTCATTTGGAAGTGGGTGAGTTGATCAAAGTAAAAGAGAACTCTTGCTGGACCCTAGGAGGGACCTGCACAACACCAAGGCTCAGGTTGTAATGGTTTCTTTTGTTTCCACTTAATACAATAAACTCGTTTTTCTCAACAGATTGTTATACATGATTTGTTTCATATACTCCTTGGTCTGTATGATGAATATGTTTTATTTTATGAGTTATTCAGGTGCTATGTAATCTTTTGTTTGTTAGTGAATGCAGGTTTCGAAGAGAAGGAGGAGCTCATCCGGATCGGCGAGGCTGGACTACTACAAAGCATTGGACTAAAGGTATGTTATAAACACCCGATTACTTGTATTCTAAATGCATATTTAGAGAAAAGTAGTGTTTAATTGTCTTGTTTGTCACTAGAAAGCCTTAGCTTCTAGGGAGGTCGGTTTTGTCCGCAAAATTGACTCTTTCCGCATGACAAAATGGCGACTCCGCTGGGGAATCCATGGATTTGATTGATTTCTCTTTTGATTGATACTTTGATTTGAGAAAAGTCGTTTTCTTTCTGGTTTTTTACTGATTGACTGTGAATTTGGGTGGAATAGCTTAGGGTTAAGTTAGATTTTACTTTTCTTGGTTTTGCTAGAAGTACGCAGCCTCTGAGTTAAGCACAGTGTGTACTTGTACGCACTTTTGCTGTGTACACAGAGCGTGGCCACGCCTGTGCAAACAGGCTGCCTGCGTACCCCTGTCAAAAGCTTAGAAAATTTCCATTTTTTCCTTTTTCTCCTATTAGATTTTGTTTATAGCTTATTTTTGCTGCCCAGATCCACTGGTTAACTGTCAGAAGCTTTCATCTTGGCTAATTTCATTGGCATTCGTGCTTTAAGCTTTCATCAATTGGGTGTTTTGAGTCTCTTTTTTGAGAAATTATTAATTTGATTTCCTTTGGTCATTACTTGGAGGTTTGTCTCAGTCTTTTCACAATTTTTCATCTTTTTGCTTTTGTTTTTGCAAAACAATTTCCCCCTCATTCGTCGGGGGGGGGCTAAATTGTGTATGAGTGTTAATCGCCTTTGAGTGTTTTTATTTTTTGATCTTTGAAACTCTCACCCAATTTTCTTGACTTGCACTTGATTGGTTCTTAGATTACATTAGAATCGTCTTGTGTTTGATAATTCTCTTGCATAGATCACATTTGCATAATTAGAATTCTCATTTTCAGAATATGAATGAAAAATGTGCATAGATTACATTTGCATACTTTTCAAGTGAATTGTGTATAGATTACAATTGCATAGTTTACATTCTGAAAAATCAATCGTAGATTTAGATCAGCTTTCTTTGATTTGAGTTTACACAAAAATAAAAATAAAAAAAAATGGTTTGGAATTGATTTGCATTAGTTTTTCTTGATGAAATTAGTGCATTAGAGAATTTGTTATATTTTCTCTTAGTGATCAATTTTTTGCATTGTTGGAAGTGAATGGAAACTCTCTCCTTACTTTAGTTAGGATTCATCGAATTGAAAGGATTACATTATCATATTCGATTGCATTCAGTTTTGAGTCGGGTCATAACACCATTGGTTTCGTATCCATTTACCCATTTGAGTAATAACAGCCTAAATAACACAGCGCTTAATTAAAATTCATCTAGTAATTTTTACATTTCTAGGGCTCTGAAACACCAACATAGATCAGGCTAGTGTCTTGGAGTAGGAGAGTAATTAACTCTCCAAGACAGCAAAACCAAACAAGTAGCTCATCTTGTGGTAGGATAAATCCAACTGTTACATTTATTCTCTGGGAAAGCTCCTCTTAAAGGAGAAGCACGAGATCGTGTCCGAACCAGTGAGGGGATCAATCCTCCTTCATTGGGAACGACGCCAAATACGCACGTACTACAAATGGTAAACCTTGGATTAACCATTGTCGAGGAGCCTGGGGTCACTTGTCGGTAAACCTTGGATTATTGTCAAGGAGCCGGCAAGGGAATTGAGCTTGCTACTCTGCCCTTGCGTGCTATCGGATCGTAGACTGTTCCCCCAGGTATATTTGTTGTTGTTGGTGACCTTAGTGACCATTATCTTTAGGGTTCTACCCAAGGTGACGGTGGAGGGAAGATCCCACTGTACCTGGAGCAGACGTCGGCTAGACTCACTTGGATTTTCTGGGGGGTTCACTTCACTCGAGACGGTTAAAGTGGAGGAACTTGGTCCTGTCTATTCATTAAGCAGGTTACCGGGGTAACTGTTCCACCCGCCACTTTTGTACTGAATTCTGCGATGTTGGATTTCATCACCAACTAGTGTTTTTGGTCTGGAAGGTTACTGTTTGTGTGTGGTTTGACTCCTAGATTTGTTAGCGCATGTTAATTTGTTTGTTTTTACTTTTAGAGACCATAGGTGTGAATTGTGAATTTTAATTGTTAGGTGTGAATTGTGAATTGTTAATTTTAGTTTTAAAATTATTAATAAAATTCACTGAAGTTGAATATAATGGCAAATGTTCCGGAATTTACCAACCTAGGAACCCCTCCTAATGAGAATCCTAGTACTTTTCCTTACTTTGGAAATGTTGGTCCTCCTTATATGGCTACTTTGTCATTACCTGGATTTACAATAGGATTACCAATATGGTTATTTTCAACTTCGTTGGCCCCAAATACTCCAATTGTTCCACCTCAATCGAATGCTTCACCTCAACAGAGTTCACCATCTCAACATCACCAACCTTCTGTTGACCCTTTACCTTCTTCACCTAATTTTTCTTCCTCCATTTCTTCCTCTTCGCCTGGTAAAAGCCTTGATGCTAGTAACCAGGTGGCTAAGAAGAAGAAGAAAGGGAAGAAGAAGAAGAAGAAGAAGCAAGATAAGAAAGAAGTCAACCAACCAACCGTGGCTATAAGTGTTAGTTGTGTTGAGGAAAACTCCGACATGCATCGTAAACCCAAATACCCTTGCAGGCTTTGTAAGGGTGACCACTTCCTTGTCAATTGTCATGGTATTCCAAAGGTCTTGGAAGTATGGTCAGAAAAATCTCATCAACTTTCCATTGATCCATCAACCAGTGATAGTCAGGTTCCTGGGAAAAAGGGTAAAGTTAGGTTTCCTTGTAAGTTATGCAAAGGGAGTCATCAAACTCACATTTGCCCTCACATGGATGAAGCCTCAACATTATTGGAAAACCTTACTGTTCCACAGCAAGAATTTTCAACTGGTTACCGTAAACTTTCTCCCAACCTACCGTCAACTGACGGAGTGATTGATCTAATTTCAAGTACAGTCGATCACACTCTTCCATTGGAGAGTGAAACTCATGTCACTCAAGTTGATGATCCATTAGTTGATCAAGTGGTCGATTCAATTTCACATTCGGTCGATCCCACTTTCCCTTTAGAGAGTGAACTTCATACCGCTCAGGTTCTTCTTGTTACATCAGATTCTTCTACGCCGGGGGCATTTCACCTGTTTCTACAGAACCCCCTCCAAGTACTGAGGTCTTTTCCTTTGATTGGAATAGACTGACAGAACCTCGTCTTCCTTCCTCCATCCCTTTCCAAATCATTGTCAAGGCTGGTGGTAGGGACATACATCGTACTCAGGTAGATGAAGGTGCTTTTGTTAGTATTTTATCCTCAACTGTTTGGAAAGCTTTTGGTTCCCCTCAACTTGCGCCTATTACGCAGAATCTGAAAGCTTTTAACAGAACCATTAGTGAACCTTTAGGGATCCTTCCTAAGTTTTCTATTACCTTGGAAGGTAAAACTGTCTATATTGATCTTATGGTAGTTCGAGGTCCCTTGGATTTCAATTTGCTCCTTGGGCGAGATTATGTTTATGCAATGAAAGCTATCGTATCGACACTCTTTCGCGTGATGTCTTTCCCTCACAATGGCAGTATTGTGACTATAGACCAGCTTTCATTCCCTAGTCTTGTTTCAACTACCAATAATATGACACCCCTAAATGTTCCTGATTCTAAAGTTGTATCTACCCTGCCACGGGTTAATTACGTGGCGACTGGTCCCATGTTTTCAGTTACCGATGTAAGTGAGCCTCTCACTGTTTGCTCATCTTCCTTTGATTTAGATCCGGTAATTTACATGGAAAACTCTATGGGATTACTTGAACATGATGTTCTTATCCCTTTTGAGTCCCTTGACATGTGTTCCTTCCAGAGGAGTATTCTTCCTTCTGATGAAGACCACTTGGAAGCCATGATCAAGGTGTGTCCATTGACATGTCTTTCTTCCAGTTGGAAGCCATGATCAATGTTGCAAGGAAAGTTCTTTTTACTGTGTCGACCTCGTTAAAAAATGAATCAGTGAGTATGAGGACAGTTCTTTTCCTGTGTCAACCTCGTTAAAAAATGAATCAGTTGTACGAGGAAAGTTCCTTTTACTGTGTCGACCTCGTTAAAAAATGAATCAGTGAGTATGAGGACAGTTCTTTTCTTGTGTCAACCTCGTTAAAAAATGAATCAGGTTTGAGCATAGTTCCTTGTCTTGTTTCAAGCTCGTTAAAAAATGAAACAAGGAGTCATGAGCATAGTTCTTTGTCTTGTGTCAAGCTCATTAAAAAATGAATCAAGGATTTTAGAGCATAGTTCCCTGTCTTGTGTCAAGCTCGTTAAAAAATGAATCAAGGTTTTTAGAGTAGAGTTTTTGTTAGGTAGATTGTAGAGAGTAGTTATGAGCATAGTTCCTTATCTTGTGTCAAGCTCATTTAAAAAATGAAACAAGGGTTTTGAGGATAGTTCTTTTCCTGTGTCAACCTCACTAAAAAATGAAACAACTCCCACAAGTCTTTCCAAGATCTTGAAAGTAAAGCTTCATTCCATCCACCTCATTGAATGCAATGAAGCTTGGGGGGCATGTACCTTGTTTTGTGTCATTATGCTGGGGGCATGTGAACTTATAACAAGCATAGTTTTTCGTTTCAAGCTTGCGTAAACATGAAACCGAATCCGAGCATAGTTCTTTTCCTGTGTCAAGCTTGTTAAAAAATGAAACAAATCCTCCTTCAGTTTTGAGTCGAGAGTTTGACTAGATCTCATAAATGTTAAGTTGTATATTTAGGTTAGTTATTTCAGTGTTTTGCATAATTTTCTTACAGTTTTAGGTCGAGTCTTTCAAATGATCTCGTACAGGAACCTTCATTCCATCCAGCTTGTACTTAGTTGAATGAAATGAAGCTAGGGGGGCATGCGCTCTTGCAGTTATTCTTAGGGGGCATCAAGCACAGTTTCCTCTCTGTTTCAAGCTTGCGTAAAAATGAAACTACTTTGAAGCATAGTTTTTCTTTGTTTCAAGATTTTGTAAAAATGAAACCTATCTCGAGTCAATTTCAGTTATTTTCAAGACTCGTTAAACTCATGAAAATCCTGAGATTATTTTGCTATCTTTCATTCTCATAAAACAAATGAAAATGCCGAGTTCTTTCCGTCTTTTCCTGCTCGTAAATTAAATTGAAAGTCGGCCATATGAGTATATTTTTATCATTTTTTCGAACTCGTTAAAATTTACGAAAAAGTGAACCCTTGGAGTTCTCTTTTAAGCCCTTTTTAGACTCTCAAAATATGAAAAGATTGCCGAGTTTTTCTTTTAAACTCGTTAAAACGGAATTAAAATACGGTCCTCTTCTAGCCCTTTTCTGACCGTAAAAACATGAAAAGATTGCCAGATTTTTGTCGTTTCAAATTCGATATTGGAAATAAAACGACGTGTCCTTGATCACTTTTTACTTTTCAGGTCAGAGACACTAATCATGAAAGTACTCCTTGGTCGCAAGATCAAGTGGTTCTCTCAAGTATTATTTTATACTTTTTTCGGGCTTGGGAGACACAAATTTACGAAAAAGTTCAACCCTGGAGTCTTCTTAAGTTTTTTCAGACTCTCTAAAATTGAAAAACGCCGAGTTTCTCCTATACTGGACTCGTTAAAATTTCACATTAAAGGACCTGTTCGATTACAAACAGGAACGGACCACTCCTTCTTAGGGTTCGAATCAAAACTAAGTTGGACTCATCCGAAGGATGAGCTTATAATCAAGCATATGTTATCCTCCTCAAGCTTGTAAAAAATAAAGAGGTACTTGCCAGAAACGGTGGGGGAAAAAAGAGAAAAATGAGCCTATTTGTTATCCTTTGTCTCAGAAGAAGCCTTATCACCACTCTTGAACACGACACTTTTCATTCACCTGGGTTGGGAAATCCTTTGCCTAACAGTTGATCAAACCACATTGAAAATATTCAACCGGTTCCGGGTATTAACTTTGGGTCAATTGTCACCAAGCCATCTGTCGTGTCGTTATGTGTTCAAGAGGTCACTGCAAATAAACCATTCATCTGCAAAATACCCGTCATCCATCTCGACCATCCCTGAGTCAGTCCTTACAACTACATTTCTTCAACTTGATCTATGATTTCGTGTTGTGGGCTTGCCTGCAGCGGGTCACTTTCTATCGACATCAGCACATTATCTAGAAAGATGACCTAGAAATCGTCAGTACCTTGAAATCTGCATGCATCAATGGCAGGTTTCTCGCCTTTGACGACGGTTTACATCATTGACTTTCGATCGAAGGATTCCGTGAAATGTTCAACATCAACTCATTCATTCACATCTCATGGATTGTACTGGGTACTTTGAGAACCATTGACATCACTGGTGGTCTCTCTCACACTTGTTAACAGTTTACATCATCGACTGGTAAACAAGTGGTTTCTACCATGCTCGACATCAACTCATTTATTCGCATGGATAGAATCGTACTATTTCGGGAAGTAGAAATGAAGACCCTGGATCTAGTTTCCACCATCCAGGCTGCGAGGAGTTTTGTATTCATTGTATAGTAGACTAACTATAAACAGATGGCTGCGTCCATACTGTGTCTACATGAGTCTATGATTATGATGTACTGCAAAATCATTCCTGTATCAGAGCAGTAGTTAGTTTGTTAGTTAAAGTTTTTGATCTGAGTATGGGAATGCCTACCTCAGCGATGATATGATCTCATACATGTATTTTGTGTTGAATACTTGCAGGTTCCAACCGGGCTCTCCACAAGATAATCCTTGAAATGATAAAGTACTTCACCCTTCCTAGATGATATGACACCCTAATCTACTACAGGCTTCACACTTTAGGGGGCAATCTATTACACTAAAATTTGTCACCATGACTATTTGCAGTTAGTATGGCTCCATCAACTGTCATACTATCCTCCTTGGCAAGTATTATACCTTTGCTCTTCATGTCAAACTCCAAGAAAGAGAGAAAGTCTTTAAAAATCTATATAACTCTGGGTACGCAGTTTCTCTTAGCCTTACCTGCGTCTACGCACCCCAAGCTCACAATACATGTGTACTTGTACGCTCTGTCTGTAAAGGGGTGGGTGCGTACTCCTGTAAAGGTCAAAAGGCGCAAGTTTCACTTCAAAAAAGTTACTTGTGGTCATTTCTAGAGCATTCTAGAAGTTTGTTTAACGTGTATTGAGCGCCTCCAGATGGTTCATGTATCCCTATGAAAGAGGAACTTATCCCATCAAGAGGGGAGCTATCCCATTCAATCCTCTAAAGCACTATAAATACAGGCATTGGACCAGAGGGAGGAGAGGTTGAAAGCTGAACATTCCTAAGGGTAGATGCTGCTGGAATTAGGACTCCCTTATAGAGCTTGAGAGGAGAGATTCCCATCCTTTCTTAGCTTCATTTGGAAGTGGGTGAGTTGATCAAAGTAAAAGAGAACTCTTGCTGGACCCTAGGAGGGACCTGCACAACACCAAGGCTCAGGTTGTAATGGTTTCTTTTGTTTCCACTTAATACAATAAACTCATTTTTCTCAACAGATTGTTATACATGATTTGTTTCATATACTCCTTGGTATGTATGATGAATATGTTTTATTTTATGAGTTATTCAGGTGCTATGTAATCTTTTGTTTGTTAGTGAATGCAGGTTTCGAAGAGAAGGAGGAGCTCATCCGGATCGGCGAGGCTGGACTACTACAAAGCGTTGGACTAAAGGTATGTTATAAACACCTGATTACTTGTATTCTAAATGCATATTTAGAGAAAAGTAGTGTTTAATTGTCTTGTTTGTCACTAGAAAGCCTTAGCTTCTAGGGAGGTCGGTTTTGTCCGCAAAATTGACTCTTTCCGCATGACAGGCATTAAAAAACAGAGTTTTGAAAAAGACAAGGAACACTTAAAAGTGGGTTTTTCTAAAGTGAACAATCAAATTTGTACTCATATATAAACCCTCACATTCCATTTTCTAAATAATTATGCTCATCTTGCAAGCAAAGAAGTCCAAAGGTAAGAGCAAAAGGTGAAATTCAAGTGAGTTTGGGTAGAAGAAAATAGGCGCTGCGCGTAGGGAGTAAGGCGCTGTGCTTCTGGAGAAAATAGGTCGGCACTGCATGTAGGGGATGAGGTGCTGCGCGTAGAGCAGGGTGTTGCACTCCTGGCGATTTTCAGCAGTTCAAATTTACAAAGACGTTGTGTGTAGAGCTAGGTGCTACACGTCTAGGTGAAGCCACTGTGCGTTGGGTAGTAAGCGACCAAATCATCCATAACACCAAAAAATTCACCAAATTCTCTGCTATTTCCTCTTTTACAAGTAAGTTTCCCTTCTCCACTTTATTTTTAGCTTGCATAATGAAATTTATAGACATTTTCTTCACACTTAAAATCAAACCCTAGTTTCTTCTACAAAACCCTAACTACTTTGTTTCCCATCACCCATCACTAGAACTAAAAACCCTCTTTACATCATTACCTATACCCTCATCCATATCCCCTCATTATATCCCTCATCCTAAAATCCCTTTCCCTCACTCTCATAATTCATATTTTGTCTAAATCTACCCTAAACACATCCCTACAATCCTAAAGACTCCCACTCATTCCTTTCAACCCTTTCTAAAGGTGTGCAACTAAAAAATCTTGTAAACATGGATAGAGAAGATCATGAATATGAAGAGGAAAACATAGCCAGTGGCAGTTCAGCAGATAGAGCTAGGTAGCACAAAAAGCCTCATAAGGAAGGCAAGATCACAAGAGAAGAGCCAACAAACCTAAGGGAGTTGCAAGCTTCTCAGTTCGTCGTTTCATGTTTTAGATATCAGGGATGCTATGAGTTTTGTGAACAAGTGGAGAGAGTACAATATCACCCAGAGCTCACCAGATTCTTTGTAGCTCATCTTCAAAACAACAAAGTGACTCTTGCTGGGGTAACTTTCACAGTTTCACCATCCATCATTTCAGATGCCACCAGGATTCCTAATGTTGGTGAGAAGTGGTATAAGGCCCAGGATCTTGATGAACATTATTATGAGCCTTACATTAAACCTCAGTATAGAAATCAAGTGAAGAGGCTCTTTCCTTTCGAATTTCTTGAGAACAAGTATGCCCCCTTGATGAGAATCATCATCAAATATTTCACTTGTGAGGGTAGATTTTCTAGGTTGTACACTTACCACATCAGGCTCCTCATGCATTTTACAAGGGTGAAGATGTTAAACCTCCCATAATTTTTGTTCAGAAACATTGAGAAAACGGTTTACCTTGTGCAGAAGAAGCCATACCCTCAGCAGATGAGCAGCATCTATAACTACTCCTTGATCAAAATTATTGGTCTTCATCATCTCAGTCTCCTCAACATCCCTTGGGAGACATTTATTGCTCATGACATGTTTAGGGGTCCCCAGATTCCTCCATCAGTGTTTCAAGAAACAGGTGGGCCTTCAAGTCATGTGGAAATGGGGAAAGAGATCAAGGAGACAAGAACTGTTGAGGTGCCAGTTTACTTGACCTATCAGAGGGCACAAGGAGATTATTTGCAGCTACTAGGCAAGTGTTTGCTCCACGGGAAGTGGAAGGGACCTTGCCTTCTTCATCAATCCACAGGCAAATGCTAACTCCATAGGATGTGGAAGGGGCTTTGCCTTCTTCATCGACACAGTAGGTATAGGTAAAATAGTTGCACAAGGAAAAATAAAAGATGCCAGATGATGAGGAGGAGGAAAGGGACTTTGACTTGGCAGAACATGATGAACCTGAGCAATCTGACTTTGAGACCATTGAATTAGAGGCTCAGGAGAGGGAAACAATTAAGGACATCATCATACAGGAAAGGGGAGCTCAAATACAAGATTTGATGGACAACCTAGAGAGGGCCAAGTATGTCATCACATACTTAGAGTAGGAAAACAAACAGTTGAGTGACAAACAAGTCCTCATGGAGCTGGAAGTGCTCAAAGCAAAAAGGCAAAGTTGCAAAGAGACATAAGTCACATTGACTCCTATTGAGCGGGAGATTGAAAAATATAGGGAGACTTGGCTTGAGAGAGTAAACCTACACCTTAAGGAGTTGTTAAAGAAGGCCAATAGGGACAACCAGATGCTTAGACACATGGCTTATCACTACAAGACCCGCAATAAGATTTGCAACATAAGAATCAAGAAGTTGAAAGCTAGGTTAAGGCATGACTTGAATGGTAAGAAAGAGGAGGATAGACTTAGGATGTTGGTTGAGGCTTCCTTGGCTCATCAAAGAACAGGATGGTGGTGCTTCACACAAATTTTGGGCAAGTTTTGGGCAAATTTTGTCATTTGCAAATTTTGAATTTTAATACACAGAAAAACTGCCTAGAAGCGCAACTGGCGCTACGCTTTTCCTAGGGGCATCCAATGGAGGAATGGCTTACATTTTTGGATTTAGGGCATTGAGTACATGCACCCTAGCAAGTTTCAAAAGTTTTGGAGTAGAACTAGTCCACCAAAAGGTCCAAAAACACTCCAAAATTGACCTTTCTGCCACTTTTTGGACACACAGAAGCTGCCTTGGGAGAATTAAGGTTTTAGGGGTCAAATGAGCTCCAAATGCAGAAATTCTAGGTGTTCTAGAAACTATACTTGAAGACCTTTCCAATGAGATATCATGGGCTCAATTTGGATGATGGGAAGGCCTCCAAAACTAGCCTAAAAGTGATGTTATGTGTTGAGCCAGTGGCACTGCGCGTAGAGCAAATTTTGCTCAGGATGCCTATTTTGCCAGTTTTCGACTATGATCATGATTTCTCTCTCATGGTGGATGATTTACTGTTGTAATTGATGTCATGGCTTGTAAATATGATGGTTAAACAGTTTTAGATGGTAGATTCATTAGATTAAAGGTTGTTTTGAGGGCAATGAATTAGTTTCCCCTCTTTTAGAGGCATGTTGTTAGGTAGCCTACAATTCAATTCCTTGTTTAGAATTTGTTGAAACAACTCCTCTTCTCATGAATTCGACCCCTTATGGCTAGGATGAGTGGTTCTAATGTCTATATCATGTATTTTCTTAGTCATTTGTAGGGGTTGGACTCACTTGGATGCTCAGAGCTTGATTGTACATCATTGTAAGCAGTTTGGCAAGGAGATTAATAGGATTTGTAGCTATTTTTATGGGATCCCTGTGGTATGGAGTTTTAGCACAGTTTCTTCTTTTGTAATCATTTGTTTACATGTTTTATGTATTCCATCATCCATTTCATTTCTTCTTATTGAATGTTATCAAGTTTGATAGGTAGAATCCATTGTAACAGTGCTCTGCCTTGGGAAATCATTCAATATTCCATGTTTTCTATTGTTTGAGAAGGATCCATGATTGTCACATTCCCTCCTTAGCTCCTCATCAGTCTTAAACACCTCACACCATTAAGCCTAAAGTGCTAAAGCCTATGCCTACCTTGCCCCATAGAACACCCTGCATTTCTGACCTAATTTCCTAGACCTAAACTACCCAGCTCCATCTGATCTAGTAAAACATCAACAAAACCTTGTCAAAAATCCTGTGCTACTATACCTAGCCTAAAATCCTTACCTGATCCAGTCATTTCGACTGAGATTATAAAGGATAGAGCCCTCTCCGGGCCTTGTAGGGCTAGCTACAAGGCTAAGCATGGTTTGTGGTTATCCTGGAAGTTGCCTCCCTTCAGCCTAAGGTAAATCTAGGTGATAACACCTCCAAGCTCCTATTTCCTTACGTTTTTCCTAGTGGATGATTCTCACTCACCAAGTGTAACACTGCTCCAACACAGTGTCAGAACTGCACAATCCTCCAAGGAACCTTACCTTGACTACATGCATTAGTTTCCTTTATAGGAAAACACATGCAACTGATAGTACATTGTCCTTGACTTTAATCTCAACTGGATATTTCTCATAATAGACATGCATGAGTTACTGATGAGGGAATCTTCAGTTATCTGGAGTACACTGGTTGATTTCATGCATGCATCAACTGACTGTTAACTCTCTATTAGTTCCTCAAATAGTTTGGAACTAATTTAATTAGACTTAACTCAGTAAACTGAGTTAACTAATTACAACTCAAATATAACTCAATCTTATCTCCTTAATTTAAGGCTTATCTCCTTAATCTAAGGGATAAATTTTGCACTCCTTAATCTAAGGGATAAATTTTGCATGACTTCGGAAATACTTCTAACTTGAATTTCTCCAACTAATTAATCCATAATGAATTAATTAATTATTTCCAAGCAGCTAGTGAGACTAAATTCAATTTTAATTCAAGTACAAATTAAGATTGGAATTTCTAGATTCTATTTTTATCATTTCTTGCTGTTATTTTCAACAAGGCATGTGTGCTGCCAATGAATGAGGTGAACTACTTGTTGTTATGAATCAACATTCAAACCTTCGCTTTCTCCAGCTTTGCCTGTGGCTTAATTTTCTTCACTAAATCAAGTGAGGCCCATTTGAACCACATTGTCCAGTCTTGTACATAGGCGATGGCATCATGTGTGTTTTTTAGAGTTTTAACAAACTCTTTTCTCTCCTGTTGTAGGCCATGCAAACAGAAAACTGCTTTATGCATGGTGACAAATCCCTCATATAGCTTCCGCATGGTTTCTCCAAGTGTTGATACTTGAGTAAGTATTGTTGCTCTCATCACCCCCTATGCGAAAACTGCATTCTGTGCTGTTGCTCAGAGTTGTTCTTCCTCTTGCCTGGCAGCCTGCAATTTCTTTGCCAATTTCTCATTCTCAGTCATCAAATACTGAACATTTGATCTTGTCACTCTTGTATAGGCCAAGATGGCTTTGGTAATGGCAGTTGGATGCTTCCTGGTATCTGACATTATCACCCTTTCTTTGATGAATGCAAGTGAAGCATGATCATTCGGAAAGTGCTTCCTCAGTGCTTGTACAATCCTCTTATGGAACTCATCAAATGATATATTGTACACATCCATGACGATATCGTCATCAAGGAGAACAACATCTCCTTGCTCGCTCAGGGATGGCTTTGTTGCTAGAGGTGGTGGAGACTTAGGAATGACCTGTGGTGCTCTTGGCATCAGGTCAAGGACTTCATGTTGTGGCTCCTGTTCCAACTCCATGTCAGTCATTTCGATCAATTTCTCAATCTAATGAGCAACATCTTGATCCTACGTCTATTCACCTTCCTCCTCATTTTTTCATTGTTTTGGTTCTTCAACCTATATCAGCATTGTTTCCTCTGTCATCGTGCCTTTCCTTTGTTCTTATTCCTTCTTCTTCTTCTATTCTCGTTCTCTCCTTATCAACTACTGTTATTCCTTCAACTTCTTCTCTATCTCCTGTAGCTTCAATTCTACTCCCTACAACCCCTACTTTTCTCTGTTCCTCAACTCTACTCTCTGCATCCTTTGCTCCCTCTTTTCTTTTTCTACCAAAACTACCTTCGTGATAAGAGGATCTTCCTTCATTTTGCAGCTTTTCTCTCCCTCTGGACTATCAATAATATTCCTCTTTCCCTTGTCCTACACAATATTGATGCCATCTATTATTTTTTCTTCTGAAACTGCTATTGTCTGTGAGGAGCCTTTTAATTCCTTTCTAGACTAACAAGATCATTGATTCTAGAAGCATTATAGAAGTACCTCCAAGGATCCTCTTTTGGCTAATGAAATGCCCTGTTGATACACAGAAAGTAAACTTTCGTATAGTGATCCTTGCAAATATTGTGGGAATCATACAAATTAAAGTCCTTAGTGCCGAACTCAAACTTTACTATCTCCTTAGCCTCGACAGTTGCGACTTTCATGTTCTTTATCTTGTATAATTTGATCCGTAAAGGAAGAGTTGGCCATGGTTCTTTCTTCTTCATGTGTAGTGCTGCTGACACCCCTGTAGCGCGGTGACATGATAGTTCTTTCATGATCAGTTTTTTAGTGGCACACCTTGGTAAGACATGCAAAGGCTTCTCTCTACCAAACACTGTAATGAAGGTGCCACCTGGTGAGGCATACCAATCTGTAATGTCTATTATCACCTCCATTGCTTCTCGGGACATGCAAGGTGCATCTTGTTCAAAGATTAGCTTATATAGAGGGATGATAAAGTTGTCAGTTAGCCATGCCATTACTCCTTGATAACTGCATTCTGATAGCAACTTGCGATAGATGATCATGATAGTCTCTCGTGGTGTCCATGTCCAGTTCATGCCAAGTAAGTATTATTGTGCACAGATTGCATCTAGTAAGTATGCAGACATATAGAACCTTTCTCCTTCATCCTTGGGTGGATTCAAAGCCTGTGCTACATGGGCCTTCAATTGTGGAGCCAACATATCCAACCAGTTGAATGGCCTTCCATCGATTACCAACTAGTCTAATAAGACTACCCACCCTTCAGGAAAGGTTTAAGTTCTCTCTTGACCATAGATTTTTTAAGTGAAGATAATCAAGAGTTGCTAAGCCTTCCTGAGGGACATTGTCTTGTATACATGGGTGGGCGTATGTCAAAACATCAATGGCTCTTTCACCCAATGCTCAAAAATGTATCTTGTGTTCAAGTAGCTATGCATGTCATAAAAGAGTGAGTCCATGTGCTTTACTGGCTCAGGCAAGTGATAGATATGCTGAAAGTATTATGCCTTGAAAGCATAGGCAAAATTTTGGAGGGTGGTTGTAGCCGCTACAACATTGGTGGCACACTGTTATAACTCCAACTCTTTGTATGAACCTTGTCTCATGAAAAGTGAGTCTAACTCTTCTGGAAGTATTGTTCAGAGTTGTTCTACCTTTCTCTTGGAAGCCTGTAATTTTTTTGCCAGTTGCTCATTGTTGGTCGTCAAATACTAAACATTTGATCTTTTTGCTCCTTCAAAAGCCAAGATGGATTTGGAAATGGAAGTTGGATGCTTCCTGGTATCCGACACTATCACCCTTTATTTTATAAATGAAGGTGAAGCGTGATCATCTAGAAAGTTCTTCCTTTGTGCTTGTACAATCCTCTTCTGGAACTCATCGAATGATAGATTGTACACATCCATTACCGGATCATCATCAAGGAGAACAAAATTTACTTGCTTGCTTAGGACTAGCTTTGCTACTGGAAGTGGTGGAGACTGAGGGATGACCTGTGGTGCTCTTGGCATAAGGTCAAGATATTCATGTTGTGGCTCCTATTCCAAGTCCATGTCTGTCATTTCAATCAATTTCTCAATCTACTAAGCAAGCACCTGATCTTACATCTATTCACCTTCCTCCTCAGCTACTCATTTTTTGGTTATTTAACCTGTATCAGTGTTGTTTCCTCTCTCATCATGTCTTGCCTTTTCTCTTCTTCCTGATTCTTCTTCTCTTCTCGTTCTCTCCTTCTCAACTCTTGTTCTTCCTTCATCTTCTTCTTTGTCTCCTCCAACTTCATTTATGCTTCCTGCAACCTCTGTTTTTCTCTCTTCCTCCACTCTGCTCTCTGTATCTTTTGATTGCTCTTTTCTTCCACTGCCAAAATTTCCTTCGTTATAAGAGGATCTCCCTTCATTTTACAACTTTTCTCTCCCTCTAGACTATCAACAATCTTCCTCTTTTCCTTGTCCTGCACGTTATTGTTGCCTTCTGCTGTTGTTGCTTCTGGAACTACTATTGTCTATGGAGTAGCCTTTAAATTCCTTGTTATACTGATTGGCTCATTGAGTCTAGAGGCATTATAGTAGTACCTCAAATCATCCTCCTATGTCCAATGAAATGCCTCAACGATCCATAGAAAGTAAACTCTCGTATAGTGGTCCTTGCAAATACTATGGGGATCATATAGATTAAAGTCCTTAGCACCAATTTAAAACTTCAATATCTCCTTAGCCTCGGCATCTACGACTTTTGGTGGTCTGGGTGTAGGTGTTAATGATAATCATTTAAATCCAGTAACGATCTCTTCAAGCGTAGATGGTAGTTCTTCTCAGATTTCCTTTGGAGTTTCAATCATCTGCCTATACATGTAGTTATTCTGCTAATACAGCAAATTTGTTAAAAATACCTGAAATATGGCAGAACTTCACTTACCACGGAACGGAAAGGAAATGACACAGATTTTCATAAACTTCTCACTTCCGCATTTTCTACAAATATTTACCTTTCTCACGGGACCGAAAGCAAACCAAGCTGCAGTTTATAACTTATCGGGTCTGAAATCTAGATTAAATCTTGTGCTTCTTCCGACGCAATATTCATTGGATCTCATCACTTCACAGTGAACGGTTGTGATCGATCCAGACTTCAATGAATTAAATCACAATTTATACAATATAGTGTCCGATTTCCAAATTAAAACCCATGCATGTTAACCATGTGATTGTCGTCAGATCAGCCTCCTTCAAGCAGATGGTTGCAATTGATTTGGAACTCAAAGGATTAAACCGTAATTCATAACATATCATGTCCGAAAATTATATTAACATTTGTTCACTTTTCGACGCAATTACCATTAGATTTTTGCCTGTCGATTGAATGGTTCGGGTCGTTTCCTAAGGTTTCTCACAACTTTTGTCGAGGTTTTCCTCGTTCTGCCAAGAAACTGGACTTCCGCCAGGTTTAGACTGGTTCTAAGTTATATTCTCCGGGACTTTGAAACACAACCAAATTACCTCAAAACCCAGGAAATGAAGATTTAAACACATTAAACACAAGATTATATGAAATCAAACTCTAAAAGGCCAAACTATAAATCAACAGAACTCAAGAAATTTCGAAGGAAATTCAACCCTCCGGGATTGACCATTCATTCACAGAATACACAGAGACACAAATATATTTCAATTTTTTCAATCGAATCCTCCTCAACCAAATCCCATTACACTAATTCAAAACTTACATAAATACCAGTACATACAAACAATCAGATCCTCAATCAATGGATCGAATCTGTCTAATCCTAGATGATACCTACTCTGCATGATATTCTCCTCGAGAATCTCAACTAAATCTAATTACTTGAATTAATTATAAAACAGTTCAAATCCCTAAATTCTAGCTCAAATCCTATCTAGAAAGCTTTGTAAAGTGATAGCTAAAGGATCCCACTCCTTTGCTTGTAAATTTTTTTTGTATTTTTGGAATAAAATCGAAGCCTTTTGTCTCTAAGCCTCATGCTCCTGCATCAGGCTCCTGAGGACAAAATTCTTCATGGGCTCCTGTCCATGAGCTCCTCTATAGAACTGCCCAACGTCTGTAGTATGGCATATGTCATCTAGGTAGCATCAGCAATTGGTTGATCCTTGTATTTGACCAAATACTGAAAATACTCCTATGCCCTTGTCCTTTTAAACACTCTCTTATCCAAAATTTGTTCTGGCTACAATGCCTTTGTTGTAGGTAACTGTTTTACCCAATCAACCTCTTGTTCTTCCTTGTCTTCTGTTGTATTATCTGCATTCCCACTTTCATACCTATACAAATCAGCGACATTGAAAATTGGAGATATTCCAATATTAGGGGGTAATTCAAATTCATATGCATTTGCAGAAATTTTCCTCAAGAGTTTCCATGGCCCAACTTTCTTAAATTTTAACTTGTTATACTCCCTTTTTGGGAATCTTTCCTTCCTCAAGTGTGTTAAAACCAAATCTCCAACCTCAAAATTAACTTCTCTCTTCTTCAAGTTTGCTCTGCTCTTGTACTTTATGTTGATATCCTGTAACTGCTACTTTACCTGTTCATTTATTGCTAGAATCTCTGAAGCAAAATATTCTCCCTTAGCACTTCTCATTTCATCTTTGCCCAAGTCTCTCAATTCAGACACTCCTCTTGGGTGCATTCCATAAACTATATTTAATGGACTCTGCCATGTACTCCTATTAGGAGAGTCGTTATAAGCGTATTCAGCCTGTGCTAAAACTTAATCCCACTGTTTTGGATGTTCACCTGCAAGACTTCTCAGAAGATTACCCAAGCTTCTGTTTACAACTTCAGTCTATCCATGAGTCTGAGGATGATAAGTTGAATTGAAACTCAGTTTAGTACCAAGCTTCTTCCACAATGTCCTCTGGAAATGACCAACAAATCTGGTATCCCTGTCTGAAACAATGCTCTTAGGTAACCCATGCAACCTTACAATCTCCTTAAAAAACAGATTAGCAATGTGAGTAGGATCACTGGTTTTATAACATGGAATAAAATGTGCTATTTTAGAAAATCTGTCAACCACAACATAAATTGAATCATTTCCTCTTTGAGTTTTTGGTAAACCCAAAACAAAATCCATACTTACCATATCCCAAGGCCTATCTGGAATAGGTAATGGAACATATAAACTTGTGTTTTGGCTCCTTCCCTTTGCATACTAACAGACTTTACAATTTCTCGCATACTTCTCCACTTCAGATCTCATCTTCGGACAAAAATAAAACTGACTCACCTTCTCATAAGTCTTGTCTACACCAAAACGTCCTCCAAGTTCACCACTATGTTTCTCCTTGATTAAATTTTCTCTCATGGAACAAATTGGTATGCACAGCCGGTTTCTTCTAAATAACACTCCTTCTTGCAAGAAAATATCTAGCCACTTACTTTTGTCTAACAAAATAGGGTTTCTACAAGCTTCAAATGCCTCTTTAAAATCTAAATATTTCTCATATAATTCCTTAAGAAAATCAAAACCCAACACTTGAATTTTACTTTCATGAACTAAAATACTTTTTCTGCTTAAGGCATCTGCTACTTTGTTTGATTGACCAGTTATATGCTTCAATACAAATTTCAAACTTTGAAGATATTCTACCCATTTTGCATGCTTCTAACTAAGCTTTGGTTGTTGCATGATGTACTGCAATGCATGGTCATCTGAATAAAGTATAAACTCCTTAAACATCAAGTAATGTCTCCACTTCTTCAATGATTGTACAATTGCATAAAACTCCTTATCATAAGAAGAATATTTCTTCTTTGATTCATTCAATTTTTCACTTAAATAAGCTACAGGTCTTTCCTCCTAACTTAAAACACCACCAATAGCCTCTCCACTAGCATCACATTTCACTTGAAAAGGTTTGTTAAAATCAGGCAAAATCAAAATAGGTTTCTCAGTGATCTTCCTTTTCAACAGTTGAAAGTTCTTTTCTGCTTCAACAGTCCATTTAAATGGCTAATTATCCTTCTTTATAGTGTCAATAATCGAAGCATTGATCTTACTAAAATTCCTTATGAATTTCCTATAAAAACCAGCAAGACCATGAAAACTTCTTACGTCAAAAACACTTTTTGGTGAATGCCACTCCATGATTGCCTTGATCTTCTATGGATCCATATTTAATCCATCAGCAGAAACAACAAATCCCAAATATACCAACTCTTCCTTCATGAATGAACATTTCTTAAGATTTAATAGTAACTTTTCTATTTGCAGCTTCTGTAAGACCTAATTCTGATGTCTCATATGTTCCTCTTTAGATCTGCTATAAACTAATATATCATCCAGATATACTATTACAAATTTACCAATAAATTATTTCAACACTTCATTCATAAGCCTCATAATGTACTAGGAGAATTTGATAACCCAAAAGGCATTACCATCCATTCATACAATCCCTCATTTGTTTTAAAAGTAGTTTTTCATTCATCTCCTTCTCTATTTCTTATTTGATGATAACCACTTTTTAGATCCAGCTTTGTAAAATATCTAGCTCCACTTAAACAATCCATCAAATACTCAATTCTAGGTAAAGGAAATCTGTACCTGATTGTTATTTTGTTGATTTCTCTTGAATCAGTGCACATTCTCTAGCCTCCATCTTTCTTTGGACTCAACATTGTTGGAACTACACAAGGACTCAAACTCTCTCTATTTAGTCCTTTATCAGACAGTTCCTGCACCTATTTTCGGATTTCTTCATTTTCTGTGGGAGTCATCTTGTAAGCTGCTTTATTTGATAGATTTGCTCCTAGAATCAAATCTATATGATGACTGATTTTTCTAATGGGTGGTAACTCATTAGGAAAATCATCTACAATGATATCACAATAGTTATCCAACATCTCTTGAATTTCAATTGGTAAATCAGAAACTTTAGTGGAAGTCATTATTACCTTGGTTTTGCAAGTCAGTGCAAAATTTACCTCATCCTCTTGAATCTACTGCAAGTATTCTTTTCCACTCAACAATAGGGTCTTTGGATCAGACTTTCTTGATGCATCGTCTTCTTCCATAGGCAGCAATGTATGATTAAAACCATCTTTACCAAATCTGTATGCGTTCTTTTTCCCATCATGCGTAGCTCCTTTGTCATACTTCCAAGGTCTTCCTAGCAATATGTGACACACATCCATAGGCATCACATCACACATAATTTTGTCTTTGTATCTGCTCAACTGCAACTCCACTTCACACTGTTCATTACTTAACAACTGATTCCCCTTTTGAAGCCATGACACCTTGTAAGGTGTTGGATGCTTCTTTGTCTTTAATTTTAACTTCTCCACCACTTCTATAGAGACCATATTATCAGTACTGCCACTATCAATTATCATTTGACAACATTTTCCTTGAACCTTGCACACAGTCCTAAACAAAGTCCTTCTTTGTGCTAGTTCAACAACTTCTTTTGTTGGCTTTAACAAAACTTTGTTAACTACCAAAGATTCCCCTTTCTCTAGTACATTTTCTTCTTCTGGCACCTTTTCTGCTTCTTCTTCAGTCTTAGCAACAATTACATTTCTTTGATTTATTCCTATGTTTTTTGGGCACTCATAGACTCTGTGTCCTATTTTATTACATCTGTAACATCTAATTTCTCTTCCTCTACCTCTGCCTCCTCTTCCTCTGAAAAAATTCCTTCTGCCACTTGCATCACCTTCTATGGGTGTATGCTGACTCGAGCTGCTGCTAGCTCCATCTCTAGGTGTTGTAGATCTTCCTCTACCACCTTGACTTCCCCTTCCTCGGAAAGTACCTCTACTTCTGGCAGATTGCTTCCTTATGAGTTTTTCTTCAACTTTCAATACCATCTGATAAGCCTCTTCCACTGTTTTAGGAGACAACAAACTTATCTCATCTTGGATCTCCATTCTGAGACCATTTATGTATCTTGCAACCTTTTCATCTGTATCTTGAATTTGTCCAGCTCTTATGCTCACTTTGTAAAATTCCTTTGCGTATCCTTTCGCTGTCAAAGACCTCTCTCTAAGGTTCTGCATCTGTCTAAATAATGTTTGTTTATAATCTGACTTGGCAAAAACTTACCTATCAACTTTTCCACCATCCTACTCCAATTTCTAATTGGCTACTTACCAAGTCTTTTTCTTTCTACTTGCACTCCATCCCACCAAAGTGCTACATGTCCTTTCAATTTTGTGACAACAAATTTCACTCTCTTTCCTTCTTCCATTTCTTCATAATCAAAGAATTTATCTTTCCTATTAATCCAGTCTATCAACTCCTTAGGGTTTAAACCTCCTGCATAAATTGAACCCTCAAGTCTGGGTTTAGATGTGGATCCTAAAACTGATTTAAAGAATCTCATTTCAGGAGTAATTTCTGCAGGTTCCTTTGCTTCTACAACTTCAACTTCAGGCTCACTGACATCTCCAGCATCTGCATCTCCTTGATTTCCTATTTCCATTGCTTCTAGTCTAGCTTGCATATGTTGCATAGCTTCGAACACTTCAGCATTTTCAACTAGTCTTCCTCTTCTTTGACCACGTCTTCCTCCAGCTCTGGAAGCCATGTTGGACTTCTTTCTCTGATCTTTTAGATCCTGATCAGTGTCAATAAGCTGCTCTGATACCACTAATGGTGGTCTGGGTGCAGGTGTTAATGATAATCATTTAAATCTAGTAATGATCTCTTCAAGTGCAGGTGGAAGTTCTTCTCAGATTTCCTTTGGAGTTTTAGTCATCCGCCTCTAAATGTAGTTTTTTTGCTAATATAGCAGAATAGTTAAAATTACCCAAAATATGGCAGAACTTCACTTACCACGAAACTGAAAGGAAATGACACAGACATTCATAAACTTCTCGCATCCGCCTTTTCCACAAATATATACCTTTCTCACGGAACCGAAAGGAAACCAAGCTGCAGTTTATAATTTCTTGGGTCCGAAATCTGGATTGAATCTTGTGCTTCTTCTGACATGATATCCATCAGATCTCGTCACTTCACAGTGAACGATTGTGATCGATTCAGACTTCAACGAATTGAATCGCAATTTATACAATATCGCATCCTATTTCCAAATTAAACCCTGTGTATGTTAACCACGCGATTGTCGTCGTATCAGCCTCCTTCGAGCGGACGGTTGCGATTGATTCAAAACTCAAAGGATTAAACCGCAATTCATATCATATCACGTTCGAAAATTATATTAACCTCCATTCACTTTTCGACGCGATTACTGTTATATTTTTGCCTGTCGATCGGACGTTTCAGTTCATTTCCTAAGGTTTCTCATGACTTTTGTCGGGGTTCTCCTTGTTCCGCTAAGAAATTAGACTTTTGCCAGGTTTAGACTGGTTCTAAGTTATATTCTCGGGGACTTCGAAACACAACCAAATTACTTCAAAACACAAGAAATGAAGATTTAAACACGGTAAACACAAGATTATATGAAATCAAACTCTAAAAGGCCAAACTGTAAATCAACAGAACTCAAAGAAATTTTGAAGGAAATTCAACCCTCCGGGATTGACCATTCATTCACAGAATACACAGAGACACTGAGATATTTCATTTTTTTTTCAATCGAATCCTCCTCAGCCAAATCTGACCAAATCCCATTACACTAATTCAAAACTTACATAAATATCAGTACATACAAACAATCAGATACTCAATCAATGGATCCAATCTGTCTAATCCTAGATAATACCTACTCTACATGATATTCTCCTCGAGAATCTCAACTAAGTCTAATTACTTGGATTACTTACAAAATAGTTCAAATCCCTGAATTCTAGCTCAAATCCTATCTAGAAAGCTTTGTAAAGTGACAACTAAAGGATCCCACTCCTTTTCTTGTAAACTTTTTTTGTATTTTTGGAATAAAATCGAAGTCTTTTGTCTCTAAGTCTCATGCTCCTGCATCAACTTTCAAGTTCTTTATCTCATATAATCTAATCCCCAAAGGAAGTGTGGGCCATTGTTCTTTCTTCTTCATGTGAAGTGCTGCTAAAAACCCTATAGAGAGGTGATATGATACTTCTTGCATGATTAGTTTGTTAGCTTCATACCTTGTTAAGACATGCAGAGGCTTCTCTTTGCCAAACACTCTGATGAAGGTTCCACCTGGTGAGGCATACCAATTTAAAATTTATACTATCACCTCCATTTCTTCTTGGGACATGCAAGGTGGATCTTTTTCAAAGATAAGCTTGTATATCGGGATGATAAAGTGGTCAGTTATCCATGCCACTACTCCTTGATAACTACATTCTGAAAGAAACTTGCAATAGATGTTCGCAACAGTCTCTCATGGTTTCCATGTCCAGTTCATGCTAGGGAACTGATGTTGTGAATAGATTGCATCGAGTAAGTATGAAGACATATAGAACCTTGTTTGCTCATCCTTGGGCAGATTCTGAGCTTGTGCTACATGGGACTTAAATTGTTGAGCCAATAGATCCAACTAGTTGAATGCCCTTCTATCGCTTACCAACTGGTCCAATAAGATTTCCCACACTTCAGTAAAGGTTTCAGTGATCTCTTGACCATTGATTCTACAAGCGAAAATAATCAAGATTTGGTAAGTCTTCCTGATGGACTTTGTCCTGTACACATTGGGGTGTATGTCTAATCTTCAATGGCTCTTTCACCTAACACTTGACAATGTCTCTTATGTTCACGTAGTTATGGGTGGCATAGAAGAGTGATTTCATGCACTTTACTAGCTCGAGCAAGTGATACAGCTATTGAAAGTATTCTACCCTGAAGGTAGTAAGATTTTTCCGACTTGCACTGCTTAATGTTATAGTCTGTTCATCTGTATGTGAGAAAATTCATCTTATGATTTCCACACATAGGAAGGCAGGATACATGCATGCAACCTTATATAATATTGATTGTTGGATGCTAAAATAAACTTGTGGGTCCTCTAAATTTGCCTCAAAGTCCTTTGCAAAAGTGTCTTTAATCTGTTTCCATGTTAGTGTTGATCCCTTCTCTATAAAAAACTAAGTATTTGCATATGCTGGTAAATCAAATGATGTATGCTCAACTGCTTCCCAAGTACTTCTCTCGGTGGTTTCCTTTGATGTAGCTCTCATAGATACCATGGTAACAGTGACTGTTGGAGAGGTACTCAACAACTGTTGTACATGTGGGACATAAAGGGAACTCATAGCAAGAAAATGTCATTTTGAATAAAAATAACTTACAAGGAAAGTTCAAGCAAAAAACTGGGCATTATATGGGAACGATTACGCAATTTTTCTGACAAGGGGGATTCCCAGCTGCGAAGGTGGAAGCCTGCTGGTTGAAACTAAGCAAGGCACAGTTCAGCCTGGGTAGAGGCCTTAGAGAGACTGTGCATTATGTAGTCTCACTGGCCAAGCTGAGAGGTTGGCTCCTAGAAATGCGTACTGCGTAGTTGGATCTAGCTTAGAATATGCACTGCCCAATTCCAGAGGCAAATCTCTTGCTTGAGCCTCCATATTGCGTAGTGCGAGTTGTGTAAAGTGAAATTCGGCCAAGGGGAACCCAGATATGCCCAAGAGAAGTGTGAAAACAAGTAGATCTGAGAGATAGTGTGAATATGAATGTCGATCTAACTAATTGTAAACGAATGCATGTGAATCAAGTGCAACAATTAATCAAATGGAAGGAAAATGAAGTAAGTGAGGGGAGTCGCTGCAACGACGAACATTGGTGCAAAAAGTAGGAAAACTAATGCGACACTTAGGAAAGGCAATATATAACTTGAAACAACACTCACACAATCCAAACGACAAAAAGCGACAGAAAAGGTGGTGAAAGACAAAAAGAAAAACTCACCTGGAAAAGCGACAACGATCACACCAAAAGCTCCTTGATCTCCTTGGGAATGCTAGAGCTCCAATATTGAATGTGAAAATGAGCTCTAGTAGCATCAACTAAATAGATTTGGATAAATTAGGGTTTATGATGTCCATGACTAAAATCAAGGAAAAAGTGACACTTGTTGGAAGCTTCTAAAAATAGTGCAAGTGCCTCCTTCGAGATACTAAAAATAGATCCTTATTTTTTAGTGATGCTTTTTTTTCTTTTTTCCTTTTCCTTTTTTCATTTTTGGGGGGAACTTTCCATGCACACCGGCAGGAAAGACTATGCAGTTCTAGGGAGTTGGGAAACTTTCTGGCTCAATGCACTACGCAGTTTCTGATTTCAGTGAGGGTTGCACAAATTATGGGCTCAGTGTTGGGATTTCTCCTCATGACTATGAATTTTCTAAGCTCAAGGCATACTGGTAGTTCGGACTACGCAATTTCCATCAGCAAGGTTCGTTGCCTTCAAGGATTGCACAGTTTCTAGGGGCAAGCCCAGAACTGCTAGGGGACCAAGTTAGGAGATCATCTTGTGAGTTAGAAAATAAAAGAAGTAAGAAAACAAAAGCCAAAATGAAAAGGATAAGTCTAAGTCGAAGCACGAATACCTGGATCAGTGCGAGATGAGCTACTGCGGTTAAGAAGGAAGGCTCCAAAATCGAAGCATAGGCAAAATTTTGGAGGGTGGTTGTAGGTGCTACGATTGAACCTTTACCATATTATGGTTGAAGGTAAATTGTTTATTATATTATTATATCTCGATGATTTTGTTCTAACGTGTGATGAGAAGATGATAAAATCTTGCAAACAGGAACTAATAGAGGTCTAGTAGTGAGTTAGTGCACTAGTGCATCCTTAGTGCTACTCCAAATAACTGAAGAGTCACTCATGAGATACTCATGCATGTCAGTTAAGAGGAAAACCCAGTCGAGACTAGAGTGCAGGGACAGTGTACTATTAGTTGTATAATTTTCCGAGTTGTACAGATGGTGTATGCAATCAATTGAGGACCTATGTTTGGATTACGCAGTTATGGATGAGGAATTTCCCTTTAAATACAAGCTAGTTCTCTCAGGAATTGTGCAAGGAATCAGAAGCTTGAAGGCTAGGAATTTGGCTAAGTATTTTCCAAAGGAAGTCATCAGGCAAAGGATAGGAAATACTTGTGCAAGTTGAGCTTAAGGTTGAGCAGATATATTGTATTCATTCAGATTCTTTGACTAGAAATGGCACAACGAAATAGGGGCTTACAGAGTAGCAGAATAGGCTAAGTGTTGGCTTGAGCTAGCATGTGAGAAGAGAGTTGATTGTCCTTGTGTAGGGATTGTTCTTAAGAGAAAAATCATTGTATTCTTATCTTGGATTTCTGATTAATGCAATATATATAGTAGGACTTTTGATATGTGGGTTTCCTCGGATACATATTGTGTTATGTGACATTGATTTATCTTTTCTTGTTCATATTGTTTTCATCGATCTATTTTCTTCTATTAGTTGAAAGTAGAAGTAGATACTTTTCATGTGCTTTAGTAAATTTCATGTGCTTGTGAATCTATAGGAAATTCTACAATGATGCCTTTTCATAATCATCTAAATCTTGCACTCCATTTTCATTGGTTAATCTTCCGTCAAGATTTCTTGCTTTTTTAGCGCAATAATTGCCATCAATTTTGTGTGATAGAGCATCAGTATATAAAACACATGCTTTGAGAAAGAGATCAAGATAACTCCAGTTCCCCAAAGCATTTGAACCACTCTTTGATGGATAATAAGGGGGATTATTTATTGTAATATTGTACTAGCCATTAAATTCTGTCGAAAATGCAACAAGAAAATCCTAATTTAATTTGTCCTTGAATTAAATAAGGAATTAAATTGTAATTCCATATCTCGTGGCAACTTGTAACAGTTAACTAAGTTTATTTGACTTAGTTATCTTAGTTAAATTCGAGTTGGGTGTCTAACTAGAGTCATGTAGAGTGTCTCCTACACATAGGAGCACTAGTTGAGTTTATTTTGAGTTGTAATTATTTAATTCAATTTAACAGAGTTAAATTCAGTTAAATTAGCTCCAACTGATGGGGGAATTAGTGTAACCAACATCAGTGGGGTGTAAGAAGCACCATAGGGGTGTGACCAACACCATTGGGGTGTGACTTACTGTACTGGGGTGTGACTTACTATAATGAGGTGTGACTTACTGTAGTGGGGTGTGAATTATTATAGTGGGGTGTAACCATCAATGATCAGTAAACTGAAGATTCACTCATAATTAAACCATGCATGTCAGTTAGAGAAAGAACCAGTTGAGATTGGAGTTCAGGGATAGTGTACTATCAGGTGTATAATCATATGAATTGTACAAGTGGTGCATGCAATGATAGGAAGGCCTCTGGGGATTGTACAATTCATAATTGTGGGATTTCCCAATTATATATGGGCTAATTCCCAAGGGAACTACACAATGAAATAAGAGCTTGGTAGGTAGCATAATTGGCTAAGTATTGGGTTGAGGTTGTTTGTGAAGTAGTGAGATATATTGAGATAGTGTAGAGGTTGCTTGGGCTTGAGCAAAGCATTGTAATATTTCCATATTTTTTTATTAATGAAAAATACATATATCAGGGGTTTTTTAGCTTTGGATTTCCCCAAAAAATCATTTTGTTATGTGTGATTGAATTATTTCTCTTAAATGCTTTGTGATTTCATAGATCGTTCATTATTTCCGCTGATGAGTAAAGTAGATTTGTGTCAATTGTTTTAGCATATTAAAATATGCAGTTTGAATCTACAAGGAATTTATACATGGTATCAGAGCTTAAATCACTATATAAGAGGAGAATATGAGTTTGTATTTTACAGGAGAAATTGAATTTGCAGTATCATACTTCATAGCTAGCATGATGTTGTTCTACGGATTGAGACTCGAATATGCCCTTAAGGGTAGTTCGAACTATATTGCTTGGAAGGATAGGATGGAGGCAGTGTTGGAAGACAACATGCTTAAGGACTTCATAGACAAAGATATTCCTAAGCTAGTTGATGCTCAAGATCTGGCAGAGTGAAGAAAGTGTGTGGAAAAGGCAAGAAGTATTATCCTAGAAGGAGTTCAAGATCATATTTTCTCGAACCTCCATAGTAAGGAAACTCCATTTGCAATGTGCAATGCCTTGACAAACCTGTTTCAAAACAAAAGTGACCACAAGAAGCTAGCATTGAAGGATAAGCTCAAAAATATCAAGATGGATAAGGGCGACTCACTACTGAAGTACTTGACCAAGTTCACCCAATGTCGGGATGAGCTTGGAACTGTCGGTGTTACTGTTGTTGAAGAAAATATGGTGAGCCTTGCACTCGTATGCCTTCCCAAGAGCTAACATAGTTACCAAGTTTTAGTTAATGGGAGGGAGAAGCTACCAAAGTGGGAGCGATTGTGGCCTGACTTGGTACAAGAAGAGATTCGAAGGAGCACCACAAATGGATCCTCGTCCAAGCACGATGCTGAGGAGAATGGTTCCTTAGCTAGAAATTCAAAGAAAAGGAAGGGGAATTCATTTCATTCCAAATCATATTCCAGTAAGGGTGGCAGGAAGAAAGACTTGTCGAAGATTAAATGTTTCACTGTCACGAGCTAGGACATTATGCCACAAAGTGTCCACACAAGAAGGCCGGTAATAGGCCCTTGGGAGGAGCGATAGGTGAAGCTCTTGCTTCACAATTCGAGTTGGATTTCACCCTCATCACTTGCATGGTGACATTGGTGATGGGTATTGTGTGGTACCTGGATAGTGGAGCCTCATTCCATATGACCAGAAACAAAGAGTTCTTCGGTGACTTGGAGGAGAAGGACCTCCAGATGCACATCGATATGGGAGTTGATGGGAGGTATAGTGCAACCTTCATAAATATTGTTACATTTTAGAGGGATTTTAGTAATCCTCTCACAATAAAATATGTCATGTATGTTCCAGGTTTGAAGAATAATTTGGTTTCATTTGCCATGTTGGAGGACTGTGGCTATGATGTGATATTTAGCAAGGGAAAGGATTTCCTTTTTCACATAGCCTTGGGACAAGTGAAGCAAATCAGGTTTGGGTGAAGAACCTCTACAAATTGGATGTAGAATATATTACTAATTTGAGCACTAAAGCAGAGAAGGTGTATATCTGAGACATCAGTGAGTTGTGGCATAGAATATTGGGTCACTTGCACCATGGAGCTTTGTAGATCATGCAGTAAATTTATACAGGACTTCCCAAGGGTACACTAGATAAGAGAGAGATATGAAAAGGGTGTAGATTGGGGAAGTACACCAAAGCTTCCTTTCATGATGAAGACATTAGAGCACAAGCGATCCTTGATCGAGTTCCCTCATATGTGTGTGGACAACTCTCGACAGCCTCCACGTCCAAGCACAGGTATTATATAATATTTGTTGATGATTTTTCTTGTAAGTGCTGGATTTTATTCGTGCAGAATAAATATCGGACATTGGCTAAATTTTGTTAATTTAAATCACTTGTCAAGAAATATATTGGCAGAAAATTTAAATCTATCAAAAGCGGTAACGATGGAGAATATGTGTCGAATGAATTCAAGAACTTATGTGCATCAGAAGGAATTTGATGGGAGTTAATAGAACCTCATAACCCATAGTAGAATGGGGTGGCCAAAAGGAAGAATATAAGTATTGTGGGAGTGACACAGGTGATGTTACATGATTAGGACCTACCATTTCACTTGTGGGTTGAAGCATTCAACACAACTATTTATTTGTAGAAAATAAGCCCTCATCGAATTCTCGAGATGAGTACACCAAGAGAATATTTTTCAAGTAAGAAACTAGATGTGACACACTTCAGGATCTTTGGTTCATCAGTATATTGTCACGTTTCCAAGGATGCTCGGACAAAGCTAGAGTGAGTAGCTTAGTTGGGCATATTTATTGGGTACACTGATACAACTCATAACTATCAGGTGTACCTTTCATCCAACAAGATGACAGTGGTTCGAAGAGATGTGAATTTTGATGAAGAGAAGGCCATGATATGTTCCCTTGAGAAGGAGATTCAATTACATGCATATGAGGAGCTTTTAGCTCCAAAGGAGGAACCTCGGGATGATGTGGAGCAGCCACATGTAGAGGAGTAGAGAGTGGAAGAACCCACTCATGTAGAGACTTCCATATATGGAAGGAAGCACACTAGAGAGGCTAATAGATTAATGCATGAACGAGAGAGAATGTGGGAGCCCACATCACAACACAAGCAGAGGAGGTCACCAAATCAGTACACTTTCTACATGGCTATGATGGGCGAGAGTGTAGAGGTTGAGCCATCCTCATTCGAGGAAGAAGTGCAGAAACTAGTATGGGTTGATGCCATGGTTAAGAAGTATGACTCCATTATCATAAACAGTGTTTGGGAAGTGGTACCAAGACTAGAAAACAAGACAGTGGTGAGTTACAGATGGATTTACAAGGTAAAGAAAGAAGAAGATGGGAGTGTGGAGAAATACAAGGCCATATTTGTGGCTAGAGGATTCTCTCAGGTGGAGGGAATTTATTACGATGATACCTTTTCTCCGTAGCAAGGTACTCTTAAATCAGATCTATTCTAGAAATTTCAATGCAAATGGGATGGAAGATACATCAAATGGATGTGAAGACAATATTCCTCAATGTTATGATTGAGGAAGAGGTGTATATTGATCATCCGAAAGGATTTGAGACCTTCAACAGAGATTTGCATGTGTGCAGACTCAAGCAAGCATTGTATGGACTAAAACAAGCACCCCATGCTTGGGACACTAGGATTGATAGCTATTTCACCGGGTTGGGATTCACCAAAAGTGAAGATTATGCAAACATGTTGACAGTGTTGGACCCGCCAACATTTAGGGGATCTCCCTGATATGAAGTCCCAACTAGACCTCATATCGTTTTGAGTAGGAGCCACAACAGTGGGTGGTAATGTTATGCCTTGACGTGGAGATGTGCAGAGGAAAGTATGATAACTTTGGCTAAGATCAAGTGTGTGACTGGTGCAAGGGTCCCCGGCATATAACCATCCTTATTCAAACTGACGACAGGGTAACACTGCACATACCCATTGTATGCATTAATCAGTAATGCATCCACAACTCTCCCAGGTATTTAACTCTACAATGGAGTTAAATCTTCAGACCATAAATGGTCAAGTGGCCCTTTTATCAGTTCCTGTGTATAGGAACTTCAATCACCCCACTTGAAACCTCCTATCGAGAATCAAAACCCTTCAAAACCTTTTAAATCCTTTATCCACGCATATATAACCTTCCTCTCCTAAATCTTGGTTAATATATGTTATATCGCACGAATTGCACTATCAGCGCTTTTTCCCTTCTTAACTCATTTACAAAGGAAACTCCGCAAACAACCCTTTTTGACTTAATACATCCCTTGTGCATCTTTCAAGGCTACCTTGATCGCTATCAGCATTCGCTCCTCACTCTGTCATCGGTATTGTTAACACAGGCCTCCTCTGCTCCGATATGCGATTAACGCAATACCAGATTTCAAGCCATATACAATTTCGTCTCTATAATAATATCGGTTCCACCCTTTCCATCCACTTCTGATCTTCAAAGCCCCGATGCCCAATTGTCGATAAGCCCCAACGCCGATCACCGATTGCCGATATATCGCTGTTGGCAATATCGCAACATTCATAAATCGCTGACCCTTGGCACCTCCGATCGCCAATATGCAATTAAATCATGACCATTGATCTGGCCACGATCCAATGGTCCACGATTAATCGTTGCTCACTCTTCATAATTCCCCAAGACTCGTTTTGATCACTTAAAAGGGACTCCCGCCAATGCGATTTATTCTCAGTCGTTGATCTATGAGATCTAACTACTGTTGAGCATCAAATGCTTACTTCTCGCTCGCCTCTCTTACTTAGAATTTACGCCATTTTCAATGGTTTCTGTGGCTCTTTGGGTTCCTTAAAGGTTTCGGCCTTTTGCTCATTCACAGCTCGCTCTTCCTTCTGAGCTTAAACTCGTCACTCTTCTTTGATCTTTTTCCTTCTTGCAGAGATCTAATGGATTCAATGATCCATTTCGATTCTTTTGAATCGTGCTCTCCCTCTGCATCCTTCAAAATTCGATTTGTACCTATACAGAGCCTACAAATTCACTGTAAATCACACATGAAATACTTCTTAAGTATACTGACACAGATAGGAACCAATCTTGCATATATTAATATAAAAGCACAGATTACATCTGAGACTCCTCGTCTCGCACAGGCCTAATTTCTACTATTTGTGGCCTCCTCTATTGAGCGCGTAGGTTCACTTATTTATAAGAATGCATTGGATTGGATCATTGGAGGATCCGATCACCCCTCTAAGAAAAGCCCTAAAGCTCTTTGCATGCATACATATGTGGCAGACTTTATCCACTCCATCTTTTTCCTCTGTTTTAAAGCAAAAAAGTCTCCTTATCAGCTCAATGGTCCATATCTACTCTAATTAATTCCTAAAAGCTCTCTCTTGCTCCTAGAGAGTTGGATTTGACTTCTACCACTCATGTTCTCATTTATTTATTTTGAGAGCATTTACATATTCTCCCACTATCTAATTAAATCACACTTAAAAGCCTAAATATTACCTTAACTTGATACTTAGGAAAACTATTTCCTAAAATGCATGACCCCCCATGTCTACTATTTACAACGACTTTCCTTGGGCTGAATGCTCCTGCATCAGACTTCCAAAGTAAAAAATATTCATGATCTCCTGATCCTGTGTCTTCTAATCTTGGTCTTCCTAGATCCCATACTTTGTTCTGTAACTGTCCAGATGCTTTGTTCCTTTGTTGCTGCTACACTTTTGTTGTCTTTTGCTCCATTTTCTTCTTCCTGTCAATCAGGTTCAATTTCTTATTGATCTTGCTTCTTGCTGCTACCATTTTCCTCCATTTGGTCTGCGACATCATCAGCTCCCACATTTCTTCAATTTCTATGTCCAACATATCTTTGGGTTGGTCCATCTTCTACTTCATATTTCTTTGTTCCAAGTTGTTGTTGTTGTCTTCTACGTTGGCTTTTCTTGCTGCTATTGTAGAAATTGTTGTAGACTTTGCCTCCACTTTTTCCTTGCTTGCTATGCTAACTCCTATGCTGACTCCTTCTTGGCTTGTTGCCATTTTTTCTTTACTTACTTCATCCTTTGGTTTACTTGCTGCCTCCCTATCTTCCTTACCCTCTTTCATGATTGAATCATGATTGTTCAACACTTTCTCCAGCAAATTAATTTCTCCATTCCATGGATTGAGTTCTTCCATAGAATTCTCTTATTTCGCCTTTATTTGGCTGTTCACTTGTGCCAAATCTCCACCAGCATCTGCATCAAAACCTGCACACTCAAATCACTTGTTAAAATATAAAAAAAAAAAACATAAGGCTATTGTGCCTTATTTCCCTTTGGCAACAATTTAGTTTGCTGCTCTGTTTTATCCTGCTCCTTTGTCAGCACATCAGTATGTTGATTCGAATTCTCAGCAGAATTCATGAGACTGTCCATTAGTCTCTCTTTCACACCATCTATTCTAATGATGTCTTCCTGCTTGGGTTCACAATAGTGAATTTCTCCTTACTTGACCTGCTACTGGTTATCTTCACTTTGAAATTGTTTGATTCCTAATGCTTCATTACCATCTTCAAACAACCTCTGCTCAATCTCTCTGATCACATACTCATACTCATTCATGCTTTTTAATGAACCTGCAAACAAATTATTGCATCTTCCTATCTCCATGGCTACTTGAGACACATCTTCTTCTTCAGAAACTGTAACTACATCTTTTGTTCTACCATCAGGTTCTCTCATCAGTTTCTCCAATAGTTTAATCTCCTCTTCACACTTAGCAAGAACTTCATCATAATGCTCTCTTCTTCTAGCTTCACCCTTCACATTTTGTATTACATATTAGAATACTATCTTCCTTTGACCCTTGTAATATCAAGGTCTTTCTGATGTAGAAAATCACTACTTCCCTCATTCAAGAGGTCTTCTCCATCATACTCTGTTCTCCTAGAGTACTCCTCCAGACTTTCGACATCTTCAAAATAATGTCCATCCTCTTCAAAACACTCCTTTGTTAGTGTTCCTTTTCCCAAGGTTAAATCCTTTAAATAGGGTTCCTCCTTCTTAACATCTTTCAGTAGATGTCCTTCTTCGCTACTATCTATCTCAACAGTTTCAATGGCTATCTCCACTGTGCCTATCATCATAGTGAATTGATGATCTTTTACTATGTTTTCAGCTAACATAGTTTCTTCCTCAAGTTTGCCTTCTATCCCTTGCTGTTCTAAATCCTTCAGATGATTTAGAAATTTTGCGATTGTCTCCTCGTCAATCTCTTCAAGCCCTTCACTTGGTTGCTTGACATCTTTCTCCAGCTGTATATGAGATCTATCGATCTCATCTTTTTCCAAAATAGAATTTTGATTCTATTGGTCTTCTTCCTTCTTCATGACAATATCAGCCAATTGTCATGCACCTGCAAACATACACAAATTTTCAAATTTAAAATCATCAGACCTTTTGGTCTCACTTGAAGTTTCAGTGTTCAAGTCTTCATTTTCACTTTCTCCCAGAATTTCTCCTTGTTCTGGTTTACAAATGGATTCTTCCATTTCTAACTAAACTTCCTTGAGTTTTTCCTTCAGCCACTTTACTTGCATTTGTTGTAGGCTTCTCTGCATCTCATGCCATTCCACTGGCTTCTTCCTCAACACCCAACTTAGTCTCTGGCTTTCCTCAAGCATTCTTCTTAATGCATTGAGTTGTTCTTTTAATTCAGCAACCTCTTTGTCAATTTCTTCTTGACTCACCCTCTAGCCATTTGCTTTGGCATCTTTCTTCTCATATTTTCTATTGTGGCTTCTCTCTGAACCTATGTTATGACTATCAGTATTCATCTTCTTCTCTTCTTTCTTCATGAGCTCCTTTGCAACAAGCCTCTGAAACAGCTAGTCCTCCTAGCTGCAATATTACCTCACTAAGCTCTCCTCACTCAGTCTTTTGGTAAGCATGGGTCCTTTGTCTGGAACCTCCCTTTGAGCAACACCTTTGCTCCTTCTAGGCTTCTACAATATCTTACTCTCTCTTGAGAACACTTTAGTTGTCCTCTCTGTCCAATTTCTTATTGGATTCTTTAGGTTCACTGCCACTTCTTCTTCAGAGTATTCTCCTTACTTTGTCTTCAAGAACACACCTGGTTCTTCTCTCACAGCTTCTCTTGTTGTCACTTGTGCATTAGTATAAAAACACACATTCTTAACTTAAAACAGAACATATTACCTTACCTTCAAGATCTCAACATGATCTTGTTTCACCCATTCTTCTGCACTTTTGAATGGATTGTCCTTTGGTTTATCCCTCAAGTCATTTTTCCTTCAGAACTTGCATTAAGAAATCTTGCTTTTTCTAGCCTTTAAGGAATTCTTTGTTCCTGCCTACTCCAAGCCTCTTCTAGAATGCTACAATCTTCCAAGAACTTCAAAAGTTCTCCTTTCACGGATTACAAATCTATTCTGATTACAAACTTCTGCTCTGATACCACTAATGGTGCAGGGGTCCTCAGCATATAACCATCCTCAGTCAAACTGATGCCAAGGTAGCAACACACATACCCACAATATGCATTAATCAGTAATGCATGCACAACTGTCCCAGGTATTTAACTCTACAATGGAGTTAAATCTTTAGACTATAAATGGTCAAGTGGCCCTTTTATCAGTTCCTGTGTATAGGAACTTCAATCACCCCACTTGAAACCTCCTATCGGGAAACAAAACCCTTTAGAACCTTTTAAATCCTTTATCCACGCATATATAACCTTCCTCTCCTAAATCTTGGTTAATATATGCTATATCACACGAATTGCACTATCGGCACTTTTTCCCTTCTTAACTCATTTACAAAGGAAACATACGTTTACAAGGGAAACTCTGCAAACAACCCTTTTTGACTTAATACAGCCCTTGTGCATCTTTGGAGGCTACCTTGATCACTATAGGAATTTTCTCCTCACTCTATCATGGGTATTGTTAACACAGGCCTCCTCTGCTCCGATATGCGATTAACGCAATACTGGATTTCAAGCCATATACAATTTCGTCTATAATAATATCGGGTCCGCCCTTACCATCCAGTTTCTGTTCACTCTTTCCAGATCTATTCAAGAATTTTGCTGCCTGTAGTCAGTATACCTCTGTTTGGAACCCCTTTCCTTGCTAATATTCCGCCTCCATTGTGAAAAGAACTGTAAATATTTTTGTGTATTTGTTGAGTCATTTTCAGTTCTCCTTTGCAAAAAAGTAATGTAATTGTACTGTCGTTTCTTGATTTGAAAGTGTCGCAAGTGTCGTTTTAGTCATAGAAGAGAGTCTGATTGCTCTTGATAGTCGATTACCCTATTACTGTTGTATTTGATCTGAATTTGTAGTTTTTCTAGTGTCGAAAGCAAGTCTTCATTTCCAAATCGCAAAGTGTTTTCATTGTGTTCATTTTTTATTTTGAAAAGAAACTTGTTAGTAATTGTCACTTGAAAAGTAATTCAGATTTGCGCATTAGCTTTCTTTTTATCATTCACATATTAAGAAGGCTGAAAAAAAATACATGCATGTGCATTTGCATTTAGATTGTTTGATTGGTTTGATTTAGGATACTGCATATAGTTTGTGCTCTTTGCTCTTTGTTGAAAGAATTCTGTCTTTCTTTCCTTAGTAGCTAGGATTTTCATTGCACAAAGAAGATAAAAGATTGTTTATCATCTTAGATTGCATTTTAGGAATTGTACATCTACATCACGCGGTGAACCTCAAAGGCAAATTTCTTAAGCAAGATCAACTATAAAATAAATTTAATGAATCTAACAATGCTTTGGAACCTAACGCACAACATCTAGAAGTCTAGGCTAGAGACGTATTCCGGCGTCGTAAAGCCTGGTAACTGTTGTTCTCACTGTTGGTTGGGTGATTCCTCCACTTTGAGATGATAAGTGCCAGTACGGACTTGTGCTCCCACGTACCATCGAGTATATTTTGGGAGACCACAATAGGCTTAATCCTTTATCAATAGGAAGCCGTGTCTGCCACCCTATCGATCGCAATGCACTGAACACAGCATTCGGGAAGATTGACTGCCGTACCGTAAAAAGTATTCTGCAGTTTTGCGATTGGTTTGGTAATCCCTCTACCTAGATTTCCAGAGCAGTCCCTTTCGTTCCTTTTCAGACTCCTTAACGGAAAAGGTCCATTTGAGCACTTGTCACTTTAGGCTCATTAAAAATCAAAGGCGACTAGAGTCATCTTTTGTTTTTTCTCGACTCTTTAAAATTGAAAAAACAAGTTGTGTCAAAGCATCTAAAATTCATTTTAAATGGAATAATCATCACCTTTCCTACATTGGTCTTAGGTTGAGAGAATGGAGTCCACCAACCAAGGAATTCCCCTTGGAGGAAATCCTAGTCCCTTCTCCTCTTGGGGAGATGTTGGTGCACCCCATATGGCCGCATTTTCGCTTCCAGGATTGACAATCGGCTTGCCCGTATGTCTCTTCTCAACCTCTGTCGTTTAGAACACCGCAATTCCTGAACAATCGAGTCAGCAACTAGACGATTCCAGAGTTACCCCCCAACCCTCTAATTCCTCCAATTCTTCCTCTCCTCCTTCCTCTTCGCTTGATGGGGCTGGTGAAGCCAAAAATCAAGTATCTGAGAAGAAGAAGAAAAAAAAGAAGAAAAAGAAGAAGAAGAAGGAGCCAAAAGTGAAAGGGGACAACCAAGCGTCATCTAGCGAAAATCCACACACTGCACCGACCAGGCCTAAATCGCCATGTGTCATTTGCAAAGGAGACCACTATCATAGAGATTGTCCCTGCATCCCTTGGATCTTAAGGGACTGGTCTCCTCATTTGCACAACCCGGTGTCGTCAACCTCTGATGATCATGTTGAAAACACACTGTCGACTAGTGAAAGTGAAGCCCCAGGATAAAAAGGAAAATATAGATTTCCTTGTAAACTGTGCAAAGGCGATCATGTCATCCACCGTTGTCCCTTCTTAGACAAGGCTAAAAGAGTTTTTGACGATCGTCCGGTTTCACCGTTACGACTTCCTCCTGGATATAAAAAACTCTTGCCAAGTCCATCACTAGTTGAAAATCCGGCTGACCCGCCCAGGTGGTCGGCCGAAGCATCTATCATTGAAGATGAACCATCTGAACCCATACCAGATGAAATTCAAAAGGTCGAGACGACAGTTGACCCGGTCTTGCCTTTAGAGGTTCCATCTTCAGATGATACAGTCACCGAAGAGAACAAGGATGACACCGTCCAAATTCTTTTCATAAGCACAGACTCCAATGAACATGGGGCAATTTACCCATTCCTTTACTGCAGGAAGGAAGTTCGTCAAAGTCGTACCCGGCCGTCTATTCGGTCCCACCTCTAAGAAACCTAGTTGTTTCCTTTGACTAGAATCAACTAGGCAGACCCCGTTTACCGGCTAGTGTACCATTTTGAATCATTGCTCAAATATATAGAATGGTTATGGCCGGTACCATCATAGATGAAGGGGCTTCTGTGAGTATCCTTTCCTCGACTGCTTGGAAAGCGCTTGGTTCACCATCGCTTTTGCCTGAGATGAGAAATCTAACAGGCTTTGACAAAGGAACCAGTCGACCATTAGGGATCCTTCCCAATGTGCCCATAACATTGAGAGGGAAAATTGTTCATATGAACATAATGGTAGTCCAAGGACCCCTAGATTATAATCTACTCCTTGGACGAGACTATATTTATTGCATGGGAGCCATTGTCTCATCAATCTTTAGAGTAATGTGTTTTCCGCACGAAGGAAGAGTGGTCAAGCTCGTAGACCAGATTTCATTTCCCAGATCACACATAGAAAATAGTCATATACCATCCCTGAATGGTATTTTCACACAAAGAATGTCTCATCAATACCCAGTCCGTCCACCTGATGAGCACGAGTGATTCGGAGGACATGACTGAAACCCAGGGGGCATGCACCCTGGCCTACTTCGGCAGGAAAACTTCGAGTATAGGGTAAGTTTCCACGAGAGATATATGACTAGTCTGTACTCCCGTCTGTGATTGGAAAAGGGGGTTAGACTGGAATAAGATTCCCTTGTCAAAGTTATGTGAGTGGAGGCGTCTGCGCCACTCGCCTTTGTCTATTTTGGTAGGCATCGCCGAAGAAGTTTTTTGTTTGCGGTCCAAATAGAACAATCTTTGGTAACCTAAAAGAGGTAGACCTTTCCTGATAAAACAAATGTTTTTTCAGTAGAATAAAAAGGTGACCTTGAAGCTTTATTTTATACCTGGGGGCATGCAAACCTTTTGGCGTGCAAGCAAAGAGCGACCATTTTTTTTTTTTTTAAATTTGTAGGTCCTCTAACCCTTTAAACTCATAGGATTGGTCGTTTCCTAACTTGCATAAAGAAAGGATGTGGGGAAAAACTATAAAAATTGTCGTTTTCATATATGAGACATTCTTAGTATATGACTGGATTAATCGAGCAGTTTTAACGCGGAATTCATGATCGTTAAAAAATAAACATAAGCAATGAGCAAATGTTTCCCCCAGCATTTAAGCTCAATAAAAAATGAACCAATTCCCGGTAAATAACTATCGTGAATGTAGTACTTCAGCCTTTAAAGCCTTGGTCGTGTTCCCATCATCACCTCCACTCTGTATCGGCCGATCATTCACCTCCATTTGATTGTTTACCCCTTTTGAGGAACAGCTACAAAGAGTGATCCTGCTAGCCATCCTTGTAACACTGCCATGATTGGAAAATTCCAAACCTTACCTGGAATTAGCTGCTACCCAATTTTATCACTCGTTCCTCAAAGACGAGTCTCCTTTAAGCTCTTTTCAACTGACTCGTAAAATATGAAAAGATTGCCGAGCCATTGGCCTCTCCAGCTCGTTAAAGGGACCGAAAGTGTTATCCCTCCTTTAGATTTTAATCTTTTTGGACCTGAGGGATTATTACACAAAAAGATCGAGCGCTTGTTTTGTTCGTTTCGTTAAAAGTATCGAAAATTCAGCCCTTCTGTATTGTTTTATACTTTTTCGGACTTAATGGATTAGATGACGAAAAAGCATTTTTGGAGTTTCCTTTACGTCTCTTTTCAAACTCTCTAAAATTGAAAAGGACTGAGTTATATTTGTCGTTAAACTCGTTAAAACTTAATAGCGACAAACTTGTCCATAGCAAACAAGAACGAGTTTCACTATCGCTAGGCTCGTTAAAACATAGCGATGGGTTTGCCCGAAGGGAAAATTATAGAACAAGCATATGTTATCCTCCTCAAGCTTGACAAAAATAAAGAGGTACTGGTCAGCAATGACTAGGGAAAAATTGGGAAGAAAACTTGAAGAAACTTTGTTGGTAGCAAGTCGCTCTTGAACATGACACTTTCACTCCGCATCCAAGTCGGGTTGGGTTGTTTCATTCACCGGTCACATCACCATGGTCCCATCACACCATCCACATTTGGGTTTAATGCTACCAATCCATCACGTCAGTGTCGCCAACATGTTCAAGAGAAGTCACTCAGAGAATTCACCTGTGTCTCACCCACTGTAATACATTTACGCTCCATTCTTTCATGACCGCCACCCTGAACCTTATATCACCAGATCATTTTCACCTCCATTAAAATCATTTTCTCTGTTTCGTGTCATTGATGTGGGATTCATTAAGGCCATCCTATGATGGATCACTTCTTGTCGACATCAGCTCATTATCCAAGAAGTCGATCTAGGGACACCCCTTTCAGTACTTTGAAGCTTGCATGCCTCAATGGCAATCTTCTCACTTCCAGCGACAGGTTTACATCAATAGCCTTCGACCGAAAGATTTTGCGTGGTGTTCAACGCCAAGTCCTTTATTCACACCACGTGAATTGTACTGCAGTACCTTGAGGGTCATTATCATTATCGGTGATTCCTCTCGCGCCTGTTAACAGCTTACATCATTGGTTGGTAATCAGGCGATGTCTTTCCATGTTCGACTCCAGAACATCTCTCACATGGATCGACTTGTACTTTGAGTGAAGATCGAACAGGATTGAAGACCCCAGATCTAGTTTCATTCATCCGGGACTACGATATATATTCAGGGAAATAAAGACATCAAATGTACATCATTGCTGCACAGATAATCATCCAATCAAAGGGATGATGGCTCTACCAGAATCATCAGTCTACACTCAGATGATTGTCTGTCCTATGTACATGAAAATGAATTTATAAAGCTGAGCATGGGAATGCCCGCCTCAGATAGATCATAAAAATATTACGAATATAATGTATTGTATTGTATCTTATTACAGGTCTCCTCCCAACTTGAAAGAACTTCAGATCCTCATGATAAAGCATTTCACCCGACATCAAAAAGATTAACAACCTCATGCTTTAGGGGGCAACTGTTATAGACATTTTTGGGCACTGCAACCCCAAGCATAAAATGTCCATAAAGCAAGGGCTCCTAAGTCCCTAAAAGTGTTGTTCCAACCCCTAAAGGAACAAGGTCAACTGATTACAGCTTCTCCCAGAAGTTCTCCATGAAAAACCATTAGAACTGGTCAAAACAGGATCATTTCACCTACTCCATAGGCAAAGTGCGTTGCATCTCACCTAAGTACACTCTGTGGGTGCGTTGCATTTCAAAAATCCCTTCTATGGGGTGCGATGGGCGAGAAGAGACAAATGGAAGTGTCAATCTGCAAGGTGAAGAAGCATGGAATCTTCCAGAAACTTCTCCTGTGACACTTGCCATTCTGAATTCGACCAAGGATGAGTAAGAGATCATCAATCTCCAAGTGGAAGCAAGAACTATCAGAGGGAAGACACTAATCAAATCACAAGCTGACTCATATCCCTTACAGATATCTATATATGGATCCCTCATCCTAGAGATCCAGAGGCTGGAATTTTGCATCTTGTAAGAAATTGTTGTTGGTTTCTTGAGGGAACATCATAGTGTTGGGTGATCTAAGCTTTGCATGAGGTGAAGAAGGGCTTACTTGCTGAGAGGATGATGCTGGGTCAGAACAACTGGTTGTAACTCTCTTGGCTCTTTCTTGATTATCAATAAATCTATTCAAGTTTTCCTCCATACTCTTGTGTCATTTATGTTTCATGCATTTGTATGGTCAATTTACATCTGATCCTAGATTTTTTATGATAATAGATCCATGTTCTTGTATAGTGTTATGCTGCTTTGATTCTATAGGTACTCTGTGAAGTTGTGTGTACAAGGAAGCAAGTAGAAAAGGACTACCAGAAGAGAGAGGAATCGAGCAAGGAACCAAGCGCAAGACAGAGGTTGGTCTCCTTTATTCTTCTCTCATCTATCTTTCATAAAGGGAAACGAAAGTAGTTTTACTTTGTTTGTTTCTAAGGTAGCTACCACACCTTAGTGGGATTAGCAGTTCTGCATAGACACTTTTCCCTGTAACAAAATGGCGACTCCACTGGGGAGCGACTAGGTTGTTTGTTTATCTACATTTGTTTATTTTATAAACTTACAGACGGAGCCTGAAGTTGAGCCAGGTAGCTTTTGAACTGCATTTGCTATGCAAATGCAAAGTAGATAAATGTCGCTTCAGTCAATCTCTGGTTTTTGTTTATGAAATAAACAACTGATTTACAAACTCTCTAATTGCCCTTGTGGTGGCTCTAGTAACCTCCTTAGATCTACCCCTGTTGTTGATTTACTGATTACCACTTGCTCGGCCAAAATCCCTGAACTAAACTGCAAACTGTGACCCGGAACCTGAGCAAAGTCTCGTCCCTGGCCCAGTGCAGTCTCTGTTCTGTGAATCTGAAATTCAGCGCACTTCCCGAGTGTAGTAGGTGCGTTGCATTTCAACTTCACTGTGTTAAAGGTGCGCTGATCAGACTAGGCATTGTTCCTGAATGTTGGTTTTTGTTCACTCTTTTCAGATCTATTCAAGAATTTTGCTGCCTGTAGTCAGTATACCTCTATTTGGAACCCCTTTCCTTGCTGATATTCTGCCTCCATTGTGCAAAGAACTGTAAATGTTTTTGTGTATTTGTTGAGTCATTTTCAGTTCTCCTTTGCAAAAAAGTAACGTAATTTTACTGTCGTTTCTTGATTTGAAAGTGTCGCAAGTGTCGTTTTCAGTCATAGAAGAGAGTCTGATTGCTCTTGATAGTAGATTACCCTGTTACTGTTGTATTTGATCTGAATTTTTAGTTTTTCTAATGTCGAAAGCAAGTCTTCATTTCCAAATCGCAAAGTATTGTCATTGTCTTCATTTTTTATTTTGAAAAGAAACTTGTTAGTAATTATCGCTTGAAAAGTAATTCAGATTTGCGCATTATCTTTCTTTTTAAAATTCACATATTAAGAAGGCTGAAAACAAATACATGCATGTGCATTTGCATTTAGACTGTTTGATTGGTTTGATTTAGGACAGTGCATATAGTGTGTGCTCTTTGCTCTTTGTTGAAAGAATTCTGTCTTTCTTTCCTTAGTAGCTAGGATTTTCATTGCACAAAGAAGATAAAAGATTGTTTATCATCTTAGATTGCATTTTAGGAATTGTACATCTACATCACGTGGTGAACCTCAAAGGAAAATTTCTTAAGCAAGATCAACTATAAAATAAAATTAATGAATCTAACAACGCTTTGGAACCTAACGCACAACATCTAGAAGTCTAGGCTAGAGACGTATTCCGATGTCGTAAAGCCTGGTAACTGTTGTTCTCACTGTTGGTTGGGTGATTCCTCCACTTTGAGACGATAAGTGCCAGTACAGACTTGTGCTCCCACGTACTGTCGAGTATATTTTGGGAGACCACAATAGGCTTAATCCTTTATCCATAGGAAGCCGTGTCTGTCGCCCTATCGATCGCAATGCACTGAACACAACATTCAGGAAGATTGACTGTCGTACCGTAAAAAGTATTCTGCAATTTTGTGATTGGTTTGGTAATCCCTCTGCCTATATTTCCAAAGCAGTCCCTTTCGTTCCTTTTCAGACTCCTTAACGGAAAAGGTCCATCTGAGCACTTGTCACTTCAAGCTCATTAAAAATCGAAGGCGACTAGAGTCATCTTTTTTTTTTTCTTGACTCTTTAAAATTGAAAAAACAAGTTGTGTCAAAGCGTCTAAAATTTATTTTAAACAGAATAATCATCGCCTTTCCTACGTTGGTCTTAGGTTGAGAGAATGGAGTCCACCAACCAAGGAATTCCCCTTGGAGGAAATCCTAGTCCCTTCTCCTCTTGGGGAGATGTTGGTGAACCCCATATGGCCGCATTGTCGCTTCCAGGATTGACAATCGGCTTTCCCGTATGGCTCTTCTCAACCTCTATCATTCAGAACACCGCAATTCCTGAACAATCGAGTCAGCAACTAGATGATTCCATAGTTACCCCCCAACCCTCTACTTCCACCAATTCTTCCTCTCCTCCTTCCTCTTCGCTTGATGGGGCTGGTAAAGTCAAAAATCAAGTATCTGAGAAGAAGAAGGAAAAGAACAAGAAAGAGAAGAAGAAGAAGGAGCCAAAAGCGAAAGGGGGCAACCAAGCGTCATCTAGCGAAAATCCACACACTGCACCAACCAGGCCTAAATCGCCATGTGTCATTTGCAAAGGAGACCACTATCATAGAGATTGTCCCTGCATCCCTCGGATCTTAAGGGACTGGTCTCCTCATTTGCACAACCCAGTGTCATCAACCTCTAATGATCATGTTGAAAACACACCATCGACTAGTGAAAGTGAAGCCCCAAGACAAAAAGGAAAATATAGATTTCCTTGTAAACTGTGCAAAGGCGATCATGTCATCCACCGTTTTCCCTTCTTAGACGAGGCTAAAAGAGTTTTGGACGATCGTTCGGTTTCACCTTTACGACTTCCTCCTGGATATAAAAAACTCTTGCCGAGTCCGTCACTAGTTGAAAATTCGGCTGACCTGCCCAGGTGGTCGGCCGAAGCATCTATCATTGAAGACGAACCATCTGAACCCATACCAGATGAAATTCAAAAGGTTGAGACGGCAGTTGACCCGGTCTTGCCTTCAAAGGTTCCATCTTCAGATGATACAGTCACCGAAGAGAACAAGGATGACATCGTCCAAATACTTTTCGTAAGCACAGACTCCAATGAACATGGGGGAAATTTACCCATTCCTTTACCGCAGGAAGGAGATTCATCAGAGTCATACCCGGACGTCTATTCGGTCCCACCTCCAAACAACCTAGTTGTTTCCTTTGACTGGAATCAACTAGGCAGATCCCGTTTACCGGCTAGTGTACCATTCTGAATCATTGCTCAAATATATAGAATGGTTATGGCCGGTACCATCATAGATGAAGGGGCTTCTTTGAGTATCGTTTCCTTGACTGCTTGGAAAGCGCTTTGTTCGCCATCGCTTTTGCCTGAGATGAGAAATCTAACAGGCTTTGACAAAGGAACCAGTCGACCATTAGGAATCCTTCCCAATGTTCCCATAACATTGAGATGGAAAACCGTTCATATGAACGTAATGGTAGTCCAAGGACCCCTGGATTATAATCTACTCCTTGGACGAGACTATATTTATTGCATGGGAGCCATTGTCTCATCACTCTTTAGAGTAATGTGTTTTCCGCACGAAGGAAGAGTGGTCAAGCTTGTAGACCAGCTTTCATTTCCTGGATCACACATAACAAATAGTCATATACCATCCCTGAATGGTCTTTTCACACAAGGAATGTCTCACCAATCCCCAGTCCGTCCACCTGATGAGCGCAAGTGATTCGGAGGAAATGACTGAAACCCAGGGGGCATGCACCCTAGTCTGCTTCGGCAGGAAAACTTCGGGTATAGGGTAAGTTTCTACGAGAGATATATGACTAGTCTGTACTCTCGTCCGTGATTGGAAAAGGGGGTTAGACTGGAATAAGATTCCCTTGTCAAAGTTATGTGAGTGGAGGCGTCTGCGCCACTCGCCTTTGTCTATTTCGGTAGGCATCGTCGAAGAAGTGTTTTGTTTGCGGTCCAAATAAAACAATCTTTGGTAACCTGAAAGAGGTAGACCTTTCCTGATAAAACAAATGTTTTGTCGATAGAATAAAAAGGTGACCTTGAAGCTTTATTTTATACCTGGGGGCATGCAAACCTTTTGGCGTGCAAGCGAAGAGCGACCATTTATTTTTTTTTAAATTTGTAGGTCCTCTAACCCTTTAAACTCATAGGATTGGTCGTTTCCTAACTTGCATAAAGAAAGGATGTGGGGCAAAACTCTAAAAATTGCCGTTTTCATATATGAGACATTCTTATTATACGACTGGATTAATCGAGCAGTTTTAACGCAGACTTCATGCTCGTTAAAAAATAAACATAAACAATGAGCAAATGTTTCCCCCAACATTTAAGCTCAATAAAAAATGAACCAATTCCCAGTAAATAACTATCGTGAATGTAGTACTTCAGCCTTTAAAGCCTTGGTCGTGTTCCCATCATCACCTCCACTCTGTATTAGCCGATCATTCACCTCCATTTGATTGTTTACCCCTTTTGAGGAACAACTGCGAAGAGTGATCCCGCTAGCCATCCTTGTAACATGCCGTGATTGGAAAATTCCAAACCTTACCTGGAATCAACTCCTACCCAATTTTATCACTCGTTCCTCAAAGACGAGTCTCCTTTAAGCTCTTTTCAACTGACTCGTAAAATATGAAAAGATTGTCGAGCCATTGGCCTCTCCAGCTCGTTAAAGGGACCAGAAGTGCTATCCCTCCTTTAGATTTTAATCTTTTTGGACCTGAGGGATTATTACACAAAAAGATCGAGCGCTTGTTTTGTTCGGCTCATTAAAAGTATCGAAAATTCATCCCTTCTGTATTGTTTTATACTTTTTCGGACTTAAGGGATTATATGACGAAAAAGGATTTTTGTAGTTTCCTTTACGTCTCTTTTTAGACTCTCTAAAATTGAAAAGGACCGAGTTATCTTTGTCGTTAAACTCGTTAAAACTTAATAGCGACAAACTTGTCCATAGAAAACAAGAACGAGTTTCACTATCGCTAGGCTCGTTAAAACATAGCGATGGTTTTTCCCGAAGGGAAAATTATAGAACAAGCATATGTTATCCTCCTCAAGCTTGACAAAAATAAAGAGGTACTGGTCAACAATGACTAGGGAAAAATTGGGAAGAAAACTTGAAGAAACTTTGTTGGTAGCAAGTCACTCTTGAACATGACACTTTCACTCCGCATCCAGGTCGGGTTGGGTTGTTTCATTCATCGATCACATCACCATGGTCCCATCACACCATCCACATTTGGGGTTAATGCTACCAATCCATCACGTCAGTGTTGCCGATATGTTTAAGAGAAGTCACTCAGAGAATTCACCTGTGTCTCACCCGCTGCAATACATTTACGCTCCATTCTTTCGTGACCGCCACCCTGAACCTTATATCACCAGATCGTTTTCACCTCCATTAAAATCATTTGCTCCATTCCGTTTCATTGATGTGGGATTCATTAAGGCCCTCCTATGACGGATCGCTTCTTGTCGACATCAGCTAATTATCCAAGAAGTCAATCTAGGGACACCCCACTCAGTACTTTGAAGCTAGCATGCTGCAATGGAAAGCTTCTCACTTCCGGCGACAGGTTTACATCAATAGCCTTCGACCGAAATATTTTGCGTGGTGTTCGACACCAAGTCCTTTATTCACACCATGTGAATTGTACTCCAGTACCTTGAGGGTCATTATCATTATCGGTGATTCCTCTCGCGCCTGTTAACAGCTTACATCATTGGTTGGTAATCAGGTGATGTCTTTCCATGTTCGACTCCAGAACATCTCTCACATGGATCGACTTGTACTTTGAGTGAAGATCGAACGAGATTGAAGACCCTGGATCTAGTTTCATCCATCCGGGACTGCGATATATATTCAGGGAAATAAAGACATCAAATGTACATCATTGCTGCACAGATAATCATCCAATCAAAGGGATGATGGCTCTACCAGAATCATCAGTCTACACTCAGACGATTGTCTGTCCTATGTACATGAAAATGAATTTATAAAGCTGAGCATGGGAATGCCCCCCTCAGCTAGATCATGAAAATATTATGAAGATAATGTATTGTATTGTATCTTATTACAGGTCTCCTCCCAGCTTGAAAGAACTTCGGATCCTCATGATAAATCATTTCACCCGACATTAAAAAGATTAACGACCTCATGCTTTAGGGGGCAACTGTTATAGACATTTTTGGGCACTGCAACCCCAAGCATAAAATGTCCATAAACCAAGGGCTCCTAAGTCCCTAAAAGTGTTGTTCCAACCCCTAAAGGAACAAGATCAATTGATTACAGCTTCTCCCAGAAGTTCTCCATGAAAAACCACTCAGAACTGGTCAAAACGGGATCATTTCACCTGCTCCATTGGCAAAGTGCATTGCATCTCACCTAAGTACACTTTGTGGGTGCATTGCATTTCAAAAAGCCCTTCTATGGGGTGCGATGGGCGAGAAGAGACAAATGGAAGTGTCAATCCGCAAGGTGGAGAAGCATGGAATCTTCCAGAAACTTCTCATGTGACACTTTCCATTCTGAATTCGACCAAGGATGAGTAAGAGATCATCAATCTCCAAGTGGAAGCAAGAACTATCAGAGGGAAGACGCTAATCAAATCACAAGCTGACTCATCTCCCTTACAGATATCTATATATGGATCCCTCATCCCAGAGATCCAGAGGCTTGAATTTTACATCTTGTAAGGAATTGTTGTTGGTTTCTTGAGGAAACATCATAGTGTTGGGTGATCTAAGCTTTGCATGAGGTGAAGAAGGGCTTACTTGTTGAGAGGATGATGCTGGGTCAGAACAACTGGTTGTAACTCTCTTGGCTCTTTCTTGATTATCAATAAAGCTATTCAAGTTTTCCTCCATACTCTTGTGTCATTTATGTTTCATGCATTTGTATGGTCAATTTACATCTGATCCTAGATTGTTTATGATAATAGATCCATGTTCTTGTATAGTGTTATGCTGCTTTGATTCTACAGGTACTCTGTGAAGCTGGGTGTACAAGGAAGCAAGTAGCAAAGGACTATCAGAAGAGAGAGGAATCGAGCAAGGAACCAAGCGCAAGACAGAGGTTGGTCTCCTTTATTCTTCTCTCATCTATCTTTCATAAAGGGAAACGAAAGTAGTTTTACTTTGTTTGTTTCTAAGGTAGCTACCACACCTTAGTGGGATTAGCAGTTCTGCATAGACACTTTTCCCTGTAACACAATCTTGCATATATTAATATAAAAGCACAGATTACATCCGAGACTCCTCGTCTCACACAGGTCTGATTTCTACTATTTGTGGCCTCCTCTATTGAATGTGCAGGTTCACTTATTTATAAGGATGCATTGGATTAGATCCTTGGAGGATCCGATCACCCCTCTAAGAAAAGCCATAAATCTATCTGCATGCATAAATATGTGGCAGACTTTATCCACTCCATATTTTTCCTCTGTTTTAAAGCAAAAAAGTCTCCTTATCAGTTCAATGGTCCATATCTACTCTAATTAATTCCTAAAATCTCTCTCTTGCTCCTAGAGAGTTGAATTTGACTTCTACCACTCATGTTCTCATTTATTTATTTTGAGAGAATTTACATACTCTCCCACTATCTAATTAAATCACACTTAAAAGCCTAAATATTGCCTTAACTTGATACTTAGGAAAACTATTTCCTAAAATGCATGAACCCCCATGTCTACTATTTACAATGATTTTCCTTAGGCTGAATGCTCCTGCATCAGTGACCCTGAAGAGAGTCAAGTATGATGTATGGAGGTTCCAACACACAAAGGGAGAATAAATTTTTCCCCTTAGAAGCCTATAATAGTTCGCATATTGGAAGGAACACACGAGCGAAATGAAATCACAAGCTAAGATGTGGAATAGTCCACAAGTTAAAGTGATGAGTTAATCCAACAACACGAATTCAACAAGATTCATACAAATACAAACAAAATAGTCATAATCATATGCATAATACATTGCCAGTACAACAAAAATATTACTACTATGTTAACAACATATGCATGAAAGCATGTTAGCTCTGATTTTATTACTATAAGTGAAATTTCCATCCATACATACACCATTGATGACCACTAGCCCAAATAATGGAACATTACATTCAAGAACACATGCTCCTCCAAAGAAGTTTGCTCATTCTACACTATGTATAAGCCAAGGCTCTTCACAATACTCCCAATATATTTATAAGCCTAAGCCTAGCAAAAGCTTGGCTCCGAAAAGGCCATTACATGAGTTATGAGGTTCTATTGATAACAAGAGGTGGGTGACTCTTCAACTCCCCTTTGTGACCTTTGGACTACCCTCATGACTCTTCAACTTCTATACACATTACCTCACATAATGAAATCTCATATTCCAATATTGACACTTGGAATTTCACTTATAACATAATTAAAAATAACATTACATTTTCCACTTGTACCCATATAAGACAAAATAAGGTACGGACAGCCTAAGAAGACACAACACTATGATTCTATAGTTTGGGAGAAGTTCATCTCAGCAACTTCCACTTGCTTCTTCTCAGTCACATATTGGTGCCAATCTTGGTATTGTGTGATGGTGTCCCTGAACTTCTTAACGATGTCTTGTTGGAAGTGGACTCTAGCCTCCCTCACATCTGAGAAACAATGCACAATACACATGAAAATACTTTGGGGCAGCCCCTGCTAAAAACCCCACTATCTATATTATCATACAAGGCAGAAATACATAGGAATTATACAAAGCCTTAGCTCTCACAGCTAGCCAGCTCTTAGTACAATCCTCATAGATACTCACAGGCAATCTTAGCTTCTCACAAGCCTTCCTCTCTGCCCTCCAAGCTCCTATTTCCTTGCGTTGTTCCTAGTGGATGATTCTCACCTCACCAAGTGGAACACTGCTCTAACACACTGTTAGAACTATGCAATCCTCCAAGGAACCTTACCTTGAATGCATGCATTAGTTTCCTTTATAGGAAAACACATGCAACTAATAGTACATTGTCCTTGACTTTAATCTCAAACGGGTCTTTCTCATGATAGACATGCATGAGTTACTGATGAGGGAATATTTAGTTATCTGGAGTACACTGGTTGAGTGCATGCATGCATCAAATGACTGTTAACTCTCTATTAGTTCCTCAAACAGTTTGAAACTAATTTAACTTAACTTAACTCAGTAAACTGAGTTAACTAATTACAACTCAAATATAAATCAATCTTATCTCCTTAATTTAAGGGATAACTCTTGCATGACTTCAGAAAGACTTCTAACTTGAATTTCTCCAACTAATTAATCCATAATGAATTAATTAATTATTTCCAAGCAGCTGGTGAGACTAAATTCGATTTTAATTCACAATTTTAATTCAAGGACAATTTAAAATTGGAATTTCTGGATTTTATTTTTATCATTTCTTGTTGCTAATTTCAACACTCCCTCTCAATAACAAAGGAATTCAACTCGATCCTGATCGTGAACCTTTAGAATGTTATGCATGCAACACTTCTCTCTAGTGTTGTTGCTCCAACAACTCCAGAAACAAACAAACAAAAAAAACATCCAACCTGAATCAGTATGATGCACCTGTGATCAAAGTCTCTGATTGCTATTGCCTCTGTCAACTGAAAACTTTGCACTTATGTTGACTCTGCCTTTCTACACTGTTTTCAATCCTTCTCTACACTCTTAAGTATCTGACAGATCTATCCTTTGTCACTTTGATCTCTAACTGCATCAATCCCACTGATTCATCGCGCTACTATGTACTTTGGTCTCCTATAGCAAGGTATGATCAATGAGATAAAACCTCTCAATGGACCCTCCCCAATTTCAGCTTTCTTGGGACTATCACTTCACATCGCCCCACCTCACACCTGGAGGTATGGCTGCATGTGATCCCTCTACCCACTTGGATCGAAATTCCCCCCTAATGGAGGTATCTTCATGAGTGGATCTCTTTAATCGGTCTCCTCTTTGCATCTCCAATCGTGACTCCTCCACAATTGTCTGAGACTTCTTCTGGGGCTGCATGTAGAGAGGTAATTTACTCTCCCTCTCAACCACCAAATCTCTAACATTTTCCTTACTCCTCAAGGCCTTACATGCATCTTGAACCTCAAGAGCATACAGGTTCTTAACTCGTGAACTGATCTGTTTCACCTGTCTCGTGGTGATGTGTCTAAGGAAAACCTTTCCCTTATTAAAAAACACATCATAGCCATAGTATTCCAATACTGCAACCAATACCAAGTTCTTCTTCAGTCCAGACATGTATTTCACATCTGTCAAAGTGATAGGAGCTCCATGCTCCCTCTAAAAAGCAACTGCGCCTACTCCTTAAACATTATACCTTTCATCGTCACCCATCTCTATGCGCATCTTGAGGTCTTTATCCTCCAAGATACTGAATAAAGTTTTATCACTGGTAATGTGGAATGAGGCTCCACTATCAAGATACTAGACACAACCCATCATCGATGACACCATGCATGCGATGAGGGTAAAGTCCATTTCGAACTAAGAGGCTAATGCCTCACCTTCCGATCCATCCGAGGATCCCTTCTTGGACTTCTTCAATGGGAAATTAGTCATATAATGTCCCATCTCATGACAATTAAAGCATTTCAATTTAGACTTGTCACCCTTCTTCCCTCCATGAGAAGAATTATATTTGGAATGGGAAGCCTTCCGCTTCCCTTTCCTTGCCTTACTTGCTAAGGCCAGATTTTCTTCATCATCATCCTTTGATGAAGAACCATCTTGTGTGCTCCTCCTGATCTCCTCCTACATCAGATCCGACCACAATCGTTCCCAATCTGGTAGTTTCTCCCTTCCATTCATAGAGTCCTGGTAGTTATTCCAACTCTTTGGAAGGCCAAGGAGAGCAAGGCTCACCATATCATCATCGGAAATAGTTATTCCCACACTTCTAAGCTCATCTCTGCAGGTGGTGAGATTGTTCAGATATGTGGAAATAGTATCACCCTTCTCCATCTTGATTCTTCGAAGCTTATCCTTGAGCACCAATTTCCTCTAGTCGCTACTATTCTAGCAGAGGTCCTTCAATGTCTTCCACATTGAATATGGAGTATCCTTCCCAAGGAGACTCGAGACAATATGATCTCGAACTCCCTCAAGGATGATCTATCTCGCCTTCGCCACACACTTCTTCCTCTCAGCCAACTCTTGTGCATTAGTTGAAGCTGGCTTTTGGATTTCTTGATCAATGAATTCCTTCAAGCCATTGTCTTCTAATACAACCTCCATTCTATCTTTCCATGATATGCAATTCGAGCTTCCTTCCAAGGCATACTCGAGTCTCAAGCCATAGAATGCCATTGGTCAACCTTGAAGTATGATAAGAATTCAATATGCACCTACAACCCCGAACTTAAAACTTCGAATTCTCTTCTCCATATATTTTTCATAGCTCCAATAAACTTCACTCTGATACCATGTAGAAAATTTCTACAAATCCATCTCTAATACCATGTAGAAATTCAGCAAATTCTCTCTACAAATCTCACTCTGAGACCGATGTAGAAAATCCGCCTGTAGATTAACCTGATAATGCAATATAACCAAAGAAAAATACTATAACCTACTTCTACTATCAAATTTTGTGGAAGCTTAAAATTGAGCAAGATCAAGCTGATTGAGCTTAACACATATAACCAGAAGAAGAAGAATCAATGCACAATACACATGAAAATACTTTCGGGAAAGCCTTGGCTAAAAACCCAACTATCTATATTATCATACAAGGTGGAAATACATAGGAATTATACAAAGCCTTAGCTCTCACAGCTAGCCAGCTCTTAGTACAATCCTCACAGATGCTCACAGGAAATCCTAGCTTCTCATAAGCCTTCCTCTCTACCCTCCAAGCTCTTATTTCCTTGCGTTGTTCCTAGTGGATTATTCTCACTTCACCAAGTGTAACACTACTCCAACACACTGTCAGAACTACGCAATCCTCCAAGGAACCTTACCTTGATTGCATGCATTAGTTTCCTTTATAGGAAAACACATGCAACTGATAGTACACTATCCTTGACTTTAATCTCAACTGGGCCTTTCTCATAATAGACATGCATGAGTTACTAATGAGGGAATCTTCAGTTATCTGGAGTACACTGGTTGAGTGCATGCATGCATCAACTGATTGTTAACTCTCTATTAGTTCCTCAAATAGTTTGGAACTAATTTAACTGGACTTAACTCAGTAAACTGAGTTAGCTAATTACAACTCAATATTATCTCCTTAATTTAAGGGATAACTCTTGCATGACTTCAGAAAGACTTCTAACTTGAATTTCTCCAACTAATTAATCCATAATGAATTAATTAATTAATTCCAATCAGCTGGTGAGACTAAATTCGATTTTAATTCAAGGACAAATTAAAATTGGAATTTCTGGATTCTATTTTTATCATTTCTTGTTGTTATTTTAACAAGGCATGTGTGCTGCCAATGAATGAGGTGAACTACTTGTTGTTATGAAGCAGCATTCAAACCTTCACTTTCTCCAGCTCTGCCTATGGCTTAATTTTCTTCACAAAGTCAAGCAGGCCGCATTTGAACTGCATTGTCCAGTCTTGTACAAAGGCGATGGCATCATGTATGTTTTTTAGAGTTTTAACAAACTCTTTTCTCTCCTATTGTAGGCCATGCAAATAGACAATTGCTTTATGCACAGTGATAAATCCCTCATAGAGCTTCCGCATGGTTTCTCAAAGTGTTGATACTTTAGTAAGTATTGTTTCTCTCATCACCCCCTATGTGAAAACTGCATTTTGTGTTGTTGTTCAGAGTTGTTTTTCCTCTTGCCTGGCAGCCTACAATTTCTTCGCCAATTTCTCATTCTCGGTCATCAAATACTGAACATTTGATCTTGTCACTCCTGTATAGGCCAAGATGGCTTCGGTAATGGCAGTTGGATGCTTCCTGGTATCTGACATTATCACCCTTTCTTTGATGAATGCAAGTGAAGCATGATCATTCGGAAAGTGCTTCCTCCGTGCTTGTACAATCCTCTTATGGAACTCATCGAATGATATATTGTACACATCCATGATGATATCGTCATCAAGGAGAACAAAATCTCCTTGCTCGCTTAGTTTTGGATTTGTTGCTAGAGGTGGTGGAGACTTATGAATGACCTATGGTGCTCTTGGCATCAGGTCAAGGACTTCATGTTGTGGCTCATGTTCCAACTCCATGTCAGTCATTTTGATCAATTTCTCAATCTAATGAGCAATATCTTGATCCTGCACCTGTTTACCTTCCTCCTTAGTTGTTGGTTGCTTTGGTTCTTCAACCTGTATCGGTGTTGTTTCCTTTGTCATCGTGCCTTTCCTTTGTTCTTATTCCTTCTTCTACTTCTCTTCTCGTTCTCTCCTTATCAACTACTGTTATTCCTTCAACTTATTCTATGTCTCCTGTAGCTTCAGTTCTACTCCCTGCAACCCCTGCTTTTCTCTCTTCCTCCACTCTACTCTCTGCATCCTTTTCTCCATCTTTTCTTCTGCTGCCAAAACTACCTTTGTGATAAGAGGATCTTCCTTCATTTTGCAGCTTTTCTCTCCCTCTGGACTATCAACAATATTCCTCTTTCCCTTGTCCTGCACAATATTGATGCCATCTATTATTTTTTCTTCTGAAACTGCTATTGTCTGTGGAGGAGCCTTTTAATTCCTTTCTATACTAACCAGATCATTGATTCTAGAGGCATTATAGAAGTACCTCCAAGGATCCTCTTATGGCCAATGAAATGCCCCACTGATCCACGGAAAGTAAACTCTCGTATAGTGATCCTTGCAAATATTGTGGGAATCATACAAATTAAATACCTTAGTGCCGAACTCAAACTTTGCTATCTCCTTAGCCTCGACATATGTGACTTTCAAGTTCTTTATCTTGTATAATTTGATCCGTAAAGGAAGAGTGGGCCATGGTGATTTCTTCTTCCTGTGTAGTGCTGCTAACAACCCTATAGCGCGGTGACATGATAGTTCTTGCATGATCAGTTTTTTAGTGGCATACCTTGGTAAGACATGCAAAGGCTTCTCTCCACCAAACACTGTAATGAAGGTGCCACCTAGTGAGGCATACCAATCTGCAATGTCTACTATCACCTCCATTGCTTCTCAGGACATGCAAGGTGGATCTTGTTCAAAGATTAGCTTATATAGAGGGATGATAAATTGGTCAGTTAGCCATGCCATTACTACTTGATAACTGCATTCTGATAGCAACTTGCAATAGATGTTCATGATAGTCTCTCGTGGTGTCCATGTCCAGTTCATTCCAGGGAACTATTGTTGTGCACAAATTGCATCCAGTAAGTATGCAGACATATAGAACCTTTCTCACTCATCCTTGGGTGGATTCCAAGCCTGTGCTACATGGGCCTTCAATTGTTGAGCCAACATATCCAATAGTTGAATGGCCTTCCATCGATTACCAACTGCTCCAATAAGACTATCCACCCTTCAAGAAAGGTTTAAGTGCTCTCTTGACCATATATTTTTTAAGCGAAGATAATCAAGAGTTGCTAAGCCTTCCTGAGGGACTTTGTCTTGTATACATGGGTGGGTGTATGTCAAAACATCAATGGCTCTTTCAACCAGCGCTCAAAAATGTATCTTGTGTTCACGTAGCTATGGGTGTCATAGAATAATGATTCCATGCACTTTACTGGCTCAGGCAAGTGGTAGATATGCTGAAAGTATTCTACCTTGAGTGTGTCAAGATTCTACCCACTGTCACTACTCAATGTCATAATATTTTCATCTGTATGTGAGATAATCTAGCTGACGATGTCTGCACACGGGAAGGCGGGATACCTGCATGCAACCTTGTATCACCCTAACTGTTGGATGCTAAGACAAACTTGTTGGTCCTCTAAATCTGCCTCAAAGTCCTTTGCAAAAGTGTGTTTAATTTTTTTCCATGTCAGTGTTGACCCCTTATCTATAAGCAACTGAGTATCTGCATATACTGGTAAATCAACTGATGTCTGCTCAACTACTTCCCCAATACTGCTCTCAATGGTTTCATTTGATGGAAATATTTTAGATGCCATGGTAACAATGACTAGAGGAGAAGTGATCAACAATCGTTGTACATGTGGGACAATGAGGACACTCATGGCAAGTAAATGTTAGTTTGAATAAAAATAACTTACAAGGAAAGTTCAAGAAAAAAACTAGGCATTAGATGGAAAGGATTGCATAATGATTTCTGACAGGGGGAATTGGCTTTCTATGGGAACTACGCAGTGCTTGCTGCCAAGGTTGAATCTTGCTGCTTGAAACTATGCAATGCGCAGTTCATCCTGGGCAAAGGCCTGGGAGAGACTGCGCATTGCACAGTCTCAGTGGCCAAGCTGAGAGGTTGGCTCCTGGAACTGTGCAGTGCACAATTGGATCTAGATTAGACTATGCACTACGCAATTCCATAGGCCAAGATTGTGGCTTGAGCCTCCATATTGCATAGTGCCAGTTGTGCAAAGTGAAATCCTGCTAAGGGGAACCCATATTTTCCCAAGGGAAGTGTGAAAATAAGAATATCTAGGAGATAGTGTGAATCTGAGTGTAGATATGACTAAGTGTTGATGAATGCATGTGAATCAAGTGCAACAACAAATCAAATGGAAGGAAAATGATGTAAGTGAGGAGATTCGTCGCAATGACAACCATTGGTGCAAAAACAGGAAAACTAATGCGACACTTGGGAAAGGAAATCTATAACATGAAACAACACATATACAAGTTAAAAATCCAGCAACCATGAAGAGAAACAAGTGAAACAACACTCACACAAGCCAAATGGAAAAAAGTGACAAAATACAACAAAAGAAAAACTCACCTGGAAAAGTGACAATGATCGCATTGAACTCTGCTTGATCTCCTTAAGAATGCTAGAGCTCCAAGATCAAACATGCAAATAATCTCTAGCAAGATTCATTAAATAGATTTGGACAAATTAGGGCTTATGACGTGCATGCCTAAAATAAAAAAAAGTGACACTTGGAAAAGTTTCTAAAAATAGTGCAAGTGCCTCCTTTGGGATACTAAAAATAGATCCCTATTTTTTAGGGATGCTTTTTTTATTTTTCTGGGGAAACTTTTCATGAACACCACCAAGAAATATTGCGCAGTTTCGGGGAGTTGGGAAACTTTCCAGCTCAGTGCACTGCACAGTTTATGAGCTCAGTGAGGGTTGCACAATTTCTGGGATAATTTTTGGGTTGCCTCCTCATGAATGTGCATTTTCTAAGCTCAAGTCTCACTAGCAGTCAGGACTATGCAATTACTGTCTAGCAAGGTTGGTTTCCTTCAAGGATTGTGCAATTTTTGGGGGCAAGCCCAGAAATGCTGTGGGACCAAGTCAGGAGATCAACTTGTGAGTTAGAAAATCAACTAAGTAAGCTAACACAAGCCAAAACGAAAAGGATAACTCTCAGTTGAATCACGAACACTCGGATCAGTGCGAGATGAGTTGTCATGGTTAAGAAGGAAGGATCCAATATCGAAGCATAGGCAAAATTTTGGAGGGTGGTTGTAGTCGCTACAACATTGGTGACACACTGGTATAACTCCAGCTCTTTGTATGGACCTTGTCTCATGAAAAGTGAGTCTAATGCTTCTGGAAGTATTGTTCAATCCCTTGATTATCATAGCTTCTTCACTTAGCTTGACTTAAAGATGTAGCACCTACCATTCTCTTCATCGGTAGCACACATATTAAGCCAAGTCAAACTGAGTTGTTTCGATTGGGGATGAGGGGTATATAAATGCACAAGTAAAATAGACTATCCTAGTTTTAGTTTCATCTCTAGTGTTTCTCCACTGCTAGCAGGCCTGGACAATACCCTAGTGGAGTCACTTCATGAACACAAGCATTGCTCTACTGCGAGTGAGCCTGGACAGTACCCTAGTGGAGTTACTTGCTTCACCTCTCTACATAGGAATCCTTTCTCTTCTTTCATCGTTTATTTCATTTTTCATTTTCATTTTCATTTGTTCAAAGAACTATGCATAGGCACTTATTTATTTCATGAGGCAGAAGAGGGATCCCGACTTATTGAGAGCAAAAGAGGTTGTCCCTTCAGAGAAAGATATTTATATACACCTATGACATACTTGTTAAGTTTTTCCCCCTCTCCTTAATCTACTTGACTTATTTGACAAGGGTTCAATGAAAATATAAATCTGATTAGAGTAGGCAGTACTAGTTAAAATTGCAAGCATCGTGATTTCACCATGACTCTCTCTAAAAGGAATGTATTTTCCATCAGGGTATCATCTACTAGAAGAAATGCAAGGTTCACATAAAGAGATGGGATAGAAAAATAGCCAAGTGTTGATAGTAGTACAAGTTCCTCTTAAACTTCACCCTACTTCTGTAAGAAGCCAAACACGGGTTCATGCGAAAACTAACCTACTGCTGCAAAAGAAAACAAATAAAGGAAAGAAGTGGAGTAAGGCAAAATAAAGTAAAAAAAATTAGAAAAACAAATAACAAAAGTAAACAACTACTCCTACGCCTAAGCTAAACAAAAAAATACGCCAACTTACGTAAAGTGATACTTCCAATGCATCCATCGGTGCATTGGCTGGCCCATGTAGGCGAGAGCATGTATATCAAGAAGGATATACAAAAAAACCAACAAACAAGAAAGATAAGAAAATAAATACCTGAACGTCTGAAGCTTGAATGAACCAACAAAAAAAGTAAAAACGGAAAGTGCATGAGAGGAATTATGCATATGTACCATGGTTTCCTAACACATTGTGAGTCGAAGGCAAGAAGTTACAAACTTTCAAACTTGAAAAACGAGAAAACATGAAGAAAGAGGAAAATTTATATTTTGCAACAATTCTTGCTACGTATGAATCCTCCAATAATTGAGCAATAGGATTGTGTGATAGAGATGGAGGATGTAAAATTAGTAAGCTAGAATGATTTTCACTGTGTACAATAGAGTGATGATGAGCCTGGAATGATTCAACACATTCTTGATCAGAAGTGGAACTGACCTCAAGGCTACGAGAACTTGACATATCCATCAGCTCGGGCTGAAGTGCCTCGACATCTTGGGGAGGTTCCAATTCATAAGATGGATCATCAAATACCGGTGGCTTAAAAAGATCAATATTGGAATAATCATAATAATGATCGGATGAATGAATGAAAATATAAGGACAGCCACGATTAGAAAGTTCAAGATCATGAACAAAGGCATCCTCATGATATGACAAATCATAAAGAGGGGATAATGAAAAACGATAAATTTTACCCTCTATGTTACCAGAAAGATAAGATCAAAGATTAGAGTATCAGGGAAGACAAATTTGTCCTCTTCACATTCAAATGAAAAACGGTCATTCCACATGTTCTGTGAATGATCGAAAGTAGAAACATCCAAAAATGAATTTTGACAAGATTGAACAAAAATGATAGAATCATGGTAGATGTCAGGATAATGCAGAAGAGGTGTAGACAAAAGGAGGTCATCCTTCACTACAGATTCTTGTTTAGACTCCCACACATACTCATCAAATATGATATCACAGGTTGTTTGTTCAGCACCAACTCCATCCAGAACTTGATCGTCGTGAACATCGCAAGAGAGATCTGAGATAAGTGAACACAACACACCAAAATCCAAAGGATTAAAGTGACCGAAGGATGGAGGATGAGGAGATATCACTTCATCACAACCACCGGAGTCACAGTCCAAATTTATGCTAGAATTATGAGTAAGTGGGGTAGGAAGAGATGGTAGTAGATGATTAGGTTAATTCTCAACTTCTCCCACCTTGATTTGTGGAGCTATATTTGTTTGATGAGAAGGGGACGAAGGGTCACTTGGGACAGAAACCTTGTCCGTCTCAGATTTAGAATTTCTAACACTGAGGTATGTTGGGAGAGGTTCGAAGGACTCTAACTTGTGTAGATTTTAAGAAATGTGAACAAGATATTGAAATCTTCTAGCCAAGAACTCCCAATCAACTTCATTTTCTCGAAATTCAAAGTAGTAATGAATAAAATGATAATGAAAATTATGAAGAGATTCATAAGGTGTTTTTCACAATTTTAAATTTTTCTTATTGAGGGATTTATGATCATAAAGAATGAAAGTGCAACATGATTCTACAACAAACTGTTTGAAAGAGTGTATGGAGGTTGCAGGCAATGTGTAACACCATTGCTTTATGCACCCTTCAAACGTGAGAGAAAACCCACAAGCAACATCGTCAGATTGGATTTCATGTCTATCGCAGAAACCACGAAAAGCAACTATGTGCCTAAGCAAGGTTGTTCCACCCTCGCCGTTGAACTTAAATTTTGAAAAGTCATTTCAAATGCTCGCCGACGATTTCAAACTTTCAAATTAGAAAAACATATCGGGGTTATGATTTTGTGAGAAGTCATCAAATGTGTGCAAAAATTCAAAACAGACTTCAAGGACTCAACTTGTCATCTAGCCCTCCTTCTAGTGCCAGAAATTTTGATGGTGTTAGACCCCCAACATTCAATGGATCTCCCCAATATGAAGTCCCAACTAGACCTCACACCATTTGGACTAGGAGTCCCAACAACGGGAAGTAATTTTATGCCTTGATCGTGGAGACGCGCAGAGGAAAGTATGATAACTTTCGATAAGAGAAAGTGTATGACCCTGCGGAGAGTCAAGTGTGATGCATGAAGGTTCCAACACACAAATGGAAAAGAAGTGCACCCCTTGGAAGCTGTAATAGTACGTAACTTGAAAGGAACACATGAGAAAAATGACATCACAAGCTAAGATGCATAATAGTACACAAGTTAAAGTGATGAGTTAATTCACCAACACACATTCAACAAGATTTGTACAAATGCAAGCAAAATAGTTCATAACCATATGTGTAATTTAAATAACATAAATTTCCAATACAACAAGAATAGTCCTACTATATTAACAACATATGCATGAAAACGTGTTGCCTCTGATTTTATTATTATAAGTGAAAGTTCCATCCATACATACACCATTGACGACCACTAGCCCCAATAGTGGAACATTACAGACAAGAACACCTACTCCTCCAAATAATTATACTCACTCTATGCTATGGAGAAGCCAAGGTGTTGTTGGGAAAAGTATCCAATACGGAATGACCCTATCCCACTCTAAGGGTGATAGTTCCTTAGCAACAATCAAAGCAAAGCTATCTGAGATTACTTCTTTATGAGATGTAAAAGAGGGGAGAAAAAGATCCACTAACCGATGTCTTCCGCTAATGATTGATCCAATCTTCTCTCCTTGCTGCTTGCTCCCAGCTCCTTGCTCTTTCACTGGCCCAGCTGCACCAAGATCCTGCAAAATGGCAAGAGAGGGAAACTACAAGAAGCATACATTCATAATTGATTCAAGGATTAGAATAAATCAAATACACAAGTATAACAATACACCATTGAGACACATGCATATAGAAGAACCTCAAATGCTTTATTAATGGAAGAAGTAAGGTTCAGGAAGTGATACAACCATAAAAGGCCCAATCCAGCATCACCTTCCCAGCAGAAAGAAATCTCCTCTTCACCTCCTTCAAAGCAAATCACCCAATAGTTCTAAACTCAAACCAACAGCAATTCTTTACATTCACAAAATTCCAGCCTCCCTAGACCTCATGAGAGAGATCTATATATAGGAGTTTTGGAGAAAGGATGAGTCAGCTTGAGGCTGGCATGAAGCTGACTAGTGTCCTCTCTCACTTCAGTTCTTAAGTCCACTTGGAGGTTCTTGCTTCCACTTGGAGATCTAGACCCTCTTACTCATCACCAGTCGAATTCCCTGATCCAAGTGTCATTTTGGAAGCTTCCTGGGCATTGACACCTTGAGGAATGACTGTGCCACATGTCCAAACTCGCCCAGCACAGGTAGCCTTCTTTGCAGTTGACATTCAACGCAGGTAGACAGTGGAGCAGTTGACATTCAGCGCAGATGCTCAGTGGAGCAGTTGACATGATCCAGAATTGCCTTGTTTTTGAGTGTTTTCAGGTGGAGAACTTTTATTCAGTGTTGTGGTTTGCTGACCTTGTTCCTCTAGGGGTAGGAACAACATGTTTAGGGACTTTGGATCCCTTAGATTATGGACATTTCATGCTTCATGCTGTAAGGCACAAAAATGTCTATAACAGTTGCCCCCTAAAGTATGAGGTCGTTTATCGGGTGAAATGCTTTATCAGGAGGATCCGAAGTTCATTCAATCACTGAGAGGTGACCTGTAATAAGATACAATACAATACATTATTTTTCATACTGCTTTCATGATCTAGCTGAGGCAGGCATTCCCATGCTCAGCTTTATAAATTCATTTTGGTACATAGAACAGACGATCGTCTGATGGTAGACTGATAATTTTGGTGAAAAACTATCATCCTTTGAGTAGGATGATCATCTGTTGCAATGATGTACATGTCAAATGTCTTTATATTTCCTGAAGATATATCGCAGCCCGGATGGATGAAACTAGATCTGGGGTCTTCAAACTCGTTCGATCTTCACTCTAAGTACAAGTCGATCCATGTGAGAATTGCGCTGAAGTCGAACATGGAAAGACATCGCTTGATTACCGGTCAATGATGTAAACCGTTAACAAGCGCGAGAGGAATCACTGATAATGATAATGACCCTCAAGGTACTGCAGTACAATTCACGTGGTGTGAATAAAGGACTTGGCGTCGAACACCACGCAAAATCTTATGGTCGAAGGTCATTGATGTATACCTGTCGCCGGAAGTGAGAAACTTGCCATTAAGGCATGCAAGCTTCAAAGTACTGAGGGGGTTGTTCCTAGATCAACTTCTTGGATAATGAGCTGAAGTCGACAAGAAGAGATCCGTCAAAGGAGGGCCTTAATGAATCCCACATCAGTGACACAGAACGGAGCTAATGATTTTAATGGAGGTGAAAACAATCTGTGACATATGATTCAGGGTGGCGGTCATGAATGGATGAAGGATAATGTATGGCAGTGGATGGGACATGGTTGACTCTTTCTGAACAACATCTCTTGAACATATAACGACACTGATGCGATGGATCGGTAGCATTACCCCAAATGTGGATGGTTTGGCGAGACCATGGTGATGAGACCGGTGAATGAAACAACCCAACCCGATGTGGTACGGAGGAAAAGTGTCATGTTCAAGAGCGACTTGCTACCATTGAAGCTTTGAGGTTCTCCCAATTTTTCCCCAGTCATTTCTGACCAGTACCTCTTTATTTTTGTCAAGCTTGAGGAGGATAACATATGCTTGTTCTATAACCTGCCCTTCGGGCAAGCCCATCGCTATGTTTTAACGAGCCTAGCGATAGGGAAACTCGTTCTCGTCTAGACAAGTTTGTCGCTATTTAATCAATTTAACGAGTCTAACGACAAGGAAAACTCGGTCCTTTTCATTTTTAGAGAGTCTGAAAAGGTACAGAAAGTCAACTCCAAAATTCCTTTTTCATCATCTAATCCCTTAAGTCCGAAAAAGTATAAAACAATACAAAAGGGATGAATTTTCGATAACTTTAACGAGCTGAATAAGACAAGCGCTCGACCTTTTTGTGCAATAATCCCTCAGGTCCAAAAAGATTAAAATCTAGAGGAGGGATAGCTCTTCCGGTCATTTTAACGAGCTGGAAGGCCAAAACTCGGCAAATTTTTCATATTTTACGAGTCAGTTGAAAAGAGCTTAAAGAAGACTCGTCTTTTGAGGAACGAGTGATAAACAGGGATAGCAACTGATTCCAGGTACAGGTTGGAATTTTCCAATCACGGCAGTGTCACAAGGATGGCTAGGTGAAATCACTCTTCGCAGCTGTTCCTCAAAATGGGTAAACAATCATATGGAGGTGAACGATCGGCCAAATGAAAGTGGAGGTGGCAGGTGCAAACACGACCAAGGCTTTTATGGCTGATAAATTTACGATCACAGAAGTTATTTACTGGGATAGGTTCATTTTTTATTTAAAAATGAGCTTAAACTCTGGAGGAAACATTGCTCACTGCTTTTATTTATTTTTTAACGAGCATGAAGACCGCGTTAAAACTGCTCGGATCTTGCGTTTATTTTTTAACGAGCATGAACTTTATGCTAAAACTGCTCGATTTACCAGTTATAAGATAAGAATGTCTCCTGAAAGATCCCATTTTTTATAGAGCTTGCGCCTTACCAAAGCTATGCTCCCTCTCATCCTTTCTTTATGCAAGTTCGGAAACGGCTAATCCTACGAGTTTAAAGGGTTAGACCTACAGGTTTAAATGGAGGACCTAAAAATTTAAAAAAAAAAAATAGTCGCCCCTTGCTTGTACTCCAAAAGGTTGCATGCCCCCAGGTATAAAATACAATTTCAAGGTTGCCCCTCCTCCTTCCCACCTCTGCTTTTCTTTGGGTGTTCACAGCTACTTGTCGTCTTGCTAGTCCAATTTTAACGATACTTGTCTTCTCGTTAATTTTAACGGGTCTATATGATACTTGTCTTCTCGTCAGCCCAACTTTTAACAGATTTTTCGCAAGATCACAAGAGAACAGCTACTTGCGACAAGAGAGCAGCTACTTGCGACAAGAGAAGAACACTACTCAAAGACAAAACATTTGTGTTATTGAGGGAGGCTTACCTCTTTCTGGTTACCCAAAGATTGTCTCGTTAACTTTTCTAACAAAACACTTCCTCGGCACTGTCTACCGAAATAGACAAGGGTGAATGACCTTTGTCAAACACGTAACTTTGACAAAAGAATCTTATTCCAGAACAACCCCTCTTCCACCCACGGACGGGGTACGGACTAGTCATATTCTCTCACGGAAATTCTACCTTATACCCAAGGTTTTCTCTGCCCAAAGCAGACCAGGATGCATGCCCGCTAGGTTCCAGTCCCATCTTTCTGAATCACTCGCACTCATCGAGAAGAAGGACTGGGGTGGAGACATTTCTTGATTGAATAGACCATTCAGGGTTGGTATGTGACTATTTTCGATGCATGATCCCGGAAATGAAAGTTGGTCTACGAGCTTGACCATTCTTCCTTCGTGTGGAAAACACATTACTCTAAAGAGTGAGGAGACTATTGCTCCCATGCAATATATATAGTCTCGTCCAAGGAGTAGGTTATAATCCAAGGGTCCTTGAACGACCATCACGTTCATTTGAACGGCCTTCCCTTTCAATGTAATGGGCACATTGGGGAGGATCCCTAATGGTCGACTGGTTCCTTTATCGAAACCCAAGAGATTTCTTATCTCAGGCGAAAGCGCCGGGGAACCCAGTGCTTTCCAAGCAACAGAGGAAAGGATACTCACAGATGCCCCTTCATCAATGATAGTGCCAGCCATTACCATTCTGTATATTTGGACTATGATTCTGAATGGTATACTGGCTGGCAACCGGGGTCTGCCTAGTTGGTTCCAATCAAAGGACACAACCAGGTTGCTTGGTGGTGGGACCGAATACACGGCCGGATATGACCCTGACGATGTTCCTTCCTGCGATAAAGGAATGGGCGCATTGCCCTGATGCTCGTCAGAGTCTATGTTGATGAAAAGAATCTGGATGGTGTCATCCTTATTCTCTTCAGTGAGGGTGTCATTTGAAGATAAATCTTCAGTGACGGTGTCATTTGAAGATGAAACTTCTGAAGGGAGAACCGGGTCAACTACCGTTTCGACCTTTGGACTTTCATCCGGTCTGGATTCAGTAGGTTCATTTTCAATGACTGACGCTTCAGCTGACCACTTGAGCGGGCCAGCTGTATTCTCAACCAACGAAGGACTTGGCACGAGTTTTTTGTATCCAGGAGGAAGTCTCAACGGTGAAACCGGACGATCTTCCAAAACTCTCTTCGCTTCATCTAAGAAGGGACAACGATGGATGGCGTGATCGCCTTCACACAGTCTGCAGGGGGATCTTGCTCCCCTTCTTTGTCTTGAACCTTCACTTTCGCTGGTTGACGGTAAGCATTCAACATGGTTATCAGAGGTTGATGCTCCCGAACTGTGCAAATGAGGGGACCAGTCCCTTAGTATCCGGGGAATACAGGGACAATCTCTATGGAAGTGGTCTCCTCTACATATGACAAATGGCGATTTAGGCCCGGTCTGTGCTGTGTGTGGATTTTTGTCAGATGTCTTTTGCTTGCCCCCAGTCGCCTTAGGCTCCTTCTTCTTCTTCTCTCTCTTCTTCTTCTCCTTCTTCTCCATGGGAGCTTGGCTTTTTCCGGGTCTACCTTGCGAAGATGAAGGATTGGAGGAAGAGTTATAGGAAGTAGAAGGCTGGTGGGCAGCTCTAGACTGTTCTAACTGTTGACTCGACTGTTCAGGAACCATGGTGTTCTGAACTACATTGGTTGAGAATAGCCATATTGGCAGGCCAATTGTCAGTCCTGGAAGCGACAATGTGGCCATGTGGGGCGCACCAACTTCTCCCCAAGAGGAGAAAGGACTAGGATTTCCATTATGGGGAATTCCTTGGTTGGTGTGTTCCATGTTCTCAACCTACAGATCAACGCAGGAATAGGAGGTGATTATGTTCCGTTTAAAATAAATTTTATAACGACGCTTTAGACACAACTTGCTTTTTCACTTTTTAAGAGTCGAGAAAAAGCTAAAGATGACTCTAGTCTCCTTCGATGTTTTAACGAGCCCGAAGTGACAAATGCTCGGATGGACTTTTTCTGTTATAGAGTCTGAAAAAGGCAAAAAGAAACTGCTCTGGAGATCTAGGCAGAGGGTGTGCCAAACTTTTCGCAAAACCACAGAATACGTTTTACGGTACGGGTGGTCAATCTTCGTGAATGTTGTGTTCACTGCATTGCGATCAGTAGGGCGGCCGACACGGTTTCCTATGGATAAAGGCTTTGTTCCTATAGGGGTCTCCCAATATATACGCGACGGTACGTGGGAGCACAAGTCCGTATTGATACTTATCGCTTCACCGTGGAGGAATCACCCAACCACTCAACGCTAAGATATCACGTTTAACGACGCCGGAACACGTCTCTAGCTTAGACCTCTATGTGTTTGCGTTATGTTTCAAAGCGTTGTTATGTAAATTCAATTTATTTTAGGTTGATCTTGTTTAGCAGTTTGCCTTTATGGATCACCACGTGATGTATGGTACAACTCCTAAATGCAGTCTAAAGATGAGAAGCAAGCTTTTTCAATCTTTTCAACTTATGGAAATCTTAACTACTGAGGGAAAAGAAAGACATCATCTTTTCACACAGATCATAGAGCACACACTAACGCACTTTTTCCTAAATCAACATGCAAGCTGTCAAAATGCACATGCACAATGCAGGTATTTCTTTTCTCTTTCTTAATGTTGGTGTACTACAAAAAGAAAGCTGTTGTATAACTTTGAATTCAATTTCAAGTGAAAGCAAACAAGCTTTTGTCCAAAATCAAAAGACACCTTAAGATTTACTTGTTTCAACACTAGAAATACATAAATTCAAACCATATGACGAAAGCAAAATCTCAATCAGCTATGAGCAGCAAACAAACTAACTCTTAAGATCAGAACGACACTTATCACAGGTCTAGATCTAAGAGGCCACAGCAAGACTAGTTCACTTTCGTTATGGGAAACTGCAAATGATGTAAAAAATACACAAAGAACAAATACAGTTTCTTTATACAACCGAGGCGGAATAGTGGCAAAGAAAGGTGGTTTCAGATAGGTACATTGACTGATAACAGGTGCAAAAACAGGGATGAAAACAGGGCAACAGAAAGCAGAGAACCCCAGTTGCACAAGGCCACACTGGTTCAGCGCAGGTAGAACACTATCAGTTTGACATTCAGCGCAGGTAGCCCCTTCGGGACCTGCGATGAAATGCAGACTGCCTTCACAGTGCCTGCAATGAAGAGAGAAACTTTCGTTTCTCTTGGTTTCTGGGTCACAGATTGCTCAAAAATCAACAGTTTTTGGCCAAATCAAAGCTACCAATCAAGTACACACTAAAGGATGAAAAGGAGGATGAAAAGCTATCACTAAGAGCTGTTCAGAGTCCTTGTGGATCAGCTCTTCAAATCATAAACATGCCCAAAAACTGAGCTAGAGTAGCTGCCCTCTACTTTGCATTTGAAAGATCCAAATGCAGTTCGATTCGGTACTCCCTGTGTTTAGGAAATGAATAGCAAAAACACAAACAACCAACAAGATACGATCCCCAGCGGAGTTGCCAATTTGTTGTTGGGAAAAGTATCCAATACGGAATGACCCTATCCCACTCTAAGGGTGATAGTTCCTTAGCAACAATCAAAGCAAAGCTATCTGAGATTACTTCTTTATGATATGTAAAAGAGGGGAGAAAGAGATCCACTAACCGATGTCTTCCGCTAATGATTGATCCAATCTTCTCTCCTTGCTGCTTGCTCCCAGCTCCTTGCTCTTTCACTGGCCCAGCTGCACCAAGATCCTGCAAAATGGCAAGAGAGGGAAACTACAAGAAGCATACATTCATAATTGATTCAAGGATTAGAATAAATCAAATACACAAGTATAACAATACACCATTGAGACACATGCATATAGAAGAACCTCAAATGCTTTATTAATGGAAGAAGTAAGGTTCAGGAAGTGATACAACCATAAAAGGCCCAATCCAGCATCACCTTCCCAGCAGAAAGAAATCTCCTCTTCACCTCCTTCAAAGCAAATCACCCAATAGTTCTAAACTCAAACCAACAGCAATTCTTTACATTCACAAAATTCCAGCCTCCCTAGACCTCATGAGAGAGATCTATATATAGGAGTTTTGGAGAAAGGATGAGTCAGCTTGAGGCTGGCATGAAGCTGACTAGTGTCCTCTCTCACTTCAGTTCTTAAGTCCACTTGGAGGTTCTTGCTTCCACTTGGAGATCTAGACCCTCTTACTCATCACCAGTCGAATTCCCTGATCCAAGTGTCATTTTGGAAGCTTCCTGGGCATTGACACCTTGAGGAATGACTGTTCCACATGTCCAAACTCGCCCAGCGCAGGTAGCCTTCTTTGCAGTTGACATTCAACGCAGGTAGACAGTGGAGCAGTTGACATTCAGAGCAGATGCTCAGTGGAGCAGTTGACATGATCCAGAATTGCCTTGTTTTTGAGTGTTTTCAGGTGGAGAACTTTTATTCAGTGCTGTGGTTTGCTGACCTTGTTCCTCTAGGGGTAGGAACAACATGTTTAGGGACTTTGGATCCCTTAGATTATGGACATTTCATGCTTCATGCTGTAAGGCACAAAAATGTCTATAACACAAGGCTCTTCACAATACTCCCAAACTCTTTCTAAGCCTAATCCTAGCCAAATATTGGCTCCCAAAATCCCATTACATGAATTATGAGGTTATATTTATAACAAGAGGGCGGTGACTTTTCAACTCCCCTTTGTGACCTTTGGACTACCCTCATGACCCTTCAACTTCTTTACAAAATGACACATTACTTTACATGATGACTCTTCATATTCTAATATTGACACTTGGAATTTCACTTATAACATAATTACAAATAACATTACATTTTCCACTTGTACCCATATAAGAAAAAATAGGGTAGGGAAAGCGTAACAAGACACAACACTATGATTATAGAGTTTGGGGGTAGTCATTAGGGGAATTTTGAGGTCTAAAATGGGCCTCCTAAGGAATTTATAAAATAATAGTGGAAATAATAAAATAAGATTAGATTACATCATCAAATTTTAGAGGGAAAAAAGACTAAACTATTTTTTCAACTTGTATTTTCAACTTATCTTGCTATAGGTTTACTCAAATTTCAAACAGAAACACTCATTGGATGCAGAATTTGACTCCTCATCCAAGGATTACCCATGTTGCATACTTTCGATGGACCCTGCTACACGAAAAATGAGAAATACATGAAAAATATGATTGCAATCATGTTTGTTCATGTATTTCTCATTTTTCATGTAGTAGGGTCCATCGAAAGTATGTAACATTGTTGGATGAGGAATTAAATTTTTCATCCAACGAGTACTCCCACTCGACATTTGAGTAAAAACATAGGGAGATAAGTTGAAAATACGAGTTGAAAAATTAGTTTTGTTATTTTATTATTTTATTATTTTTTAATCTTTGTACTTTTTTACACCAAAAATGGTGAATCATCCCCCATGGTTGACATCATCATCTTGAATCCTATTGGTTCTTATAAATTTTATTTTGGTTGTACATTTTTCTTAGGAGGCCCATTTTAGACCTCAAAATTTCACTAATGCCAGCTCAATAACTTTGACTTGCTACTTCTTGGTCACATATTGCTGCCAAGCTTGGTACTGTGTGATGGTGTCCCTGAAATGATTAACGATGTCTTGCTAGAAGTGGACTCTAGCCTCCATGGCATCCAGGCACATTGTCTTGGAACCTATGTCCAACTCATTTTGAAGCATGAGAAGCATTTTTTTGACTTTGAGAAGACCATTGATGAACTTATTCATGTTTTGTGCGCTCAGCTCTGAGTCTTCCCTTATGGCCTCCTTTCCTAACTGCTCCAAGTACTCTTCGACCTCCTATCGAACTTGGTTCTTGGGTTTAGCTTTGGTGAGGGACCTGATTGATGGGATATGGTGTGTTCTCACCAAGACATCCAAACTACTATACAACCCCACATATGAGGCATGTGTGTTGCCAATGAATGAGGCGAGTTGCTTGTTGTTCTGAGTCAAAATTCAAACCTTCGCTTTCACCAACTCTGCCTATGGCTTCATTTTCTTCACTAAGTCATGCATGGAAACTTTGAACTGCATTGTCCACTCGTGTACATAGGTGATGGCAGCATGTATGTTTTTATAGTTTTAACAAACTCTTTACTCTGTTGTTGTAGGCCATGCAAACGGACAACTTATTTATGCACGGTGACAAAACCATCATAAAGGTTCAGCATGGTTTCTAGAAGTGTTGATACTTCAGCAAGTATCATTGCTCTCATCTCCCCCAATGCAGAAACTACATTATGTGCTGCTGCTCGGAGTTGTTCTGCCTTTTTCCTAGAAACCTGTAATTTTTTTGCCAATTACTCATTGTTGGTCGTCAAATACTAAACATTTGATCTTGTTGCTCCTGCAAAGGCCAAGCTGGCTTCAGAAATGGAAGTTGGATGCTTCCTGGTATCCGATACTATCACCCTTTATTTTATAAATGAAGGTGAAGTGTGATCATCCAGAAAGTTCTTCCTCTATGCTTGTACAATCCTTTTCTGGAACTCATCAAATGATAGATTGTACACATCCATGACTGGATCATCATCAAGGAGAACAACATTTACTTGCTCACTCGGGACTAACTTTGCTGCTGGAAGTGGTGGAGACTAAGGATTGACCTATGGTGCTCTTGGCATCAGGTCAAGATATTCATGTTGTGGCTCCTGTTCCAAGTCCATGTCTGTCATTTCGATCAATTTCTCAATCTGCTAAGCAAGCACGTGATCCTACATCTATTCACCTTCCTCCTCAACTACTCATTTTTTGGTTATTCAACCTGTATCAGTGTTGATTCCTCTCTCATCATGCCTTTCCTTTATTCTTCTTCCTACTTCTACTTCTCTTCTCGTTCTCTCCTTCTCAACTCTTTTTCTTCCTTCATCTTCTTCTTTGTCTCCTCCAACTTCATTTATGCTTCCTGCAACCTCTATTTTTCTCTCTTCGTCCACTCTGCTCTCTGCATCCTTTGATTCCTCTTTTCTTCCACCACCAAAATTTCCTTCGTGATAAGAGGATATGCCTTCATTTTACAACTTTTATCTTCCTCTAGACTATCAACAATCTTCCTCTTTTCCTTGTCATCCACAATATTGTTGCCTTCTATTGTTGTTGCTTCCGGAACTACTGTTGTCTATGGAGCAGCCTTTAAATTCCTTGTTATACTAACCAGCTCATTGAGTCTGGAGGCATTATTGCAGTACCTCAAAGGATCCTCTTCTGGCCAATGAAATGCTTCGCTAATCCACATAAAGTAAACTCTCGTATAGTGGTCCTTGCAAATACTATGGGGATAATATAGATTAAAGTCCTTAGCACCAAATTAAAACTTCAATATCTCCTTAGCCTCGGCATCTGCAACTTTTGGTGGTCTGGGTGCAGGTGTTAATGATAATCATTTAAATCCAGTAATGATCTCTTCAAGCGCAGATGGAAGTTCTTCTCGGGTTTCCTTTGGAGTTTCAGTCATCTGCCTCTAAATGTAGTTATTTTGCTAATACAGTAGATTTGTTAAAATTACTTGAAATATGGCAGAACTTCACTTACCACGGAACTGAAAGGAAATGACACAGACACTCATAAACTTATCATGTCCACATTTTCCACAAATCTTTACCTTTCTCACGGAACTGAAAGGAAACCAGGCTACAGTTTATAACTTATCCGGTCTGAAATCTAGATTAAATCTTGTGCTTCTTCTGATGCGATATCTGTCGGATCTCGTCACTTCACAGTGAACGGCTGTGATCAATCTGGACTTCAGTGAATTAAATCACAATTTATACAATATCGCGTCCAATTTCCAAATTAAACCTCGTGCATGTTAACCACACAATTGTCATTAGATCAACCTCCTTCAAGAAGATTGTTGCGATTGATTTGGAAATCAAAGGATTAAACCTCAATTCATAACATATCATGTCTGAAAATTATATTAACCTTCGTTCACTTTTCGAGGTGATTACCGTTAGATTTGTGTCTGTCGATCGAACGGTTCAGGTCCTTTCCTAAGGTTTCTCACAACTTTTGTCGAGGTTTTCCTTGTTCTACGAAGAAATTGGACTTCCGCCAGGTTTAGACTAGTTCCAAGTTATATTCTCTGGGACTTCAAAACACAACCAAATTACTTCAAAACACAGGAAATCAAGATTTAAACACGGTAAACACAAGATTATATGAAATCGAACTCTAAAAGGCCAAACTGTAAATCAACAAAACTCAAAGAAATTTCGAAGGAAATTCAACCCTCTGAGATTGACCATTCATTCACAGAATACACAGAGACACAGAGATATATTTCAATTTTTTTTCAATTGAATCCTCCTCAGCCAAATCCCATTACACTAATTCAAAACTTACATAAATACCAGTACAAACAAACAAATAGATCCTCAATCAATGGATCGAATCTGTCTAATCCTAGAAAATACCAACTCTGCATGATATTCTCCTCGAGAATCTCAACTAAGTCTAATTACTTGAATTAATTACAAAATAGTTCAAATCCATGAATTCTAGCTCAAATCCTATCTAGAAAGCTTTGTAAAGTGACAACTAAAGGATCCCACTCCTTTGCTTGTAAATTTTTTTTGTATTCTTGGAATAAAATCGAAGCCTTTTGTCTCTAAGCCTCATGCTCCTGCATCAAACTCCTGAGGACAAAATTCTTCATGGGCTCCTGTCCATGAGCTCCTCTACAAAACTGCCCAATTTCTATAGCATGGCATATGGCATCCAGGTAGCATCAGCAATTGGTTGATCCTTGCATTTGACCAAATACTAAAAATAATCTTGTCCCCTTGTCCTTTTAAACACTCTCTTATCCAAAATCTGTTCTGGCTACAATGCCTTTGTTGTAGGTAACTGTTTTACCCAATCAACCTCTTGTTCTTCCTTGTCTTTTGTTGTATCATCTGCATTTCCACTTTCATACCTGTACAAATCAGCAACATTGAAAATTGGAGATATTCCAATATCAGGGGGTAATTCAATTTCATATGCATTTGCAGAAAATTTCCTCAAGACTTTGCATGGTCCAATTTTCTTAAATTTTAACTTGTTATACTCCCTTTTTGGAAATATTTCCTTCCTGAAGTGTGCTAAAACTAAATCTCCAACCTCAAAATTAACTTCTCTCTTCTTCAACTCTGCTCTGCTCTTGTACTTTATGTTGCTATCCTATAACTGTTGCTTTACCTGTTCATGTATTGCTATAATCTCTAAAGAAAAATCTTCTCCCTTAGCACTTCTCATTTCAGCTTTGCCCAAGTCTCTCAATTCAGACACTCCTCTTGGGTGCATTCCATAAACTATATGGAATGGACTCTGCCCTGTAGTCCTGTTAGGAGAGTCATTATAAGCATATTCAACCTATGTTGAAACTTGATCCCATTGTTTTGGATGTTCACCTGCAAGACTTCTCAGAAGATTACCCAAGCTTTTGTTTACAACTTCAGTCTGTCCATCAGTCTGAGGATGATAAGTTGAATTAAAACTCAGTTTAGTACCAAGCTTCTTCCACAATGTCCTCTATAAATGACCAACAAATCTGGTGTCCCTGTCTAAAACAATGCACTTAGGTAACCCATGCAACCTTACAATCTCCTTAAAAAACAGATTAGCAATGTGAGTAGCATCACTGGTTTTATAACATGGAATAAAATGTGCCATTTTAGAAAATCTGTCAACCACAACATAAATTGAATCATTACCTCTTTGAGTTTTTGGTAAACCCAAAACAAAATCCATACTTACCATATCCCAAGGTCTATCTGGAATAGGTAATGGAACATATAAACCTATGTTTTGGCTCCTTCCCTTTGCATACTAATAGACTTTACAATTTCTCACATACTTCTCCACTTCAGATCTCATCTTCCGCCAGAAATAAAAGTGACTCGCCTACTCATAAGTCTTGTCTACACCAAAATATCCTCCAAGTCCACCACTATGTTTCTCCTTGATTAAATTTTCTCTCATAGAACAAATTGGTATGCACAGTTGGTTTCTTCTAAACCACACTCCTTGCAAGAAAAAATCCAGTCACTTACTTTTGTCTAACAAAATAGGATTTCTACAAGCTTCAAATACCTATTTAAAATCTAAATCTTTCTCATATAATTCCTTAAGAAAATCAAAACCCAACACTTGAATTTGACTTTCCTGAACTAAAATACTTTTTCTACTTAAGGCATCTACTACTTTGTTTGATTGACCAGTTATATGCTTCAATACAAATTTAAAACTTTGAAGATATTCTACCCAATTTGCACACTTCTAACTAAGCTTTGGTTGTTGCATAATGTACTGCAATGCATGGTTATCTGAATAAAGTATAAACTCCTTAGACATCAAGTAATGTCTCCACTTCTTCAATGACTGTACAACTGCATAAAACTCCTTACCATAAGAAGAATATTTCTTCTTTGATTCTTTCAGTTTTTCACTTAAATAAGCTACATGTATGTCCTCTTAACTTAAAACACCGCCAATAGCTTCTCCACTAGCATCACATTTCACTTGAAAAGGTTTGTTAAAATTAGGCAAAATCAAAATAGGTTTCTTAGTGATCTCCCTTTTCAATAGCTGAAAGTTCTTTTCTGCTTCAGCAGTCCATTTAAATGGTTGATTATCCTTCTTTATAGTGTCAATAATAGAAGCATTGATCTTACTAAAATTCCTTATGAATTTCCTATAAAAACTAGCAAGACCATGAAAACTTCTTACCTCAAAAACAATTTTTGGTGAAGGTCACTCCATGATTGCCTTGATCTTCTATGGATCCATATTTAATCCATCAGCAGAAACAACAAAGCCCAAATATACCAACTCTTCCTTCATGAATGAACATTTCTTAAGATTTAACAATAACTTTTCTATTTGCAGCTTCTATAAGACATAATTCTAATGTCTCATTGTTCCTCTTTAGATCTGTTGTAAACTAATATATCATCCAGATATACTATTACAAATTTACCAATAAATTCTTTCAACACTTCATTCATAAGCCTCATAAATGTACTAGGAGCATTTGATAACCCAAAAGGCATTACCATCCATTCATACAATCCCTCATTTGTTTTAAAAGCAGTTTTCCATTCATCTCCTTCTCTAATTCTTATTTGATGATAACCACTTTTTAGATCCATCTTTGTAAAATATCTAGCTCCACTTAAACAATCCTTCAAATCTTCAATTATAGGTAAAGGAAATTTGTACCTGATTATTGTTTTGTTGATTTCTCTTGAATCAATGCACATTCTCCAGCCTCCATCTTTCTTTGGACTCGACATTGTTGGCACTACGCAAGGCTCAAACTCTCTCTAATCAGTCCTTTATCTGGCAGTTCCTACACCTATTTTCTGATTTCTTCATTTTTTGTGGGTGTCATCCTGTAGGCTGCTTTATTTGATAGATTTTCTCCTGGAATCAAATATATATGATGACTGATTTTTCTAATGGGTGGTAACTCATTAGGCAAATCATCTACAGTGATACCACAATAGTTCTCTAGCATCTCTTGAATTTCAATTGGTAAATCAGAAACTTTAGTGGAAGTCATTATTACCTTGGGTTTTCAAATCAATGCAAAATTTACCTCATCCTCTTCAATCTACTGCAAGTATTCTTTTCCACTCATCATTAAGGTCTTTGGAGCAGACTTTCTTGATGCATCCTCTTCTTCCATAGGTAGCAATGTATGATTAACACCATCTTTACCAAATCAGTATGTGTTATTTTTCCCATCATGCATAGCTCCTCTGTCATACTGTCAGGGTCTTCCCAGCAATTTGTGACACACATCCATAGGCATCACATCACACAGAATTTTGTCTTTGTATCTGCCCAAATGCAACTCCACTTCACACTGTTCATTCACTAACAACTGATGTCCCTTTTGAAGCCATGACACCTTGTAAGGTGTTGGATGCTTCTTTGTCTTTAATTTTAACTTCTCCACCACTTTTATAGAGACCAAATTATCAGTGCTGCCACTATCAATTATCATTTGACAGCATTTTCCTTGAACCTTGCACACAGTCCTAAACAAAGTCTTTCTCTGTGCTAGTTCAACAACTTCCTTTGTTGGCTTTAACAAAACTTTGTTAACTACCAAAGATTCCCCTTTCTCTGGTACATTTTCTAGCACCTTTTCTACTTCTTCTTCAGTCTTAGCAACAATTACATTTCTCTAATTTGTTCCTATGTTTTCTGGGCACTCATAGACTCTGTGTCCCAATTTATTACATCTATAACATCTGATTTCTCTTCCTTTGCATCTGCCTCCTCTTCCTCTGAAAAAATTCCTTCTACCACTTGCATCACCTTCTATGGGTGTATGTTGACTTGAGCTGCTGCTAGCTCCATCTCTAGGTGTTGTAGATCTTCCTCTACCACCTTGACTTCCCCTTCCTCGGAAAGTACCTCTACTTTTGGAAGATTGCTTCCTTATGAGTTTTTCTTCAGCTTTCAATACCATCTAATGCGCCTCTTCTACTATTTTCGGAGACAGCAAACTTATCTCATCTTGGATCTCCATTCTAAGACCATTTATGTATCTTGCAACCTTTTCATCCGTGTCTTAAATTTGTCCAGCTCTTATGCTCACTTTGTAAAATTCCTTTATGTATTCTTTCATTGTCAAAGACCTCTCTCTAAGGTTCTGCATCTGTCTTTGGCATTATGATTCTGGTATGGCTCTATGTCACAGATTTTGTACTTGATGGCAACACCCTCAAGTGGCAATGCTCTGATCAGGCTCTCAAAATGTTGAAAATTAAGAGGTACGCAGGAGAATAGTTCAAAAGGTGCGTACACGCAGGTACACCATGAAGGGACTGCGGCCACACACGCAGGTCACCCATTCAGAAGGTGCGTACCCCCAGTTCACTTACTTCAAGGCAGAGAAGCGCGTTCACGTGGGGTTTCCTATGTTTGGCCCGTGGTATTTAGCCCGCCGTTCTTGATTCTATGGTTTTGGCCCATGGTATTGTTTTATATTATTATTATTGAGCCCCATGTTTTTGGGCCCCTTGTATTGGTTATCTATGGTATTGATCCATGTTTTTAGGAAGAGCTTGCCTATATAAAGCAAAGGAGATCACTTGGCTAAGTATCTTTTGCAAATTGAATATCTTAAGATCTGAAATATTGGGTTATTGTTTTAAAAGCTTGATCTATGTAAAAGTGAAGTTGAAATCGAATCTGTGAAGGGTGATTTCTCGAGCGCATGAACAGATCTAAGCATCTGACTATCTGTGGCACACTGGGGGACTGCCAATTCAACCCTAATCAGAGGTACGCAGGTGATTAACGGTGCAAGTGTGTGGGTACGCAGAGTAGAAGAAGGAGAAGTGTGTGGGTACGCAGAGTAGAAGAAGGCGCAGTGCGTGGGTACGCAGCACGACAGAGGTTCAAGTGCGTAGGCACAGGGAAAGTACGCGGCGCTTCAGAAGCTGCATGTGCATAGGTACGCGGTGCGATAGCACCTGTGGGTGCGTGGCTACAGTAGCAGTACGCGGCGTGATAGTATCTGTGGGTGCGTGCCTACAGTAACAGTACGCAGCGCGATTGAAGAAATAGTGCGTGGGTACGCGGTGCAGCAGAAGGCTCTCTGCGGATATACGCAGGGGAGCAGAAGGTGAAGTGCGTAGCCACGCAGGCCAGAGAAAGAAAAATTGTGTATCTGTCTTAAGATCTTTTGTTGACTAAATTTTTCTGTTGGTAAGGTGTTCTGGGTTTAGTTTACTGTTATTGTGGATCTGGTTACTGCAGTTGACTGGGTGACTTACTTGTACTTGTTGATCTCTTGATGTTTATGGATCTAGTTTGAAAATTTATGAAAAGTGGTCCTTGAAAGAAAAGAAGTAGGGGGTTGTAGCTCCCTTCCAGGAGAGACTGGAAAACAAAAGAGAGTTGTAGCTCTCTGCAGGTTGCAGCCTGCGTACTGGTAAAGGACTGCAGCAGTACAAAACCATTGTAAAAGGAGTTTCTAATTTGAAAGAAGATAGAGACATATTACAGCAGGTGGTTTTCACCCACATTGGGTTTCCACCTTACATCTGGTGTTCTTTGGTGTGACTCTCTATTTTCTTTGTTCATGCTCATTATTTTATGGTACTGACATGCAAAAATAATTCAAAGTATAAATAAGGAAGATTTATTAAAAGAACTAGATAATACTGATTCACCCCCCCTCTCAGTATTATTTCCAACAATTGGTATCAGAGCAGGTCCTTCAGAGAAGCTTGATCGCTTGAAGGAAGATCATTCATCATGAGCAACTACGAGAGGGAAGCATCAATCAGGCCACCAATTTTTGATGGGACAAACTTCAATTATTGGAAGGTAAGAGTTACTGCCTATCTTCAATCTCTTGGTACAGAAATTTGGGATATCATAGATACAGGCTACACTTTTCCTTCAGCTACTCCTACAGATACAGCCGAAAAGAAGAAATATGAAACAAATGCTAAAGCAGTCAATACTCTGCTGGGATACTTATCTCAAACAGAATTCGTGAAGGTTATGCAATATAAATCCGCAAAAGAAATATGGGACAAGATTGTCTTGAGCTACAAAGGAGATGAACAAGTAAAACGTGCTAAACTTCAAACCCTCAGGATTCAGTATGAGAATCTCAAATGTATAATGATGAAAGTGTGGCTAACTATTTCCTTCGGGTAGATGAGATTGTTAATTGCATGAAAAACTTGGGTGAAGAAATAAAAGAAGCTATTGTGGTTGAAAAAGTTCTAAGATCATTGTCCCCCAAGTTTGAATCTAAAGTGTCTGCAATAGAAGAAAAAGAAAATCTACGAATTCTTACTATGTCTCAGCTACACGGAATCCTAACTGCTTATGAAATGAGAAAGGGAGGTCCATCAGACAGAAGAGAAGTTGCTTTCAAGGCTTCAGGCAAAGGAGACTATTATGAAGCAAGTCACGTACTAGAAGAAGAAGAAGAAGAATCAAATTTTGTTAGAAATCTTCAAAGGGGTACTGGAAGGTTCAGAGGTAAGTTACCTTTTAAATGCTTTTCTTGTGGAAGAGTAGGTCACTATGCTGCGAAATGTCCTCATAAGGATAAAGGAAAGGAACCTGCTAGATGGAACAAGAAACAGATTGCAAATAAGAAAAGCTACAACACTCATGAAGATAGTGATGGTCTATCAAATAGTGATGAAGATGAACGAGGTAATGACTATAAACTTTTAATGGAATTTGAAGATGATGATTACATGGATGCTATAGATGTGTATAGCTTTTGTGAAGAAATTTCTAGACTCAAGACATGTATAGAAGAAAAGAATAGGATCATTGATACTCTACAACTTCAAATTGATGAAAAAGAAAAATATCTTGAAAAGTTAGAAGGTGAAATTGTTGGTCTTAGAAAAGAGATTGAGAAAACAAAGGCTATTAATCTTAAGTTTGTCAAAGGATCTGAAACTCTGGATGAGATCATCAATGTACAGCGTTCTCCTCTAAACAAGACAGGTCTGGGCTATAATGGAGAAACTTCTCAAGCATCTACCTCAAAGAGTTATCTTGATGAAGCAAGAAGGAATGAGCAAAAGCACAATGGATATCACCAGGTAAAGCAAGGACCAATTACAAACAAATATTATTAGGCAAACCAGGGGCAATCCGTCTTAAGGATGAACAAAAGCTACAACCAGCCACAGGTAAAATCCTCTCAATTTGCTTCAAGAATGAATGACAATAGAAATTACAATCGTTTGGCCGGAAGACTTGATAACCGCAGAAGTTTCTTCAATGGACAATGCTTCTCTTGCCATAACTTTGGTCACAAAGCAACTCAATGTGTTGCATATAAAACGATCATGACTAGAGAAGCTCAAAAACAAAGAAGTATGACCGGGATTACAAAAAGAACCTATAACAACTTTTCGGTTCTTGAAAATGAAGTTGAATGTTCTATTTGCAATAATTTTGGTCATGAAGATTCTGAATGCAGGAGCAGGTTTCAGCAGACAAAGGAACAAGCCTCAAGCACCAAAACATGGAGAATAAAGGAACCACAAACAGAAAAATGTCGGATAGCATTTTATGCAGAGGGACAAGAAAATCTATGGTACATTGACAGTGGATGTTCGAAGCATATGACAGGTGATAAAGAAAAACTTGAATCATATTCTGCTCTAGAAAAGGGAAAGAAAGTTTCTTTTGGAAATGATACTCCTGAAGCTATAAAAGGAAAAGGCACTGCTCAGTTAAAAGAAAAGGTCAAAGCTGGAAATGTTTTTTATGTTGATGGATTGAAACATAATCTTCTAAGTGTCAGCCAGATGTGTGATCAAGGAACCGAGGTGATATTTAGAACAAATGGATGTCTTGTTCGTGATCTTGATACAGGTAAAACGGTGATCAAAGGTAAAAGAACTCCAAATAATCTATACATATTTGAAGAAGGACAACAATAATGCTATCTAAGCAAGGATGATGAACACTGGTTATGGCACCGGAGGTTGGGGCATCTAAGCTTTTCACAAATAAGGAAAGCATGCAAATATCAGGCAATTCGCGGTCTTCCAGATATCAAAATTCCAGACAACACCATATGCAAATCATGTCAGTTTGAAAAGCAAACCAGAACTAACTTTCCAGAGAAGGAAGGATCAGCTAGCATGCCTCTTGAGCTTGTACATACAGATGTATGTGGACCATTCACGAAAAGGACACCTCGAGGAGAAGAATACTTGATATTATTTATTGACGATTTCTCCAGGTTTGTCTAGTTAGGACTTATGAAGCACAAAGATGAAGCATTCGAAAAATTCAAATCCTTTAAAGCCTTGGTTGAAAATGAATCAGGATACAAAATTAAGTGCCTCAGATCTGATAGAGGTGGGGAGTTTACCTCAAATGAATTTTTCGATTTCTGTGAAGAACATGGGATAAGAAGAGAATTCTCTACAGCTAGAACTCCTCAGCAAAATGGAGTAGTGGAAAGAATGAACAGAACAGTCCAACAAATGGCTCGTGCTATGCTTGATGAGTTTGGAACTCCCGCAACTTTCTAGGGTGAAGCTACATATGCTGCGGTTGTTATTCTCAACAAAAAAAATGTCCGGGTGAACAGCACTCAAACTCCTCATGAGCTCTGATATGGTGAGACTCCTTCGGTAAAGCACTTCAAAATCTTTGGGAGCAAATGCTATATTAAGAATACTGATGAGCAACTTGGAAAACTTGAACCTAGAGCAGATGAAGGCATTCTTCTTGGTTATTCTCCACACAGCAAAGCATACAAGTGCTACAATAAAATACTTGGAAGAATTGTTGACAGCATTGATGTAGTGGTTGAAGAGAAGGGATACATTCCTAGGCAAGTAAATCATGAAGATATCGAAGAAGATGAAAACTACCCTCAAAGACAGAATGATGAAGAAGAAGAACCTCAAGAAGAACCAGAGGAGCAGATAAGGATAGAAGAAAAGACTCCATCCAGATATGTTCAGAAGAATCATCCAGAATCTCAGATTTTGGGGCAGAAAGAAGCAGGTGTACAAACAAGAAGAACAGTTGCAGAAGCTTCAAGCTATTTGGCATTACTCTCTTCCACTGAACCACAAAATGTGAAAGAGGCATGCAAAGATGAATGTTGGGTGAAAGCAATGGATGAAGAACTTGAGTAGATCGAAAAGAACAACACTTGGGAGCTGGTTCCTAGACCAAAGGATAAGAATGTTATAGGGACAAAATGGGTCTTCAAAAATAAATTGAATGAAAATGGAGAAGTAATTAGAAACAAGGCCAGACTTGTTTGTAAAGGGTATGCACAGTAAGAAGGAATAGATTTTGAAGAAACATTTGCTCCTGTTGCAAGACTTGAGGCCATCCGAATGTTCCTTGCTCTCTCAAGCTTTCAAAACTTCAAAGTATTTCAAATGGACGTGAAATCATCCTTTCTGAATGGAGACTTGGAAGAAGAAGTATACATTGAGCAGCCAGATGGTTTCATTCTTGGAAATGATCCAAATCTTGTATGCAGATTGAAAAAGGCTCTCTATGGTCTCAAACAGGCTCCAAGGGCTTGGTACTATCGTTTGGACAAATATCTTCGTCAACAAGGTTTTTCAAAAGGATCAGCAGACAGCAATCTTTATATAAAAGTTGAAAATGACAAATTACTAATACTTGTTGTGTATGTAGATGACATTATCTTTGGCAGCAATGAAGAAGCTATGAGTCAAAGCTTTGCCTTGGTGATGCAGAAAGAATTCGAAATGTCCTTGCTGGGAGAACTGACATATTTTCTTGGTTTGCAAATCCAACAAAAAGAAGGAGGGATCTTTTTGTCTCAAACCAAGTATCTCAAGCAGATTTTGAAGAAATATGGCATGGAAGATGCAAAACCAGTATGTACACCCATGGTCACAGGATGTAGCCTCAGCGCAAATAATGAATCAGCAGCAGTGCATCAACCAACCTACAGATCTATGATTGGAAGTCTACTTTATTTGACAGGTACCCGACCAGACATCATGCATGCAATTGGAATAGTTGGAAGATTTCAAGCAAATCCGAAGGAAACTCATCTTCAGGCAGTGAAGAGAATCTTTAAATATCTTCAAGGGACTCAAAATTATGTCTTATGGTATCCTAGAGATACAGATCTCACACTTCATGCTTATACAGATGCAAATTGGGCAGGAAGCGTGGATGACAGGAAGAGCACAAGTGGTGGTGCGTTATTTATGGGTTCCAGATTAGTATCTTGGTTTAGCAAGAAACAGAGTTCGATTGCCTTGTCTACAGCTGAAGCAGAATATGTTGCTGCTGCATCTTGCTGCACTCAACTCCTTTGGATGATGCAGACCTTGCAGGACTTTCAAATCACTTGTACACCACCTATCTCCATCTTATGTGATAACACAAGTGCAATCAGCATTTCAAAGAACCCAGTCATGCATTCAAAGACCAAGCACATACCGATCAAGTATCATTTTCTCCGGGAACAAGTACATGAACAAAAGGTCAAGTTGGAGTATGTTCCTTCTAAGGAACAAGTTGCTGATATACTCACCAAACCATTGCCCAAGGAGACCTTTGAATACCTCAGGCAAAAGCTGGGGGTTGTTGATGCATCATCTTGTTGAATCTCTTCTGATGGTTAGTTGTACGCAAGGCTCATCTGGGGCATATGCGTACATGTGCTGGGTTGCAGATTGGTTGAAGTTTGAATGGCACAGGTTCAGGGGGAGCATATAATGCATTGTTGGCATTATGGAGGACGTACAGAAGGAGATCATGGATGCTGGTCTGAATATTGCTGCAATATGTCTCTATCTCTTTCATGGTCATTTATGGTGTTTGGTGGATTATGGTTCTTCTTTGCAGATCTGGTTCATATTCAGGGGGAGCATAACCCTTTGCCCTTGATGTCAAAGGGGGAGAATGACGTTGAAGACTTTGAGGTTGCCATCAAGTCCAAAGGTGGAGATTGTTGGCATTATGATTCTGGTATGGCTTTATGTTACAGATGTTGTACTTGATGGCAACACCCTCAAGTGGCAATGCTCTAATCAGGCTCTCAAAATGTTGAAAATTAAGAGGTACGCAGGAGAATAGTTCAAAAGGTGCGTACACGTAGGTACACCGTGAAGGGACTGTGGCCACACTCGCAGGTCACCCGTTCAGAAGGTGCGTACCCCCAGTTCACTTACTTCAAGGCAGAGAAGCGCGTTCACGTGGGGTTTCCTATGTTTGGCCCATGGTATTTAGCCCGTCGTTCTTGATTCTATGGTTTTGGCCCGTGGTATTGTTTTATATGATTATTATTGAGCCTCATGTTTTTGGGCCCCTTGTATTGGTTATCTATGGTATTGATCCATGTTTTTAGGAAGAGCTTGCCTATATAAAGCAAAGGAGATCACTTGGCTAAGTATCTTTTGCAAATTGAATATCTTAAGATCTGAAATATTGGGTTATTGTTTTAAAAAAGCTTGATCTATGTAAAAGTGAAGTTGAAAGCGAATCTGTGAAGGGTGATCTCTCGAGCGCATGAGCAGATCTGAGCATCTGACTATCTGTGGCACACTGGGGACTGCCAATTTAGCCCTAATCAGAGGTACGCAGGTGATTAACGGTGCAAGTGCGTGGGTACGCAGAGCAGAAGAAGGAGAAGTGCGTGGGTACGCAGAGCAGAAGAAGGCGCAATGTGTGGGTACGCAGCGCGACAGAGGTTCAGGTGCGTAGGCACAGGGAAAGTACGCGGCGCTTCAGAAGCCGCAGGTGCGTAGGTACGCGGCGCGATAGCACCTATGGGTGCGTGGCTACAGTAGCAGTACGCGGCGTGATAGTATCTGTGGGTGCGTGCCTACAGTAACAGTACGCAGCGCGATTGAAGAAACAATGCGTGGGTACGCGGTGCAGCAGAAGGCTCTCTGCAGGTATACGCAGGGGAGCAAAAGGTGAAGTGCGTAGCCACGCAGGCCAGAGAAAGAAAAATTGCGTATCTGTCTTAAGATCTTTTGTTGACTGAATTTTTCTGTTGATAAGGTGTTCTGGGTTTAGTTTACTGTTATTGTGGATCTGGTTACTGCAGTTGTCTGGGTGACTTACTTGTACTTGTTGATCTCTTGATGTTTATGGATCCAGTTTGAAAATTTATGAAAAGTGGTCCTTGAAAGAAAAGAAGTAGGGGGATGTAGCTCCCTTCCAGGAGAGACTGGAAAACAAGAGAGAGTTGTAGCTCTCTGCAGGTTGCAGCCTGCGTACTGGTAAAGGACTGCACCAGTACAAAACCATTGTAAAAGGAGTTTCTAATTTGAAAGAAGATAGAGACATATTGCAGCAGGTGGTTTTCACCCACATTGGGTTTCCACCTTACATCTGGTGTTCTTTGGTGTGACTCTCTGTTTTCTTTGTTCATGCTCATTATTTTATGGTACTGACCTGCAAAAATAATTCAAAGTATAAATAAAGAAGATTTATTAAAAGAACTAGATAATACTGATTCACCCCCCTCTCAGTATTATTTCCATCACTGTCTAAATAATGTTTGTTGATAATCACTTGGCAAAAACTTACCTCGCAACTTTGCCACCATCTTACTCCAATTTTTAATTGGCTACTTACGAAGTCTTTTTCTTTCTGCCTGCGCTCCATCCCACCAAAGTGTTGCATGTCCTTTCAATTTTATGACAGCAAATTTCACTCTCTTTCCTTCTTCCATTTCTTCATAATCAAAGAATTTATCCATGCTATTAATCCAGTCTATCAACTCGTAAGGGTTTAAACCTCCTGCATAAATTGAACCCTCAAGTCTGGGTTTAGATGTGGATCCTCACACTGATTTAAAGAATCTCATTTCAAGAGTAATTTTTGCAGGTTCCTCTGCTTCTGCAACTCCAACTTCAGGCTCACTGACATCTCCAACATCTGCATCTCCTTGATTTCCTATTTCCACTACTTCTAGTCTAGCTTGCATCTATTGCATAGCTTCGAACACTTCAGCATTTGCAACTGGTCTTCCTCTTCTTTGACCACGTCTTCCTCAACTCTGAAAGCCATGTTGGACTTCTTTCTCTTATATTTGATATCTTGATCAGTGTCAATAAGCTGCTCTAATACCACTAATGGTGGTTTGGGTGCAGGTGTTAATGATAATCATTTAAATCCAGTAACAATCTCTTCGAGCGCAGGTGGAAGTTCTTCTTGGATTTCCTTTGGAGTTTCCGTCATCCGCCTCTAAATGTAGTTATTCTGCTAATACAGCAGAATTTTTAAAATTACCTTAAATATGGCAGAACTTCACTTACCACGGAACCAAAAGGAGATGACATAGACGTCCATAAACTTCTCGCGTCCGCCTTTTCCACAAATCTTTACCTTTCTCACGAAACCGAAAGGAAGCCAAGCTGCAGTTTATAATTTCTCAGGTTCGAAATTTGGATTAAATCTTGTGCTTCTTTTGACACGATATCTGTCGAATCTCGTCACTTCACAGCGAACGGTTGTGATCAATCCGGACTTCAATGAATTAAATCACAATTTATACAATATCACGTCTGATTTCCAAATTAAACCCCGTGCATGTTAACCACGCGATTGTCGTCGGATCGGCCTCCTTCAAGCGGATGGTTGCGATTGATTCAGAACTCAAAGGATTAAACCGTAATTCATAACATATCGTGTTTGAAAATTATATTAAACTCCGTTCACTTTTCGACACGATTACCATTAGATCTGTGTCTGTCGATCGGACAGTGCAGGTCGTTTTCTAAGGTTTCTCACGACTTTTGTCGGGGTTTTCCTCATTCCGCCAAGAAATTGGACTTCTGCCAGGTTTATACTAGTTCTAAGCTATATTCTCTGGGACTTAGAAACACAACCAAATTACTTCAAAACACAGGAAATGAAGATTTAAACACGGTAAACACAAGATTATATGAAATCGAACTCTAAAAGGCCAAACTGTAAATCAACAGAACTCAGAGAAATTTTGAAGGAAATTCAACCCTCCGGGATTAACCATTCAGTTACAGAATACATAGAGACACTGAGATATTTCAATTTTTTTCAATCAAATCCTCCTCAGCCAAATCCAGCCAAATCCCATTACACTAATTCAAAACTTACATAAATACCAGTACATACAAACAATCAGATCCTCAATCAATGGATCGAATCTTGCTAATCCTAGATAATACCTACTTTGCATGATATTCTCCTCGAGATTCTCAACTAAGTCTAATTACTTGAATTACTTACAAAATAGTTCAAATCCCTTAATTCTAGCTCAAATCCTATCTAGAAAGCTTTGTAAAGTGTTGTTGAAAACCCTATAGTGAGGGGATATGATACTTCTTGCATGATTAGTTTGTTAGTGGCATACCTTGTTAAGACACGCAAAGGCTTCTCTCTACCAAACACTCTGATGAAGGTTCCACCTGGTGAGGCATACCAATTTGAAATTTATACTATCACCTCCATTTCTTCTTGGGGCATGCAAGGTGGATCTTTTTCAAAGATAAGCTTGTATATCAGGAAGATAAAGTGGTCAGTTATCCATGCCACTACTCCTCGATAACTACATTCTGAAAGAAACTTGCAATAGATGTTCACAACAATCTCTCATGGTGTCCATGTCCAGTTCATGCTAGGGAACTAATGTTGTGCACAGATTGCATCGAGTAAGTATGCAGACATATAAAACCTTGTTTGCTCATCCTTGGACGGATTATGAGCTTGTGCAACATGGGTATTAAATTGTTGAGCCAATAAATACAACTAGTTGAATGCCCTTCTATCACTTACCAACTGGTCCAATAAGATTTCCCACACTTCAGTAAAGGTTTCAGTGATCTCTTGACCATTGATTCTACAAGCGAAAATAATCAAGAGCTGGTAAGTCTTCCTGATGGACATTGTCTTGCACACATTGGTGGGTTTATGTCTAAACTTCAATGGCTCTTTCACCTAACACTTGGCAATGTCTCTTATGTTCACGTAGTTATGGGTGGCATAGAAGAGTGATTTCATGCACTTTACTAGCTCGAGCAAGTCATACAGCTATTGAAAGTATTCCACCCTGAAGGTGGCAATATTTTTTCCACTAGCACTGCTCAATGTTATAGTCTTTTCATCCGTATGTGAGAAAATTCATCTTATGATGTCTGCACACAGGAAGGAAGGATACATGCATGCAACCTTATATAATCTTGACTGTCGGATGCTAAAATAAATTTGTGGGTCCTCTAAATTTGCCTCAAAGTCCTTTGCAAAAGTGTCTTTAATCTATTTCCATGTTAGTGTTGATCCCTTCTCTATAAACAACTGAGTATTTGAATATACTGGTAAATCAACTGATGTATGCTCAACTGCTTCCCTAGTACTTCTCTTGGTGGTTTCTTTTTATGTAGCTCTCTTAGATGCCATGGTAACAGTGACTGTTGGAGAGGTACTCAACAACTATTGTACATGTGGGACATAGAGGGCACTCACAGCAAGAAAATGTCATTTTGAAGCAAAATAACTTACAAGGAAAGTTCAAGCAAAAAACTGGGCATTATATGGGAAGGATTGCACAATTTTTCTGACAAGGGGGATTGCCTTCCTATGGAAACTGTGCACTATGCATTCCCAGCTACCAAGGTGGAAGCCTGCTGGTTGAAACTACACAATGCACAGTTCAGCCTAGGTAGAGCCCTTGGAGAGATTGTGCATTATGTAGTCTTAGTGGCCAAGCTGAGAGGTTGGCTCCTAGAAATGCACAGTGTGTAGTTGGATCTAGCTTAGAATATGCGTTGCACAATTCCAGAGGCCAATCTTGTGGCTTGAGCCTCCATATTGGACAGTGCGAGTTGTGTAAAGTGAAATCCAGCCAAGGGGAACCCAGATATACCCAAGGAAAGTGTGAAAACAAGCAGATCTGAGAGATAGTGTGAATATGAATGTTGATCTGACTAATTGTAAATGAATGCATGTGAATCAAGTGCAGCAATTGATCAAACGGAAGGAAAACAAAGTAAGTGAGGGGAGTCGCCGCAATAACGAACATTGGTGCAAAAAATAGGAAAACTAATGCGACACTTGGGAAAGGTAATATATAACTTGAAACAAAACTTCTACAAGTTAAAACTCTAGAAACCATGAAAATAAATAGGTGAAACAACACTCACACAATCCAAATGACAAAAAGCGACAGAAAAAGCGGTGAAAGACAAAAAAAGAAAAACTCACTCGGAAAAGCGACAACGATCGCACCAAAGGCTCCTTGATCTCCTTGGGAATGCTAGAGCTCCAAGATTGAACGTGAAATGAGCTCTAGTAGCATCAATTAAATAGATTTGGATAAATTAGGATTTATGATGTCCATGCCTAAAATCAAGGAAAAAGCGACACTTGATGGAATTTTCTAAAAATAGTGCAAGTGCCTCCTTCGGGATACTAAAAATAGATCCCTATTTTTTAGGGATGATTTTTTTCTTTTTGCTTTTCCCTTTTTCATTTTTGGGGGGAATTTTCCATGCACACCGTCGGGAAAGACTATGCAGTTCCAGGGAGCTGGGAAACTTTCTGGCTCAATGCACTACGCAGTTTCTGAGTTCACTGAGGGTTGTGCAATTTATGGGCTCAGTGTTGGGATTTCTCCTCATGACTATGCATTTTCTGAGCTCAAGGCACACTGGCAGTTCGAACTGCGCAATTTCCATCAGCAAGGTTGGTTGCCTTCAAGGATTGTGCAGTTTCTGGGGGCAAGCCTAGAACTGCTATGGGACCAAGTTAGGAGATCATCTTGTGAGTTAGAAAATCAAATAAGTAAGAAAACAAAAGCCAAAATGAAAAGGATAAGTCTAAGTCGAAGCACGAATACATGGATCAATGTGAGATGAGCTATTGTGGTTAAAAAGGAAGGCTCCAAAATCGAAGCATAGGCAAAATTTTGGAGGGTGGTTGTAGTCACTACAACAGAACCTTTACCATATTATGGTTGAAGGTAAATAGTTTATTATATTATTATATCTCGATGACTTTATTCTAACATGTGATGAGAAGATGATAAAATCTTGCAAACAAGATGTTTCTAGAGAATTTGAGATGAAGGACTTAGGGCTCATGCATTACTTTATTGGTATGGAAGTAATGGCAAGGAGATGGGGAACTGTTTGTCTCTGAGGGAAAGTATGCCAACGAGATATTGAATAAGTTCCACATGGAGAGAAGAAAACCCATGGAGACTCCTCTAGCGGGTAATTGGAGGAAGGAAGATGCTACTTCAAGTGAAGTAGTGGAGGCTACTATTTATAGACAACTTGTGGGTTCACTTATGTATTTGGTGAACACATGACCAGACATGTGTTTTGCAGTTAACTAGCTTGGTCAAGCCATGGTTAAGCCAACCAAACTTTATTGGAAGGTAGCTAAACATGTTTTGAGATACCTTAGATGCATCACTCAATTTGGTCTTTGGTACAGACAAACAGAGGGAGTGAAGCTTCAAGGTTTCACAGATGCAGATTGGGCAGGAATTCCATCCGACACGAAGAGAACATCAGGGGGAATCTTCAATATTGGGTTAGCAACAGTTTCTTGGTATAGCAGGAAGTAGAGATCAATTGCACTTAGTTTAGAAGAAGCAGGGTACATGTCTATTAGTCAAGCATATTGTGAGGTTATCTGGATGAGGAAGATTCTTGCTAGGTTATTTGGCCAATAGATGAATCCTTCAATGATTTACTGTGACAATCAGAGTTGTATCAAACTCTTTGAGAATCCAGTTTTCCATGATCGATCCAAGCATATTGACATCTGGTATCACCATCTACGAGACTGTGTGGACAAGAGAACCATGTTGATAGAGTACATTCCTACTAAGGAACAGGATGTAGATATTTTAACAAAGGAATTGTAAATATGAAAATTCAAGTTTCACGGAGGCAGGATTTGGGTAGTAGATAATCCCTTTCTTGTTGAGAGGGAGTGTTGAAAATGCAACAAGAAATTCCTAATTTAATTTGTCCTTGAATTAAATTAGGAATTAAATTGTAATTCCATATATAATGGAAACTTGTAATAGTTAACTAATTTTATTTGACTTAGTTAGCTTAGTTAACTTCTATTTTGGAGTCTAACTAGAGTCATTTAGAGTGTCTCCTACACTTTGGAGAACTAGTTGAATTTATTTTGAACTGTAATTATTTAATTCATTCTAATTGGGTTAAATTCAGTTAAACTAGTTCCAATTGATGAAGGAATTAGTGTAACCAACATCAGTGGGGTGTAACCAGCATCAGTGGAGTGTAACTAGTATCAGTGGGGTGTAACTATCATCTGTGGGGTGTGACTTACTATAGTGGGGTGTAACCAACACTGATCAGTGAAATGAAGATTCACTCGTAATTAACTCAGGCATGTTATATTAGAGAAGGACCCAGTTGAGATTGGAGTTCAGGGACAGTGTAATGTCAGTTGTATAATCATGTGAATTGTACAGGTGGTGCATGTAATCAAAGGAATACCTATGAGGATTGCGCAATTCATAATTGTGGGATTTCCCAATTAGATATTGGCTAATTCCCAAGAGAACCGTGCAAAAAAATAGGATCTTGGTAGGCAACAGAATTGGCTAAGTATTGGTTTTATCTTGTTTATGGAGTAGTGAGATAGATTAAGATAGTGCATATGTTCCTCGGGCTTGAGCAAAGCATTGTAATCTTCTCATATTTTCTTGTTAATGCAATATACAAATAGCAGGGGTTTTTTAGTTGTGGCTTTCCCCTGAAAATCATTGTGTTTTATGTGATTGAATTCTTTCTCTTATATGATTCGTGATTTCATCAATCATTTATTATTTTCGTTGCTGAGTAGAGTAGATTCAAGTCCATTGTTTTAGAATATTACAATTTTCAGTTTGAATCTATAAGGAATTTCTACAAATTCCACTCTTTCATGGTTCACACTTAAAGGATCAAATGTATTAACACTTTCTTGTTCGTCTTTCCCAAAGGTACTCTGTAGAATGTAAACTTTGATCTCAAATCCTGATAGAACCTTGCTTTATCATGCAGTTTCTTTGAAAGAGAATGGAACACATTTCACATTGTGTTTTAAACTCATTGTAGACATATGGGAAATGAATAATAACAAACCAATCACCCAGTTCGTGTCCTCAACTAGTAGTAATTCTATTTTTACATGAATATACTATATCCACATTGTTCTTTGATTACTAGAAAATGATCGCAACATAATGCTTTCCTAGGTTATATTCTAGAGTGATTCGTTAAATCCATATTTTAAAAACTTGGACACTTGGGCATCACATACAGCCAGGAGTCATATACATTCTTCACAAATACATATCAGAATTACTATCCTTCTTATATCTTCTATATCAAAAACATCCTTTGCATGGTTTTTGTTTACCTTAATAAATTTTGGCGTCAAGACCCAAAGCTTCTATCTAAGCGTTGGTTCATAGAAATTATTATCATTTTGTGTCATGTAAGGAAACGATTCCACTAGTGCATGACCTAAGACCCATTTCTCCTAATCACTAGCGAGATAACCATTGGTGGCACCTAGATTTACATGTTTGTACCTCATACACACTTTCCATATTGTAAGAACTTCCATGAAGGCCATTTTCTGCTTCCACTAGGGTGTGGGAGAAGAAAATTGTAAAGGGATATAGCATGGTCAATATTGATTCACAGTATATTATACCAAATTGAAGCCCTAGAAATTCTATCAAGTGGTGTTGGTATGGGTCTGGCTACAATATGAGGGATTTATCAAAATATATACGTTATGTGATATCTAAGGCCATCATTGAAAACCCTAAAAGGGAGCAGATTACAAACTGCAATACTTCCTTCATTCAACCTCCAGTTTGAGCATTTTTTTCCCCTGAAATCATGAATTTTTGTGAGTAGAATACACATATGTTGTTGGTTTGTGGAATTATGTAGGAAAACACTTAAAAATTGATCTATTTTTCATGGCTCAAATCTGTAAAAAAAAAAGGTAGAAATATGTTTCTTGCTTTTCCCTTGGAAAGTTCTCTGATACCACTGGTAGTGTACCTTAAACCTAAAAATGAAATAACACAGAAGATATACAATAGTGGGTAGGAAATACTTCAATACATAATATATCAAGATAAAATTTAGGCAGGGAAACACCTTATAGGGATCATTTTATGGAAGGATCAACTCTTGTTCACTTGTCACTTTGAGGGGGAATCCTTTGAATGAGTTGTGTTTTAATACATGATCACATAAGGAGGACTTTATTCTCATTATTTACAACCATGAAATGTAAATACCTATTTGGACTTCTTTAATGAAGCTACATTACATTTATTTAATGTTAACTACCTAATGGGCCTTATTTAATAACAATTAGCATTGTAGACCTAGATCACAGTACATTAAATGGTCACCATACTGATCCTATTTGTGTATCTAATGGGAACATAGGCAACTATTACACCCTCAGGGAGGATCCCAATTGAAATGAAGTAATGGATCTTCTTATGCAATGATTTAATTTCTCCACGGAGCACTTATTCCACTGAATTAGACATTCTTGTTACATCCTGATTATGTTTATAGAAAACCATAGAAACTTGATTGTGGTTTAGTTACGGGAAATTTATTACGTGAGTAAACTCACAACTTAAATGGAAACAATTAAACAATAACTATAAAAGTGTACTGAGAAAAGGTTGGACTGTAAAAAAACCAAAATACTCATCTAGGACACAAAAACATCAGCAACTATTCATCTTAAAGTTTCAACATCTTAAATTTTCGATGAGAAAGACACCAGTAACCCACCCCTTAGTTAGAATTGGTTTGAAAGGGAAGTTGGACTTGATTAAGGAAGGTTTAGATTGATAGAAACTTCAAGTGCAAGAAGAAAAAGTGCTCAACTCCAGTGTGTGTTATGGTTGGTTCATTAAGGTCCAAAAAAGACCCTTACCATGGAAGAACATGAAGAGATTGAGTCATCCTTGGATTTTCATTTTGGATGTTTGATGCATTATCTGAACAGGGTAAGAATCCTTATAGTATGATTAGCTTGGGGAATATCAACTAGTTCAAATCTTCCTTGGTGGGTGACAAGGTTGATTGATACCACTAAAATTCAAAAGGGATGATGGTCAAATTTCCAAGAGGGAAACGTATAAGGGAGGGTTTTTCCAACATGTGAACAGCATGTTGATGGTCTATAGGAGCAAGGAGGTTGCATTGTCGTTGAAATGCAAGTTCATGCACCTCCAATGTATCACATGGGTGCTTCTGTGAAACGCACCCCAAGATTGGGCCCTGCATCACAGTGACACACATCATTGACTTCCTTTAAACATAGCTACCACCATGCCAGGTTGAAGTGTTAGGTTTAAGAAGTACCTATTCCACCAAAATCACTTGGAACTTGAAGCCATCCTCATTTCCTGTTGAGACATGAAATTTAAGTGGGACACACCAAAACCAGAATAGGCCCCCAGAAAATGACTTAATAGTTTGTTGACCTCATTAAAAAATTGGGCCCCAATGGCTTGCAACATTTTACTTTTGGGCCTTTTTATTTTGAATAAAGTATGGCCCCATGTGGTACCTCTGAGGACAACAAATATGGGGAGGGTTTTCCCGATGCTTCAAGTTTAGCTAAATGGATAAGGATCATAGATCCCCATCTAATGGCCCATGGTTCTTTTTTTTACAGCACAACCCAATGGTTGTGTGCATTTTTTACTAAAACATGGTATTTTCTTGTGATGGGCACCATAATGTTATTCATGGGAGGTTTAACCACACTCTCCCTGGACCAATTTATGTTCTTGTTGGTGTAGTTGTAGAGTTGTATGTAACTTGAGTTTTCAAGGAGGTACATTCATGGCTTTGAGAGGTGTGATTATGCCAACATACATATTTATAAAATCAACAAGGTCATGTTTGGTTTCAGTTCAAACCATATCTTTCTACTTATTTTTTTCACTGGCAATCTTACCTACCTATTCTAAATTTTTGCGACAACACCTTTCTACGACATGGCCATGTATGTTGAGTAAGGGTAAGATTTAGTTAGTTTGTCATTGCTTTCTTTCAAGACCGTGCCTCTCCCCCACATAGCTCTCAGTGTTTTAAAAGGACAAGTTATAAGCCATAGCTTCATTGGGTAGTGAATCTTATACTTTTCTTTCTCAATGCAAAGTTAACTATATGTTATGATGGAATGTATGGCTTCGATTAAGGAAATATAAAAAATAGTAGTTATTTTAAAGTTAACACTTTTCTAAATAAATTTATAATTTAATATGATTCTGGATCCCCTTTCAGTACACCCTATAAATGACAGATGTCATGCAGCCAATTCTATGCTCAATAATTATCTTTGTTGGTGGTAAATTATGAAGTATGTTGAACATGTTGGTCATCATGGGACTGGTTGATTGACAGTTATTTGAGTCTTTATAGAAGAAATTTTTTGGGTAAAATACTTTCTGAATCTTTTAGGTAGTCTTATGCAGTCTGAAATGTGTACTTAATAGTTTTCCATGGTAGATTGTTCATAGTATTTGAATCTTCAAATCACCATTGAATTTGTTGAAACCTAATCATAGGGATTGGGTGAACAGCTATAATTAATGTAAATAAATAGTAGAGAAGATAGAGAGTCATCGGGAGATGAACCGAATAGTCACTCCCTCTTGTATGTAATAATGAACAACCTGAATGAATAATATAGAGTTCTGATTTGAGGAGTTACCTCCTGGTCTGACATGGTGTTAAGTTTAGGTATGTTCTATGCTAGAGCAATTTATTTGAATTTTCATAGTTAGCAATCACATCAGCATTATGATAAACTGCAGATAGAACATAAATATACAGAAGATAAGCCAAGACAAGAGGACACAAGATGTGGTGCGAGCCAGGAACAAACCCCACAATGTGTGGGGAAACCCTTTGATCAAATCTTCTTTTATCTTCAAAGTTCAGCAAAGAAAGAGAGAGAGAGAGTACATTTACAACAGAAGTCAATACTTTGACTTATCTAGATCTAGCATAGATCATTTCGTATAATGATGAGATCAGTTGAAGACATTTTGCTTCAACTAATTCTCAAGGTGACTCCTTCACCTATCATCGTGCTGCATCTCGTCCATTTGCTGCACCTTATTGTGTAGTTCCATCATGTGCATCATGCATTATCACATTCTTCATGATCTCATATATCACACAGCCCATACATCATGCTGCTACCCATGACTGCGTTATATATGCGCCCAGATCACACATAATGTTGCTGCCCATGATGGTGTTATATATGTGCCCAGATCACACATAATGCTGCTGCCCATGAGGGTGTTATATATGTGCCCAGATTACACATAATGATAATTTCCTTATCTCTATGCCAACGAAGTTTATATACATAGAAAATATCATTGTTTTTCATTATATTAGGGCTGTGTATGATTCATAATGAACAGTGTATTTGTATCCTTATGAACAGCGTATATAATCCATGATGACTGTGTTCCATAATATATATGACTTATATATATTATTCATCATAAACATGACTGCATTCATAATGAATATGACCCGCATATCACTGCGTTCCATTCATTATCAATATAACTGCGTCCTGTGATATCTCTGTTATGATAGCTCTGTAGTACATAGTGTTGAGGCTGTTACAGGACCATCCAAGGGCATCATCTAGAGGTGTGCCAAGAGATGTATTTAGACTCCTCAACACATTTTCTAGAACCTTACATATACCCAAGTTACGCTTTGACTGCGGCTACAGAGCGGATACCCGAGTTTGGTTTTCCCTAATCATACCTTACGCTTTAACTGCAGGCATAATGCGGATCCATATGACTGCGGCTTCATTGTTAGCCTTATGAGACTGCGGTTGTTCCTTTTATGAAAGCAGAATATCAGTCTTCCTGAACAGCGTGAATATGATTCTCATGCCCAACGTATGCATTTCCAATACGGCGTTATTACAGCGTTAGGTTAATGCCATGACTACGTGTGTTTTTATGGTTGCTTCAGCGATCCCTTGACTACAACATTTTCTTCTGTGGTTTCATGCCTGGACGGTGGCTTCATGCCTTGACTTAATTCGTAGATCACTATATCTAATACGTTTCCATGGCCTGCGTATAGGGTGTCTCTATTTACTACGGATAGGGTATCTCCATTTTCCTGTGCATTCATGTCCCAACGTATTTATGACCTGTGTATAAATGTCATAACATAACTGTGAGTAAGGTATTTTCATGACAGCGTGTAGATGTGTTTTCATAAACATAGTATCTGTGTTATACATATAGCCGCATATATATCCCTTGAATGTTGTGCGTATACAGATTTCCATGCTGTGCCATTTCAGCATATATATATATCTTCATGAATTAGGGTATTACGTTGATTGTGACTGCAGCTAAGGCATTCTTCATTAGTGTATCTCCTTCACCAAAAAATCCAAGACGTGGAGAGGAGATCACATGAAGAATGTGAATGTTAATGACTCCAAATCCTATCTTATTTATACTAAAGGCGGATGATTGAATAGACATGACGATTTGGCTTCTAGAGCCTACATAAGAGCTAGTCAGCTTGATAATAATTACATAAACAAAATAAATCCATATCTCCATAAATACTTATCGGAATCGGATGATCTTTGGATCAATCCTACACCTCTCGATGAGAGGGATCCAATAAAAATATCAGCTGCCATAAATAAGCTGACCCACATGGACTTTGGCCCTAGTTGCCAATTTAACACTCCCTCTCAACTAGGGAGAACTCCATCCATTGATCCATAAGTCTGACTGTGCTATCTCTTCCATCAGTGCCCTGCACTGTTCTGCCCAACTCTGCTCAGCTCTGCTAGCTCTGCTCTACTCTGCTCAACTCTGCTGGCTTTTCTTTGCTCTGCTCAGCTCTGTTGGCTCTGCTAGCTCTGCTCTGCTCAGCTCTGTTGGCTCTGCTAGCTCTACTCTGCTTAGCTCTGTTGGCTCTGCTAACTCTACTCTGCTTTGCTCAGCTCTGCTGGCTCTGCTCTGCTCTGCTGGCTCTGCTAGCTCTGCTCTGCTCAGCTCTGCTGAACTATGAAGAAGAAGAATTGATCGAGAATGTCTCATACCATTCTCCACTGACCCGAAGTCAGTCTCAGAGTGCGTACCACTGGTCCCAGACCAGTCTCAACCGACCCAAAGTCAGCGTCATAGTAGGTACCACTCCTACTATTGGTCCCAGACCAGTGTCGCAGTCTCAGAGAGTGTACCACTAGTCCCAGACCAGTCTCAGCAGACCCGAAGTCAGCGTCATAGTATGTACCACTCTCACTGGTCTTAGACCAGTACTGCACAGACACGAAGTCAGCCTCGGAGTATGTACCATTGGTCCCAGACCAGTCTCAATCGACCCGAAGTCAGCGTCATAGTATGTACAACTCCTACCACTAGTCCCAGACCAGTATCGCAGGCTCAGAGAGTGTACTACTGGTCCTAGACCAGTCTCAACCGACCCAAAGTCAGCGTCATAGTATGTACGACTCTCACTAGTCCCAGACCAGTCCTGCACTGACACGAAGTCAGTCTCGGAGTATGTACCACTGGTCCCAGACCAATCTCAGCCGACCCGAAGTCAGCGTCATAGTATGTACAACTCCTACCACTGGTCCCAGACCAGTATCATTGATCCCAGATCAATGGAGGAAATCCTGGCGTAGGGAGTACGGTAGATACAATGATGCATCCATCGGTACTACTATGGTCCCTAACTTCATTTCCCTGCTCATTGATTAGATGAGAGGTACTTCCCATGAGTCCCAGACTGCATGGGTAGGATGCCTCGACAAGAGAACTTAATTAATCATGTCCTCAGAGGAGAACACATCAATCCTGCTACAATCGCCATGGAGAACACATCAATCCAGGCCACCATGGAGAACACATCAATCCAGGCCTCACAGGAGAACACATCAATCCTGCTACACAGGAGAGAAAATCATCATGTTCCACAAGAGAGCGAATCATCTTGTCCCACAAGAGAGCGAATCATCTTGTTCCAGTGCGCACCACCAGGGGAGGGTGAGTCACCCTGTGGTCATATGTTGCTCGAGTAGAACTGCAAGCCCCCCAGAGCTCCCAGAGCTCAATGTACGCAACATGTAAGGCTTGTAGCTTATCTTTCCACATTCAGAATCTAACTCCCTCTGTCTCCTATAAATGAGAGGGTCTGCACCTGTCAGACATAGGTCTGGTACGAGAGGTTTATCATCCACAACCTTCGAGTAATGGTTTGGATCGGTTTCACTCGTAGTGAATCTCAGCTGTATTAGACAGCTATCAATCCTCTCATACTACGCCCGAGGTGTTTTTCTTCAAGCCATAGAGGGATTTCTTCCACCTATATACATGAGATTCCCTGATCATTATTCTCAAACTCCTCGGGTTGTTCCAAGCTTGTGGACCTATTGCATGAGGGGAATGGTCCCCTTGTAATATTTTCCTTTGGTACATTTCAGGCATGTACCTTCATGCTCCTTTTTCAATTCAGGCATCATAGTCACCATCTAACTCATAGACCTCTGGTGCTGAGTCAAAGGACATGGTCCCCAGTGGACTTCCTGCAACTTGATACAACCCTGAACTCAAAAACATCTTTGAAACATCTATTTTCAAACACGTACCTTTCCATCAATAAGTGCCATCCTGTAACCTTTGACTTCCATTTCTGAGATGGACATTAGGTTCTTCTTGTGATCAGGTACATAAAAGAGATTCTACGGTTCCTTGCTTTCATGGAAGAGTCGACCATTTCCTTGATGACCTGCATTACCAGTCATTCCTTTAATCATTGAAGATGTCCCAGGAATGATTGTTATCTTCATCAAGAGATGTGTCTCTGCCATTCGGACACTCCTTCGCATAACAGCTGAACTTATTTCAATAAGGCATCCGCCTTTCCTTCTACCCTTAGATCCAAACTTCCCAATGAAGTGATCTTTAGATGGGTCATCAGAAACTTCCGCTATGCCATTCTGATAGCATTCTCTGCTTCGACTTCACCCTAGGTGAATTATGAGGAACGCATTGATCCTTCTGTCTTGTCCCAACTGCCTTTGGTGATTGCTCTTTCACTCTTGCTTGGGCATTGTCTTCACCTCAGCTCTGATACCATGTTAAGTTTAGGTATGTTCTATGCTAGAGCAATTTATTTGAATTTTCACAGTTAGCAATCACGTCAGCATTACGATAAACTACAGATAGAACATAAATATAAAACGCAGAAGACAAGCCAAGACAAGAGGACACAAGATGTGGCGCAAGCCAGGGACAAACCCCACAATGTGTGGGGAAACCCTTTGATCAAATCTTCTTTTATCTTCAAATTTCAGCAGAGAAAGAGAGAGAGAGTACATTTACAACAGAAGTCAATACTTTGACTTATCTAGATCTAGCATAGATCATTTCGTATAATGATGAGATCAGTTGAAGACATTTTGCTTCAACTGATTCTCAAGGTGACTCCTTCACCTATCATCATGCTGCATCTCGTCCATTTGTTGCACCTTACTGTGTAGTTCCATCATGCGCATCATGCATCATCACGTTCTTCATGATCTCATATATCACACAGCCCATACATCATGCTGCTACCCATGACTGCGTTATATATGCGCCCAGATCACACATAATGTTGCTGCCCATGACGGTGTTATATATGTGCCCAGATCACACATAATGCTGCTGCCCATGAGGGTGTTATATATGTGCCCAGATTACACATAATGATAATGTCCTTATCTCTATGCCAACGAAGTTTATATACATAGAAAATATCATTGTTGTTCATTATATTAGGGCTGCGTATGATTCATAATGAACAGTGTATTTGTATCCTTATGAACAGCGTATATAATCCATGATGACTGCGTTCCATAATATATATGACTTATATATATTATTCATCATAAACATGACTGCGTTCATAATGAATATGACCCGCATATCACTGTGTTCCATTCATTATCAATATAACTGCATCCTGTGATATCTCTGTTATGATAGCTCTGTAGTACATAGTGTTGAGGCTGTTACAGGACCATCCGAGGGCATCATCTACAGGTGTGCCAAGAGATATATTTAGACTGTGTCCTCAACACATTTTCTGGAACCTTACGTATACCCAAGTTACGCTTTGACTGCGGCTACAGAGCAGATACCCGAGTTTGGTTTTCCCTAATCATACCTTACGCTTTAACTGCAGGCATAATGCGGATCCATATGACTGCGGCTTCATTGTTAGCCTTATGATACTACGGTTGTTCCTTTTATTAAGGTGGAATATCAGTCTTCCTGAACAGTGTGAATATGATTCTCATGCCCAACGTATGCATTTCCAATACGGCGTTGTTAATGCCATGACTACGTGCGTTTTTATGGTTGCTTCAGCGATCCCTTAACTACAACATTTTCTTCTGTAGTTTCATGCCTGGACAGTGGCTTCATGCCTTGACTTAATTCGTAGATCACTGTATCTAATACGTTTCCATGGCCTGCATATAGGGTGTCTCTATTTACTGCGGATAGGGTATCTCCATTTTCCTGCGCATTCATGTCCCAACGTATTTATGACCTGTGTATAAATGTCATAACATAACTGTGAGTAAGGTATTTTCATGACAGCGTGTAGATGTCTTTTCGTAAACATCGTATCTGCGTTATACATATAGCCGCATATATATCCCTTGAATGCTGTGTGTATATAGATTTCCATGCTGTGCCATTTCAGCGTATATATATATATATATATATATATATATATATATATATATATATATATCTTCATGAATTAGGGTATTACGTTGACTGTGACTGCAGCTAAGGCATTCTTCATTAGTGTATCTCCTTCACCAAAAACCCAAGACGTGGAGAGGAGATCACATGAAGAATGTGAATGTTAATGACTCCAAATCCTCTCTTATTTATACTAAATGCGAATGATTGAATAGACATGACGATTTGGCTTCTAGAGCCTACATAAGAGCTGGTCAGCTTGATAATAATTACATAAACAAAATAAATTCATATCTCCATAAATACTTATCAGAGTCGGATGATCTATGGATTAATCCTACACCTCTCAACGAAAGGGATCCACTAAAAATATCAGCTGCCATAAATAATCCGACCCACATGGAGTTTGGCCCTAGTTTCCAATTTAACACATGGTATCATAGCGGGCATCATTTTTTGGCTTCTCTTTTAATTTGTAACTCCTATTCTATTTTGCCTTTGTTTTGCATCTTTTGTAGGCTGACATCTCTGTCAAAACCCTGCGAAGTCTCATTCATTGTTGTTGTGTCGAATGGTGCATTGAAGCTGAAGGTGCTGTAGTGACTTGGATTTCCTCCCTTGGGCCAGATCTCAAATGTTATAAACCCGCATATATAAATATCATCGGTTCCGCTTTTAATCGCATATCACAAGTCTCCTTGCCTCGATCAATACCACTGCATGTTTGTGATGTGATCATACCCTTCATTAAACTTTTCACATTGGGAATTTTTCCCTGTATATCTTTTTCATATTCACATGGTGATGTCGTAACCTACTCAGACACAGTTTCCAAGGTTTAACTTTATCGGGTTCGCTCTCCACCGTTGATTTCCATCCAGGATCCTACAGCTAACATTGATTTCGGGTGGCCTACATGCATGGGGGTTACTCACCCGAAAATTGTTTTCTCTCTCCACCATTGATGAACAATCCCAAAATCTGACGGTCTACAGTGATTTCGGGTGGCCTACATGCACGAGAGTTACCCACCCAAAATGAGTGGTTTTTCTCTTTCCTCTAGTTGCTACATGTCATCCATTCAATGGAATCAGACGTTCTCCTCTAAATACCACTTACCATTTTTCATCCGCTTGAAATCCTGCTTATCGCTTTAAAACCGCCCTTAGTCTTGGTTAACGCCTCGACTTGATTCGCTTCTGATGACCATTGATCTTCTACCATCGACGGCTCCACAACTCAGCTTCTAATGACCGTTGATTCCTTTCTACTTGAACGAAATCTCATCTCCATCGTTCATCTCTTAACACTGTTCATCTCTCCATCGTTCATCTCTTAAACGTCAAACTCTAGTATACGGGTGAAAGAAGGTGATACCGGGTTGAACAATTTTGGTATAACATTGTTGGTATAACGATATGAATTCAATCATATCTATTATGAGAATAGTTCTCATTGGTAAGGAGAACTATCCTGAGTGGTCCCGGAAGATAAAACACACTCTCATTTTTAATGAGCTATGGAAAGGAGTGTGTGTTGGAGAAGGAGACGAATCACCAGAACGACCTACATCAAACAAGGAGCTCACAAATTGGGAAAATAAGAACAGCAAGGCCTATGCATTGATTGTAGCATCCATAAGCGAAGAGGTGAGTCAACATATTTCGCCATTTTCAAATGCTTTCGAAGCCTTACAAAATCTGAAGGAACTCTATGATTCACACTCTTCACTTGAAGTTGTTCAACTCATGATTAAATTCTTCACCCTTGAATTACAAAATAATGATCCTCTTGCTCTTGCATCTAAAGTAAAATCTATAATGCATGATATCAAAGTCACTAAGGTTGAATTGGATATTCCTCTGATCACTTTTCTCAAGGCACTTTATCCTACTTACTCCAATTATCTTGAGTCATTGCAAGCAAATGGAAATCTCAAAGATATTACCTTTGACTCCCTTGTGAAAATTTTTGTTGAAAGAGAGAAAGCTTTTGGGAAGAAGACAGCCCCTGAATATTCTGAAGAGGTTGTGTGCCTTGCTCATAAAGAAAAGAATCTTGCCCAAGATTCTTCCAGAGGAAGAGGTGGTCGAAGAGGAAGAGGAAGATATTTCAGAGGCAAGGGGGGCAGAAACTCTCAAGGAGAAAATTCAGATTTGCACTGCATACACTGCAAAAGAGATGGATCACATGATGCCTCCACATGCAAGTTACCTTGGGACAAAATTGAGCAGCAAATAAACCAACCCAAATGTAAAACTAATGACAAAGACAAAGGTAAAGCACCTAAATCCGTTCACTATGTTGTGGCACAATGTAATATTGGAGTAAATGAAGACTTATTTAATGCTTCACTTACTTCTTCGAAAAATGATTGGTTGCTTAATTCAGGAGCAACTTGCCACATGACTTTTAGAAGAGATTTTTTTGAATAATTTACTGACAATGTTGATGGAGCAGTATACTTTGCAGACCAATCAAAACTCAAGCCATCAAGGCTTGGCACAATCAGGCTTAAATTGCCTAGTCTTCTAGACTTTCTTCTGCATCATGTCCTATATCTCCCACAGCTAAGGAGAAACTTGTTGTCCTTGGTCCACATTTACCAGCAAGGTCACTCTATTCATATGTTTGATGGCAAGCTTGAGGTGAGAAAAGCATCTGACCACTCACTTGTCATGACGAGGATAGAAGAAGAAAGGCTTCTCAAGTTGAAGGGTACCTCTGCTCGTGTACAACATTTCGCATACAATTCTCATTATGAAGAAGGTACATTTCCATCAAGTTTATTATGTCATGCTAGATTTGAACACTTGAACTATGACAACCTCCGCTTGTTGAAGAAAAATGGTGTTACCGGTTTGCCTACAATTCCTAGGAAACTTAAGCAATGTGATGCTTGCATTCTAGGAAAGCATAGCAAACAGTCTTTTCATGATTCACATTCAAGAGCACATAGAAAACTTGAACTCATTCATTCAAATTTATGTGGTCCAATGCTTGTTCCTTCTACAAATGGAAATAAATATATGATGACATTTATTGATGACTACACCAAAATGTGTTGGGTTTATTTATTGAAGAACAAATCTGATGCTTTTAAAACATTCAAGAACTTTCATACATGGATTGAAAATGATACACAATCTCATATTGGCTCTATTTTCACTGATAATGGAAAAGAATACACTTCAAATGAATTTGAAAACTATCTTCGCCAACATGGGATCAAACATCAAAAAATTGTGCCTTATAATCCCCAACAAAACAGTGTAGCTGAAAGAATGAATAGGACAATCATAAATATGGTACGCTCGATATTGTTCTTCAAAAATGTAAAAATGATGTTTTGGGATGATGCAGTTCTATGTGTTGTATATATAAAGAATAGATGTCCATCTAATGCTATTAGAAACAAGACTCCTTTTGAAATGTGGTATGGGCAAATTCCTTTGGTAAAGCATCTCAGGGTCTTTGGTTCCACCTATTATGCCTTGATACCAAAGGTACATAGAAACAAACTTGGTGCAAGAATTCGTAAGTGTATCTTCCTGGGGTATTCAAACACCTCCAAAGCATATTGTCTCTATGATGGAGTCAACAAAAATTTTGTTGTATCTAGAGATGTAATCTGTCTTGAATCATCCAAAACTAACAATGTTGTTGAGCGGCAACTTGATCGCTTGGATAGATTCACAAGTGCAAAATCATTTCAAGAATTTGATAATCATATTCCACATCTTGAAGGGGGGATTCCTATACTAGATCAACCTGTGGAATCTTCTTCTGAAGCACTCTCTCTCCTGCATGAAACTCCAACAACGGATGATACTTTGAGTGGTGTGATTGACAGAATTGGGAGACTCAATCTTGATTCAATCCCAACTCAATCAACGAAGCATCCTGGACCATCTGAGAAAGGTCCCCCAAAGTGGTTGACAAAGACACTTGAAAGTTTTAATCCTGATGAGGTTGGAAAGACAGGAACTAGAAATTCAAACCGGAAAAATGAAGGTGATGTAGATGACTCTGATTCACCTGTTGATATGGATTTTTCTTATGATTGTGAATTGAATTTGTCTACAGATTTTGAAACAACTTCCTTCAAAGAAGCTTCTTCTCATGATGAATGGAAAGAAGCGATGCAAAAGGAGTATGATGCCCTGATAAAGAATGGCACTTGGAAGCTGGTTGATCCTCCATTGGGAACCAAACCAATTGGCTACAAGTGGGTCTACAAGAACAAGTATAAAGCTGATGGCTCACTTGAAAAGCACAAAGCTAGGCTTGTGGCACAAGGTTTTGCACAGAAGGAAGGGGTCGATTATGAGGATACTTTTGCCCCCACAGCAAAATGGGCTACCATCTGTACACTCTTTGCCCTAGTAGCTCAGAACGGCTGGAAATTCCATCAAATAGATGTAAAAATTGCTTTCTTGAATGGAGATCTAAAAGAAAATGTTTTTATGTCCCAGCCTGAAGGATTTGATGTGAAAGGACATGAACATAAAGTATGCAAACATGTGAAATCCTTATATGTCCTCAAACAAGCACCGCAAGCCTGGTATGAAAAAATAACTGAGCATCTTCTGAAACTCAATTTCAAACATTATGATCTTGATGATGCAACTTTGGTTGTCAAAAAGGTTGGAAAAACAATGGTATATCTTATTGTATACGTAGATGATCTTTTAATAACAGGGAACAATCAAAACTACATTGCATCCATGAAGAAGGAATTGAAGAAAGGTTTTGAAATGACTGATTTGGGCTATGTTCATTACTATCTTGGTATTCAAGTAACTCAACATCTGAAGTCCATATTACTTTCTCAAAAGAAGTACATTGGAGATTTGTTGAATAGGTTTGGCATGACTAAATGCAATCCTATGACTACTCTAATGGAACAAAACTTAAAGCTCACATCCATTGAAGGAAAAGAATTTGAGGATGCAACAAAGTATAGACAGCTTGTAGGAAGTATCAACTACTTAACTACTACTAGACCAGACATTTCGTTTGCTATTGGAATCCTCTCCATATTTATGCAAAAGCCTTGTGAAGGAAATTGGTCTGCTGCAAAAAGAGTTCTAAAGTACTTGAAGGGAACTGAAGACTTTGGAATCAAGTATACATAGGTGGGCAACTTTATCTTGATTGGATACTCTAATTCAGACTTCGATGGAGACAAATAAACTGGGGTATCTACTTCAGGTTATGCTATGAGTCTTGGATCAAGAGCTATCTCTTGGAGATCACGCAAACAATCAGTTCCAGCAAATTCCATAACAGAGGCGGAATATGTGGAAGCAACTGAGGCAAAAAAAGAAATTGTGTGGCTCAGGAAAATTCTTGAAGATTTGCAAGTAAAACAAATGCAATTGACTCCACCCATTATTGATAATACCTCTTCAATAAAGTTGGCCAAGAACCCAAAGTTCCATGATCGAACAAAGCACATCATTATTAAATATCATCTGGTTTGAAATCATGTTGAGGCCAAAACAATGCATCTCTGCCATTGTTCCACTAATGAGCAAATTGCAGACATCTTCACCAAAGCACTTGGAAGAGAAAAGCTTGAAAGATTCAAAACGATGCTTGGACCCACCAACATCCCTTCAAATTAAGGGGGGAATGTTGACACCTAATCATAGGGATTAGGTGAACAGATGTAATTAATGTAAATAAATAATAGAGAAGATAGAGAGTCATTGGGAGATGAACCAAACAGTCACTCCCTCTTGTATATAATAATGAACAACCTGAATGACTAATATAGATTTCTGATTTGAGGAGTTACCTCCTGGTCTGATTGAATTTTTGAAATAAATATTCTTCATTTGTTGTTCTTCTAGGTGGAACCACATTTTTCCCTTTGAACATATTTATTTTCATATAGCATATTCCTTATCATTTGAGCAATGAGCTCACAATCTCGCAATGTTCACACCATGGAGGTGATTGAAGAAATCCACACTCATGTCTAAATTCGTTGTAGTTGAATTTTGCCACAATCAGATTATTGTCTTGATCCTCTTTTGTAGACTTGGGCACTTCATGATGTTTATTCATCCATTTGAGACCATCATGCTTTCATGATTTCCAATTAGTGGGAATTGACATGAAATTTCATAACCTACAGTTTTGGTCATTGTTTTGAAAAATATTATCTAGGAAATATGGGTTGTGAAGAAATTCCAATAATTGAGGCGGAATATGAAACAATTTGGCATGACTACTTTTTCCATATAAATAAGAGCTTATGTTGTTCTTGTATTTCTGTGGGAGTTTCTTGAAATTTATTAACATTGAGTGCCTAAGGTGTCTTGCATCTTGAACATCTTCGTTGTCACAAATTGGAATTGAATTTCCACATTGTTAATATTGTATCTTGCTCAATGTTGTAAAATAAGTGGAATTAGATCCAAATACAGAGAATAGCACTGGTGAAAACTATGTTATTTATGTTTTCTACAAATATAAGCTAAAAATTGCATTCAAGGACATGCCCTTGTCTAAATTAAGTACTTTGATTCTACTTTCCATATCTTTCTATGATCCTCCTTATATTTGGTGAGGTAGAAAAGGATAAATGCATGTGCAAATCTTGATATTTTCCATGATGGCTTGGAGAACATTAGTTGAACCCACTAGTTTGAAATTTTAAATGCATAATTGCTTCATCATTGAAGATTCTACAAATATGGGCTTTGATCCTGGTTTTTAGTCTATTGTATTCCTTACTACTTTTTTTGCAAATCCATTACTCTGGCATAAAATTGGTTATGCTTTTCTCCAATTCCTGTGCTAGCAATGGAAAATTGACCCCATGATTGGTTACAACCCTCTACAATCTTCCCCTTCACAAAAATAAATTTTTGAAGTGGGTCTCTTGGCTTTTCTTTCATGTAATTGTTGGGCTAGCAGCAGAAAATGGACCCTGTGATCTACAAAAATGGAAAAGCTCAGGAAAACTATCTCATGTTGGGATTCCAAAGTTTCAAATCTATTCATTACTAAAAATAATTCTCGGCTTAGGAAAGTCTTTTCTTAGCCTAGAAAATTTTGAAGTGGATCTCTTGGCTTTTCTTTCCTGTAATTGTTGGGCTAACGGCAGAAAATGGACCCCATGCTCTACAAAAATGAAAATTCCCAAGAATAGAAAAACTTATCTCCTTCTGGGTTTCTAGAGTTTCAAATCTACTCAATACTAAAAACATGTCTCAGCTCAAGAAATTCTTTTCTTAGCCTAGAAAATTCCTAGATTAATTATCTATTGTTGGCTCAAACAATATCTTATTTCTCCAGAAAAAATTGTCCTTCAAAAAACTAAAATGTCTCAAGTATCTCAGTTCCACTCCTCCCAAGATTAGGGTTTAGTTGTTCTCTTAACATATTGCAAACAATTGCATATGCTAAAGGGGGTTTTACCCATCTACAAAACACCCATCCTAAGATATTTTGAAGAACTTCAAAGAAATTCTCATAATAATGCCAATGTTAGTGGCAGTGGTAGCATGAACTTAGTGTTTGAAGCTTCTACTCATCCAACATCTCCCTTGTCTTTTGTAGATGTCTTCTTGTCCTCAACTTCAGGACATATCATGGAAATGGAATTTTCCTTAGGAAATTTGCAATATTCTAGCAGAAATATTTATGTTTAGCATGTCAAACCCCTTCCCACTACCCCTCAAAACTTGGTCGTTCCTATGGCAATTCAGAAAGGTATTGGGTTTTCTTTCTATATCTTGAAAATGTATTCAATTGAGTGTTTTCATCATCTAATTTTTATGTGTAGTTGCAAACTTCATTGTATCAATGGACCTCAATGAAGACAGGACCTGGATCCTAAAGGTTTTGCTACTTCATGGATTTCAGGATTGCATAAAAGGCAAGTAATATATGGAATTTTAAACTCAAAAGAAGGGCATGTTCTATGTATTTTACTATTGTAATTTATTATTTGTTTTTCTTCCAAATATGATCTAGTTGATTACATTTTCAAATCTATATAGTATGAAAAACATAGGGTGGGATGGAAACACTCCTACAACAACTACTGTTAGAACTTAGAACATAATCTATAAGAGGAAATATGGAGAGAGGCTAAAAATAACTTGAAAACCTAAACAAATCCTCTTTCTTGAAGAGCAGAGTCATAAAGGACTAAATCACAACAGCAACCTTAGTGGGATCATCATCATCATCATCAACATATTTCTAGCACCAACCATGGTTGGAAGCAGGGTCTTCTTTCTGTTCTTTATTTTCTCTTGTGTGGGAATTGAGCCAAGCAATAGTGGAATGTTTATCTGTGATGGAAGGATGGTTTGGTCTTTCTGTGGCCTCTATTATCTTGCTTTATCCTTGTTTTTCTCTTAGACCTACTCCTTTCATCAAAAGATGGTTGATCTTATGATAGTCTACTACTTATGTATAGATCATCACCCTAATGTATTATAGGCTCTTGAAATGGTCAAGTTCGCTTTGAACAAATTTTGCCTAGTTTTAATTTGTGCATCAAAATTGGCAATAATAACATGGATGACAATGTAAGATAAAACGAAATTGGTGATGAATTTAGTGAAAACATATTATTATTTATAAAAAAATGATACTTATTCTTCAAGGATTTTTCTTTCTCTTTTAAAATTGGTAGAGTAAACAAACTGTGTAAGTCGGACATGATGATGTACTTTCTTTATTTTCATAATGAAAGTTTTTTTTTTTCTATTTGAAAAAAAGAGTAGACCAACCGCGCAAATCGCCAAATAGTTCTTAGACCCAATTGAATTAGTATATGATATTAGAGGCAGATAATTCAAGGATCCAAACCCACAAAATCATTGCCTGGGCACCACAAATAAAATTTGTAATTGATATCTTCTTGCCACAACACGGGCAGAGGTAGTCCTGACTTAGAGAAGCATGGTGTGGTGTTTAGACTTTTATAGTAGAGGCCAAGCTAAAAAGGAATATTTTAGGCTCTAGTAGAGCTTTCCATATCCATTTAAATCTCGCTACATAAATTCATAGTTGATAACCTTCAAAACTTTTCAAGTCTCTTAGTGACATATTGGTTTAGAAGTGTAGAAGCAGCTTCCAAGGAGTATCTTTTCGTTCGCTAAGATACATGCTAGACTTTGTCTTTACACCAATATTTTTAAGGAACAATTCTTAGCTCATAGAGATGGCTATCAAGTATGATCCTTGTAATTTGGCTAACAATGCACTATGAATATTAGAGAGATTGAACTTTATTTTATGCTCAATCTATTCTAGTCATTTTCTAAATGTTAGGATTGTGGAGATTGATGATCAACTTTTCCCAAGAGGCTTCATGTCAAGGACAAAATGGGATTCTAAAGAGAGTGATAGCTGAAAATTAATCTTGTTCCAAGCCTTGCCATCTAGGTGTATATATACACACATATCACAGCATGGAGAAAGAGATGAAGATATCCATTTAAGATTTTCCAAGGATTTGATAATCCAATGGATACATACTGAAAGGCCTCATTAATGATAATAATGAAGCTAAAGAAATTATAAATTTTTGGGAAGATACATATACTCCACTTGTAACTTAACTATGTGGAAACCTTTTTCCTTTTCTCAATTACCCAAAGGAAAGCATTGTAAAATTGAGCCCATTATAACCACCCTTGTAAGGCATTGAGCAAGATTAACCGAAGAGGCTATCTCTTTGGTATTTTTGATGGAGGTGCCACCAAGTCACTAAATAAATCTAGCAACTTGAAGGCTTACAAACATATAGTTCACAATAGAACACATAGTAACAATGCTACAATACGACTTGATGCAATTTGATGCCAACTGGAAACATGGGAGCTACATAGTCCCTCTTAGAATGTCTAGCAAAGTAACAAAATAAATGACATGAGTGAAACACCCATTACACATGCATAATTCAAAGACTTTTAATAACTATCAATAGTATCTGAGCCTCTTATGTCATGACGGAATGGTACGTAAAAGTATTGGACTCTTACTTCTAGCAGAAATAAACAGTAAGTACTACAATCAAAAGTAGGTATAAATGTTAACAGTTTTCTATCAACCATACATATAAATTTATATCAGCCTTGATGGATACATTAAATAGTTGTGTCTTCATCCAAATCAATATTGTATTACCTTGTAGGCCTAGTAACTTTGCTTCTTCATGCTCATACAAAAAATACAATGTCCTCCTTACATTAGCAGGTGTATAGGCATGTTGCTTTTACCACAAAATACCTCAACAGGGATCTAACAATATCTATTTCTAGAATTAAACTGTATTATCTCTATGTGCAGGCTTAGGGACTCATTGTACCTCCACAAGACTTTGATGAAATTCATTCAAGTTTGCAGACCTCCCATGAGCTCCTCTGAGCTATCATAAAGTTCCACTTGAGCTTTAAGAAGGATTTGTGGCCAATACTCACTTAATCCTTCCAAGAAATTGAACGTTTTCTATATGTTCCTAAGCATACAACCTCCTAAGCTACCAATAATTGTTTTCTAATGAATACAATTTCTCCTTGTATAAACCTTGAGCCTCTTTGAAGTTTGCTAATCAAAGTTGACAATGTCAACTGGGTTCACTTCTTGACCAATTATTTAGTTCCACATTAAGTATTATCGATTATCTCTTGGATTTATACCTTAATTCCCTTCGAAGTTGTTATAAATCCATGCACCCCAAGTTTGGTCTATGCTCTTAGCTAGAAGACATAAAACACACTGAAATTCCTAACTTAAAACTTTCTCATAGTGTAGATTACACTTGAAATCAGATCAATATACAATACACAAAGTTTGATGCTCAAACTTATTTCTTATTTATCCATTAACAAGGAAAATCATAGGGATCTCATACCAGGGTAATGGCCCTTTATGTCCTTGTACAAATGCCAAAATACAAGTCTAATCCTTCGACCAAATCCTAGGGTTGAGGCTTTGTCCTCTAAGCCTTTTCATCCCAAACCAGTGGCAGTCCTTCTTCCACTAAAACATAGAAAAAAACCCAAGCTAATTACTTGGTTGGATTATTCGCAGCAAAAACTATCAAAACCTTGATGTTGTAGCTCCACAAGCCCTACAACAAACCCTTAGTTAACTCAAAAGTGACTCTTTGTTCATGGTGTAAGGGGAAGCCCCCAATAGTTCAAGCACTGGGAGAAGTGTGTCATGTCTAGCTCTATTTTATGCACCTTCACAATTATTTTCCTATATAGATCAACATGAATTAACAGGTTGTCATACTAGGAGAAATTCTTTACAGTTTGTGCTTCATTAAACATAACATCCTTTGTTTTCTTCCAAGTGAGGAAAAGCACTTCTATTTTATCTAGCTTCCCAATGCCATGTTGTGAAAAATTCAACAACTAGAGGAAGATTTAACTTATGTGAGGGTGACTTTCTAGGAAATTGAGGCAAGGAGGAATTCACCACTTGATCATAGAATTTGGTGGAAACAATATGATGGAAGCCTTGGCATATGTATAGTATTAAAAGAGATCTTTAAGGTTTTTAGGCCAATTGTATAAAGGGTACTTAAACTTAGGAATGTTATATTCAATTAGTCTCTTATCAAGATCCAAGTCCCCAAGAATGAGGAACCAAGAAAATGTGGTATTTTTTGTTCTTATCACTGATTTCTAGATAGTACAAAGTTGTAAGAGACAAGCCTTTTGTTGATGCTTGAGATATGGAGATAATTTAATTGATCATAGATTTGACACCTGGAAGAGAAGTAGTTGGCTAGAGATATATCTAAGGATGTATTAGATCTAAGGCATTCTAAAACCCCCTCGTAATTTTGTAAAAGGGGGGCTCTTAACGCCCCCAAAATATAGTACGTGGGGGGCTCCGAACACCCCCAAAATTTGGTATGAGGGGGGTTCTAAACCCCCCTTGTAAGTTGCAACAAGGGGGGTTATAAATCCCCCTTGTAATTTTGTATGAGGGGGGATCCTAATTCCCCAAAATGTCGCTACAAGGGGGTTCTAAAACCCCAGGCTCATAATTTGTTAAAGGGGGGCTACTAACACCCCCAAATGCTGCTACGAGGGGGCTTTGACTACCCACAAAAGTTCCTATGAGGGGGGTTCTAAACATCCCTCGTAAGTTGCCACAAGGAGGGTTCTTAATTGCCCCCAAAAGACACTATGAGGGGGGTTCTAAACCGCCCTTTTAAGTTTCTACGAGGGGGGTTGTAAATCATCCTTGTAGGTTGCTATGAGGGGGGTTGGAACCGCCCCTAAAAGTCACTTTTGTGGGCAGTTCATATCTCTTCAAAAAAACCCCTAAAAAACTTGAATTTTAGAGGCAATGCTTTATTTTTGGGGCCGGGAGGGAGGGTGGGGGGGTGTTAAAAACTTCCCCCAAAAGTGGATTTTTGGGGGTGGTTTGAAATTTCCCCCCAAAAGACACTTTTGGGGGTGGTTCATATCTCTTTAAAAATGCCCCTAAAAGGCTTGAATTTTTAGAGGCAATGCTTTTTTGGGGGTGGGGGTTTCAAAAAATACTCGTAATGCTAACCCCCCACCCCCCCCCCCCCCCCAATTCCAATTTTGGAAGTGGATATTGACACCCCTAAAGCATTTTTTTTAGTAGAGCTAACAATTCCTTCTCACTAGAGTCTTATGGATTAATCACCCCCTAGCATTTTCTTCACTCATGTTATGAATTATTGATTCCTTGGGGATATGTTTTGGAACCAATCATGTTTTATTGTCTCGCGCTAAGGAGGAGGGGTCATTTCCCCTCCCTCGTGTCTCTTGATTGGTATAGATGGTTCCATTGAGCATGAGCTAGGTAGTATTAACCATGAGTTAGAGGTTGAGTCTAGAGGATTATTTATGTTATATATATACCTCTACCCCTCTCATTGTGTCTCTGGATTGTAACAAAATGCTGCAGAATTTATGTCGGAAAATAAAAAAATCTATTTCTCCATGCAATGTGTTGATTGGCTTGGATAATTTTGCTTATATATTGAATTTTTTATTTCTTCAGATTTTATTTTAATAGCAAGTTGGATTCACAAAATATCTTAGAGCTTTGCTTGCTTGAAAGTATTCTTGGATTTAATATGAAAAATAATAACTTGTTGGTAGAAATACATAATGTGCTAATCAATCTCTTGCATCCATGTGGAAAATATATGTCTTTGCAGGTGGATCAATGACATTTTGGTGCATCTTGTAGCAACAAAAATCATTTCTCACTTCCTCAACTTCAAACCTTTGCTTCAGCAAGGAAACGTAGTGCCATATCTTCCAAATTGCTATTTCTAGCTAGAATCATTATGGGTTTTGTTGTGTATTTGTATATAAATCATTTTTTTGAGTTTATAATAGTTTATTAGCTTATTTTGCAGATCTGATTTGTAAGTTTTGTGGCCGATTTAGCAAGTGGAAATTTGGGCGTTCGGGTAAGTTTCTAGATCTCAAGTTTGACAAGGGATTTATCAAATCTACAATCTGTGTTTTGTTCTTTCTGATACTTAGAGTATACAAAAGTAAAATGGTGTAATTTCTATCCCTATTTCCACTTCATATTCAGTGATTTCACTTTTAGACATAACCAGTTAGCATATGGTGATTTTGCTAGAGATGGTTTTAATGAAAACAACATAAATATTTACGTTTCGATTGAACCCTTTTTGGATTTTGATTGTTACATGTATTTAAGCTATTGTATATCATTTATTTTCGATTTCATCATCGATTCATTTTTTATTTAATGTATATCACCATTACACATTAATATTGGTAACTTGGGGCAATTTTTGGAGAAGTGACAAATCTGGATCAAGAAGAAATATCAAGTTAAGCCATCGTAATTTTGCATCAGCTTGCAACTCCTCTTCAACTATCGATTAGTACCAAGTACGCTCTTCCGCTCTTCTAAGGTACGTATATTATTTTGTGGTTTAGTTCTATTTCTGCTTTCCTCTCGAGTTATTCCTGATTCAAGTAGTAATCAACCTACAGTTTGATTTTCTGAACTGGTTAATTATTTGAAACCTTAGGAAATATTTAAAGAAAGTTAATCAATCCTAGTAATAATCAAGGTAATAATTTAGCATAGCCTTTATGATTTACCTAACTATCAATTTTGGTTGTGGATTTAAAATACCCTTCATTTATTGAAATCCATTTTCCCATAGCTTTTCCTTTAGCTTCAGTCCCTTCTGAGTCTCTTATACCATTTCCTTTAGAATCCCTCAACTTTTATCTAACTCTTATATTGAATTATAGTATATTTCACTCCTTATCCATAGGCACTGGTTTTAGTTTCCCAATCTTAAGTCTGTGTGGTTTCCTAATTGATTTGAGGTTGTACATAAGGCATAGCTAAGCTTCAGCGGGTAAAAGGATCTATAGTTTCATCCCTCCTGCCTCAACAAGTCTTGAGGGTTAGATTGTAGATTAGGTAGCTTCACGTGGCTAGTCTAGCCCATTGTGCCAAGCAACCTAAATAGAAGAGCTCTATCCTGAGGTGACATTGGGGAGAAGGCTCATAGTTAGTAATGCTAGGTATCCAATTAACCTTGCATCATTAGGTTGTCGAGTGATTTTTTTCCAACACAAGGTTAAGAAAGTTTGGTCAAAGATCATTGGTTTATGACCCATGTCTTCCAAATAAGTCATCCATGCAACTCTTCAAATGACAACACTTAAGTAAAAATTTTCTTCTTCCTCGAGCCATGATTCTTTGACCATGCAAATATATTTTACGTCCAACCACCTGTAATCTTGAGAGTTATGACCTACGGTTTTGGAAATGATGCAATGATATTAAGAGACTACAACTCCAATATGGAAACTTATGGATGCAATGGAAATAATCAAATACATTTTTGGGCGGTTCTTCAAATAATTTGTGATTGTTGTTATAATGCCCCGACCATGTCCATCACGCCTGATAGACCCCATAGAATGGTCGACTCACTGCTCAGGCGGATTCACGAATTCGGTGGCTTGATCCCTTACTGGATTATGGAATGTTAGTTTCTCAAGTGCTTCATCCAATATAGCAACAAACCATGATTTTCACATTCCTATTTAATTTTTTGGTGTGATCTTCAGTTGAGTTTGTCTATTGGATCACAATATTCAGAACTAGTATCTAAAGAATGGCCTAAAGGTTGTATTAATGCCCATAATAATGGCCTACCACTTGCATATTTGTTAGTCGTGTTTTATCCCAATTGATATACTTCTTAACACTAACATGTTATTGATTTGAGTGGCTATGGATGTAGGTCAGAGAAAGGGTCATATCTGCTCCAAAGTTGGCATAAATTGTTTTTATACCACAGCCCAATTACCATTGTTTCCAAAAGTTCTTGAGGAGGCCTTGCTACAAGAAACAAATTGTTGATCATAAATTTGGAGATTATTATAGATTTGTTGTGGTCACCATGCTCTCTATATATGATCAAAGGGTGCTCTAAATTGACCTCCATTTAATGCATTTAAACAAGTAGCTAAAAGAATATTTAATTCATGACAATGAATGTTGGAAGTTGAGTTGTCGTAACACTAATCAAATAGACCCAACAAATTGCTCTCAATTGTGCAATCATACCTTCAATAAATTTCCACTAGATGAATGTCCCTTTGTTGTTATACCTTTGGGGTATGAAAGGTAGGTTGTCTTTACTGAAACATGGTCATAGAATGTGCTTTTGTCAAACTCTTCTATGGTGGGATTTTTAATTGGTTGGATTTTATCTTGCTAGCTAACTGGTGATCATGGTTTTAAATGAAAGATTCAATTCTTTATCCATTTGACTGATGAGGTTACTTCTTTCTATTTTTAGATTTATGTGGTTTCGTGTTGGAACTGGAGTTCAAGTGCGATAAACAAAATCCAATAATTTTTTTGAAAGCTAGTGACGATATAAACCATAGAAATTAAATTTATTTTTTAAACAAAAACAAAAAGAAAAATTACTTAACTTTCTTCCAATGTTAAAAACCCGATAACTATAGACCTAAAAATTACAATTATAAAAATTCCATCTAAACCAATTTTCAACTAGAACTCAATAATCTATGATATAATATGAACCCGCTCTCTAGAGATAATGAACTTGAGCACTTTTAATTCTTGTTGGCACCTTTCAAAATCTATTTCCATTCTTTTAAATCTTGACCACCACTAGTAGACAAGGGAGATTTTTCCTTCCAAAGCAAGTTTTGTATAATGCCCACCTTACCTTACCCTCACTCCACCTAAACATACTTTGGTTGAAATCCCCCTGCTTATATCACTACATACATTTTGTTTAGTGTTAAACTCATGGTTTAGGAAGTTCAAAATCAATTGGAATTAGAGCTAATTTGAAATCAATATTTTACTTGTTTACATTATAATTTAGGGAGTTCAAAAGAAATAAAATGGAATCATTATCGTCAATAGGTATAATGGATTTAGTGTGAAAATGGATATAATGAAACAATTATTTGCTAGCATTTGTTCTTGAAAGAACATTACGATCTTTTATATCATAGTGAAAAGAACATGCATTAAAAACAATTCATTATTTCATGTGACATTCATATTGTATGTGACTTATTTTTCATAAAAAATAATTTACTTTTTCATGTGACATTCTTTTTTTGTTAAATTTTTTTCTATTTCTAATCTGAATTACAATTGTAATTTGAACTAAAGCTTATACTAACTCTTAATTTACCAATGGTGCATGGACATCATAAGAAACATTCACAATCGAATATGAAGAACAATTGGGTACCTACTTCATATGCATTAAAAATTGATTCTACTACTTAATGTGAATTACAAATGTAATCTTAGCTGGATCTCCAATATTTCTTAAACCAAATTTTCATTTTATTTTTTAATACTATTACATGTTATTATATCCTACCTTGTTTTATGGTTATAATTGAAACAAAAGTATGAATTGTGCTATGGAATTAATACTAACATGTAACATTGATTTTTTCCAATAATGATACATGTAATGACTGTAGAGATGATGATCTAGAGTATGTTGAGCATACATTAGATATGGGATACTATGATTATGAGGATGGTGATGGAATTGGTTATGATGATGTGGATGAGAAAGGTTAGGATCATAGTCAAGATGATGATTTTAACTACGGTCTTGGTGATGCTAGCTAGGCATGCATTATTTTTTATATTTAGTTGGGATTTCTTAATATGGTATTCAAACTTTTGACTTTTAGTTGATTTGAATAAAGATGATGTTATCGGTACTATCTTGTTACTTTATGAATACGTTGAAAATTGTCAACATTTTTTTATGAAGAATTATTGTGTATGATGAGTTTCCTATTTTTAGATGGACGTTGTGAATTTACCTTGGAATAATGATATCTATGAAACATTTTGATTTGGTACATACATTGAATTTTAGTTGATTTGATTAAATATGATGACGATATTATCAAGATTATCTTGTTACTTTATGTATATATAGAAAAGTATTAACGTTATTTTGATGGATAATTATTATGTATGATGATCTTACTACCTTTTGATGGATGTTGTGAATTTACCTTAGAATAATGATATTAATGAAAGATTTTGATCTAGTAATATCACACATTTTAATTTTAGTTGACTTGATTAAATATGATGATGATATTATTAGTACAATCTTGTTACTTTATATATGTGTTGAAAATTGTCAATTGTTTTTTATGGAGAATCATTATGTACGATGATATTACTATTTTTGGATGGAAGTTGTGAATTCAACTTAGAATAATGATATCCACGGTAGGTGTTGATTTGGTAATCATATATGTATATTCAAAATTTTCAATGACTTGATGATAATTCTTATATATGATGGTACTGCTAATGTTTGGATGGTTGCCAATTTCCCTTAAATTTATTTACAAACACTATGTTATCAAATTGAATTGTGATATATTCTTTAATGATATTTAGAAAATGTAATATATTTCACTATGTAATTGAAATTAGTAAAATGAAACCGTAAAGGGGTCATAAATGGAAATAAAATTACACTCTAAACAAGAAGCCAAATGTGGATATAACCATGGATGAAAAATTGGGAGTAGAATTTAATGTTAAACTAGGCATCAAAACAAGATGCAAACAAGGACACAAAAAGGGTTTTAAACTAGAAGTAAAAAATGGTTCAACACTAGACACAAACAAGGGAACAAAACAGGGCATACAAAAGGGTACCAAACTAGGCGCAAATAAGGATGCAAAAATGGTTTCCAAACTAGATGCAAAAAGAAGATACAACTAGATGTAAAATTGTATGCAAAATGGGATGCCAATTTGGCTGCTAGAAACAAGCAAAAATGGATGAAAATTTAGATGTCAAATGAGGATGCAAAGAATGGTATAAAATTGGGATCAAAAAAGGAAGAAAAAAAGATGTAAGAAAATACATGAAACAAGATGCAAAATGGGGCTTAAAAAGGGGTGAAACTAAAGACTCCATAGTGAATGCCAAAAATGATGCATAACTAGATGTAAATTTAGATTCAAAACTAGGCACAAAATGAGATGAAATGTGGACACAAAGTGAGGCAGAAAAAAGGATGCTAAAAAAATGCAAATAGGCACCAAAAAGGATGAAAAAAAAGACGTAAAAATTGGTGTGAAATTGGAAACAAAAAATGGTGCAAAAATTGGCATAATAATGGCACTAAATTGGAAGGAAATTGAGATGCAATGTTAGATGCAAAATGAGGTGCAAAAATTGATGCTAAACTTTGTGCAAAAAAATTGCAAAAGTGAATGTAAAAAATGGCTCAAAATTGAATGTAAAATTAGACACAAAATGTGATGCAAAACTGGATGCAACAAATGGATCAACATAGGATGCAAATGTAAATGCAACTTTATGTGTTGTAGTATCACCCGCATAGTGGCCACTTGCCGATCCATCATTTAAATCCTTGAGAACATTCTCTATATCTTGGGGCCCAAGACACCTTAGAAAGACTCCATTGTGATGCTTCCGAAAAAGCACTCCATGGAAAAATTGATGTGATAGAGCCTTTAAATGAATTTCCCTTTTCTGTTTGTTTGATTAGTGCAAGGGAAAGGTGCCATGTTCGGAAAATTGTCGTAAATCTATGTATCAAGGTGTTGTGTATGTGGATTGAGGAACATGATCAATGTTATACATTTCTATATCAAACTGATGGGCACAACCCAAATTGGCCTATATTTTGATGAACACTCCGCATTTGGGGAGAGCAGTGCAAAGGAAACGATACAGCAGAGCATGAAGTGGACCGCGCGGTAGAGCAGTGAAGCGCCAAAGTGGACCGCGTGGTATATGGGCTTTGCAGCGGGTCGAAGCCCCTCCCTTTTTGTAAAATAATACTAATTTGTAAATGATGAATGGTTTTTCACCATAGTAGCTTGTATTAGGGGAGTCCATGGTATATGGACCATGGTACTATAATGATGGACCCTCGATGTAATAATATATAATAAGGTTAAATAATAAAGAGAAGAATCATCTTATGATCTTGATTGATGTTATTGTTGTATCTTGTTGATGTACTTTGGAAGGAAGGCGAGGCTCTGTAGCTGAGTGCATAGAGGCCTGATTCCACAGCTGAGTGCGCAGACTGCCTGTAACTGAGTGTGCAGGCTAAGAACTGTTTGTTGTACAAATTCTCTACTATAAGCAATAGTTCTTGTGGACGTAATCCCACATTGGGATGAACCATGGTAAAATATGTGTCTTCATGTGTATCTTTTCTTATTATCTGTTGTAGCATAGCAGTTTTATTACAGTTGCATTTTATTACAGCGCAGTAATGATTAAGGGTTTATATGATATGTTTTAAGTGATGAATGTAATATGGAGAAGTAATGTATGAATGTGAAGTATCCTATGCATGTTAAGTATCAGAAAACATAAAAATACAACATCGCATCATCCCTCAAGGCTGCAAAAACCTGGTTCTGCATCACCCCATAGTCACTTCGGGTGAGACTGTGATATGCTTGCAGGTCGTTGTTGAAAGGGCCAGTGATTGAGGTTTTTGTTGGTGCGCAGTAAAGAATTGAACCTGGGTCAGCCCAACCTAAAGCCAAAAAATGGTTCTATTGCCGGGACCGAGATCTATTTAAGGGATATGTTTATGTGGCATCCATCTAAGAAAGAAATTCAAGATTGGGTAGAGTAGAAGGAACGAGAATTTACAGATCAAGAGAATAGAATCCCTGGTCTATCATCTAAAAAGTGGTTACAGAAGTATATTTTTGAAGATCAATATGAAATTTTCTACAGTTCATTTTATGTGGAGCTGTACGAGTGGATATCAAGGTTGACCAAAAGAAAAAATTGTTTTAAAGGAGACGAATCTAAGGAGTGGACTCCTGAATTGATACAGTGGCTCAAGAAAACCGACAATAGGATTTCAAGCAATGTTGATTTGTGGATTGATAGCATCTTGGGAGGATTCATCACTAAGTTCATGGTAGACTTGACTATGTCCTACACTAAAGAAGAATGACATTTTTTCAAAGGACCACAAGGTAAGTACTTGAGATCTTTGAAATTCTAGAAAAGGATGATTTTGTGTGAAAAGGGAGTTTTACAAATGCAGACATATTATTAGTATACTTATGTTTGGGATAAGATTCGAAGAAGAGACTCGAAAAATGTGAAGTGGAAAAATATATAGAATAGACACTAGAAATAGATCTCATGGCCAAGATCTGAAGACTTTCATAGAAACTAAGTATAGCCATCTTTTAAGCGAATTTGAAAGTGAAGAAGGCCTCCCTGATAACCCCGAACTAACTCCGCAGTATTCACCCTTCCAACCTCAAAGTTCACCAAAGTCAGAATTGAGTAATAATCAGGGTGCTTTTGGTTTTCTTTGTCTCACTACCCCCCATCCCCCTCCCTTTATGAATCCCCCTCCCCCTCTCCCTCCCCCTCTGAGAACAAATATGGTCGATGATATTAAGCTATATGTTTTTAAAGGAACTAGATCGGAGGATCCGGAACAATTATGGTTTTCATGTGAAGCAGTATGGATAGTGAAGCAGGTCCATGATGAAAATATAAATAAGGCGCAGCTTGTCACGACATTCCAAGATAGAGCGTTGAAAAGGTACATTAATTATTCAAGCAATCAGATCAGATCATTTACAGATATTAAAGTAGCGTTGGTAAAAGAATTCAAGAAACCGAATTATGAATCGTAGTGTATCACAGAGTTAAAAGAAATCAAACAAAGACCTATTGAGTCTGTTTGGGAATTTGACCAAAGATTCAAGGTATTATTGGATCAGGTGAGCTTCGACATAGCTTTGCAGCAACATAAGGAATGGTTCAGATTTCCTTTGATGCAACAAAACATAGAAACTCAAGCTGAAGCTCTAGAGCTGGTGATGAAATTAGAATCTTCGCCTATATGAGATACCAATGCAGGAATGCAATAGATTCAAATTCAACTGGAAAATTTGACTCTGCGGTTACAGGATATGAAGAAAAGAAAATAATTCAAAGAATAAGAGTGGTGTATGAAGTGAAAATCAAAAGGCAGCTCTAAAGAATAATGCCATCTCTTCAGAAATTACATGGATAGTGGAGCACTGAATCCTTTAAATGTCATATCTGGCATATGGTGCGAGATATACAAAACTATGGGAGAACGTTGCTCAAGAGATTATTATTTGTTTCAAAAATATGTACAGGCTCTTAGGAACCTGTATTGCAAGGTCTGTAAATCAGTGGGACATGATGAAAACCATTGTCGAGCTTATGAGATAATGATGGAGCATGGTGCTGAAACTTATAGAATGCAAGAGGAAGAACATGGACATGAGGATCATGGACAACACAGTAGTCGAGGTGGTTATCAAGGAAGAGCTCGAGCTGGTAGAGTTGGTCGAGGATGTCAACAGGTTATTTGCTATAATGCGGCCAGCCAGGACACTTCACGAGAGAGTGTCAGAGTCCCACTACGACATGTAAGTATTGTAAAATCCTTTGATCATGTAATTGAAGAGTGTTCGGTACCTATGGAAAAAATGAAAGAAAAGAGAAACTAGAAGCCGACAAAAAATATCCAGATGATGACTTTTGAAAGAAGAACTGATGATCCTCTAATCAACATTGTTACTAGAAGTGGAGCTACAATAGGTGATGACAAAGTAAATGAAAAGAAGGAATCTGAAACTGCATGGGTTAGAAAGATTGCTGGAAAAGCTCATTCCTTGATATTCAAAAGGAAAAATAAGTGTTTATGGAAACCAAGCCAAGCTTTATGGATGTTTAAGCTTAGACATCTAGTGCATAGCTGAATTTAACAGAAAAGTAATTGCAACATAGCATCACTTCGACATAGAAACAAACTTTCACATAAGATTAGGAGTCAGCGGACCAAGAAGTTATTTTAAATTCTTTTCTGCAAACTTGTATGAAGTTATTAAGAGATCAAAAGGATGTAGAAGGACTTCAAAAATTGATAGATTCATGTGCATCTAAAGAAATGTCGCGAAGTGAGTTGCGCGTAGTTGACAATTTTAATCAGCAAGAAGAGAACAGTAAGAGAAATGAGGCTTAGTGCACAGATAGGAGACTATGAGATGGATCACGTTATTTTAGATCTGGGATCCGAAGCTAATATTGTGACGAAGCAGACATGGCAGTTAATGGGTAAGTCGAAGTTACAGTGGTCACCTATTTAGCTAAGGATGGCAAATCAGTAGAAGATATTCCCCTTAGGAAGACTATTAGGTGTGACAGTGGACATTGAAGGAGTTCACACTACTACTAACTTTGAAGTAATAGAAATTGTGGATGACAGTAACCCCTATCCTGCATTGCTTGGACTTGATTGGGAATTTGATAACATGGCTATAATTAATATAAAGAAGAGACAAATGATATTCGAAGGGAATAATATGAGGGTAATTGTTCCCTTGGATCCATCAGAAGGAGCGAGGTATACAGAGCCAGTTAGAGAAGAGTATTGCATAGCTGATATAGATAATATCTATCAATTGATAGCAAAGGAAAAAAATTTTGTTAACCCTACTATAGAGGGCAGGCTAACTTGGGAACATGATAGTTCTTGTGCATTAGACTCAGAATATGAATTGGAGAATTGGAAAAACAGACTATATGAAGTATCTACAAGGCGTTGTGCAAGAGTTACTAAATCAGTTCGTTGCATGACATCATAGGTATGTAACCTGCCTTTTTATGATGGCTTGGGTGATGTGAATGTTTTTCTTGATGAATATGAAGAACATGTTCCAAAAATTCAAATATTGTTAGCTTTGGATATATCCCTAAAAGTTACTCCTGCTAGATGGTGGGGTACACATAAGAAGAATATAGAAGTTTGGGAGGAATGTCGAAGGTTGATGTGGATAAGATTTGGTTAGATAAACACAAATATGGAGCTAAAATATGATGGTGAAACCAGTCCTAGGGAGCATATATGGTTATGTACTACAGCATGGAAGGAGATTCCACAGCAAGAATGTGTACATGGGTTCATTTATACATTAGAGACAATTCCTCAAAATTGGTACTTGAAAACAAAGCTTCGACGTGGTACTGCGAGCTGGGTAGATATGGTTGATGGGTTTATATTGACATTTAGCTTTGAAGATGATTATCCATATATAGATTCAACCCTTTCAAGCAGTTAAGAAGAATATCTTTGAGAATTCAGCTCCAAGGACATGGCAACAACCTGATTGGTCTACGCAAATAGAACATACACTAGAATGCTACAACCTTATTACAAAAGAAGAAGAAGATCCTCGCAACATTGACATGGCAGAATCAGAAGGACATCATGAAGTAAATGGACCTGATCCATAAATACCAAATATAACAAAGCTGGTAAAGACAAAGAAGTTAAATATAGGATCAGAAGAAATTTTGCAACTATGGGAGATTATTGGGATGAAAAATCAGTCAACAAAGTGACAGAATTGCTTCATGAATATCAGGAATTGTTTCCGACTAAGTTGTCAAAACTTAATGGTATAGTAGGAGATTTAGGAGTTATGAAGATCCCACTTAAGCCTAATGTGAATCCAGTCAAGCAAAGACCTTACAGATTGAATCTAAGGTATAAGGAGAAAGTAAAAGTTGAGCTGGATAATATGATAGTAGCAGGAGTCATTGAACATGTGGAAGAATCAAAATGGGTAAGTCCTATGGTGGTACAGGAAAATAAAACTCAATGAGAAATCGGGAACTGTGTTGATTTGAGGAAGATGAAGGATGCATGCTTACATGATCCTTTTCCTACCCCTTTTACAAATGAAGTGTTAGACAATGTAGGGGGTAAGGAAGTTTATTCATTTACAAGTGGATTTTCAGGATATCATCATATTAGAATTTCACCTAAGATCGATATAATACCACCTTTGCTATAGAATGGGGTTCATACCAATACACAGTGATGCCTTTTGGATTGAAGAATGCCCCTACTATATTTTCAAGGGTGGTGGTCACAGCTTTCAAAGAATATATCCACAAGTTTTTGGAAGTATATTTTGATGATTGGACAGTATTTGGGTTGTTAATAAAACATACTAGAAGTTTAAGACTTACACTTGATACATTTAGACAATATCAGATCTCCTTGAACTTAAAGAAATGCATATTTTGTGTACCTTTTGGTATATTCTTGGGACATATTATGCAAGAAAGGATTAATGGTAGACCCTTCGAAGATTGTTATCATTGGGAACCTACCTCCACCAAATATAGTAAGACAGCTTCGCACTACATTGGGACATACAAGATATTATAGGAATTTTATCAAAGGATATGCTCAGATTACTACGCCTATGAAAAAATTGTTGAAGAAAGACGTCACTTTTCAATGGGATAAAGAATGTCAAAACAGCCTTGAAATATTGAAGGCAAAGAAGGTAGCTACTCCTATACTAGTATTTCCTTATTGGAATAAGGAATTTCACGTACAAGTGGATGCTTCTTGTATAGCTTTCTGAGTGGTACTGCCACAACCTAATGTAAGAGAAATTGATCATCCTATAGTTTTTGCAAGTAGGAATTTATCAAAGTAGAGAAGAATTACACAACTACAGAAAGGGAAGGTTTGGAAATGGTATATGCCTTGCATAAATTTAGACATTATTTGTTGGGATCACATTTCAAGATGTTTACAGATCATTCCGCATTAAAGTATTTGGTTAATAAGCCTATTTTAGGAGGGAAAATTTGTGGATGGTTACTATTGTTCCAAGAATATGATTTTGGAACTATTGTTAAGCCAGGAGGATTGAATGCAGGACCTGGCCTTTTGTCAAGATTGGAAACTGGTGAAGAACCAACCAGTATAGAAGATAATCTCCCTAATGCGAAGTTATTTGCAATAAGAATTGCAAATGACCATTTTGCAGACATTATTCAGTTTTTTAACACACAAATGGCTCCTTTGGAATATACTACGAAGAATAAGAAAGAATTAGTGGTAAAGGCAGCTTATTTTTCATTGATATAAAGACACTTATATAAGATGGGATCATATGAGATACTGTGCAGGTATGTTCTTGAACATGAAAGGAAAATCATTCTAACAGATGCTCATGAGGGCGCAGCTTGTGGACATTATGCAGGAAAATCTACTATGCAGAAGATTTTGAGAGCAATATTGTGGTGATCTACACTACATAGAGATGCAAAGGAGTATTGCAGAGCTTGTGATATATGTCAAAGAACAAGAAAACCTTCAAGAAGGAATGAGATGCCACTGGTACCACAAGTTACATTACAGGATTTTGATAAATGGGATATGTATTTTGTTGGACCTATAAATCCACCTGGAAAGAGCACTCGTGCAAGGTACATAATTACTGCAAGTGATTATTTGACAAGATGGGTCGAAGCACAACCAGTAAGGGATTGCAGTGCAGAGACTGCTGTGAAGCTCATTTTTGAATAAATGTTGTCTAGATTTGGGTGTCCAAATATCTTGATGAGTGACCAAGGTTCCCATTTTCTTAACAATGCTATTGAAGCATTGACTAAGGAATTTAAATTTTATCACCAAAAAGGTACCCCTTATCATCCTCAGGCCAATGGAACTGTGGAATAATTTAACAAGATTTTGGAGAATGCACTGACTAAGGTATGCAATGTAAACAAAGATGACTGGGACCTTAGAATTCCAATAGTATTATGGGCTTATAGGACTACATGCAAGAAGTTGACAGGTCAGACACCCTTTAGGTTGGTTTATGGGCAAGAAGCTATGATGCCCATGGAATACATTGTCCCTAGCCTAAGGATTGCAACTTTTACAAATATGGTAGACCCTGACATAATGGAGGAAAGAATGTCATAGTTGATTTCTTTGGAAGAAGACAGATTTATAGCAGGATTCCATCAACAAGTACAAAAAGCAAGAGAAAAGGCCTGGCATGATAGGCATATTAAGCAAAAGAAGTTCAAGGTAGGAGACTGTCATGCGGAAAGAGTCAATTTTGCGGACAAAACTGACCTCCCTAGAAGCTAAGTCTTTCTAGTGACAAACAAGACAAGTAAACACTACCTTTCTCTAAATATGCATTTAGAATACAAGTAATCAGGTGTTTATAACATACCTTTAGTCCAACGCTTTGTAGTAGTCCAGCCTCGCCAATCCGGATGAGCTCCTCCTTCTCTTCGAAACCTACATTCACTAACAAGCCAAAAGATTACATAGCACCTGATAAACTTATAAAATAAAACATATTCATCATACATACCAAGGAGTATATGAAACAAATCATGTATAACAATCTGTTGAGAAAAGTGAGCTTAATTGTATTAAGTGGAAACAAAAGAAACCATTACAACCTGAGCCTTGGTGTTGTGCAGGTCCCTCCTAGGGTCTAGCAAGAGTTCTCCTTTACTTTGATCAGCTCACCCACTTCCAAATAAGGCTAGGAAAGGATGGGAATCTCTCCTCTCAAGCTCTATAAGGGAGTCCTAATTCCAGCAGCATCTACCCTTAGGAATGTTCAGTTTTCAACCTCTCCTCCCTCTAGCCCAATGCCTGTATTTATAGTGCTTTGGAGGAAGTTAATCAAGTCCACCATCAATGGGATAAGCCCCTCTTTGAGTGGGATATCTCCCCTCTTGATGGGATAAGTTCCTCTTTCATAGGGGTACATGAACCATCTGGAGGCGCTCAATACACGTCAAACAAAATTCTAGAATGCTCTAGAATCGACCACAAGTAACTTTTTTGAAGTAAAACTCGCGCCTTTTGACCTTTACAGGGTTACGCACCCACTCCTTTACAGATAGAGCATACAAGTACGCAGGGAATGTGAACTTGAGGTGCGTACACGCAGGTAAGGCTAAGAGAAATTGCGTACCCAGAGTTATATAGATTTTTAAAGACTTTCTCTCTTTCTTGGAGTTTGACATGAAGAGCAGAGGTATAAGACTTGCCAAGGAGGATAGTATGACAGTTGATGGAGCCATACTAACTACAAATAGTCATGGTGACAAATTTTAGTGTAACAGATTGCCCCCTAAAGTGCGAAGCCTGTAGTAGATTAGGGTTTCATATCATCTAGGAAGGGTGAAGTACTTTATCATTTCAAGGATTATCTTGTGGAGAGCCCAGTCGGAACCTGCAAATATTCAACACAAAATACATATATAAGATCATATCATCGCTGAGGTAGGCATTCCCATACTCAGATTGAAAACTTTAACTAACAAACTAACTACTGCTCTGATACAGGAATGATTTCGCAGTACATCATAATCATAGACTTGTGTAGACACAGTATGGACGCAGCCATCTGTTTATAGCTAGTCTACTATACAATGAATACAAAACTCCTCGCAGCCTGGATGGTGGAAACTAGATCCAGGGTCTTCATTTCTACTTCCCGAAATAGTACGATTCTATCCATGCGAATAAATGAGTTGATGTCGAGCATGGTAGAAACCACTTGATTACCAGTCAATGATGTAAACTGTTAACAAGTGTGAGAGAGACCACCAGTGATGTCAATGGTTCTCAAAGTACCCAGTACAATCCATGAGATGTGAATGAATGTGTTGATGTCGAACATTTCACGGAATCCTTCGATCGAAAGTAAATGATGTAAACCATCGTCAAAGGCGAGAAACCTGCCATTGATGCATGCAGATTTCAAGGTACTGACGATTTCTAGGTCATCTTTCTAGATAATGTGCTGATGTCGATAGAAAGCGACCCATTGCAGGCAAGCCCACAACACGAAATCATAGATCAAGTTGAAGAGATGTAGCTGTAAGGACTGACTCAGGGATGGTCAAGATGGATGACGAGTATTTTGCAGATGAATGGTTTATTTGCAGTGACCTCTTGAACACATAACGACACGACAGATGGCTTGGCGATAATTGACCCAAAGTTAATACCCAGAACCGGTTGAATATTTTCAATGTGGTTTGATCAACTGTGAGGCAAAGGATTTCCCAACCCAGGTGAATGAAAAGTGTCGTGTTCAAGAGTGGTGATAAGGTTTCTTCTGAGACAAAGGATAACAAATAGGCTCATTTTTCTCTCTTTTCCCCCACCATTTCTGGCAAGTACCTCTTTATTTTTTAACAAGCTTGAGGAGGATAACATATGCTTGATTATAAGCTCATCCTTCGGATGAGTCCAACTTAGTTTAGATTCGAACCCTAAGAAGGAGTGGTCCATTCCTGTTTATAATTGAACAGGCCCTTTACTGTGAAATTTTAATGAGTCCAGTATAGGAGAAACTCGGCGTTTTTCAATTTTAGAGAGTCTGGAAAAACTTAAGAAGACTCCAGGGTTGAACTTTTTCGTAAATTTGTGTCTCCCAAGCCCGAAAAAGTATAAAATAATACTTGAGAGAACCGCTTGATCTTGCGACCAATGAGTACTTTCATGATTAGTGTATTTGACCTGAAAAGTAAAAAGCGATCAAGGACACGTCGTTTTATTTCCAGTATCGAATTTGAAATGACAAAAATCCGGCAATCTTTTCCTGTTTTTACGATCAGAAAAGAGCTATAAGGGGACCGTCTTTTAATTTCGTTTTAACGAGTGTAAAAGAAACGCTCGGCAATCTTTTCATGTTTTAGGAGTCAAAAAAGGGCTTAAAGATGACTCTAAGATTTCACTTTTTCATAAGTTTTAACGAGTTCGAAAAAATGATAAAAATATACTCATGGTTTTCATTTTTTCGTAAGTTTTAATGAGTTCGAAAAAATGATAAAAATATACTCATATGGTCGACTTTCAATTTAATTTACGAGCAGGAAAAGATGGAAAGAACTCGGCATTTTCATTTGTTTTACGAGAATGAAAGATAGAAAAATAATCTCGGGATTTTCATGAGTTTAACGAGTCTTGAAAATAACTGAAATTGACTCGAGATAGGTTTCATTTTTACAAAAGCTTGAAACAGAGAAAAATTATGCTTTAAAGTAGTTTCATTTTTACACAAGCTTGAAACAGAGAGAAAACTGTGCTTGATTCCCCCTAAGCATAATTGCTAGAGCGCATGCCCCCCCCAGCTTCATTTCATTCAACTAAGTACAAGCTGGATGGAATGAAGGTTCATGAATGAGATCGCTTGAAAAACTTCGACCTAAAACTGTAAGAAAATTATGAAAAACACTGAAATAACTAACCTAAATATACAACTTAACATTTACGAGATCTAGTCAAACTTTTGATTCAAGTAGAGGAGGATTTGTTTCATTTTTTAACGAGCTTGACATAGGAAAAGAACTATGCTCGGATTCAGTTTCATGTTTACACAAGCTTGAAACGAAAAACTATGCTTGTTATAAGTTCACATGCCCCCATCATAATGACGCAAAACGAGGTACATGCCCCCCAAGCTTCATTGCATTCAATGAGGTGAATGGAATGAAGCTTTACTTTCAAGATTTTGGAAAGACTTGTGGGAGTTGTTTCATTTTTTAGTGAGGTTGACAAAAGAAAAGAACTATCCTCAAAACCCTTGTTTCATTTTTTAAACGAGCTTGACACAAGATAAGGAACTATGCTCATAACTACTCTCTACAATCTACCTATATAACCTACAATCTACCTATATAAACTACTTTCTAGTGACAAACATGACAAGTAAACACTACCTTTCTCTAAATATGCATTTAGAATACAAGTAATCAAGTGTTTATAACATACCTTTAGTCCAACGCTTTGTAGTAGTCCAGCCTCGCCGATCCGGATGAGATCCTCCTTCTCTTTGAAACCTGCATTCACTAACAAGCCAAAAGATTACATAGCACCTGATAAACTTATAAAATAAAACATATTCATCATACAGACCAAGGAGTATATGAAACAAATCATGCATAACAATCTGTTGAGAAAAGTGAGCTTAATTGTATTAAGTGGAAACAAAAGAATCCATTACAACCTGAGCCTTGGTGTTGTGCAGGTCCCTCCTAGGGTCCAGCAAGAGTTCTCCTTTTTTAACGAGGTTGACACAGGAAAAGAACTATCCTCATGACAGCCTGTTTCATTTTTTAACGAGGTTGATACAGGAAAAAAACTATCCTCGCACACACTGATTCATTTTTTAATGAGGTTGACACAGTAAAAGGAACTTTCCTCATACCTGATTCAGTTTTTAACGAGGTTGACTCAGTAAAAGGAACTGTCCTCAAAACAGCGTGTTTCATTTTTTAACCAGGTTGATACAAGAAAAAACTATCCTCACACCTGATTCATTTTTTAACGAGGTTGACTCAGTAACAGGAACTATCCTCAAAACCCTACTTTCTACAATATACCTACATATCCTAAAATCTACCTGATTCATTTTTTAATGAGGTTGACTCAGTAACAGGAACTATCCTCTAACACCCTGTTTCATTTTTTAGCGAGGTTGACACAGGAACAAAACTATCCTCATACACACTGATTCATTTTTTAACGAGGTTGACACAGTAAAAGGAACTTTCCTCACCACATTGATCATGGCTTCCAACTGGAAGAAAGACATGTCAATGGACACACCTTGATAATGGCTTCCAAGAGGTCTTCATTAGAAGGAAGAATAGTTCTCTGAAAGGAACACATGTCAAGGGACTCAAAAGGGATAAGAACATCATGTTCAAGTAATCCCATAGAGTTTTCCATGTCAATTACCAGATCTAAATCAACAGTGAGAGGCTCACTTACATCGGTAACTGAAAACATGGGACCAGTTGCCACATAATTAACCCGTGGCAGGGTAGATACCACTTTAGAATCAGGAACATTTAGGGGTGTCATATTATTGGTAGTTGAAACAAGACTAGGGAACAAAAGCTGGTCTACAATCACAATACTGCCATTGTGAGGGAAAGACATCACGTGAAAGAGTGTCGATACGACAGCTTTCATTGCATAAACATAGTCTCGCCCAAGGAGTAAATTGAAATCCAAGGGTCCTCGAACTACCATAAGATCAATACAGACAGTTTTACCTTCCAAGGTAATAGAAAACTTAGGAAGGATCCCTAAAGGTTCACTAATGGTTCTGTTAAAAGCTTTCAAACTCTGCGTAATAGGCGCAAGCTGAGGGGAACCCAAGGCTTTCCAAATAGTTGAGGATAAAATACTAACAGAAGCACCTTCATCTACCTGAGTACGATGTATGTCCCTACCACCAGCCTTGACAATGATTTGGAAAGGGATGGAGGAAGGAAGACGAGGTTCTGCCAGTCTATTCCAATCAAAGGAAAAGACCTCAGTACTTGGAGGGGGTTCTGTAGAAACAGGTGAAATGCCCCCCGGCATAGAAGAATCTGATGTAACAAGAAGAACCTGAGCGGTATGAAGTTCACTCTCTAAAGGGAAAGTGGGATCGACCGAATGTGAAATTGAATCGACCACTTGATCAACTAATTGATCATCAACCTGAGTGACATGAGTTTCACTCTCCAATGGAAGAGTGTGATCGATCGTACTTGAATTTAGATCAATCACTCCATCAGTTGACGGTAGGTTGGGAGAAAGTTTACGGTAACCAGTTGGAAATTCTTGCTATGGAACAGTAAGGTTTTCCAACAATGTGGAGGCTTCATCCATGTGAGGGAAAATGTGAGTTTGATGACTCCCTTTGCATAACTTACAAGGAAACCTAACTTTAACCTTTTTCCCAGGAACCTGACTATCACTGGTTGATGGTTCAATGGAAAGTTGATGAGATTTTTCTGACCATACTTCCAGGACCTTTGGAATACCAGGACAATTGACAAGGAAGTGGTCACCCTTACAAAGTCTGCAAGGGTATTTGGGTTTACGATGCATGTCGGAGTTTTCCTCAACACAACTAACACTTACAGCCACGGTTGGTTGGTTGACTTCTTTCTTATCTTGCTTCTTCTTCTTCTTCTTCTTCCCTTTCTTCTTCTTCTTAGACACCTGATTACTAGCATCAAGGCTTTTACCAAGCGAAGAGAAAGAAATGGAGGAAGAAAAATTAGGTGAAGAAGGTAAAGGGTCAACAGAAGGTTGGTGATGTTGAGATGGTGAACTCTGTTGAGGTGAAGCATTCGGTTGAGGTGGAACAATTGGAGTATTTTGGGCCAACGAAGTTGAAAATAACCATATCGGTAAACCTATTGTAAATCCAGGTAATGACAAAGTAGCCATATAAGGAGGACCAACATTTCCAAAGTAAGGAAAAGCACTAGGATTCTCGTTAGGAGGGGTTCCTAGGTTGGTAAATTCTGGAACATTTGCCATTATATTCAACTTCAGTGAATTTTATTAACAATTTTTAAAACTAAAATTAACAATTCACAATTCACACCTATGGTCTCTAAAAGTAAAAACAAACAAATTAACACGCGCTATCAAATCTAGGAGTCAAATCACACACAAACAGTAGCCTTCCGGACCGAAAACACTAGTTGGTGATGAAATCCAACATCGCAGAATTCAATACAGAAGTGGCGGGTGGAACAGTTACCCTGGCAACCTGCTTAATGAATAGACTGGACCAAGTTCCTCCACTTTAACCGTCTCGAGTGAAGTGAACCCCCCAGAAAATCCAAGTGAGTCTAGCCGACGTCTGCTCCAGGTACAGTGGGATCTTCCCTCCACCATCACCTTGGGTAGAACCCTAAAGATAATGGTCACTAAGGTCACCAACAGCAACAAATACACCTGGGAGAACAGTCTACGATCCGATAGCACGCAAGGGCAGAGTAACAAGCTCAATCCCCTTGCCGGCTCCTTGACAATAATCCAAGGTTTACCGACAAGTGACCCCAGGCTCCTCGACAATGGTTAATCTGAGGTTTACCGTTTGTAGTACGTGCATATCTGGCATCGTTCCCAATGAAGGAGGATTGATCCCCTCACTGGTTCGGACACGATCTCGTGCTTCTCCTTTAAGAGGAGCTTTCCCAGAGTATAAATGTAACAGTTGGATTTATCCTACTGCAAGATAAGCTACTTGTTTGGTTTTGCTGTCTTGGAGAGTTAATTACTCTCCTACTCCAAGACACTAGCCTAAGCTATGTTGGTGTATCAGAGCCCTAGAAAATAAAAGTATTACTAGATGAATTTTAATTAAGCACTGTGTTATTAAGGCTGTTATTACTCAAAGGGTAAATGGATATGAAACCAATGGTGTTATGACCCGACTCAACTGAATGCAATCGAATATGATAATGTAATCCTTTCAATTCGATGAATCCTAACTAAATTAAGGAGAGAGTTTCCATTCACTTCCAACAATGCAAAAAATTGATCACTAAGAGAAAATATAACTGTTATAGACAATTTTGTGCCTTGCAGCATCAGGCATGAATTGTCAATAATCCAAGGGATCCAAAGTCCCTAAACATGATGTTCCTACCCCTAGAGGAACAAGGTCAGCAAACCAACAGCTCTCAGATCAGTTCTCCACCTGAAAACACTCAAAAACAAGCAATCCTGAAATCAAAGCAGGTGCTCCACTAGGCTTCTGCGCTGAAACTCAACTCCTCCATGGTGTACCTGCGTTGCAAAGCAGGTAGAACAAAGGCCACCTGCGCTGAGCGAGATGGGACAAGTGGCACACTGAGTCATTGCTCTGGAATCTTCCAAAAATGACACTTGGATCAGGGATTTCGCCTTGTGATGAGTCAGAGGCTCTGTTTCTCCAAGTGGAAGCAAGGTTCTCCAAGTAGACTCAAGAACTGAAGATCAACTGAAGAGAGAGAGGACACAAGGCAGCTACACATCAGTTGCAAGCTGACTCATCCTTTCTCAATTCATCTATATATTGAGCTCTCTCCTATGAGCTCAAGAGGCTGGAATTTTGTGCAAAGTAATGATATGCTGTTGGTTTCACTATAGAGCTATTGGGTGATTGCTTGAAGGAGGTGAAGAGGAGAAATTCTTTCTGCTGGGAGGTGTTGCTGGATTGGGGCCTTCAATGGTTGTAACACTCTCAGAACTTTACTTCTTCCATTAATAAAAGCTATTGAGGTTCTTCTATATGCACTTGTTTCAATGATGTATTGTGATAATTGTATATTTGATTTATGCTAATCCTTGAATCAGTTATGATTGCATGCTTCTTGTAGTTTCCTTCTTTGTTATCTTGCAGGATCTCATTGTAGCTGGGCCAGCAAAAGAGCAAGGAGCTGGGAGCAAGCAAGCAAAGAGAAGAGTTTGGATTCGACATTAAGCGCAAGACAACGGTTAGTGCATTTCTTCATTCTCTCTTGCTTTCATAAAGAAGTAAACCTTAAGTAGTTTTCTTTACAGTTGTTGCTGAGGTACTATCACCCTTAGAGTGGGATAGGGTCATCCGAATCGGATACTTTTCCCTACAACAAACTGGCGACTCCGCTGGGGAACGTATCTGTTTGATTGTTTGTAGTATTTTGCTATTCATTTCCTGAACAAAAGAGTACCAAATCAAAAAGCTTTTGACTATATCAAAAGCGAAGTAGAGGGCAGCTACTCTAGCTCATTTCTAAGCATGTTCATGATTTGAAGAGCTGATCTACAAGGATCCTTGTAATCTCTTAGTGATAGCTTTTCATCTTCCTTGTCATCCCTTAGTGTGTGCTTGACTGATAGCTTCTGATTTGAGCAAAAACTGTGAATTTTTTAGAAAATTGTGACCCGGAAACTGTGAAAACGAAACTTTCGTTTTCCAAAGCAGGTAGTACATAGGCTACCTGCTTTGCAACGCAGGTCCCGAAGGGGCTACCTGCGCTGAGAGCTAGACTGGTTGTGCAGCACCTGCGTTGGCCCAAATTTGCCTTGTGCATTTGGGGTTTCCTCCCTTTTTCTTGCCTGTTTTCACTATAGATTTTGCAGCCAGTTACCAGTCTTGCACCTATTCTGAAACCAACCTTACTTGCCATCATTCCGCCTCTGTTATATTACGAAATTGTACTTGTTCTTTTGTATTTCTTACATCATTTACAATTTCCCATAACGAAAGTAAACTAGTCTTGCTTTGGCCTCTTAGATCTGAACTTGTGTTAGGCATTTTGCTGGTCTAAAGAGTTAGCTTGTTTGCTGTCCATAGCTGATTAGTCTTTTTACTTTCGTCATTATGGTTTGATTTCATGTATTTCCAGTGATTAAACAAGTAAATCTTAAGGTGTCTTTTGATTTTGGACAAGCTTGTTTGTTTTCGCTTTAAATCGAAATCAAAGTTATATAACAACTTTCTTTTTGTAATACATCAACATTAAGAAAGGGAAAAGAAAATACATGCATTGTGCATTTTGCATTTGACTGTTTGCATGCTGATTTAGGAAATTTTGCATTAGTGTGTGCTCTATGATCTGTGTGAAAAGATTTGTCTTTCTTCTCCTCAGTAGTTAAGATTTTCAAAGTTGAAATATTGAAAAGTTTGCTTCTCATCTTAGACTGCATTCAGGAATTTGTTACATACATCTCGTGGTGATCCTTAAAGGCAAACTGCTAAGCAAGATCAACATTAAAATAAATTCAATTTACATAACAACGCTTTGAAACATAACGCAAACACATAGAGGTCTAGGTAGAGACGTGTTCCGGCGTCGTTAAACGTAGTGACTGTCGATCTCTACGAAGGTGGGTGATTCCTCCTGAGAGTCGGTGGCACTAATACGGACTTGTACTCCCACGTACCGTCGCGTATATATTGGGAGACCCCTATAGGAACAAAGCCTTTATCCATAGGAAGCCGTGTCGGCCGCCCTACTGATCGCGATGCAGTGAACACAGCATTCACGAAGATCGACCACCCGTACCGTAAAACGTATTTTGTGGTTTCGCGAAAAGTTTGGCACACCCTCTGCCTAGAACTCTAGAGTAGTTTCTTTTGGCCTTTTTCAAACTCTATAACTGAAAAAGTCCATCCGAGCATTTGTCACTTCGAGCTCGTTAAAACATCGAAGGAGACTAGAGTCATCTTTAGCTTTTTCTCAACTCTTAAAACATGAAAAAGCAAAGTTGTGTCTAAAGCGTCGTTAATAAAATTTATTTTAATCGGAACATAATCACCTGTTATTCCCACGTTGATCTTTCAGTTGAAAAGTATGGAGCCCACCAACCAAGGAAGTCACCTTGGTGGAAGTCCCAATCCCTTCTCCTCTTGGGGAGATGTTGGTGCGCCTCATATGGCCACATTGTCACTTCCAGGATTGACAATTGGCCTACCTGTATGGCTCTTTTCAACTAATGTAGTTCAAATCGCCACTAATCCTGAGCAGTCGAATCAATAGTCAGACCAGTCTCGAGCTACCCACCAGCCTTCCACCTCTTACAATTCTTCCTCTGATCCTTCATCTTCGCAGGGTAGAGCCGGCAGAAGTCAGCCTCCCATGGAGAAGAAGGAAAAGAAGAAGAGAGAAAAGAAGCAGAAGAGGCCTATGGCGAAGGCGACTGGGGGCAAGCAAAAGACATCTGACAAAAATCCACACACTGCACCGACCGGGCCTAAATCGCCATGTGTCATTTGCAAAGGGACCCACTTCCATCGTGATTGTCCTTGTATTCCCTGGATACTAAGGGACTGGTCCCCCAGGTTGCACAATCCGGTAGCATCAACCTCTGGTAGTCATGTTGATTGCAGTCCATCAACTAGCGAGAGTGAAGGACGAAAAGGGAGACCAAGATCACCCTGTATGTTGTGTGAAGGCGATCACGCCATCCACCGATGTCCATTCTTAGATGAGGCGAAGAGAGTTTTGGAAGATCGTCCGGTATCACCGTTACGACTTCCTCCTGGATACCAAAAACTCGTGCCTAATCCCTCGATAGTTGAAAATCCAGCTGGCCCGCTCAAGTGGTCAGCTGAAGTGTCCGTCATGGAGAATGAACCTACTGAATCCAGACCAGACGAAAGTCTAAAGGTCGAAACGGCAGTTGACCCGGTTCTTCCTTCAGAGGTTTCATCCTCAAATGACACCGTCGTTGAAGATTCATCTTCGAATGACACCCTCACTGAAGAGAATAAGGATGACACCATCCAGATTCTTTTCATCAACACAGACTCTGATGAGCATCAGGGCAATGCGCCCATTCCTTTATCACAGGAAGGAACATCGTCAGGGTCGTATCCGGCCGTGTATTCGGTCCCACCACCAAGCAACCTGGTTGTGTCCTTTGATTGGAATCAACTAGGCAGACCCCGGTTACCAGCCAGTATCCCATTCAGAATCATCGTCCAAATCTACAGAATGGTGATGGCTGGAACTATCATTGATGAAGGGGCTTCTGTGAGTATCCTTTCCTCTATTGCTTGGAAAGCACTGGGTTCCCCGGCGCTTTTACCTGAGATGAGAAATCTATCAGGTTTTGATAAAGGAACCAGTCACCCGTTAGGGATTCTCCCCAATGTTCCAGTTACATTGAAAGGGAAGACAGTTCATATGAACATCATGGTCGTCCAGGGACCCTTGGTTTATAACTTACTCCTTGGACGAGACTATATATATTGCATGGAGGCAATAGTGTCCTCACTCTTAGGAGTCATGTGTTTTCCGCACGAAGGAAGAATGGTCAAGCTCGTAGACCAACTTTCATTTCCAGGATCACGCATCGCAAATAGTCAAATACCATCCCTTAACGGTTTATTCACTCAAGGAATTCCTCCACCCCCAGTTCTACTTCCCGATGAATGCGAGTGATTCGGAAGAAAGAACTAGGACCCAGGGGGCATGCGCCCTGGCCTGCCTTGGGCAGAGAAAACCTTGGGTATAAAGTTAATTTCCGCAGAAGAATATGACTAGTCCGTACCCCGTCCGAAGGAAGGAAAAGAGGGTTGTTCTAGGATAAAATTCTTTTGTCAAAGTTATGTGAGCGAAATAATCGGCTCCCTTTGTCTAGAAATTAGGCTCTCCTAAGGGAGGAGATCCATTTGTGGCGGCAAGTAGCCACCATCTTTGAAGGCAAGCCTCACCCATTAAAACATATGTTTTGAAGGATAAGTAGGGGCAGCCTCCAAAGAAAGAGATGAAATTGCTGCAACAAGTAGTCACCATCCTTAGCAACCTAGTAATAGACATCGCCGGAAAAAGAGTTTAGTTTGCGGCAGCGAACATAACCATTTTCCGGATAATAAGTAAGAGGACGAACCTAGAAATTATACTTTATACCTGGGGGCATGCAAACCTTTTGGAATGCAAGCACGGGACGACTATTTATTTTTTAAATTTTGAGGTCCTCCCTTTAAACCTGTAGGTCTAACCCGTTAAACTCGTAGGATTAGCCGTTTCCAGCATGCATAAAGAAAGGATGTGGGGCAAAAGTCAAAACTTGCCAAATAGGAGCATAGCTTCGTGAGATAAAGCTCCTTAAAAAATAGCTATCTCACCTGAGGCGTTTCTTGTATTATGACTGGTATATTCGAGCAGTTTTAGCACACAGTTCATGCTCGTTAAAAAATAAACGCAAGATTCGAGCAGTTTTAGCACATAGTTCATGCTCGTTAAAAAATAAACATAAGTTGTGAGCAATCTTCCCCTAGAGTTCAAGCTCACCCAGAAAAAATGAACCGGTAAATAACCTTGGTAAATGTAACCTTTGACAGCCATATTAAATCCCTTGGTCGTGTTTATATGCCATCACCTCCATCCGTTCGTTTGGCCAATCGTTCATCTCCATATGTTTATTTACCCATTTTGAGGAACAGCTGCGAAGAGTGATTTCACTAAGCCATCCTTGTGACACTGCCGTGATTGGAATATTCCAACCTGTACCTGGAATCTGCTGCTACCCTGTTCATCACTCGTTCCTCAAAAGACGAGTCTTCTTTGAGCTCTTTTCACTGACTCGTAAAATATGAAAAGTTTGCCGAGTTTTGGCCTTCCAGCTCGTTAAAGCGACCGGAAAGCTATCCCTCCTCTAGATTTTAATCTTTTTGGACCTGAGGGATTATTGCACAAAAAGATCGAGCGCTTGTTTTGTTCGGCTCGTTAAAGCAATCGAAAATTGATCCCTTCTGTATTGTTTTATAATTTTTCGGACTTAAGGGATTAGATGATGAAAAAGGAATTCAGGAGTTGACTTTATGTACCTTTTTAGACTCTCTAAAAATGAAAAGGACCGAGTTATCCTTGTCGTTAGACTCGTTAAATTCATTAAATAGCGACAAACTTGTCTTTAGACGAGAACGAGTTTCCCTATCGCTAGGCTCGTTAAAACATAGCGATGGGCTTGCCCGAAGGGCAGGTTATAGAACAAGCATATGTTATCCTCCTCAAGCTTGACAAAAATAAAGACATACTGGTCAGCAATGACTGGGGAAAAATTGGGAGAACCTCACAGCTTTAATGGTAGCAAGTCGCTCTTGAACATGACACTTTGTCCTCTGTATCACATCGGGTTGGGTTGTTTCATTCACCGGTCTCATCACCATGGTCCTCGCCACACCATCCACATTTGGGGTAATGCTACCAATCCATCACATCAGTGTCGTTATATGTTCAAGAGATGTTGTTCTGCAAAGAGTCAACCGTGTCCCATCCACTGCCATACATTGTCCTTCATCCATTTCATGACCGCCACCCTGAATCACACATCACAGTTTGTTTTCACCTCATCACAATCACTAGCTCCGTTCCGTGTCAATGATGTGGGATTCATTAAGGCCCTCCTTTGACGGATCGCTCCTTGTCGACATCAGCTCATTATCCAAGGAGTTGATCTAGGAACAACCCCTTCAGTACTTTGAAGCTTGCATGCCTCAATGGCAAGTTTCTCACTTCCGACGACAGGTATACATCAATGACCTTCTACCAGAGGATTTTGCATGGTGGTCGACGCCAAGTCCATTATTCCCACCATGTAAATTGTACTGCTGTACCTTGAGGGTCATCATCCTTATCGGTGATTCCTCTCGCGCTTGTTAACGGTTTACATCATTGACCGGTAATCAAGCGATGTCTTTCCATGTTCGACTTCAAGAAATTCTCACATGGATCGACTTGTACATCGAGTGAAGATCGGAAGAGATTGAAGACCCCGGATCTAGTTTCATCCATCCGGGCTGCGATATATATTCAGGATATAAAGACATTTGATGTGTACATCATTGCAGCAGATGATCATCCTTCTCAAAGGATGATAATTTCAGCAGAGAATTATCAGTCTACCATCAGACGATCATCTGTTCTATGTACCAAAATGAATTTATAAAGCTGAGCATGGGAATGCCCGCCTCAGCTAGATCATGAAAAAGTATGAAAAATAATGTATTGTATTGTATCTTATTACAGGACACTTCTCAGCAGATTGAATGAACTTCGGATCCTCCTAATAAAGTATTTCACCCGATAAACGACCTCATACTTTGGGGGGCATCTGTTATAGACAATTTTGTGCCTTGTAGCATCAGGCATGAATTGTCAATAATCCAAGGGATCCAAAGTCCCTAAACATGATGTTCCTACCCCTAGAGGAACAAGGTCAGCAAACCAACAGCTCTCAGATCAGTTCTCCACCTGAAAACACTCAAAAACAAGCAATCCTGAAATCAAAGCAGGTGCTCCACTAGGCTTCTGCGCTGAAACTCAACTCCTCCATGGTGTACCTGCGTTGCAAAGAAGGTAGAACAAAGGCCACCTGCGCTGAGCGAGATGGGACAAGTGGCACACTGAGTCATTGCTCTGGAATCTTCCAAAAATGACACTTGGATCAGGGATTTCGCCTTGTGATGAGTCAGAGGCTCTGTTTCTCCAAGTGGAAGCAAGGTTCTCCAAGTAGACTCAAGAACTGAAGAGAGAGAGGGCACAAGGCAGCTACACATCAGTTGCAAGCTGACTCATCCTTTCTCAATTCATCTATATATTGAGCTCTCTCCTATGAGCTCAAGAGGCTGGAATTTTGTGCAAAGTAATGATATGCTGTTGGTTTCACTATAGAGCTATTGGGTGATTGCTTGAAGGAGGTGAAGAGGAGAAATTCTTTCTGCTGGGAGGTGTTGTTGGATTGGGGCCTTCAATGGTTGTAACACTCTCAGAACTTTACTTCTTCCATTAATAAAAGCTATTGAGGTTCTTCTATATGCACTTGTTTCAATGATGTATTGTGATAATTGTATATTTGATTTATGCTAATCCTTGAATCAGTTATGATTGCATGCTTCTTGTAGTTTCCTTCTTTGTTATCTTGCAGGATCTCATTGTAGTTGGGCCAGCAAAAGAGCAAGGAGCTGGGAGCAAGCAAGCAAAGAGAAGAGTTTGGATTCGACATTAAGCGCAAGACAACGGTTAGTGCATTTCTTCATTCTCTCTTGCTTTCATAAAGAAGTAAATCTTAAGTAGTTTTCTTTACAGTTGTTGCTGAGGTACTATCACCCTTAGAGTGGGATAGGGTCATCCAAATCGGATACTTTTCCCTACAACAATAACAAATTCTCTAATGCACTAATTTCATCAAGAAAAACTAATGCAAATCAATTCCAAACCATTTTTTTATTTTTATTTTTGTGTAAATTCAAATCAAAGAAAGCTGATCTAAATCTACGATTGATTTTTCAGAATGTAAACTATGCAATTGTAATCTAAGCACAATTCACTTGAAAAGTATGCAAATGTAATCTATGCACATTTTTCATTCATATTCTGAAAATGAGAATTCTAATTATGCAAATGTGATCTATGCAAGAGAATTCTCAAAGACAAGACGATTCTAATGTAATCTAAGAACCAATCAAGTGCAAGTCGAGAAAATTGGGCGAGATTTCCAAAGATCAAAAAATAAAAACACTCAAAGGCGATTAACACTCATACACAATTTAGCTCCCCCCGGCAAATGAGGGGGAAATTTTTTTGCAAAAACAAAAGCAAAAAGATACAAAATTGTGAAAAGACTGAGACAAACCTCCAAGTAATGACCAAAGGAAATCAAATTAAGAATTTCTCAAAAAAGAGACTCAAAACACCCAATTGATGAAAGCTTAAAGTAGGAATGCCAATGGAATTAACCAAGGAAAGTTTCTGACAGGTAACCAGTGGATCTGGGCAGCAAAAACAAGCTATAAACAAAATCTAAAAGATAAAATAGAAAAAATTGAAATTTTCTAGGCTTTTGACAGGGGTACGCAGGCAGCCTGTTTGCACAGGTGCGTGTACGCTCTGTGCACAAAGCTGCAGTGCGTACAGGTACGCACTGTGCTTAACTCAGAGGGTGCGTACTGCTAGCAAAACCAAGAAAAACTAAAATCTAATTTAACCCTAAGCTATCCCACCCAAATGCACAGTCAAACAGCCAAAAACCAGAAAACAAACGACTTTTCTCAAATCAAAGTTTCACACAAAGGAAAAATCATTCACATCAATGGAGTCCCCCAGTGGAGTCGCCATTTTGTCATGCGGAAAGAGTCAATTTTGCGGACAAAACCGACCTCCCTAGAAGCTAAGGCTTTCTAGTGACAAACAAGACAAGTAAACACTACCTTTCTCTAAATATGCATTTAGAATACAAGTAATCAGGTGTTTATAACATACATTTAGTCCAACGCTTTGTAGTAGTCCAGCCTCGCCGATCCGGATGAGCTCCTCCTTCTCTTCGAAACCTGCATTCACTAACAAGCCAAAAGATTACATAGCACCTGATAAACTTATAAAATAAAACATATTCATCATACAGACCAAGGAGTATATGAAACAAATCATGTATAACAATATGTTGAGAAAAGTGAGCTTAATTGTATTAAGTGGAAACAAAAGAAACCATTACAACCTGAGCCTTGGTGTTGTGCAGGTCCCTCCTAGGGTCCAGCAAGAGTTCTCCTTTACTTTGATCAGCTCACCCACTTCCAAATAAGGCTAGGAAAGGATGGGAATCTCTCCTCTCAAGCTCTATAAGGGAGTCCTAATTCCAGCAGCATCTACCCTTAGGAATGTTCAGCTTTCAACCTCTCCTCCCTCTGGCCCAATGCCTGTATTTATAGTGCTTTGGAGGAAGTTAATCAGGTTCACCATCAATGGGATAAGCCCCTCTTTGAGTGGGATAGCTCCCCTCTTGATGGGATAAGTTCCTCTTTCATAGGGATACATGAACCATCTAGAGGCGCTCAATACACGTCAAACAAACTTCTAGAATGCTCTAGAATCGACCACAAGTAATTTTTTTGAAGTAAAACTCGCGCCTTTTGACCTTTACAGGGGTACGCACCCACTCCTTTACAGACAGAGCGTACAAGTACGCAGGGAATGTGAACTTGAGGTGCGTACACGCAGGTAAGGCTAAGAGAAACTGCGTACCCAGAGTTATATAGATTTTTAAAGACTTTCTCTCTTTCTTGGAGTTTGACATGAAGAGAAGAAGTATAAGACTTGCCAAGGAGGATAGTATGACAGTTGATGGAGCCATACTAACTGCAAATAGTCATGGTGACAAATTTTAGTGTAACAGAGACCTTGTTTTCCTCTGTGATAGTAAGTTTGTGAAGTTCCCAGGAAAATTCAAAATGCATTGGTTAGGTCCATATGTTATCAAATATATTACTAATGGAGGCGTATTTTAGTTAGAGAAGTTAAATCGAGAATTAATAGTAGATTCAAGTTGTACAAGGACAAGCCTATCCCTACAGCATTGCCCCGACAAAGAAAGAAGAAAAGTATTAGTGCCACCTGTAGTTGAAAGTGGGAACTAGACTGTAAAATATGTTGCAGAGAGCCTCGACATAGGAGGTTACTTCGTTGCATTCTGGGGTATGTCAAATATTTTAGAATCCGTGACAGAAGATGGGATGTGTGGGACAGTGTGGAATGCATCAAAATTCATTGAAAAACTGAAATATGACTGCTAAAAGGGAAAAATATGCGGAAACTTGCATTTATGAGGACAGATTGGCAAAATATAAGGATAGATATGCAATCAATGAGTAAATCTGAATGTAATCTAGAAAAAATAAAATCTAATGATGGGGTTCGAATTTTCGAATTGTTATGAATAAGTCACCTCCCTCCCAGATTAAGAACTATGCTGAATTGAGAGCTCGAGTGTTCATAGTGCGATGAAATTGCAGAGAATTTCCGCATGAACGTTCTGTCAACTAAAGAATATGTTCATATATTCAACGAAAGAGGCATAGAAGGAGTCAAGGAAGAAGTCCCTGCAACAACCCCTGGTACGCCCACAACATCAGCTCAGATGCCCGTAGTAGCATCAACTGCAACACCATCACCGCAGAAACAGAGGAGATCCTGAGGAAGAATTCGGCTAAGCAAGTGAGAAGCAAGCAGAAACAAAATAAGAAACCCTCTAAACCTTAGTAGAAGCCCGAGCCAGTTAAAGACAATGACAAAGAAGAGGGGGAGATACATGTGGAGGAATAAGGCGCAATATTTTTATCACCCCTACCACCATACATATCGCCGAGGAAACCAAATGCCAAACCTATAAAAGAATCAAAAGATGCAAGTATGGCGCATTTACACCCTTGTTATCAGAATCAATACCCTTTAAAGGAGAATTTTTAGGAAACATTTTGCATCTCAAGTTCATGGATTATGATTTTAACAAAGTACCCCCATTTCACATCAGGCCGATATTTAAAATAGATGCACTACCTAGACAGCGGAGTGACGAGGTTAGAGCCACAACAATGGGTGAATGGGTTGGCGCGGTTAGGACTACTAAATATGTTGAATGTTCTTCACTTCGACAGAAGTGCGGGGAGCACAACGTGTGTGAGGCAATTGCTCATGCTAGTGCATGATGGAAACTTATGGTTACGGAATAAGATACCCATAGACCCTATGTTGGTCTGGAGGATCACAATATTTCCATACCAAGGATGAAACCCCACGGAGGAGTTCATTGGAAAGGATCAGGATCGTGCTATAGCATAAAGTGTTGGCATTATGATTCTGGTATGGCTCTATGTTACAGATGTTGTACTTGATGGCAACACCCTCAAGTGGCAATGCTCTGATCAGGCTCTCAAAATGTTGGAAATTAAGAGGTACGCAGGTGAATGGTTCAAAAGGTGCGTACCCGCAGGTACGCCAGCCAGGAAGTGCGTTCATACACGCAGGTCACCCGTTCATGAGGTGCGTACCCCCAGTTCACTCACTTCAAGGCAGAGAAGCGCGCTCACGTGGGGTTTATTATGTTTGGCTCGTGGTATTTAGCCCGCCATTCTTGATTCTATGGTTTTGGCCCTTGGTATAGGATCTAATTTTGCCCCGGTTTGGATCCCTTGTATTGGTTATTGATGGTTTTGTCCCATGGTGTGAATAAGGGCTTGACTATAAATAGGGAAGGAGATCACTTAGCTAAGGCATCTTTTGCAAATTGAATATCTTAAGATCTGAAATATTGGGTTATCGGTTTAAAAGCTTGATCTATATAAGAGTAAAGTTGAAAGTGAATCTATGAAGTGTGATCTCTTGGGCGCATGATCAGATCTAGGCATCTGACTATCTGTGGCACACTGGGGACTGCCAATTCGGCCCTAATCAGAGGTACGCAGGTGATTAACGGTGCAAGTGCGTGGGTACGCAGAGCAGAAGAAGGAGCAGTGCGTGGGTACGCAGAGCAGAAGAAGGCGCGGTGCGTGGGTACGCAGCGCGACAGAGGTTCAGGTGCATAGGCACAGTGAAAGTACGCGGCACTTCAAAAGCCGCAAGTGCGTAGGTACGCAGCGCGATAACATCTGTGAGTGCGTGGCTACAGTAGCAGTACGCGGCGCGATAGCATCTGTGGGTGCGTGGCTACAGTAGCAGTACGCGGTGTGATTGAAGAAACAGTGCGTGGGTACGCGGTGCAGCAGAAGGCTCTCTGTGGATATACACAGGGGAGCAGAAGATGAAGTGCGGAGCCACGCAGGCCAGATAAAGAAAAACTGTGGATCTGTCTTAAAAACATTTGTTGATTATCTTTTATCTATTGCTGCAGAGTTCTGGGTTTATATTTCTGGTACTGTCTTTCTGTTTACAACATTCTGAGAAGTTGGGTGACTCTTGGTTGATTGTATAAGGAGTTTGGGTAATTTGCATGTACTTGATGATTATTTGATATTCTTGGATCCAGTTTGAAAATTTATGAAAAGTGGTCCTTGAAAGAAAAGAAGTAGGGGGTTGTAGCTCCCTTCCAGGAGAGACTGGAAAACGAGAGAGAGTTGTAGCTCTCTACAGGTTGCAGCCTGCGTACTGGTAAAGGACTGCTCCAGTACAAAATCATTGTAAAAGGAGTTTCTAATTTGAAAGAAGATAGAGACATATTGCAGCAGGTGGTTTTCACCCACATTGGGTTTCCACCTTATATCTGGTGTTCTCTGGTGTGGCTATCTGTTTTTCTTGTTCATGCTCATTATTTTATGGTACTGACATACAAAAATAATTCAAAGTATAAATAAGAAAGAACTTGATAATACTGATTCACCCCCCCTCTCAGTATTATTTCCAACAATTGGTATCAGAGCAGGTCCTTCAGAGAAGCTTGATCGCTTGAAGGAAGATCACTCATCATGAGCAACTACGAGAGGGAAGCATCAATCAGGCCACCAATTTTTGACGGGACAAACTTCAATTATTGGAAGGTAAGAGTTACTGCCTATCTTCAATCTCTTGGTACAGAAGTTTGGGATATCATAGATACAGGCTACACTTTTCCTTCAGCTACTCCTACAGATTCGGCCGAGAAGAAGAAATATGAAACAAATGCTAAAGCAGTCAATCCTCTACTGGGATGCTTATCTCAAACAGAATTCGTAAAGGTTATGCAATATAAATCTGCAAAGGAAATATGGGACAAGATTGTCTTGAGCTATGAAGGAGATGAATAGGTAAAGCGTGCTAAACTTCAAACCCTCAGGATTCAGTATGAGAATCTCAGAATGTATAACGATGAAAGTGTGGCTAACTATTTTCTTCGGGTAGACGAGAATGTTAATTGCATGAAAAACTTGGGTGAAGAAATAAAAGAGGCTATTGTGGTTGAAAAAGTTTTAAGATCATTGTCCCCCAAGTTTGAATCTAAAGTGTCTGCAATAGAAGAAAAGGAAAATCTACGAACTCTTACTATGTCTCAGCTACATGGAATCCTAACTGCTTATGAAATGAGAAAGGGAGGTCCTTCAGACAGAAGAGAAGCTGCTTTCAAGGCTTCATGCAAAGGAGACTACTATGAAGCAAGTCACGTGCCAAAAGAAGAAGAAGAAGAATCAAATTTTGTCAGAAATCTTCAACGGGGTACTGGAAGGTTCAGAGGTAAGTTACCTTTTAAATGTTTTGCTTGTGGAAGAGTAGGTCATTATGCTGCAAAATGTCCTCATAAGGATAAGATTGACAAAGGACAGGAACCTGCTAGATGGAGCAAGAAACAGATTGCAAATAAGAAAAGCTACTACACTCATGAAGATAGTGATGGTCTATCAAATAGTGATGAAGATGAACGAGGTAATGACTATAAACTTTTAATGGCATTTGAAGATGATGATTACATGGATGCTATAGATGTGGATAGCTTTCATGAAGAAATTTCTAGACTCAAGACATGTATAGAAGAAAAGAATATGATCATTGATACTCTACAATTTCAAATTGATGAAAAAGAAAAATATCTTGAAAAGTTAGAAGGTGAAATTCTTGGTCTTAGAAAATAAATTGAGAAAACAAAGGCTATTAATCTTAAGTTTGTCAAAGGATCTGAAACTCTGGATGAGATCATCAATTTACAGTGTTCTCCACTAAACAAGACAGGTCTGGGGTATAATGGAGAAACTTCTCAAGCATCCACCTCAAAGAGTTATCTTGATGCAGCAAGAAGGAATGAGCAAAAGCACAATGGAGATCACCAGGTAAAGCAGGAACGAATTACATCAAGAACAAACAAAGACTATCAGGTAAACCAGGGGCAATCAGTTTTAAGGATGAACAAAAGCTACAACCAGCCACAAGTAAAATCCTCTCAATTTGCTTCAAGAATGAATGACAATAGAAATTACAATCATTTGGCCGGAAGAATTGATAACCGCAGAAGTTTCTTCAATGGACAATGCTTCTCTTGCCATAACTTTGGTCACAAAGCAGCTCAATGTGTTGCATATAAAACAATCATGACTAGAGAAGCTCAAAAACAAAGAAGTATGACCGGGATTACAAAAAGGACCTATAACAACTTTTCGGCTCTTGAAAATGAAGTTGAATGTTCTATTTGCAATAACTTTGGTCATGAAGATTCTAAATGCAGGAGCATGTTTCAGCAGACAAAGGAACAAGCATCAAGCACCAAAACATGGAGAATAAAGGAACCACAAACAGAAAGATGTGGGATAGCATTTTATGTAGAGGGACAGGAAAATATATGGTACATTGACAGTGGATGTTCGAAGCATATGACAGGTGATAAAGAAAAACTTGAATCATATTCTGCTTTAGAAAAGGGAAAGAAAGTTTCTTTTGGAAATGATACTCCTGCAGCTATAAAAGGAAAAGGCACTGCTCAGTTAAAAGAAAAGGTCAAAGCTGGAAATGTTTTGTATGTTGATGGATTGAAGCATAATCTTCTGAGTGTCAGCCAGATGTGTGATCAAGGAACCGAGGTGATATTTAGATCAAATGGATGTCTTGTTCATGATCTTGATATAGGTAAAACAGTGATCAAAGGTGAAAGAACTCCAAATAATCTATACATATTTGAAGAAGGACAACAACAATGCTATCTAAGGAAGGATGATGAACACTGGTTATGGCACCGAAGATTGGGGCATCTAAGCTTTTCACAAATAAGGAAAGCATGCAAATATCAGGCAGTTCGAGGTCTTCCAGATATCAAAATTCCAGACAACACCATATGCAAATCATGTCAGTTTGGAAAGCAAACCAGAACTAACTTTCCGGAGAAGGAAGGATCAGCTAGCATGCCTCTTGAGCTAGTACATACATATGTATGTGGTCCATTCAGGAAAAGGACACCTCGAGGAGAAGAATACTTGATATTATTCATTGATGATTTCTCCAGGTTTGTCTGGTTAGGACTTATGAAGCACAAAGATGAAGCATTCGAAAAATTCAAATCCTTTAAAGCCTTGGTTGAAAATGAGTCAGGATACAAAATTAAGTGCCTCAGATCCGACAGAGGTGGGGAGTTTACCTCAAATGAATTTTTTGATTTCTGTGAAGAACATGGGATAAGAAGAGAATTCTCTACAGCTAGAACTCCTCAGCAAAATGGAGTGGTGGAAAGAATGAACAGAACAGTCCAACAAATGGCTCGTGCTATGCTTGATGAGTCTGGAACTCCCGCAACTTTCTGGGGTGAAGCTGCATATGCTGCGGTTGTTATTCTCAACAAAACAAATGTCCGTGTGAACAGCACTCAAACCCCTCATGAGCTCTGGTATGGTGAGACTCCTTCGGTAAAGCACTTCAAAATCTTTGGGAGCAAATGCTATATTAAGAATACTGATGAGCAACTTGGAAAACTTGAACCTAGAGCAGATGAAGGCATTCTTCGTGGTTATTCTCCACACAGCAAAGCATACAAGTGCTACAATAAAAGACTTGGAATAATTGTTGACAGCATTGATGTAGTGGTTGATGAGAAGGGATACATTCCTAAGCAAGTAAATCATGAAGATATCAAAGAAGATGAAGACTACCCTCAAAGACGGAATGATGAAGAAGAAGAACCTCAAGAAGAACCAGAGGAGCAGATAAGGATAGAAGAGAAGACTCCATCCAGATATGTTCATAAGAATCATCCAGAATATCAGATTTTGGGGCAGAAAGAAGCAGGTGTACAAACAATAAGAACAATTGCAGAAGATTCAAGCTATTTGGCATTACTCTCTTCCACTGAACCACAAAATGTGAAAGAGGCATGCAAAGATGAATGTTGGGTCAATGCAATGGATGAAGAACTTGAGCAGATCGAAAAGAACAACACTTGGGAGCTGGTTCCTAGACCAAAGGATAAGAATTTTATAGGGACAAAATGGGTCTTCAAAAATAAATTGAATGAAAATGGAGAAGTAATTAGAAACAAGGCCAGACTTGTTTGTAAAGGGTATGCGCAGCAAGAAGGAATAGATTTTGAAGAAACTTTTGCTCCTATTGCAAGACTTGAGGCCATCCGAATGTTCCTTGCTCTCTCAAGCTTTCAAAACTTCAAAGTATTTCAAATGGACGTGAAATCAGCCTTTCTGAATGGAGACTTGGAAGAAGAAGTATACATTGAGCAGCCAGATGGTTTCATTCTTGGAAATGATCCAAATCTTGTATGCAGATTGAAAAAGGCTCTTTATGGTCTCAAACAAGCTCCAAGGGCTTGGTACTATCGTTTGGACAAATATCTTCATCAACAAGGTTTTTCAAAAGGATCAGCAGATAGCAATCTTTATATCAAAGTTGAAAACGACAAATTGCTAATACTTGTTGTGTATGTAGATGACATTATCTTTGGTAGCAATGAATAAGCTATGAGTCAAAGCTTTGCCTTGGTAACGCAGAAAGAATTTGAAATGTCCTTACTGGGAGAACTGACATATTTTCTTGGTTTGCAAATCCAACAAAAGAAAGGAGGGATCTTTTTGTCTCAAACCAAGTATCTCAAGCAGATTTTGAAGAAATATGGCATGGAAGATGCAAAACCAGTATGTACACCCATGGTCACAGGATGTAGCCTCAGTGCAAATGATGAATCAGCAGCAGTGCATCAACCAACCTACAGATCTATGATTGGAAGTCTACTTTATTTGATAGGTACCCGACCAGACATAATGCATGCAGTACGAATAGTTGGAAGATTTCAGGCAAATCCAAAGGAAACTCATCTTCAGGCAGTAAAGAGAATCTTCAAATATCTTCAAGGAACTCAAAACTATGGCTTATGATATCCTAGAGATACAGATCTCACACTTCATGCTTATACAGATGCAGATTGGGCCGGAAGCGTGGATGATAGGAAGAGCACAAGTGGTGGTGCATTCTTTATGGGTTCCAGATTAGTTTCTTGGTTCAGCAAGAAACAGAGTTCGATTGCCTTGTCTATAGCTGAAGCGGAATATGTTGCTGCTGCATCTTGCTGCACTCAACTCCTTTGGATGATGCAGACCTTGCAGGATTTTTAAATCACTTGTATACCACCCATCTCCATCTTATGTGATAATACAAGTGCAATCAGCATTTCAAAGAACCCAGTCATGCATTCAAAGACCAAGCACATACTGATCAAGTATCATTTTCTCCGGGAACAAGTACTTGAACAAAAGGTCAAGTTGGAGTATGTCCCTTCTAAGGAACAAGTTGCTGATATATTCACCAAACCATTGCCCAGGGAGACCTTTGAATACCTCAGGCAAATGCTGGGGGTTTTTGATGCATCATCTTGTTGTTGAATCTCTTCTGATGGTTGGTTGTACGCAAGGCTCATCTGGGGTATATGCGTACATGTGCTGGGATTGCAGATTGGTTGAAGATCGAATGGCATAGGTTCAGGGGGAGCATATAATGCATTGTTGGCATTATGGAGGAAGTACAGAAGGAGATCATGGATGCTGGTCTGAATATTGCTGCAATATGTCTCTATCTCTTTCATGGTCATTTATGGTTCTTATTTGCAGATCTGCTTTATAGTCAGGGGGAGCATGTTCTTAGGGGGAGCATAACCCTTTGCCCTTGATGTCAAAGGGGGAGAATGGCGTTGAAGATCTTGAGGTTGCCATCAAGTCCAAAGGGGGAGATTGTTGGCATTATGATTCTGGTATGGCTCTATGTTACAGATGTTGTACTTGATGGCAACACCCTCAAGTGGCAATGCTCTGATCAGGCTCTCAAAATGTTGGAAATTAAGAGGTACGCAGGTGAATGGTTCAAAAGGTGTGTACCCGTAGGTACGCCGGCCAGGAAGTGCGTTCATACACGCAAGTCACCCGTTCATGAGGTGCGTACCCCCAGTTCACTCACTTCAAGGCAGAGAAGCGCGCTCACGTGGGGTTTCTTATGTTTGGCTCGTGGTATTTAGCCCGCCATTCTTGATTCTATGGTTTTGGCCCTTGGTATAGGATCTAATTTTGCCCCGGTTTGGATCCCTTGTATTGGTTATTGATGGTTTTGTCCCATGGTGTGAATAAGGGCTTGAATATAAATAGGGAAGGAGATCACTTAGCTAAGGCATCTTTTGCAAATTGAATATCTTAAGATCTGAAATATTGGGTTATCGGTTTAAAAGCTTGATCTATATAAGATTAAAGTTGAAAGTGAATCTATGAAGTGTGATCTCTCGGGCGCATGATCAGATCTGGGCATCTGACTATCTGTGGCACATTGGGGGACTGCCAATTCGGCTCTAATCAGAGGTACGTAGGTGATTAACAGTGCAAGTGCGTGGGTACGCAGAGCAGAAGAAGGAGCAGTGCGTGGGTATGCAGAGCAGAAGAAGGCGCGGTGAGTGGGTACGCAGTGCGACAGAGGTTCAGGTGCGTAGGCACAGTGAAAGTACATGGCGCTTCAGAAGCCACAGGTGCGCAGGTACGCAGCGCGATAGCATCTGTGAGTGCGTGGCTACAGTAGCAGTACGCGGCGCGATAGCATCTGTGGGTGCGTGGCTACAGTAGCAGTACACGGCGTGATTGAAGAAACAGTGCGTGGGTACGCGGTGCAGCAGAAGGCTCTCTGTGGATATACGCAGGGGAGAAGAAGGTGAAGTGCGGAGCCACGCAGGCCAGATAAAGAAAAACTGCGGATCTGTCTTAAAAACATTTGTTGATTATCTTTTATTTATTGTTGCAGAGTTCTGGGTTTATATTTCTGGTACTGTCTTTCTGTTTACAGCATTCTGAGAAGTTGGGTGACTCTTGGTTGATTGTATAAGGAGTTTGGGTAATTTGCATGTACTTGATGATTATTTGATATTCTTGGATCCAGTTTGAAAATTTATGAAATGTGGTCCTTGAAAGAAAAGAAGTAGGGGGTTGTAGCTCCCTTCCAGGAGAGACTGGAAAACGAGAGAGAGTTGTAGCTCTTTGCAGGTTGCAGCCTGCGTACTGGTAAAGGACCGCACCAGTACAAAATCATTGTAAAAGGAGTTTCTAATTTGAAAGAAGATAGAGACATATTGCAGCAGGTGGTTTTCACCCACATTGGGTTTCCACCTTATATCTGGTGTTCTCTGGTGTGACTATCTGTTTTTCTTGTTCATGCTCATTATTTTATGGTACTGAAATATAAAAATAATTCAAAGTATAAATAAGAAAGAACTTGATAATACTGATTTACCCCCCCTCTCAGTATTATTTCCAACATAAAGTATGAAGAAAAAGTTCGGGCTAGTCAAAGGAAAGAGAGGTTATGATATAAATTCGATCAGTGACCAAGCAGTTCGCTTCGCGGCGCACATATTGGCCGGGAAGATTATGAGGAAATGTTGTGCAAACGAAGTTCCTATGTCGGTGGTGTCATTAGCCGCACAGTGTGCCAACGAGGTTCAGTATAATTGGTCTGGATACCTATGCAAGGAGTTCCTGGACGACTACCGTGAGGTCAAAGAGAAAGGTATAACTTTCCACTATGCTTGGTTGATCTTAATTATTGCTATGTTGGCGTGGAGAGAACCAGAGGAGTCGTAGTTCCCTCAGGTGCCTACAGATACCTGTGAAGCCGTGAGGTATGCTTCGTTGTGGTTTACCACCAACGCATCGCGTGCACAAGAAAACAAAATATTTTTTGTATTGTGTAACATGGATTTACACATGCTAGTAAACCAGCACACTGGACTCTCGCCGAGCTTATATGAGTAGTATAGGTTTGTGGTGAAGTTCAAAGCATATTTTCACAAGGTGTACATACATGCGCGCAGGGATACAAAGAATAAATGGCATGCCTTTCTGTTATCACCAAAAAATTGATCATCTAGCCTAATTTACTAGACGGATCGAAGTACACCATGTAAAGCCAATTTTACCATAGTAAAATTGCTTTCACTGTGAGAAATTACCTAATAAACCACCTTTATTAAGTAATTTATAGTTAAACCCCTGAAGAATAATTAAATAAATCATTATTTATTTGATTTTCTTCTAGGAGTAAGTAATTTAACCACTGTTTTATTATTATTCCTTGTCAAATTTGACCCAATCATGAATAATTAACAGATAAATCATTATTTTTCTTATTTTTCTCTAAGAATAATTAATTAATCACTATTTAATTATTATTCTTTGTTAAATTTGACTAAATCCCTTAGGAATAATTAAATAAATCCTTATTTGTTTATTATTCCTTAACTAATTCCTTGAAATAATATATAAATGATTTATTTATTTATTATTTCTAAATAAAAGTTTAAATACTTTTTCCCTCCTAAACAAATATAATAAAATATTCCAGGTCGTTATTCCAAGAATGGGATCAATAATATTTTATTATTGTTCATTATTCGAAGATAACTCAATATTTTGTTATAAATAGGAGGGTTTTCCATTCATTATTCACTTTTGATTTTTTTCATTGTTGCACTTACTGTTGTAACTCTGATTATTTTCATTGCCGCACACCATATTTTTGTTGGGTTTATGCATTATAGAGGAGAGAGACTTTACAGAAGCTAAAAGCGTTTGTGGATTGCCAAGAACCCATCCCATAGAGGGAGACTGGTAACATATATTTGTTCCCTTCACAGGTGTTATAATAAAATCATTCTTTACAAATCTGGTTTCCATTGGATGTTTTGGAGTTATTACTCTTCATTTTACTATTTAACTATGATTGCAGCATAGATCAGGATTTTGGCAGGTTTTGTTTCTATCAATAGTTGCAGATCTACAATGTTTAGCAGTCATTTCCATTATTCAGATCGTTTTTCATCCACAATCTTAAGTGGGTTCTTTTCATACATCATTGAGAAGAAACATTACAACAAATTGGCGACTCCACTGAGTTTTATACTTCAGATCCAGAAACTTGGGTGACATTTGGTTTTCAGCTTAGGTTTTCCTCTTTTTTCTCTTCTATTAATGTTTCCTAGTGTTTTAACCCTAGATCTGATAAATTTCTGACTTCCGTAAGCTTTCTGGTCATTTCCGCAGGTCACAAGAACCAGCTGCGGCAAAGGTGGCATTTTTTTCTTAAATTTGAAGACTATAAGTCTCAAAGTAGAAATCGTAGTTTTCAGCCCAAAAGGTACGATCTGGGCTCCAAAACGCATCTTTCTGCCCAAAAAGTGTGATTTCATCAAAAAACATGTTAGAACCTGTGATTTCTGGGTTTTAGGGTTTTTCTCAAATCTGTTTCTAGGTTTTGCTAAGAGTTGTCTGCTGGGTGTCTGACCTTTGTCTCATCCCACTTAGGCCTTGACCCGTTATGTTTTACTCGTCAAAGTCGAATTCAGTCTCCCTTAGGGCTTCTAGTACACTTCCGCCTTTCTAGGAGGATTTTAGCTAAGTGAGAAGTCTGAGTTTCTATAGCACTTTCAGCCACATTTTCCATATTTGTAACCTTTTGTTTCAGATCTGATAAGATAGGTTGCTACCATCCATAGTTTCACATTCAAACTTGTTTGGTCATTCCCTTAGGGTCCCATCGGTTGCCCTAGGTGTTTCACCCATCTCCCTATCTTTTTGTAGCAATCTTCCCCTCTGGTTTTTTGTTATTGCTGCACCACTTTCCAGCAGCTTAGAGTCACTTGATCCCAGTCACACCGACATTCAAATCTCTTGACCGTTTCAGTGTATTTTCCATCAGTTTAGCCACCTAGCAGTACAGTGTTTGCAAACCCAGTTTGGGTGGGGTTTAGTTAATCGTTTTGTTGTTTATTTTCTATTATTTATTTCAGTTTATTTGCAGCAAGCTTTTTTCTTTTTTACAAACACGATCTGGGCTTAATCAATTAATACACTTGCACACACAAGCACACCTTAAGCGAAGGGCACTTGGTTTACACCACCAAGCCAAGACTTAACATAATAAATTTATCTCACTGCATCAGAGACATAAGATATATTGTTGATCTCCCTTCACCATTTTCATGTTCCGTGTGTCCTTCCATCATTGCACCACCAAGGCGTGAGTCGTGGAGACTATTAGGCCTTCAACCTCAGTTTTCGCTTGGGCATATTACTCCTCCCCATCGAGTTAGAGTTCATAGCCCTCCGAGTCCCCATCTTGACTCTTCTCTTGATTCCTCATCTGATTCTGAACCTCCTTCACTGCATATCATCACCATGTCTGGACCCACAGCTGGTGCAGGACCCCAATCTGGTGGTGGCTTCGGTGCTATACCGGTGGTCACATTAGGTGGAATAATCTCAGGAACCATTCCGGCAACCCCCATGCTCCCCTTTATGGCTGGGTTAAGTCTACTAGATCTTAACCAGTTGATAAACGACCCCATACACCATGATGTTGGTTGGCCCTCTATGCCGACTAAGCTTCCCTCAGACATCCCAAAGTTCGAGGGTATTGCTGGAGAGGATCCTACCAACCATGTTCGATCCTTCCACATGTGGTGTTCATCCAACTCCATAACCGATGACTCCATTCGTCTTCGGCTCTTCCAACGCACGCTCACTAGAGACACTGCAAAATGGTATGTAGACTAGCCTGCCGCCTCTCATTTCGTTTTCACGACGCTAGCTAAAGCGTTCTTGTCTTATTTTTAATTACCCCTCTAGTACGACACTGGTACTGAGATTTTGACCACATTCCGTTAATCCTCCGCTACTCGCCTTTCTGACCATGTTCAAGAGTGGCGTCGAAGGAGGAGCACATGTCGTGCCCTGCCTTTCAAAGACCGTGTTTATCTAGATTGGTTTCTCAAGAGCCTTTTATCCCCCATCGAGAAAGATGTCACGTCCCATTTTCCTCAAACCAAGGAAGAAGCTCTCCAGACCGCTTTGAGATATGATCTGATTTATGCTCAATCAGGTTATGTCTATATCATTATTCCAAACCTCCCTCGTCCTGGCAGTGCCAATGCATTGAGGCATCTCACGACGCCGATGGTATATTTGAATCCATTTCACACTCTTCGTCATATTCTCAATAGAGTTATGGCTACCCACAAGGGGGCACCAGTTCCTCCAAAATTTATGCCCCTCTTGCTAGCAACATGTTTCCAGGGCCCCAACATGTTTACCAAATTGTTTCTCCTTCTTATGCACAGCCTGGTGTTGCACTAAAAATTGTCACCTTGACATTCTGCAATCTGTGTGAGTCCATTACCACTCATACTTTCCTCCTTTACAATTCTTGCACTCTCCCAAATGAGATCTTAGAGGTATGTAATCTCTCCTCATAAAAACTCAACTAAGAAGACTAAGTTCCAGCAGAATTTCACCTCAAAAATATTCAGCTTTCAACCTCCCCAGTAACTAGCCCAATGCTTCATTTTATAGTGTAGAGGAGGAGGTTACAAGTCCACCTATGAAGGGATAGAGTCCTCCTTCAAAGGGATAAGCTCTTCACATCAAGGGGTTAGCTCCTTAAGGTATGGGATGCATGAACCTTAAGAGAGCGAACTTGCCACCTCAAGATTCCTTCTAGAAGCTTCTAGAAATGACTGAAAGTGAGTTTTTAGAATATACTCGTGCCTTTTAACTTTTACAGGGGTCCGCACCCATAACACAGAGACAGAGTGGTCAAGTGCGCAGGAGACATGACCATTAGGTGCGGGACCGCAGGTAGTGCAAACAGAAAGTTTGGAACTAGAGTCAAGCATTGAGCACAGAAGAAATCCTTATGATGTCTGGTAGTATTCCAAATCCTCAACCTCAAGGTAGTCAGTTACCGCCTGGAGGGAAACCTCAAGGTAGTCAGTTACCGCATGGGGGGAAACCTCAAGGTAGTCGGTTACCGCCTAGGGAGAAACCTCAAGGTAGTCAGTTATTGCCTGGGGGGCAACCTCAAGGACAGTACATACCGTCAGGACAGTACATACCTCAAGGTCAACCCCAGACTCAATACATACCTCAAGGTTAACCCCAATTTCAATATATACCTCAAGGTCAACCCCAGTTTCAGTATGCGCCTCAAGGTTATCAACCTCACAATCAGTACCTAACTCAAGGTTTCCAACCACCTTCTGGTCAATCATTTTTACAAGGAGCTGGAAAGTGCCACTTAATTATCAGCCCTACGTTCAACCAGGTTATGGTCCTCCATATGCACAACCTTTTATGGGTCCATACCCCGGAATGAATATGGTGTGGGATCCGTCTCAAACTCAACAGACTATGCAACCTAATGTGCAGTTATCAAGTCAACCTGGACAACCTTTGGTTTCTGGTCCAACCCAGCAACCTGTCCAACCTACTATTCAAACCTCTGCACCTAGTTTAGTTCAGCAGCCTGGGCCTAGCTCACCTTGACCTCCGCCACAAACTGTTGTTGCAACTACTGCAGCTTCTGTTTAACCTACCACAACTGTTTCTAGAGTATTTTTAGCTCTGGTTTCTACTGTTCCTGTATCAGTGCAAACTCCTCAAGCCTCTTTACCACAATCAGGACCTACAATTCAGACTTCAGCCCAGATGCCTACAGGACAAACTGGTCCAAGTACGGTTGTCACAAGTCAACCACAATTCACTTATCAATCGTAGCAAGGACAGTATCAATTTGGTCCTACTGTACAAAATCCAGTTTATCAGTATCAACTGTATCCTGGCTATACTTATCAACAACCTCAACAACCCCAGTTTGGTCTAGTTAATCTTGGTTTCCCGGGAGGTTATAACACTCCTAATGCAAATCCAATTCCAGGTTATCCTGGATATCCTCCTCCTGGGGCTGGTCTTGTTACCCAAGGTTTTCGCGACCCTAACTGTCAATTACCATTTATTGCAACTTTGGATTTACCTGATTTGTCGCGCCTTACGAACAATCCGATTTACTATCTTCCGTATTGGCCGCCAATGCCTAGTAAGTTGCCCAGTGATATCCCGAAATTCGAGGGTAAGTCAGGAGAGGATTCATCAAATCATGTTATGACTTATCACCTCTGGTGTGCATCTAATTCCATCATTGATGATTCAATTCAAATACGTCTTTTTCAACGAACTCTGATTGCTCTTGCTGCCAAATGGTACATTGAGTTACCACGAGGCTCTTTTTATAATTTCAGTCAGTTAGCCACTTCTTTCTTAACTCATTTTCAGTTGCCTGTCAGATATGACAATGGCACGGAACTGTTAACTTCACTGAAACAATCCACGTCCACATATATTTTTGATCATATTCATGAATGGCGACGTAGGAGGCGTTTGGTGAAAGTTTTTATTCCGGAACAAATTTTAGCAGAATGGTTCGTTAAATCATTGTTACCTAAAATCATTGAAGATGTAGCTAAGGCAGGAGTTGTTACTTAAGAGCAAGTCATTGCTCAGGCTCAATACCTTGACCTTGTCTATATGCAGTCAGGTACTTTACATGAAAAAATCCCTGATCTTCCAAAACACGGTCAAATAATTGCAGCTCCTTCAGGGTCTCATGCCGCTGACGATATGATTGGTTCAGTTAGTACTAAAAGTAAGAAGAAATCTTCAAAGAATTCTTCTCCTATTATAACTTTACCTGATTCCCCGACAAGAGATTCTTCTGCTAAAATTCCTGTCGATATTCATGTCGTAGAATCATCTACGGCCATATCAAAAACCGGTAATAAAAAGAAGGGAAAGAAGAAAAATAAACAAAACTCAAAAGAGAAAACAGATAAAAATGAAACTACTGACGAAAAACATAAACCTCACTATCCTTGTTTCATTTGTGATGAGGATCATTTTACTAAAGACTGCCCACATCGAGCAGAGGTTTCGAAAATCATTAAAGGTTCTCAAACACCTGCTGTCTTGAAGGATCCTTTTCCTAATCAAGATAGTAATATGATTGGTTCTTCCTCGAATGCCTCAGAAGAACCCATTATGATGATGTCTCATGTCAGGATTGTGACGCGATCGCAAGATTATGGTAGTAAAAATCATGTTGGTGGTAAAGAAGTAGAATCTTCTAATTCAAACACATCAACTACAGATCCTCCTAGTTTCGGTCCACTACAGGTCAAGAAAACCAACCCTAACTTAGTAATCAAACTGCTTGCTAAAGGTATACTTCGTAAATTAGCTTTCAATCCACATGCGAGAGCTACTCATAATTATAACATTGTTGAAGACTTAGCTATTTCCCCTTCAGCAATGTCGACTTTGGAAGTACTGCAATCATGCCCAGCACAGCATAAATTACTATTGTCTGCTATAGGAGCTATTGATATTCAGGATTAGAACCTAATAATCTTCGATTTAGAGAATAGTACACCCCGCCTACCTCATCAAATGGCTTTCCAGATTCCAGTGTTAGTCAAAAACAGACCTTGCTTTCGGACTATGATTGATGAAGGGGCTTCTATGTGTATTCTGTCGATCCAGTGTTGGAAATCGCTTGGTTTTCCCACACTCAATCAGTCTCCGACAATTCTAAAGGCTTTTGATGGCGAAGGATTCCATAATTTTGGCATTTTGCAGGATTTACCTATAGGGCTTGAAGGCAAAACCGTAAATCTAGATGTGGAAGTGGTTGATGCCCCTCTAGATTACAACCTTCTCCTGGGTCGCAGTTGGTCTTATGCTATGACTGCTATTGTTTCATTGGTCTTTCGGCTTATCAACTTTCCTCATAACGAAAAGATCATTACGATAGACCAGCTGACTTATTTTTCTGCCGACCCGACCTCTACAGATAGTATTCAGCACATCGGTAAAACGACTATCCTTTAAAAGGATGTTGGAGTAGGTTTTTAAAGATTCTGGTTTACTAGGAACTTTTTCCTTCCCTCTTCCTAATGTATCGCCTTCTATTGCAACTATTCATATGATTTCATCGAATACTCTTACTTTTGATGATCCTTGGATCGTACCTTCCGATTCTGAGGTGGATTCATTTGGTGATGCGATGCCTTTGAGTCCCTTTGAAATTGCATATCAGGTTGTACAGTCATTTTCTAATTCCTATTCAACCAAAATTGATCCAATGAATGTGGTCTAAGGGGAATCACTTTCTATATCTAGCTCAGATACAGCAGCATTTCTTGATCCTTTTCATACTGATGATCAGAGTCGTGAACTATTGTCTGTTGATGGTTTACCATGGGAAGATCTACATCACCGATCTTCATTTTTACCTGAGCTTGATCATTTTGAAAATGATTTTTCTTCTATTTTTATGACTGACTATGTCAAAGAACCGTAGAATCCATTGCAACATTCTGATTTTGAGTTAAATTTGGAAAATATTTCTCGAACGGTTCCTATTGACATTTCAGTTAAGACTGGAATTATTGAAAACATTCATATAGGCACTTCCTGTACGGATGATGAAATCCAAACCTATAAAGCCCTATTTCAAGAATTCCATGAAGTGTTTGCCTGGTCATATGAAGAAATGCCAGGAATTGATCCGTTAATTGTTGTCCATGAAATTAAAACATACCCGGATGCTAAACCTATCCGACAACGCTTACGTCAGATACATCCGTGAAAAGTTGTTGCTATTAAAGCTGAAATTGAGAAATTACTTCACGCAGGTTTCATTTATCCAATTCCTTTAACTGATTGGGTATCAAATATTGTTCCTGTCAACAAAAAGCAAGGAACGATAAGAGTGTGTATCGACTATAGGGATATTAATCGAGCTTGTCCTAAAGACAATTATCCAACCCCCTATATCGATCAAATTATTGATGATTGTGCTGGCAGTGAAATGTTCTCCTTTATGGATGGTTTTTCCGGTTACAATCAAATCAACCTACTCCCTGCTGATCAAGCTAAAACAGCTTTCATTTGCCCATGGGGGACATTTTCTTATTGCAAATTACCTTTTGGATTAAAGAATGCTGGAGCAACTTTTACGAGCTATCTTTATGAGATGTAAACATTATCAAATTCGGTTGAATCCACACAAATGTGTATTCTGTGTAGAAATGGGTCGCTTACTGGGATTTATAGTATCAAAGGCTGGCATTCGTGTCGATCCCTCGAAGGTTGAAGCTATCATCAATCTACCTCCTCCTTCGACTCTTCGCCAACTCTAAAGTTTGCAAGGGAAAACAAACTTTTTACGTCGTTTCATTCCTAACTATGCTGAGATAACGAAAGGTTTTACCAGGTTGTTGAAATAGAATACTCCATTCCTTTGGGATGAGATAGCTGACAAATCTTTTGATGCACTTAAACACGCGTTAACCCATGCGTCATTACTGCATCCTCCCAATTACAACCAGGATTACTTTTTATATCTTGCCGCTTCTCATTCCACTATTGGAATGGTTTTAGTTCAGGAAGATGAATACAACAATGAACATGTGATTTACTATCTTAGTCGAACTCTGCATCCGACTAAGATTAAATATTTGCATGTGGAGAAATTGGCATTGGCAGCTGTTTAAGTTGTCCAAAGATTTCGTCACTACATCCTATTACGCAAAACCACAGTAATTTCTAACTGTAACCCTATGATGTATATCTTGACCAAGAAATTGCTAGGGGGAAAGTATTCCAAATGGATATTTATCCTGCAGGAATTTGACTTGGAATTTGAAAAATACAAGGCAAAGAAACCTTTGATTTTTGTCGAACTGATGTGTGATTTCCCGCATACTGATACTGAAACTGTGGCAGAGGAGCCCATTGGAGATGAATCCTTGTTTCTTATCAGTACTCTTGATCCATGGTATGTAGATATTATTGTTTATCTCCAAACCCAATCTTTTCGACCTAAAATCTCACGATCTCAGCGTCAGAAAATACGTTTCCAATCCCAACAATACAATATTATTGGTGATACACTCTATCGACGTGGGGCGGATTCTATTTTCCGACGTTGTCTAACTCATGAAGAAGCTGAAAAGGTTCTGAATGACTGTCACTCTAGAGCATGTGGTGGTCATATGTTTGGGTATGCCACAGCCCAAAAGATATTGCGCACTGGTTATTTCTGGCCATCCTTATTCAAAGATTGTATCTATGCAGTCTGGAAATGCCACAATTGTCAACTTTTTTATCGTAATATGCGTGCTCCACCTGCTCCACTCCACCCTATAATTGTTGTTGGTCCTTTCACAAAGTGGGGTATTGACTTTATTACATGTAACCCTCACTCGGCCGAGGGGCATGCGTATATTATCCTAGCAGTAGATTATTTTACTAAGTGGGCCAAGGTGATGCCTACATTTTCAGCAGACGGCAAGACTGTTGCAACTTTCGTATTCAATCATATAATTGCTAGATTCGGTGTTCCTCAAGTTATTATTACTGACCATGGAATTCATTTTCGAAACATCATGATGACTGAACTAACAGATCAACTTGGCCTGTGTCACGATAGTTCTACTCCATATTACCCGCAGGCTAATGGTCTGGTTGAAGCTATCAATAAAGTTTTAGTCACTATGATCCAACAAATCATTGGTATTCATAAGTCGAATTGGCATAACATGTTATTTTCAGCACTTTGGGCATATCGAACCTCAGTGAAAACATCAACTGGTTTCACTCCTTTTCAACTGGTCTACGGTTTGGAAGTAGTGTTACCTATTGAATGCGAAATCCCGTCATTGCAATTAGCCATAGAATTACTCCCAGCCACTTCTGAAGAGGAGAAACGTTTCTTGTACTTAGCTCAGCTAGATGAGAATCGATGCATTGTTGCAATAGCAAACGAGACTCATGCAAAACGAATAAAAGCTTAGTACGACCAAAATGTTACACCTCGTAATTTTTTCAGAAGGAGACCTAGTTTTACTATATGATCAAGCAAACGATAAGCTAGGGGCTGGAAAATTTGTACCTATGTGGCATGGTCCTTATATTGTTAAGTGAAAGCTGGCAAAAGGGGCCTATGAATTGGTAGATTTTGACGGTGTCTCTTTGGGTAAACCCAGAAATGGGCTTTATCTGAAGAGATATTATGCTTAAATTATGGGTGGAGATTTTTTGTTAGATTAGTTTCTTTACAGCTGGTGTGTTTTAGATTAGAAAAGTGTGCCTAGTTTAGAGAGTGTTTTTATCACTATTCCTGCTTATCTTGATTTTACTCTTGATATTGCAGATGTCGACGTCTCTTCAAACATACATTGGTTTTGCTGATGGTGCTTGTCGTAATACACGAAACGTTTCTTCCACAGCTTGGGTTATCTATTCACCCTCTAATGAGTTAGTATCTATGCATGGGATAAGCCTCGGTCAAACAAAAAATAACATTACAGAGTATAGTGCAGTGATTGAGTTATTATCTGAATCCATCTCATTTGGGATTCAGAGTTTGATTGTTAGGTTGGATTCTGAACTCGTTGTATTACAGCTTAACAGGGTTTATGCCATTAGAAATCCAGTGTTATTAAGATTATTTTTGAGAGTTCGTCTCTTGGAACGTGAATTTGATTACATTGAATATCAGCATATTCCAAGACATTTAAATACATTAGCAGATGCAGTTGCTTCTCGTATGATAAATAGACATTTGCAATAATCAAAACAGTAAATTTAAAAACATTCAATAACATGTTACATAAGATAGCCGGTAATAATGATATATCATAGCATAGAAGAAGTGTGTCAAAATATACATCGTCTTCGATCATAGGTTGAAAAACACCTTATGATCAGCAAAATGATAATACAAAAAGACAAAAAATGTCGTATGAGTCTGCAAAATCGATCATCCTATCCCTGGTGATGATCATGATAAGAAACCACTGCTCAGGCCACCCTACAAAGGAACCTCCTAAAAGGTCCTGGGACCCCAATCACATATCACTGTAACCTAAGTGGAATATCATCAATGCTAGTCTCTGGAATATCTATTGTCAAGCGCTCTAGATGATTCTCCAAGTCGGACAGGATCTCTGCTGATTGGTCCTATGGGGTTGGTGCTGCTGCAGCTAGGTGTCTCCTCTCATAAGGCTAGAGAGCGGCTAGTCGTCGTGGACCCACATCTACATTTAAGACTTTTAATTGTCAGTTTTGGATAATTTAAAAAACAAAAAAAAATAATTAAAACTTAGAAAGTGTTGAAAATGATTTTACCTGAATCATCCCACTGCTCTCCTGGTGGAAGAATCATGTCTGGATCACTGCGATAATCCATCCCGGCATATGGAAAATCCTGAATCACAAAAATTTGGTTGTTCAACCAATGAAAATACTCAGGCGGAAATCAAACAACCTCTGAACCCTCCTCAAGGTGACGGGCCATCAAAGCAACCCAACGCATTATCCTAGGCTCTCGAGGAACACCAGCATCAACAGGAAGATGCTGCGGTGTTGTTGGGAAAAGTATCCAATTCGGAATGCCCCTATCCCACTCTAAGAGGTCATAGTGCCTTAGCAACAAACAGGTAAACTTATTTGAGTATTTTTCTTTATGAAATGTAAGTGAGGAAGAAGGATCTAACTAACCTGTATCTTCCGCTAGTTTGTCGATCCAAATCACTCCTCTCTTCAGTAGCTCCTAGCTTCTTGCTCCTTCACCGGCCCAGCTTCACCAAATTCCTGCAAGATCACAAGAGAGAGAAACTACACAAAGATACAGATATACATTCATAAAAAGCTCAAGATCAGATTAAGCTAAACATGTAAGCATAACAAAACATCATTGGTACACAACATGTAGGAGAAACTCAAATAGTTTATTGATGAAATAAGAAAGTCCAAGAGGAGATACAACCAAGTGAGTTCCAATCCAGCATCTACCTCCCAGCAAAGGAATCCCTTCCTCTCCTCCAACAAAGCATAAATCACCCAATGTGCTAATCTCAATCTCAAACCAACAGCAATTCTCTGCAAAGTACAAAATTCCAGCCTCCTAAACCTCTGGGTGAGAGATCCATATATAGATGTAAGCAGAGAGGATGAGTCAACTTATGTTTTGACTTGTGGCTTCTCTCTGTCAGTTCTTGCTTCCACTTGGAGATTGAGAACCTCTTACTCATCACTAGTCGAATTCATTGAGGCAAGTGTCATTGGAGAAGATTCTGGAAGCTTCCAGGGTCTTTCCACCTCGTTGAATGAGCTTGCCATTTGTCATTTCCCGCTCAGCGCACCCTGGTAGTGCTTCCACCTGCGTTGCAGTGCACCTAGCCAGTGCAGACTTTGCATTTCAACGCAGGCAGCTAGTGGGGCCTCTGAATTGATCCTGAATTGACTATTTCTGAGTGGTTTTTGGTGGAGAACTTCTGGGAGAAGCTGTCATTGGTTGACCTTGTTCCTTTAGGAGCTGTAACAACATCTTTAGGGACTTTGGATCCCTTGAATTATGGAAATTTCATGCTTATAGTTGTAAGGCACAAAAATGTCTATAACAGTTGCCCCCTAAAGTATGAGGCCGTTTATCGGGTGAAATGCTTTATTAGGAGGATCCGAAGTTCATTCAATGCTGGGAGGAGACCTGTAATAAGATACAATACAATACATTATTTTTCATACTGTTTTCATGATCTAGCTGAGGCGGGCATTCCCATGCTCAGCTTTATAAATTCATTTTTGTGTACATAGGACAGACAATTGTCTGATGATAGACTGATGATCCTGCTGAAATCATCATCCTTTGGTAGGATGATTGTCTGTGCTGCAATGCTGTACATGTCAATGTCTTTATTTTTCCTGAATATATATCACAGGCGGGATGGATGAAACTAGATCCGGGGTCTTCAAACTCGTTCGATCTTCACTCTAAGTACAAGTCGATCCATGTGAGAAATGTTCTGAAGTCGAACATGGAAAGACATCGCTTGATTACCAGTCAATGAGGTAAACTGTTAACAAGCGCGAGAGGAATCACCGATAATGATAATGACCCTCAAGGTACTGCAGTACAATTCACGTGGTGTGAATAAAGGACTTGGCATCGAACACCACGCAAAATCTTTCGTTCGAAGGTCATTGATGTATACCTATCGCCGGAAGTGAGAAACTTTCCATTGAGGCATGCAAGCTTCAAAGTACTGAAGGGGTTGTTCCTAGATCAACTTCTTGGATAATGAGCTGATGTCGACAAGAAGCGATCCATCAAAGGAGGGCCTTGATGTATCCCACATCAGTGACACGGAACGGAGCAAATGATTTTGATGGAGGTGAAAACGATCTGATGATATATGGTTTAGGGTGGCGGTCATGAAAGAATGAAGGATAATGTATGGTAGTGGATGGGACACGGTTGACTTCTCTGGATGACTTCTCTTGAACATATCGGTGACACTTGTGTGATGGATTGGTAGCATTTACCCCAAAGGTGGATGGTATGGCGAGACCATGGTGATGTGACCGGTGAATGAAACAACCCAACCCGACTCAGGCACGGAGTGGAAGTGTCATGTTCAAGAGCGACTTGCTACCAATAAAGTTCTTTGAGTTTCTTCCCAATTTTTCCCCAGTCATTTCTGACCAGTACCTCTTTATTTTTGTCAAGCTTGAGGAGGATAACATATGCTTGTTCTATAATTTGCCCTTCGGGCAAACCCATCGCTATGTTTTAACGAGCCTAGCGATAGTGAAACTCGTTCTCGTCTAAAGACAAGTTTGTCGCTATTTAATGTTTTTAACGAGTCTAACGACAAAGATAACTCAGTCCTTTTCATTTTTAGAGAGTCTAAAAAGGTACGTAAAGTCAACTCCGAAAGTCCTTTTTCGTCATCTAATCCCTTAAGTCCGAAAAAGTATAAAACAATACAGAAGGGATGCATTTTCGATAGTTTTTACGATCCGAACAAAACAAGCGTTCGATCTTTTTGTGCAATAATCCCTCAGGTCCAAAAAGATTAAAATCTAGAGGAGGGATAGCATTTCCGGTCGCTTTAACGAGCTGGAAGGCCAAAACTCGGCAATCTTTTCATATTTTACGAGTCAGATGAAAAGAGCTTAAAGAAGACTCGTCTTTTGAGGAACGAGTGATGAAACGGGTTAGCAACTGATTCCAGGTAAGGGTTGGAATTTTCCAAGCACGGCAGTGTCACAAGGATGGCTAGTGAAATCACTCTTCGCAGCTGTTCCTCAAAATGGGTAAACAATCATATGGAGGTGAACGATCGGCCAATGGAAAAGTGGAGGTGACGGTGCAAACACGACCAAGGCTTTAATGGCTGATAATGTTACATTCACGGTGGTTATTTACCGGAAGATAGTTCATTTTTTAACGAGCTTAAACGCGGAAAAACACTGCTCGGTCTTATGTTTATTTTTTAACGAGCATGAACTATGTGCTAAAACTGCTCAATCTTATGTTTATTTTTTAACGAGCATGAACTATGTGTTAAAACTGCTCGATCTTATGTTTATTTTTTAACGAGCATGAACTATGTGCTAAAACTGCTCGATAATCCAGTCATATGATAAGAATGTCTCATGTAAGATGCCATTTTTTATGGAGCTTGCGCCTTACCAAAGCTATGCCCCGCATCCTTTCGTTATGCGAGTTCGGAAACGACTAATCCTACGAGTTTAAAGGGTTAGACCTACAGGTTTAAAGGGAGGACCTAAAAATTTAAAAAATAAATAGTCGCCCCTTGCTTGCACTCCAAAAGGTTTGCATGCCTCCAGGTATAAAGTACGATTTCAAGGTTACCCGTCAATTTGCAGATAAAACATTTGTTTTACCAGGAAAGGCCTACCTCTTTCAGGTTACCCAAAGATTTTTTCATCAATGCAGCGAACAAAACACTTCTTCGGCGATGTCTACCGAGATAGACAAAGGTGAGTGAAAATGAGCGCCAAACACATAACTTTGACAAAAGAATCTTATTCTAGAATAACCCCTCTTCCAAGACGGACGTGTTGTTGGGAAAAGTATCCAATACGGAATGACCCTATCCCACTCTAAGGGTGATAGTACCTCAGCAACAATCGAAGCAAAGCTATCTAAGATTTCTTCTTTATGAAAGTAAAATAGGGGAGAAAGAGATCCACTAACCGATGTCTTTCGCTAATGGTTGATCCAATCTTCTCTCCTTGCTACTTGCTCCCAGCTCCTTGCTCTTTCACTGGCCCAGCTACACCAAGATCCTGCAAAATGGCAAGAGAGGGAAACTACAAGAAGCATACATTCATAATTGATTCAAGGATTAGAATAAATCAAATACACAAGTATAACAATACACCATTGAGACACATGCATATAGAAGAACCTCAAATGCTTTATTAATGGAAGAAGTAAAGTTCAGGAAGTGATACAACCATAAAAGGCCCAATCCAGCATCACCTCCCAGCAGAAAGAAATCTCCTCTTCACCTCCTTCAAAGCAAATCACCCAATAGTTCTAAACTCAAACCAACAGCACTTCCTTACATTCACAAGATTCCAGCCTCGCTAGACCTCATGAGAGAGATCTATATATAGGGTTTTGGAGAAAGGATGAGTCAGCTTGAGAGATGACTAGTGTCCTCTCCCACTTCAGTTATTCTTTAGTTCTTGAGTCCACTTGGAGGTTCTTGCTTCCACTTGGAGATCTAGACCCTCTTACTCATCACCAGTCGAATTCCCTGATCCAAGTGTCATTTTGGAAGCTTCCTGGGCATTGACACCTTGAGGAATGACTGTGCCACATGTCCCAACTCGCTCAGCGCAGGTAGCCTTCTTTGCAGTTGACATTCAGCGCAGATGCTCAGTGGAGCAGTTGACATGATCCAGAATTAGCTTGTTTTTGAGTGTTTTCAGGTGGAGAACTGATATTCAGTGCTGTGGTTTGCTGACCTTGTTCCTCTAGGGGTAGGAACAACATGTTTAGGGACTTTGGATCCCTCAGATTATGGACATTTCATGCTTCATGCTGTAAGGCACAAAAATGTCTATAACAGTTGCCCCCTAAAGTATGAGGTCGTTTATCGGGTGAAATGCTTTATCAGGAGGATCCGAAGTTCATTCAATCGCTGAGAGGTGACCTGTAATAAAATACAATACAATACATTATGATTCATTATGCTTTCATGATCTAGCTGAGCGGGAATTCCCATGCTCAGCTTTATAAATTCATTTTGGTACATAGAACAGACGATCGTCTGATGATAGACTGATAATTCTCTGCTGAAATTATCATCCTTTGAGTAGGATGATCATCTGCTGCAATGATGTACATATCAAATGTCTTTATATTTCCTGAATATATATCGCAACCCGGATGGATGAAACTAGATCCCGGGGTCTTCAAACTTGTTCGATCTTCACTCTAAGTACAAGTTGATCCATGTGAGAATTGCGCTGAAGTCGAACATGGAAAGACATCGCTTGATTACCGGTCAATGATGTAAACCTTTAACAAGCGCGAGAGGAATCACCGATAATGATAATGACCCTCAAGGTACTGCAGTACAATTCACGTGGTGTGAATAAAGGACTTGGCGTCGAACACCACGCAAAATCTTCTGGTCGAAGGTCATTGATGTATACCTGTCGCCGGAAGTGAGAAACTTGCCATTGAGTGTTGTTGGGAAAAGTATCCAATACGGAATGACCCTATCCCACTCTAAGGGTGATAGTACCTCAGCAACAACTGAATACAAAGCTATTCAAGATTACTTCTTTATGAGATGTAAGAGAAGGGAGAAAGAGATCCACTAATCGTTGTCTTCCGCTAATGTTTGATCCAATCTTCTCTCCTTGCTGCTTGCTCCCAGCTCCTTGCTCTTTTACTGGCCCAGCTACATAAAGATCCTGCAAAAGCACAAGAAAGGGAAACTACAAGAAGCATACATCCATAATTGATTCAAGGATTAGAATAAATCAAATATACAAGCATCAATACACCACAGAGACACATGCATATAGAAGAACCTCAAATGCTTTATTAATGGAAGAAGTAAAGTTCTGAGAGCGTTACAACCATAAGAGGCCCAATCTAGCAACACCTCCCAGTAGAAAGAAATCTCCTCTTCACCTCCTTCAAAGCAATCACCCAATAGTTCTATGCACAAACCAACAGCACTTCCTTACATTCACAAAATTCCAGCCTCCCTAGACCTCATGAGAGAGCTCTATATATAGGAGTTTTGGAGAAAGGATGAGTCAGCTTGAGGCTGGCATGAAGCTGACTAGTGTCCTCTCCCACTTCAGTTATACTTCAGTTCTTGAGTCCACTTGGAGTTTCTTGCTTCCACTTGGAGATCTAGATCCTCTTACTCATCACAAGGCGAATTCCCTGATCCAAGTGTCATTCTGGAAGCTTCCTGGGCATTTGACACCTTGCAGAATGACTGTGCCACTTGGCCAATCTCGCCCAGCGCAGGTAGCCTTCATTAGATTTGACATTCAGTGCAGGTACAGAGTGGAGCAGTTGACATTCAGCGCAGATGCTCAGTGGAGCAGCTGACATGATCCAGAAATAGCTTGTTTTTGAGTGTTTTCAGGTGGAGAACTGATTTTCAGTGCTGTGGTTTGCTGACCTTGTTCCTCTAGGGGTAGGAACAACATGTTTAGGGACTTTGGATCCCTTAGATTATCGACATTTCATTCTTCATGCTGTTAGGCACAAAAATGTCTATAACAGTTGCCCCCTAAAGTATGAGGTTGTTTATCGGGTGAAATGCTTTATCAGGAGGATCCGAAGTTCATTCAATCGCTGAGAGGTGCCCTGTAATAAAATACAATACAATACATTATTTTTCATTCTGCTTTCATGATCTAGCTGAGGCGGGCATTCCCATGCTCAGCTTTATAAATTCATTTTGGTACATAGAACAGACGATCGTCTGATGGTAGACTGATAATTCTCTGCTGAAATTATCATCCTTTGAGTAGGATGATCATCTGTTGCAATGATGTACATAACAAATGTCTTTATATCCTGAATATATATCGCAGCCCGGATGGATGAAACTAGATCCGGGGTCTTCAAACTCGTTCGATCTTCACTCTAAGTACAAGTCGATCCATGTGAGAATTGCGCTGAAGTCGAACATGGAAAGACATCGCTTGATTACCGGTCAATAATGTAAACCGTTAACAAGCGTGAGAGGAATCACCAATAATGACAATGACCCTCAAGGTACTGCAGTACAATTCACGTGGTGTGAATAAAGGACTTGGCGTCGAACACCACGCAAAATCTTCTGGTCGAAGGTCATTGATGTATACCTGTCGCCGGAAGTGAGAAACTTGCCATTGAGGCATGCAAGCTTCAAAGTACTGGGGGGGTTGTTCCTAGATCAACTTCTTGGATAATGAGCTGAAGTCGACAAGAAGCGATCCGTCAAAGGAGGGCCTTAATGAATCCCACATCAATGACACGGAACGGAGCTAATGATTTTAGTGGAGGCGAAAACAATCTGTGAAATATGATTCAGGGTGGCGATCATGGGTGGATGAAGGATAATGTATGGCAGTGGATGGGACACGGTTGACTCTTTCTGAACACATCTCTTGAACATATAACGACACTGATGTGATGGATCGGTAGCATTACCCCAAATGTGGATGGTTTGGCGAGGACCATGGTGATGAGACCGGTGAATGAAACAACCCAACCCGATGTGATACGGAGGACAAAGTGTCATGTTCAAGAGCGACTTGCTACCATTAAAGCTTTGAGGTTCTCCCAATTTTTCCCCAGTCATTTCTGACCAGTACCTCTTTATTTTTGTCAAGCTTAAGGAGGATAACATATGCTTGTTCTATAACCTGCCCTTCGGGCAAGCCCATCGCTATGTTTTAACGAGCCTAGCGATAGGGAAACTCGTTCTCGTCTAAAGACAAGTTTGTCGCTATTTAATCATTTTAACGAGTCTAACGACAAGGAAAACTCGGTCCTTTTCATTTTTAGAGAGTCTGAAAAGGTACAGAAAGTCAACTCAAAAATTCCTTTTTCGTCATCCAATCCCTTAAGTCCGAAAAAGTATAAAACAATACAGAAGGGATGAGTTTTCGATAACTTTAACGAGCCGAATAAAACAAGCGCTCGACCTTTTTGTGCAATAATCCCTCAGGTCCAAAAAGATTAAAATCTAGAGGAGGGATAGCTCTTCCGGTCACTTTAACGAGTTGGAAGGCCAAAACTCGGCAAACTTTTCATATTTTACGAGTCAGATGAAAAGAGCTCAGAGAAGACTCGTCTTTTGAGGAACAAGTGATAAACAGGGATAGCAGCAGATTCCAGGTACAGGTTGGAATTTTCCAATCACGGCAGTGTCACAAGGATGGCTAAGTGAAATCACTCTTCACAGCTGTTCCTCAAAATGGGTAAACAATCATATGGAGGTGAACGATTGGCCAAATGAAATGGAGGTGGTGGGTGCAAACACGACCAAGGCTTTTATGGCTAATAAATTTCCGATCACAGTGGTTATTTACCGAGATGGGTTCATTTTTTAATGAGCTTGAATGCGCCAAAACACTGCTCAATGCTTATGTTTATTTTTTAACGAGCATGAATTCCGCGTTAAAACTGCTCGGATCTCGCTTTTCTATTTTTTAACGAGCATAAATTCCGCGGTAAAACTGCTCGATTATACCAGTCATAAGATAAGAATGTCTCCTATGAGATAGCTATTTTTTATGGAGCTTTATCTCACGAAGCTGTGCTCCTAATGTGGCAAAGTTTGACCTTTGCCCCATATCCTTTCTTTATGCAAGTTTGGAAACGGCTAATCCTACGAGTTTAAAGGGTTAGACCTACAGGTTTAAAGGGAGGACCTAAAAATTTAAAAAATAAATAGTCGTCCCTTGCTTGCATTCCAAAAGGTTGCATGCCCCCAGGCATAAAGTACAATTTCAAGGCTGCGCCTACTTATCCGATAAAACATTTGTTTTAAAGGGTGAGGCTTGCCTCTTTCTGGTTACCCAAAGATTGTTTTGTTAACACCATCAAACGAAAACATCTCCTCGGCACTGTCTACCGAAGTAGACAATGGTGAATGACCTTTGTCAAACAAGTAACCTTGACAAAAGAGTCCTGTTCTAGAACAACCCCTCTTCCATCCACGGACGGGGTACGGACTAGTCATACTTTTTCGCGGAAATTCCACCTTATACCCAAGGTTTTCTCTGCCCGAAGCAGACCAGGATGCATGCCCCCTGGGTTCCAGTCCCATCTTTCCGAATCACTCGCACTCATCGGGAAGGAGGATTGGGGGTGGAGACATTTCTTGGGTGAATAGACCATTCAGGGTTGGTATTTGACTATTTGCGATGCGTGATCCCGGAAATGAAAGTTGGTCTACGAGCTTGACCATTCTTCCTTCGTGTGGAAAACACATTACTCTAAAGAGTGAGGAGACTATAGCTCCCATGTAATATATATAGTCTCGTCCAAGGAGTAGGTTATAATCCAAGGGTCCTTGAACGACCATCACGTTCATTTGAACGGTCTTCCCTTTCAATGTAACAGGCACATTGGGGAGGATCCCTAACGGTCGACTGGTTCCTTTATCGAAACCCGAGAGATTTCTTATCTCAGGCAAAAGCTCCGGGGAACCCAGTGCTTTCCAAGCAATAGAGGAAAGGATACTCACATATGCCCCTTCATCAATGATAGTTCCAGCCATCACCATTCTATAAATTTGGACTATGATTCTGAATGGTATACTGGCTGGTAACCGGGGTCTGCCTAGTTGATTCCAATCAAAGGACACAACCAGGTTGCTTGGTGGTGGGACCGAATACACGGCCGGATATGACCTTGACGATGTTCCTTCCTGCGATAAAGGAATGGGCACATTGCCCTGATGCTCATCAGAGTCGGTGTTGACGAAAAGAATATGGATGGTGTCATCCTTATTCTCTTCAGTGAGGGTGTCATTTGAAGATGAATCTTCAGTGACGGTGTCATTTGAGGATGAAACCTCTGAAGGAAGAACCGGGTCAACTGCCGTATCGACCTCTAGAATTTCGTCTGGTCTGGATCCAGTAGGTTCATTTTCAATGACTGATGCTTCAGCTGACCACTTGAGCGGGCCAGCTGTATTTTCAACCAACGAAGGACTTGGCACGAGTTTTTTGTATCCAGGAGGAAGTCCCAACGGTGAAACCGGGCGATCTTCCAAAACTCTCTTCGCTTCATCTAAGAAGGGACAACGGTGGATGGCGTGATCGCCTTCACACAGTCTGCAGGGGGGTCTTGCTCCCCCTCTTTGTCTTGAACCTTCACTTTCGCTAGTTGACGGTAAGCACTCAACCTGGCTATCAGAGGTTGACGCTCCCGAATTGTGCAACCAAGGGGACCAGTCCCTTAGTATCCGGGGAATACAGGGACAATCTCTATGGAAGTGGTCTCCTCTACATATGACACATGGCGATTTAGGCCCGGTCTGTGCTATGTGTGGATTTTTGTCAGATGTCTTTTGCTTGCCCCCAGTCGCCTTAGGCTCCTTCTTCTTCTTCTCTCTCTTCTTCTTCTCCTTCTTCTCCATGGGAGCTTGGCTTTTGCCGGCTCTACCTTGCGAAGATGAAGGATTGGAGGAAGAGTTATAGGAAGTTGAAGGCTGGTGGGCAGCTCTAGACTGGTCTAACTGTTGACTCGATTGCTCAGGAACCATGGTGGTCTGAACTACATTAGTTGAGAATAGCCAAATAGGCAGGCCAATTGTCAGTCCTGGAAGCGACAATGTGGCCATGTGGGGCGCACCAACTTCTCCCCAAGAGGAGAATGGACTAGGATTTCCATCATGTGGAATTCCTTGGTTGGGGCGTTCCATGTTCTCAACCTAAGATCAACGCAGGAATAGGAGGTGATTATGTTTCGTTTAAAATAAATTTTATAACGACACTTAGACACAACTTGCTTTTTCACTTTTTAAGAGTCGAGAAAAAGCTAAAGATGACTCTAGTCTCCTTCGATGTTTTAACGAGCCCGAAGTGACAAATGCTCGGATGGACTTTTTCAGTTATAGAGTTTGAAAAAGGCCAAAAGAAACTGCTCTGGAGTTCTAGGCAGAGGGTGTGCCAAACTTTTCGCAAAACCACAGAATACGTTTTACGGTACGAGTGGTCGATCTTCGTGAATGCTGTGTTCACTGCATTGCGATCAGTAGGGCGGTCGACACGGTTTCCTATTGGATAAAGGCTTTATTCCTATAGGGGTCTCCCAATATATACGCGACGGTACGTGGGAGCACAAGTCCGTATTGATACTTATCGCTTCACCGTGGAGGAATCACCCAACCACTCAACGCTAAGATATCACATTTAACGACGCCGGAACACGTCTCTAGCTTAGACCTCTATGTGTTTGCGTTATGTTTCAATGCGTTGTTATGTAAATTCAATTTATTTTAAGGTTGATCTTGTTTAGCAGTTTGCCTTTATGGATCACCACGAGATGTATGATAACACTCCTAAATGCAGTCTAAGATGATAAGCAAGCTTTTCAATCTTTCAACTTTGAAAATCTTAACTACTGAGGGAAAAGAAAGACAACATCTTTTCACACAGATCATAGAGCACACACTAATGCACTTTTTCCTAAATCAACATGCAAGCTGTCATAATGCACATGCACAATGCAAGTATTTCTTTTCTCTTTCTTAATGTTGGCGTAATGCAAAAAGAAAGCTGTTGTATAATTTTGAATTCAATTTCAAGTGAAAGCAAACAAGCTTGTCCAAAATCAAAAGACACCTTAAGATTTACTTGTTTCGACACTAGAAATATATAAACTCAAACCAGATGACGAAAGCAAAAGCCCAATCAGCTATGAACAGCAAACAAACTAACTCTTAAGATCAAAACGACACTTTATCACAGGTCTAGATCTAAGAGGTCACAACAAGACTAGTTCACTTTCGTTATGAGAAACTGTAAATGTACAAGAAATACACAAAGAACAAACACAGTTTCTTTATACAACTGAGGCGGAATAGTAACAAGGAAAGTTGGTTTCAGATAGGCACACTGACTGGTAACAAACAGCAAAAAAACAAAGGTGAAAACAGGGCAAGAAACAGCAGGAAGCCCCAGTAGCACAAGGCAAGACTGGTCCAGCGCAGGTGGGACACTGCCTGTTTGACCTTCAGCGCAGGTAGCCCCTTCGGGAACTGCGCTGAAATGCAAACAGCCTTTGTACAGCCTGCACTGAAGAACGAAACTTTCGTTTCTCTTGGTTTCCGGGTCACAGATTGCTCAAAAATTCACAGTTTTTTCTCAAATCAGAAGCTATCAGTCAAGGACACACTAAGGGATGCAAGGAGGATGAAAAGCTATCACTAAGAGCTTATTAGAGTCCTTGTGGATCAGCTCTTCAAATCATAAACTTGCCCAGAAACTGAGCTAGAGTAGCTGCCCTCTACTTTGTATTTGAAGGATTCAAACACAGTTCGATTCGGTACTCCCTTTGTTTATGAAATGAATAGCAAAAACACAAACAACCAACAAGATACGATCCCCAGTGGAGTCGCCAATTTGTTGTTGGGAAAAGTACCCAATACGGAATGACCCTATCCCACTCTAAGGGTGATAGTACCTCAGCAACAACTGAATACAAAGCTATTCAAGATTACTTCTTTATGAGATGTAAGAGAAGGGAGAAAGAGATCCACTAACCGTTGTCTTCCGCTAATGTTTGATCCAATCTTCTCTCCTTGCTGCTTGCTCCCAGCTCCTTGCTCTTTTACTGGCCCAGCTACACAAAGATCCTGCAAAAGCACAAGAAAGGGAAACTACAAGAAGCATACATCCATAATTGATTCAAGGATTAGAATAAATCAAATATACAAGCATCAATACGCCACAGAGACACATGCATATAGAAGAACCTCAAATGCTTTATTAATGGAAGAAGTAAAGTTCTGAGAGCGTTACAACCATAAGAGGCCCAATCCAGCAACACCTCCCAGCAGAAAGAAATCTCCTCTTCACCTCCTTCAAAGCAATCACCCAATAGTTCTATGCACAAACCAACAGCACTTCCTTACATTCACAAAATTCCAGCCTCCCTAGACCTCATGAGAGAGCTCTATATATAGGAGTTTTGGAGAAAGGATGAGTCAGCTTGAGGCTGGCATGAAGCTGACTAGTGTCCTCTCCCACTTCAGTTATACTTCAGTTCTTGAGTCCACTTGGAGTTTCTTGCTTCCACTTGGAGATCTAGATCCTCTTACTCATCACAAGGCGAATTCCCTGATCCAAGTGTCATTTTGGAAGCTTCCTGGGCATTTGACACCTTGCAGAATGACTGTGCCACTTGGCCAATCTCGCCCAGCGCAGGTAGCCTTCATTAGATTTGACATTCAGCGCAGGTACAGAGTGGAGCAGTTGACATTCAGCGCAGATGCTCAGTGGAGCAGCTGACATGATCCAGAAATAGCTTGTTTTTGAGTGTTTTCAGGTGGAGAACTGATTTTCAGTGCTGTGGTTTGCTGACCTTGTTCCTCTAGGGGTAGGAACAACATGTTTAGGGACTTTGGATCCCTTAGATTATCGAAATTTCATGCTTCATGCTGTTAGACACAAAAATGTCTATAACATTGAGGCATGCAAGCTTCAAAGTACTGAGGGGGTTGTTCCTAGATCAACTTCTTGGATAATGAGCTGAAGTCGACAAGAAGCGATCTGTCAAAGGAGGGCCTTAATGAATCCCACATCAGTGACACGGAACGGAGCTAATGATTTTAGTGGAGGTGAAAACAATCTGTGACATATGATTCAGGGTGGCGATCATGGGTGGATGAAGGATAATGTATGGCAGTGGATGGGACACGGTTGACTCTTTCTGAACAACATCTCTTGAACATATAACGACACTGATGCGATGGATCGGTAGCATTACCCCAAATGTGGATGGTTTGGCGAGACCATGGTGATGAGACCGGTGAATGAAACAACCCAACCCGATGTGGTACGGAGGAAAATTGTCATGTTCAAGAGCGACTTGCTACCATTAAAGCTTTGAGGTTCTCCCAATTTTTCCCCAGTCATTTCTGACCAGTACCTCTTTATTTTTGTCAAGCTTGAGGAGGATAACATATGCTTGTTCTATAACCTGCCCTTCGGGCAAGCCCATCGCTATGTTTTAACGAGCCTAGCGATAGGGAAACTCGTTCTCGTCTAAAGACAAGTTTGTCGCTATTTAATCATTTTAACGAGTCTAACGACAAAGAAAACTCGATCCTTTTCATTTTTAGAGAGTCTGAAAAGGTACAGAAAGTTAACTCCAAAATTCCTTTTTCGTCATCTAATCCCTTAAGTCCGAAAAAGTATAAAACAATACAGAAGGGATCAGTTTTCGATAACTTTAACGAGCCGAATAAAACAAGCGCTCGACCTTTTTGTGCAATAATCCCTCAGGTCCAAAAAAGATTAAAATCTAGAGGAAGGATAGCTCTTCCGGTCACTTTAACGAGCTGGAAGGCCAAAACTCGACAAACTTTTCATATTTTACGAGTCAGATGAAAAGAGCTTAAAGAAGACTCGTCTTTTGAGGAACGAGTGATAAACAGGGATAGCAGCAGATTCCAGGTGCAGGTTGGAATTTTCCAATCACGGCAGTGTCACATGGATGGCTAGGTGAAATCACTCTTCGCAGCTGTTCCTCAAAATGGGTAAACAATCATATGGAGGTGAACGATCGGCCAAATGACGGTGGAGGTGGCAGGTGCAAACACGACCAAGGCTTTTTATGGCTGATAAATTTACGATCATAGAGGTTATTTACCGGAATAGGTTCATTTTTTATTTAAAATGAGCTTAAACTCTGGGGGAAACATTGCTCACTGCTTTTATTTATTTTTTAACAAGCATGAAGACCACGTTAAAACTGCTCGGATCTTGTGTTTATTTTTTAACGAGCATGAACTTTATGCTAAAATTGCTCGATATACCAGTCATAAGATAAGAAATGTCTCCTGAAAGATTCCATTTTTTATAGAGCTTGCGCCTTACCAAAGCTATGCTCCCTCTCATCCTTTCTTTATGCAAGTTCGGAAACGGCTAATCCTACGAGTTTAAAGGGTTAGACCTACAGGTTTAAAGGGAGGACCTAAAAATTTAAAAAATAAATAGTCGCCCCTTGCTTGCACTCCAAAAGGTTGCATGCCCCCAGGTATAAAACAGAGTTTCAAGGTTACCTCTACTTTTCTGCCATCGAAACTTTCGTTTCACCGGGAGAGGTACCTCTTTCAGGTTACCCAAAGATTGTCTCGTTAATCTTTCAAACAAGACACTTCCTCGGCAATGCCTACCGAAATAAACAAGGGTGAATGACCTTTGTCAAACACGTAACTTTGACAAAAGAATCCTATTCCAGAACAACCCCTCTTCCATCCACGGACGGGGTACGGACTAGTCATATTCTCCCGCGGAAATTCCATCTTATACCCAAGGTTTTCTCTGCCCGAAGCAGACCAGGATGCATGCCCCCTGGGTTCCAGTCCCATCTTTCCGAATCACTCGCACTCATCGGGAAGAAGGACTGGGGGTGGAGACATTTCTTGATTGAATAGACCATTCAGGGTTGGTATGTGACTATTTGCGATGCGTGATCCCGGAAATGAAAGTTGGTCTACGAGCTTGACCATTCTTCCTTCGTGTGGAAAACACATTACTCTAAAGAGTGAGGAGACTACTGCTCCCATGCAATATATATAGTCTCGTCCAAGGAGTAGGTTATAATCCAAGGGTCCTTGAACGACCATCACGTTCATTTGAATGGTCTTCCCTTTCAATGTTACAGGCACATTGGGGAGGATCCCTAATGGTCGACTGGTTCCTTTATCGAAACCCGAGAGATTTCTTATCTCAGGCAAAAGCGCAGGGGAACCCAGTGCTTTCCAAGCAATAGAGGAAAGGATACTCACAGATGCCCCTTCATCAATGATAGTGCCAGCCATTACCATTCTGTATATTTGGACTATGATTCTGAATGGTATACTGGCTGGCAACCGGGGTCTGCCTAGTTGATTCCAATCAAAGGATACAACCAGGTTGCTTGGTGGTGGGACCGAATACACGGCCGGATATGACCCTGACGATGTTCCTTCCTGCGATAAATGAATGGGCACATTTCCCTGATGCTCATCAGAGTCTGTGTTGATGAAAAGAATCTGGATGGTGTCATCCTTATTCTCTTCAGTGAGGGTGTCATTTGAAGATGAATCTTCAGTGACGGTGTCATTTGATGATGAAACTTCTGAAGGAAGAACCGGGTCAACTGCCGTTTCGACCTTTGGACTTTCATCCAGTCTGGATTCAGTAGGTTCATCTTCAGTGATTGACGCTTCAGCTGACCACTTCAGCGGGCCAGCTGTATTCTCAACCAACGAAGGACTTGGCACGAGTTTTTTGTATCCAGGAGGAAGTCTCAACGGTGAAACCGGACGATCTTCCAAAACTCTCTTCGCTTCGTCTAAGAAGGGACAACGGTGGATGGCGTGATCGCCTTCACACAGTCTGCAGGGGGATCTTACTCCCCCTCTTTGTCTTGAACCTTCACTTTCGCTGGTTTACGGTAAGCATTCAACATGACTATCAGAGGTTGATGCTCCCGAATTGTGCAAACGAGGGGACCAGTCCCTTAGTATCCGGGGAATACAGGGACAATCTCTATGGAAGTGGTCTCCTCTACATATGACACATGGCGATTTAGGCTCGGTCTGTGCTGTGTGTGGATTTTCGTCAGATCTCTTTTGCTTACCCCCAGTCGCCTTAGGCTCCTTCTTCTTCCTCTCTCTCTTCTTCTTCTCCTTCTTCTCCATGGGAACTTGGCTTTTACCGGCTCTACCTTGCGAAGATGAAGGATTGGAGGAAGAGTTATAAGAAGTAGAAGGCTGGTGGGCAGCTCTAGACTGATCTAACTGTTGACTCAACTGTTCAGGAACCATGGTGTTCTGAACTACATTGGTTGAGAATAGCCATATTGGCAGGCCAATTGTCAGTCCTGGAAGCGACAATGTGGCCATGTGGGGCGCACCAACTTCTCCCCAAGAGGAGAAAGGACTAGGATTTCCATCATGTGGAATTCCTTGGTTGGGGCGTTCCATGTTCTTAACCTACAGATCAACGCAGGAATAGGAGGTGATTATGTTCCGTTTAAAATAAATTTTATAACGACGCTTTAGACACAACTTGCTTTTTCACTTTTTAAGAGTCGAGAAAAAGCTAAAGATGACTCTAGTCTCCTTCGATGTTTTAACGAGCCCGAAGTGACAAATGCTCGGATGGACTTTTTCAGTTATAGAGTTTGAAAAAGGCCAAAAGAAACTGCTCTGGAGATCTAGGCAGAGGGTGTGCCAAACTTTTCGCAAAACCACAGAATACATTTTACGGTACGAGTGGTCGATCTTCGTGAATGCTGTGTTCACTGCATTGCGATCAGTAGGGCGGCCGACACGGCTTCCTATGGCTAAAGGCTTTGTTCCTATAGGGGTCTCCCAATATATACGCGACGGTACGTGGGAGCACAAGTCCGTATTGATACTTATCGCTTCACCGTGGAGGAATCACCCAACCACTCAACGCTAAGATATCACGTTTAACGACGCCGGAACACGTCTCTAGCTTAGACCTCTATGTGTTTGCGTTATGTTTCAATGCGTTGTTATGTAAATTCAATTTATTTTAAGGTTGATCTTGTTTAGCAGTTTGCCTTTATGGATCACCACGAGATGTATAATACAACTTCCTAAATGCAGTCTAAGATGATAAGCAAGCTTTTCAATCTTTCAACTTTGAAAATCTTAACTACTGAGGGAAAAGAAAGACATCATCTTTTCACACAGATCATAGAGCACACACTAATGCACTTTTCCCTAAATCAACATACAAGCTGTCAAAATGCACATGCACAATGCAGGTATTTCTTTTCTCTTTCTTAATGTTGATGTACTACAAAAAGAAAGCTGTTGTATAACTTTGAATTCAATTTCAAGTGAAAGCAAACAAGCTTTGTCCAAAATCAAAAGACACCTTAAGATTTACTTGTTTCGACACTAGAAATACATAAATTCAAACCATATGACAAAAGCAAAAGCTCAATCAGCTATGAACAGCAAACAAACTAACTCTTATGATCAAAACGACACTTATCACAGGTCTAGATCTAAGAGGCCACAACAAGACTAGTTCACTTTCGTTATGGGAAACTGCAAATGATATAAGAAATACACAAAGAAAAAATACAGTTTCTTTATACAACCGAGGAGGAATAGTGGTAAGGAAAGGTGGTTTCAGATAGGTACATTGACTGATAACAGGCTGCAAAAACAGGGATGAAAACAGGGCAACAAACAGCAGGGAACCCCAGTAGCACAAGGCAAAACTGGTTCAGCGCAGGTAGTACACTGTCAGTTTGACATTCAGCGCAGGTAGCCCCTTCGGGACCTGTGATGAAATGCAGACTGACTTCACAGTGCCCGCAATGAACAGAGAAACTCTCGTTTCTCTTGGTTTCCGGGTTACAGATTGCTCAAAAATTCACAGTTTTTGGCCAAATCAAAAGCTATCAATCAAGTACACACTAAAGGGTAATTAGGAGGATGAAAAGTTATCACTAAGAGCTGTTCAGAGTCCTTGTGGATCAGCTCTTCAAATCATAAACATGCCCAGAAACTGAGCTAGAGTAGCTGCCCTCTACTTTGCATTTGAAAGATCCAAATGCAGTTCGATTTGGTACTCCCTGTGTTTAGGAAATGAATAGCAAAAACACAAACAACCAACAAGATACGATCCCCAGCGGAGTCGCCAATTTGTTGTTGGGAAAAGTATCCAATACGGAATGACCCTATCCCACTCTAAGGGTGATAGTACCTCAGCAACAATCGAAGCAAAGCTATCTAAGATTTCTTCTTTATGAAAGTAAAATAGGGGAGAAAGAGATCCACTAACCGATGTCTTTCGCTAATGGTTGATCCAATCTTCTCTCCTTGCTGCTTGCTCCCAGCTCCTTTCTCTTTCACTGGCCCAGCTACACCAAGATCCTGCAAAATGGCAAGAGAGGGAAACTACAAGAAGCATACATTCATAATTGATTCAAGGATTAGAATAAATCAAATACACAAGTATAACAATACACCATTGAGACACATGCATATAGAAGAACCTCAAATGCTTTATTAATGGAAGAAGTAAAGTTCAGGAAGTGATACAACCATAAAAGGCCCAATCCAGCATCACCTCCCAGCAGAAAGAAATCTCCTCTTCACCTCCTTCAAAGCAAATCACCCAATAGTTCTAAACTCAAACCAACAGCACTTCCTTACATTCACAAGATTCCAGCCTCCCTAGACCTCATGAGAGAGATCTATATATAGGGTTTTGGAGAAAGGATGAGTCAGCTTGAGAGCTGACTAGTGTCCTCTCCCACTTCAGTTATTCTTCAGTTCTTGAGTCCACTTGGAGGTTCTTGCTTCCACTTGGAGATCTAGACCCTCTTACTCATCACCAGTCGAATTCCCTGATCCAAGTGTCATTTTGGAAGCTTCCTGGGCATTGACACCTTGAGGAATGACTGTGCCACATGTCCCAACTCGCCCAGCGCAGGTAGCCTTCTTTACAATTGACATTCAGCGCAGGTAGACAGTGGAGCAGTTGACATTCAGCGCAGATGCTTAGTGGAGCAGTTGACATGATCCAGAATTAGCTTGTTTTTGAGTGTTTTCAGGTGGAGAACTGATATTCAGTGCTGTGGTTTGCTGACCTTGTTCCTCTAGGGGTAGGAACAACATGTTTAGGGACTTTGGATCCCTCAGATTATGGACATTTCATGCTTCATGTTGTAAGGCACAAAAATGTCTATAACAGGACGGGGTACAGACTAGTCATATTCTCCCGCGGAAACCTACCCTATACCCAAAGTTTTCCTGCCGAAGCAGACCAGGACACATGCCCCCCTGGGTTCCAGTCATATCCCTCCAAATTACTCGCGCTCATCGGGAGGACGGACCATGGGTTGAGACATTTCTTGCATGAAGAGACCATTTAGGGATGGTATATGACTATTTGCGATGCGTGATCCAGGAAATGAAAGCTGGTCCATGAGCTTGACCACTCTTCCTTCGTGCGGAAAACACATTACTCTAAAGAGTGAGGAGACGATGGCTCCCATGCAATATATATAGTCTCGTCCAAGGAGTAAGTTATAATCCAAGGGTCCTTGAACGACCATCACGTTCATTTGAACGGTCTTCCCTTTCAATGTGATAGGCACATTGGGGAGGATCCCTAAAGGTCGACTGGTTCCTTTATCAAAGCCTGTCAGATTTCTCATTTCAGGCAAAAGCGTTGGCGAACCAAGCGCTTTCCAAGCAGTGGAGGAAAGGATACTCACAGATGCTCCTTCATCAATGATGGTGCCATCCATGACCATTCTGTATATTTGGACGATAATTCTGAATGGTATGCTTGCTGGCAAACGGGGTCTGCCTAGTTGGTTCCAGTCAAAGGAGACAACTAGGTTGCTTGGTGGTGGGACCGAGTAAACGGCCGGGTATCGCTCTGACGAACTTCCTTCCTGCGATAAAGGAATGGGGGGAGTGCCCCCGTGCTCGTCGGAGTCTGTGTTGATGAAGAGAATTTGGATGGCGTCATCTTTATTCTCTTCAGTGACTGTATCATTCGAAGATAAATCCTCTGAAGGCAAGACCGGGTCAACTGCCACCTCGACCTTTTGACTTTCGTCAGGTATGGATTCAGCTGGTTCATCTTCAATGACCGGCGCTTCAGCTGACCACTTGAGCGGGCCAGCTGGATTTTCAACTAACGAAGGACTCGGCAAGAGTTTTTTATATCCAGGAGGAAGTCGTAACGGTGAAACCGGACGATCATCCAAAACTCTTTTCGCTTCGTCTAAGAAGGGACAATGGTGGATGGCGTGGTTGCCTTCACACAGTCTACAGGGAGATCTAGCTCTCCCTTTTTGTCCAAGGACTTCACTCTCGCTAGTTGACGGTATGCATTCAACATGGCTATCAGAGGTTGATGCCACCGGATTGTGCAAACGGGGAGACCAGTCCCTTAGTATCCGAGGGATGCAGGGACAATCTCTGTAGAAGTGGTCTCCCTTGCATATGACACATGGCGATTTAGGCCTAGTCAGTGCTGTGTGTGGATTTTTGTCAGACGACACTTGTTTTCCCCTAGTCGCTTTTGGCTCCTTCTTCTTCTTCTCTTTCTTCTTCTTTTCCTTCTTCTCCTTAGGAACTTGGTTTTTTTGTTTTACCAGTTCCGTCAAGCGAAGAGGAAGGAGGAGAGGAAGAATTAGAGGAAGTAGAAGGCTGGTGGGCAACTCTGGACTGGTCTAACTGTTGACTCGACTGTTCAGGAATAGTGGTGTTCTGAACGACATTGGTTGAGAAGAGCCAGACTGGCAAGCCAATTGTCAGTCCTGGAAGCGACAATGTGGCCATATGGGGCGCACCAACATCTCCCCAAGAGGAGAAGGGACTAGGATTTCCACCAAGGGGAATTCCTTGGTTGGTGGGTTCCATTTTCTCAACTTAAAGATCAACGCAGGAAAAAGGGGTGATTTTTCCGTTTAAAATAAATTTTAACGACGCTTTAGACACAACTTGCTTTTTCAATTTTAAAGAGTCGAGAAAAAGCTAAAGATGACTCTAGTCTCCTTCGATGTTTTAACGAGCTCGAAGTGACAAATGCTCGGATGGACTTTTTCCGTTATAGAGTCTGAAAAAGGCCAAAAGGAACTGCTTTGGAGTTCTAGGTAGAGGGTGTGCCAAACTTTTCGCAAAACCGCAGAATACTTTTTAAGGTACGGGCGGTCAATCTTCCCGAATGCTGTGTTCAGTGCATTGCGATCAGTAGGGCGGCCGACACGGCTTCCTAAGGATAAAGGTTTTATGCCTATAGGGGTCTCCCAATATATACTCGACGATACGTGGGAGCACAATCCGTACTGGCGCTATCGTCTCTCAGGAGGAATCACCCAACCATCAGTGAGATCGACAGTCACCAGGTTTTACGACGCCGGAACACGTCTCTAGCCTAGACCTCTATGTTGTGCGTTATGTTACAAAGCATTGTTAAGTTCATTCAATTTATTTTAGGTTGATCTTTCTTAGAAGTTTGCCTTTTTGGATCACCACGAGATGTATGATACAATTCCTAAATGCAGTCTAAAGATGATAAGCAAGCTTTTATATCTTTTCAACAATGAAAATCCTAGCTACAAGGGGAAAAGGAAGACACAAACTTTTCTCAAAGAGCATAGAGCACACTGTAATGCACTTTTCCCTAAATCAAAGCATGCAAACTATCAAAATGCAAATGCACAAATGCATGTATTTGTTTTCGCTTTCTTAATATTGATGCCTAAAAAGAAAGCTGTTGTACAAATTTGAATTCGATTTCAAGTGAAAACATAAACAAGTTCCTTTTTCAAAATGAAAAAGACGATTACGACACTTTATGATTTACTTGTTTCGACACTAGAAATGCATAAGTTCAAACCAAACGACAAAAGTAAAAGCTCAGTCAACTGTGAACAGCAAACAAACTCACTCCTAAGATCAAAACGACACTTACGACAGGTCTAGATCTAAGGGCGACAGTATGACTAGTTTACTTTTGTAATGGGAAACTTCAAATGATGTAACAAATACACAAAGAACAAATATAGTTTCTTTATACAACTTGATGGGGAATTGAGGCAAAGAAAAGAGGTTTCAGATAGGTACACTGACTGATAACAGGCTGCAAAAACAGAGATAAAACTGAGCAAAAGGAGGCAGGGAACCACAACTGCACAAGGCAAGGGTTGATCAGCGCACCCTCAGCACAAAGAAACTGAACTTCAGCACAGGTATCCTTCACGGGACCTGCTTTGAAATGCAGAACCTCTTCACAGAGTCTGCGCTGAAGCAGAAACGAGAGTTGTTTCTGGGTTCTAGGTCACGGTTTGCAGTTAAATCTACAGTTTTTGGCCGGATC